>JAEAOA010000422.1:525000-1155000 GCA_016746295.1 Potamilus streckersoni
CCAAAATGGAATTTCGAGAAGATGGTGCTGTGCATGTTTGGTCAACTTTTAGAGTTGGAAAAGTTATTAATGTGATGAACGACAAACGAGCATAAGTAATTATTAACCACTTTGATAATCAAAAATATCTCATTTCAATAAAATTTATTGTGAATACAGACGATAATATTTGGATATTTCGTGACAAGAGAACTCCTATTCATATACAGTCTGGAAATAATAAAATGATATTATTAAGTAACGAATCCAGACCTGGAATACTGACTAGTATTGATAGACCGTATTTTGAGCGAGGGTATCCAGTTACTGCTGTGGTATATGGATTGTTTTTACTGAATGATAAACCTAATATTGAAGATCTCAAACCGATGAAACTGTCAGAATTAAAAATAAATTGCGTGGCTGAACGCATTACTGAACATTTTACAAATGCGATGCGTGGTAATGGCTTAACAGATTTAAGACGCAAAAAAAATATGTGAATGGGGGGAGGCCGTTAAAAATTCGGGTGCATCTATTAAGGATGTTGCTAAGCTAGAAAAGTTATTAAGATTTCCAATAACAGTAAAAACACTAACAGGAGAGATATACAAACCAAAATATATAAGAAATGGAAACCCTATAACGATTATTGATCATAATGCACATGCATGGACTGATGCAGTAATTGTATTTCCATGAGACAGAATGATTAAATTTTATAATGGTCATATATTTGATTTTATTAAAAATATCAGTAAAAATGATCTTGTATCTATTCGGTTATTTCAGAGTTTGGAGCACGATTGTCTTGATCAATTTGTACGACAGAATGGTGATATTTATCATACAGAATTTGTTTATGAAGAAATGAGAAATCTTGCACTAAAATATACTTCTGACGAGATCAAAGTTAGACAACTACTGAATAATTGTTTTACCGTACCAGCGGTAGCGGCCCATTTCGCTCAGGAAAAAAATTCATGGAATCCTACAAGATCAGAATTTATTGAGGATATACAAAAAAGTTGTATAGAATATGGGCACGGTGGATTATGGAATACTAAATACGAGTATCATGATGTTATATCAGTCGATATGGCTGCATGTTACCCTGGGAGTTTTCTTGGATATGGTGAGTGTTCTAAATATTTTAACAGATTCGGACACCCCACACATGACACGACCAGAGTTTCAATAAATGGACCCTTACCAGATTTTGACATAACAGGATTTGCATATGTAGAATCATTTGAGTTCGCAAAAAATCTCCATCCTATTACCAATGTTTGGTTTGTTAAACACCTTTCAGAAAATGTTGGGCTCCAATAGTATTATTAAGATATATGCTTGATGTTGGAATATTAATATCGTTAAAAGTTAATGAAGCGATTATATCCTATAATGCACAAAAGCAAGTTTGGTTACCAGAACCTTATAGATTAAATATTGATGATGCTAGGAAAGAATTTCCTGATATTGCCGAAGATGACATTATTAACATTAATAATTATATACGAAAATGTAGAGATAAACATGATGAGAAGCGTGCAAAAGATCTTGGTAGAAAGATAATTGGTAAATTTACTCAGAGTAGTTCATACGGTCATAAACGACACTGTACAAGATTGATTATGGACGATACTGAGTTAGATTTTATAATTAATGATACAACGGAGATAAATACATTTATAAGCCGAAGTAATGCTTATTTATCCTATGGGACCAAACTAGGTACTATTGTTAGCTATATTGAGGGCGATTCACCTCAGTTTACTCATTTAAGATCTTCAATGCTAGCTTCGTTTCTATAAATCTACTGTCTATGATAAATAGATTTCCTCGTCACGCTGTTAGAGTTGCTACGGGTTCATTTTATATACATAAAAATATAAGGATTTATTAAATCCGCTACTTGGTAATGGTGAGTGGGGAACATGGAGGATAAAGCAAGAAAATATACTTAGTTATTCTGAATTTTCCGACATTGAAATTAAGGAAATATATTACAGAAATAATAATCAAATATTAGAATCATTTGCACCATATGTGTATGATCCTGTGGCTAGATATAAGACCGTTTATCTGAATGGGTGTGGAGGGTGAGATAAAACAACTCGTGTGATTAAATTATTTATGAATTACAATTCAGATATGATTGTTTTGACACCTATACATAAACTAGCCAGAGAGAGAGAGAGAGAGAGAGAGAGAGAGAGAGAGAGAGAGAGAGAGAGAGAGAGAGAGAGAGAGATAAAAGAACGAGGTGTCGAAACTTGCACATATCATAGTTTCTTTAGATGGTGTGGAGATAGGTGGTCTCCTGATCGAATGGGTGAGAAATATATACCTAAGTATATTATATGGGACGAAGTATGTACAGTGTCGTTAGAAACACTAAAAATATTCCTTGAATGGTTATTAACAAAAAATACTGCTGTAATTATGTGTGGTGATCATGGTCAACCACCACCTTTTGTTGGACAGTCTCCACATGAATGGCTAATGAAAAATATAGATTATTATGAAGAAATATATGATGATCATAGAGCTATTGATGAACCACTGAAAGAACTTAAAAGATTAATCAGACTACAGCCAGATAAAATACAATGTGAAATAATGTGTGAGATTATTCCAGAAACTACCATGAATGATTTTTGGGCTTTATGGAGACCCACTGATTTGATAGTCGCAAGTACAAAGATAGATCGTGATGAATTGCAGAAGAAATTATTTACGCTACATAAAGAAAAATTTTCACATCTACCTGTACCATTATGTTATCGTCCATCAGATACTCGACGACAGAATATTGATGTTGAAATTCCTGGTGGAGATATCCGAGTACAAAATCTAGTATTAAATGATATTATTTTGATAGATATAAATTCTGTTGAGAGCGCATTGAGTATAGATAAATCACCGTGGATGTTAGGATACGCTATAACGATTCATTCGTCACAGGGATTAACTATATCTGATACAAATATCTGGATTGTAGATGACCGGATCGAGTCGTCAAATTTAGTATATCTTGCCGTATCTCGCGTCAGAAGAATAACTCAACTACATAGAATTGTTATAGCTTATTTGATAACTGAGGAGATTACTAATGACGATGTTGTAATAAAGAAAAAAATTAGCGTCTTATAAACAATGTGACAAAAAAAAAATAAACGTGACATTGATATTGATACTGAATTTATTATAAAACTAAAACAATTACAGAATAATCCCTGTGCAAGTTGTAACACAATAATGTTATGGCAATATTCGAATAATAATCCAAGACAATTTACCGTAGATAGAATAAATAGTGATCTTGGTCACACACGTGAAAATGTGATGCTGACCTGTCTTGAATGTAACCGACGTCGGGGAGCTGGATGCCATAGTGCTAATTTACATAAGTGAACGCGGAGGTAATTGTGTATCCGCAGGAATTACTTGCAATTGTTCACGCACAAATCCACGTTGAGGGGCAGTAGAATCTAGTCTGTATATGGGTGGTCTTCCAGTAGATCTAACCATGCTAGAAATTGTATGTGTGGTCACACTCCAGATAGGGTGAGTAGCTCGTCTTTTGCCACCCTCCAACTCCCCATGTTCATATAAATATCTCACAATCACATTACCTAATACTGGTTGTTGACCTCGTCCGTATTCATAGCTACGTGGTATATATTTTTTGTTATTGCATTAGAAGGTTTCATGGAAGTTGCACGAGTAATTTCATTATTTAATGTAGATATCACACTTGGTAACCTTGCAACCCATTCACAAGATCTCTCACCGGATTTAAAATCAGCAGATATTCCCTTCGCATATTGATATCCAAATAACCGCTCAACAAGTGTTCGATTAAATCGTTCAACGATTGCTTGATCACGATGAATTTCAGTATACCCTCGTCTGATTTTGACATTATGCTTTTTCATCAAAGATAATACTGCACCAAGAAATTCTTTGCCAGGATCTACTTGTAATAACTGTGGCCATTGTAGACCACCACGTTGATAAATTCGCTCAAAAGCAGATGCAACTTCAAATGATGTTTTTGTTAATAATGGCTCAGCTTCTTTATATCTACTTGCAATATCAACAACAGTCAATGTGTATTTGTACGTGCGTGACTTTTGTCCACGTGTTTTAATAGTATCATGTGGTAAAAACAAAATATCTGCTTGATGAACTTCGTTAGGAACACTGACATCAAAATGTGCATATTGAATTGTTTTTGGTGGTGGTAGATAAATTTGCCATATTGCCTGTCGTGCTAACCACGCTGCAGCAACAGAATGTAAAACTTTTGCTGCTTCAGCCAATTTAGTGACCGTTGCTTTACCCCTCCAATACCCTCTAAGTCTATAATAAATAGATTCCATTATAATAATTATATAATTAATTACCAGCCCCTAACATTATTTTACTTTTCATAGCGGATTTTATTAGAAAACTAGCGAGTTTCTCTCTAATAGATTTATTGGGTATAGAATTTAATACATGAATCAATTTTACGTCTGCAAGATGCCGTTGCTGCAAATCTAGATTTTTATAAGCAACGTCGTGCATGTGACATGCTTGATCAATTTTTTTTTACTGATACTCTCCTGGTTTTGGTTGATCTTGATCATCAAGTCGGATATCGAGTCGAGTTCCAGGACCACAATAATTATATCTAGGGAGGTGTTTCTCACCAACATATTTAGCCCATGATAATCCTGGTAATTTTCCTAATGATGCGGCTATATCCCCACCTATCTTTGTTGTTCCTGAGATAAATTTATATTTTTTGTACCACATTTTACACATTTACCTGTTAATGCATGTCGTTTATTTTTTGTTATTATTGTTGTCAATCCAACGGTGGGTGTAGATGATCTACATCGAAAACAATTTAGATTCATGTTATTAATAATATGGTTACAATAATTGATTTTTCGGCGACACGAAAACAAAAACCAGTAAAGCACCATCCATCATTACCAAATTCGATAAGAATGATTATAATAGGTCCATCTGGATCGGGTAAAACACAATTATTATTAAATTTAATAATGAGATGGATGAGATGGAACAAACTATATTTAATAGCACCATCTGTGGATGATCAGCATTGTTACGAAGTACTTAAAGATTTTAATGAAAAAGCAAAATCAGTTAATAAAAACGGCGAAGATATTATTGACTTTATTACAGATATAGATGAAGCCCCATCTGTAGATGATTTGGATGGATTCTTTAATAATCTCGTAGTATATGATGATGTAATGTTGGACATGCAATCTAATCCAGCTAGAATATTTTCTCGAGGTCGTCACAAAAACACAGACGTTATTTATGTTACACAACGATATACACAGATACCTAAAGTGATTAGAGATAACTGTAATATTTTGGTTGTGTTTAATGGAGTAGATAATTATACCCTGCAGAATATTTATTATACTTGGTGTTCAGGGGACATGGATATGATTACATTTAAAAATTTCTTTTCTAAAGCACAATCAGTTCCTTTTGGATTTATAACGATAAATTTACATGATCCTAGATCCAGATATCATATAGGTCTGGATAAAATATTTCGTTAGTTCCCCCTGACAAAGTCAGGACTATCTGTTTATGAACTGTATATCTGTTTAAAAACCCAAATCTATTGTTAGAAGTCCCGATATTAATATCCTGACAGTCAGGTGACAAAGTCAGGTGACAAAATCAGGAGTAGCAGGGAGGGTGAACCTATACAAAATTTTTGCTCGAGTATTTAACGTAAAAAATAGTTCAATAAAATCAGGGTAAAAAAGTAAATAATAGTATAACAAAACTGAGCTAACCTCATGTGGTTTATTATGCGGTTTTTAACCGTCCGTACGGTAATATAAATGTTAGAGATTTTGGTTTAGGGTTATTGACCCTTTTTTCAGCCTCTATAGAAACCCTTATTTCAGGTTAATTTCACAAGCAAAAATTTTGTAGGGTTCACCCTCCCTGCTGCTCAGCGGTTGATCAATAGCTCTATGGTCATCATGTATTTCCTCGTAATAATCTACATTATTCTTTAGCCATTCCTATGGAGACTGTCCAAAAAAAGGCGGTGATTGACCATGATCACCACACATGATCACAGCAGTGTTTTTTGTCCATAACCATTCAAGAAATGTTTTTAGTGTTTCTAAGGATATCTTGTCTATCTCGTCCCATATTATGTACTTAGGTATATAATTTTCACCCATTCGCTCAGGAGTCCATCTGTCCCCGCACCATCTAAAGAAACTATTATACGTGCATGATTATACCCCTCGTTCTTTTATCTCTCTGGCGAGTTTATGTGTAAGTGTCATATCAATCATATCTGAATTGTTGTTCATAAATAATTTAATCGCACTAGTTGTTTTACCTGACTCTCCACACCCATTAAGATAAACAGTCTTTTTGTCTAACCACAGGATCCTACATAGATGACTCTGATATTTGATTATTATTTCTATAATATATTTCCTTAATTCCAACATCAGCAAATTCAGAAAAACTGAGTATATTTTCTTGCTTTATCCTCCATGTCCCACACTCACCATTACCGAATAGCGGATTTAATAAATCCTTCTATTTTTTGTTTATATAAAATGAATCCGTAGCGACTCTAACAGCGTGACGAAATTTATTTATCATGGACAGTAGATTTATAGAAACATATGCTAGCATCGAAGATCTTAAATGAGTAAACTGTGGTGAGTCGCCCTTAATATAGCTCACAATGGTACCTAGTTTGGTCCCATCCTATAAATAAGCATTACTTCGGCTTATAAATGTGTTTTTCTCCGTTGTATCAGCGATTATAAAATCTAACTCAGCATCGTCCATAATCAATCTTGTACTGTGTCGTTTATGTCTGTATGAGCTACCTTGAGTAAACTTACCAATCATCTTTCTACCAAGATCTTTTGCACGTTTTTCATTGTGCTCCTCTCTGCATTTGCGTATATTATTATTAATTTTAAAAATGTCATCTTCGGCAAGATCAGTAAAGACTTTCCTGGCATCTTCTATATTAAATCTGTCTGGTTCTAGTAACCAAACCTGCTTTTGTGGACTATAGGATATAATTGCCTCATTTATCTTCAACGATACTAATATTCCAACATCAAGCATATATCTTAATAACACTATTTATGAAAAATGTTTACGAAACCAAACATAAGTAATCGGATGGAGATCTTGTGCGAACTCGAAAGATTATATATATATGCAAATCCTGTTAGGTCAAAATCTGGTTATGGTCCATTTATCAAAACTCTTGCCATGTCATGTGTAAGGTGTCCTAATTTGTTAAAGAATTTAGAACACTCACCCTATCCAAGAAAACTCCCAGGATAACACGCAGCCATATCGACGGAGATAACATCATTATAATCGTATTTAGTATTCCATAATCCACAGTGTCCATATTCTATGCAACTTTCTGCATATCCTCAATAAATTCTGATCTTCTAGGTTTCCATGAATTTTTCTCCTCAGCGAAATGGACCGCGACTGATGGTACGATAAAACAATTATTCAGTAGTTTTCTAATTTTGTTATCGTCAGAAGTATATTTTAGTGCAAGATTTCTCATTTCTTCATAAAGATATTCAGTACGATAAATATCACCATTAGGTCGTACAAACTGATCGCAATCGTGTTCCGAACTCTGAAATAACCAAACAGATACAGGGTCACTTTTACTAATATTTTTAACAAAATCTAATACATGACCATTGTAAAATTTAATCTGTCTCGTGGAAATATTGTTACAGTATCAGTCCAATCATGTGCATTATGATCAATGATTGTTATAGGGTTTCCATTTTGTATATATTTTGGTTTATACAATATCTCTCTTGTTAGCGTTTTTACTGTTGTTGGAAATTTTAATAACTTTTCTAGTTTAGCAACAGCCTTAGTAGATGCACCAGACTCTTGAACAGTTTCTGCCCATTCACATATTTTTCCGTCTTAAATATGTTAAGCCATTTCCACGCATCGCATTTATGAAATGTTCTAAAATACCCTCAGACACACAGTTTATTCTTGACTCTGCTGACAATCTCATCGGTTTGAGATCTGCAATATTAGGTTTTTCATTCATCAAATACAATCCATATACCACAGCAGTAATTGGATACCCTCGCTCAAAATAAGGTCTATCAATACCAGTCAGTATTCCAGGTTTGGATTCATTATTTAATAAAACGATATTATTATTACCCGACTATATATGAACTTAGTCTCCTTTATCACGAATCATCCAAATATCATTGTCTGTCTCCACAATAAGTTTTATTCAAGTAAAATATTTTTGATTATAAAGTAGGTTAATAATTACTTCTCCCCGTCTGTCGTTCATTACATTAATGACGTTTCCAACTCTAAAAGTTGACCACACATAAACAACAACATTTTCACGAAATTCCTTTTTGGCTTCACGGATAAGTTTGGTTATATCCGCATTCGTTAAAGCTAGATCTTGCATCGAAACACTAAATTTAAATAATAGCAGTCTGTCAAGTTCAATTTTGGGTAACTCATCCATCATTATAATTAAGACAAATATTCAAACTGAAATTTAGTATATATAATTCTTATTGTAATAAACGATGCGCTGAGGCACAAGCCCCTAAACAAGGGAGTAGTACATTTACTAGTACTGCCGAATTGATGAATAAATTTGATGAAGAAACTGTTAAAGTATTTAATAGCAATAAAAACACGAAACAATTTGCTGAATTTGCTCTGGACAGTTTTTCTCAGCGAGATAAATTACTTAAACCTGAACACGCTAAATATTTTAAAAACCGTAACCAGTGGCAAAAAGCATTATATCGCATGCGAATAAATGTTGAAAAAGCTAGAGCTGATGATCAATTATATCAGAGTTACATAGAAAAAATTGATTAAATGATTATATCAAGAAAAGAAGAAGAAAAAGAAAAAGCAAGACAAGAAAAAGACAAGAAGAATAAAAAGAAAAAGAATGAAAAAGACAAGAACGACAAGAAAGAAAAGAACCAAGACAAAAGAAAGAGAATTAAGAAAAAAAGAATTAGGAGCTTTTATAGAAGCAGCGGAAAGTGAATATATATATATATATATATATATATATATATATATATATATATATATATATATATATATATATATATATATATATATATATAATGAAATTTCCATCAGTAGTTGAATCATCACTACATACATCTACTCAAACAACATTGGAACTACCACCTCGTCGTAGTAGAATACTTGAATCGACATTTTCATTCAGCAAAAGGAAAAGTGAAGAAGAAGCAGACACCTCTATTGGAAGTGGTCTTACCATACAGGGAAGTGGTCTTATTACTTAGTGTCCTAACAACGTCCTTCCTGATGTTGAACGACTGGAAATTCTGATTCGAGGAAAACGAGCAGGTAATACTTCCCCACTAATCATTAATGAAGCAGCAGATATTTGTAAAAGATTATTTACAGGCGGTATGATGGATATTAATGTGTATCAGTCTCTCATTAATGAAATTGTCGATGATTACTATAGTGACTAAGTCACTGTACTAAGTATGTAATTAAATATAATGACTATTCAATAAATGATAGTATATAATACTCAACGTGGACCAACTATGATCAGGGCAATTAACTCTTGAATACCGATTTACAGGGCAACCTACGGAGATGGGTTAGGTGATATTGTAAAGAGTCTATTTATAAGAATAGCCCCAAAAGCAATACCAATTGCAAAGCAGCTGGGTATGAAAGCTATTAATGTTGTTCTTGAAAAAGGTATAGGTCTTGTTGGTAATGTTGCTAGTAAAGCTTTCTCGGCGATCAAAGATAGACTAATACGCAGTTAATACGCAGACCTCAAGCGGTCCGACCTCTGCCAGTAAAATTACTTAGCAATGAATTAATACCCGCAAATATTAGTAAAACATTAAATCAAGTCGATAATCAAAAGCTAGCAGAGTTGGCTGAGATACCTTTATCAGAAAAAAAGAAAAATATAGCCGCCAGTCTCATAGCAGGAAGTGGTCTCATTTCTCGATGTAGTCTTCGTTTTAGACGATAATAATGATAATAAATATGTTCAAACGTATAAGTGATCCTTAATTTGACATGGACTCACTAGTTCTCAAAGATAAGTCTTTACGTGATGATCAGTATTATTCTTACGACACATGAATTCCAAATCAATGTGGAAGGATTGAACTTCAGGTTCATGTTACAAGTATATATTTCTTACCCTCTGAAGCATTTATTGAAATAGAAGATGAAATAAATATTAAAAGCGGGTAATACTGAATACGATTCTAATATCAGTGTTGGTTTTGTTAATAATGGTATTATGGCGTTATTTGATATCGCTACGTACATTATTGACGGAAAAAAATATTGATTCAATTCAGAAAGACGTTGACGTTGCTACAACAATACTTTGTCTTGCAAGATACAGTGATGATTATTCAAGATCAGCTGGTCCATCAATGATGTTTGTAAAAGATACTTCTAATTCTCCAAAATATCACCAATATGAAATAGGACGACCAAGAAATTTTGCTAGAGACGCCGATGTGGATGTACAAAGTATGAATATTGATGTAGATCCAGATTTCAACTTAGGATTTAAATCACGTCGAGCGATGTTAAAAGGAAATAGAAGAGTATTTTCATGTGCAATTCCACTATCACATATTTTTGGATTCTGTAGAAATGTCAGAAAAGTCATTTTCGGAGCCAAACATACAGTTGTACTAGTACGAAAAGCTACAGACGATGATGTAATATGGAGACCCGCCGGTGATGCTGGTTTAGTAATTCTTACAAAATTTTTACTATGGATGGCAATGATGACTCCATCAATACCTGAAGAACATCGGTTACTATCTTTCATGAGTCAAGCGGGTAAATCAATGCTATCATGGCTGTCAGTGACCACAGATGCTATCCAGAGTAATATTAGCGGGTTTTTTTACATGGCAAATAGCTTCTCATCAAGGTGTTTCTGCACCAAGACATATATTTATTGCATTACAAGATGCTGCACGAGTAAATGATCAAACGCGTAGTAATATTATATTTGAAACTCTTGGTGTTTCTGAGATTTCATTAAGGATAAATGGACATCAAGAACCATCCGAGAATATATAACTAAATTTCGATCAAAATCATGTAGCACGTGCATATCATCGTCTTATGACGTTTATGGGCCGTGATCAAAATGTTTATACTGGATTACAAATATCACAACTAGATTTTACAACCTTATATCCCATTTATTACTTTTCGCTGAAACATTTAGATATAGCCAGACAATCGGTAGTCGATATACATTTTCGAGCTAGTGTAACAAGAGGAACTATTGATAATTACAGAGCAATTGCTGTTATACTGAGCGATAAATCAACGCTTCTTGAAGGCGTTGGTGGACAAATGAGTCGTTGATGCTCCAGTAGAAAATATGTAACACGTAATTAGATTATCTGTGAATAATACAAATATCATATAATCAAGGTAGTGTTACCCTGACTCCTGGTCAGGTCAAAAGACTGCAATCGGCATCAAGCAATAACTGCGGAATAATAATATCGCTAAAGAAGAAAAAGATGAGCGGTTCAAATAAATTATCGTTGACATATCGTCAATTCAAAAACTTTAATGAAGCAAAAAAAGTAAAATATAGGCGTCAAACTAATCTTTCTGTAGACGCTATCAAAGATACTTTTAAAACGAGTGGCACGTTTCCCCTTCTCGCAGATGTACCAGCGTTAATAACCGCTGCAGCCTCAGCTGTTGCAAAAGCAGCTGTATTAGGCACTGTTGGAACTGCTTATGGAATGGCATTAAAGAAATCAACTGGACATGGAATCAAAAAAAGGGAAAAGGTTTCAGATTACCAGGGACTTTGCCTTCATGGTACGGAAAAGGTCTAAGACTTCCAGGGACAGTTTACTGATCTCGCTTATGTATAATTTTTATTTACTGGATGCTGCTAAAAAGCTAAAAATAAAAAACTTTCGATGTGTTTTTATGCGCAATCAATTACCAAAACAACCGAACAATACTGAAACAGGTATTATTAATCTCGATAAAAACTCTGTACCAGGTACCCACTGGGTAGCGTATGCAATTGATCCACGTGGAATTATTTATTTTGATTCATATGGAATAGCACCACCAAAAGAATTTATTAATTATATCAGCAATAATACTGCTCCAATCTGGTATTCTACATTACCAACACAAACATTAACTGATCCACCAATATGTAGTCGTGAAGTACTTAATGTGCTTAAAGCTGTATCCATGGCACCGCAAGGAAAGCCACCTCATAAAGTCGTGCATGAATATACCATGTTGTCACATTTAAACAGACATCAGTAAATATAATGGTAGATATTTACGGAAGATCTGCTCGTGGTAAAGCTCAGCAGCAAGGTGATTTATCTAAATCTGCAACCCTCAATCAACTCAGAAATGAGATTGATGACTTATTTAATATTGCAAGTGTGGATCAAAATGAAGTGGTTATTTTTCAGAACAAACAAGGACCATTAAAGACGAGTAATATATAACTACCAGACTTACACGAATTCCTACTGCAGTTGTTGATAATATCGTTACTTTTACTGATCAGGGTAAAATACAAGATTCCGGTAAGTCAGTTAACGATTATGTCAAGATGACTGGCGGTGTATTTAATGGAGACGTTATTTTGAACAAAAATAAAATTACAGATCTTGGAAATCCAACCGCAGATAATGTTGCTGCAACAAAAATTATGTTGACGATCACGAATCTTAGTACGTATTAACCAACGGTGGTATAATGCGTGCATTTCTTAATATGAATAATATTGGTATTAGTAATCTCTGAACACCAGAATCTGAGTTTGATGCTGCTACAAAAAAATACGCCGATGATAAAGAAATTTTAATCAGTAATGAAATAGCCACGTTCAAAACTGGTTTTAATGATCACATGAACGCGGTTTTTTTTTAGTTTTCGCAGAAATATAAACACACTTAAAAATGATTTTTTTTTAAAAAAAATCCATCAAATGATGATATTACACTCTCTAATATTAACGCAAAATTGAATGATATCATAAGTGGAATTCCTGATATTGTTAAGAAAACGAATATAATTAAAATTCCTCAGAAGCAGATTAAAAATATTGTGTTGAGGTTTAGAATATTTACCATATATCAATGGCGTTATCAAGATGATGACTTATCTGGAGTTATATCCGTGGTAATAAATAAAAATTCCGAAGAATTTTTACTTGGACCAGTTCATGAAACTTTTTAAAGGAGGCCCTTATCTTTGGTGTAATTCATGGAAAGATTAATTCCGTTGGTGTTTGGAGTTTGTAGCTGAAGTAACGCGAATTTAGTTATTAAACATCATAGTATAATGGATCAAATAACTACGTCATCTATGGACGTTCAACGTCACAGATATAATCAAGCATGTGAATGTGTGACTAAACTAAAAAATACCATCGACCATTATACAGAAAAAATATCGTAGACGTATGGTTGTTATTGATATAGTTGTTTACTCAATTTCTGATATTGTTGCTGGATCCGGATTAATATTATCGACATTAACAATGACCGCTCCAGCAATTATAACAATAATTGTTTCAACTTCAACGACTATAGCTGGTATTCTTAGTATTATTACTAAAAAATAAGTACATGTGCGAATGATAAATTACGTGAGTATATGATAAAGTTGCATACAGCAACAACAACCTGCTCTATACTATCTGGGTATATTTCCTCGTATCTCAGTGATGGCAAAATATCTGACGAGGAGTTCGTAACGATAATTAAAACCTACGATGAAGCATTTAGAATCACTAACGATTCTGGTGACAATAACCAGAATAAAATAAATGGAAAATTAAACAATAATAATAACAATAATGTCAGTGCCTGAACATCGTTCGGATATTGAGTCAAGAGAGTTATTAAAGAAGATCGTCACTAACACAACTCCTTCAAAACCTACCATGATATCAATAAGTTCGACCAATCATGAATTCTGCGTTAACTTTCCAACTGCAATTCCAGTAAAAGAGATAGCATTTGCTCAGTTACGGGTTTATTATAGCTGGCCTAATATTTTATCAAAACCATTTTGTGGACTATAGACAAATAATTCACTAGTATTCGCAAATAAGAATAAATCTGATGGAACTCCCGATTGGCAAGTAGTTCGTATTCCAACATGCAACTATCAGATAGCGCAAATTAATGAGGAATTTCAGCACAGAATTAAATCTATTACCGGGAAAGAATCCAAGATAGCAATTACTGTTTACGAACCAACATTATCGTCGGTGATTGAAAAACATTCTCCTGACTATACTGTAGATATTTATCAAAGTTCGATTAGATCAGTGTTAGGATGGCCTGAAGTTGCACGGATCTATCAGGTTCCACCAGAACTACAGCGATCCGACTTCATCATAGATGTTAAGGAAATTTATACAACTTCAAGAATATAAAAAAATATCCATTTATGTTGAGCACTACACTCACTTATCGTGATTATACGCATTATTCTTATTAAAAATTTTTATTCAAGGTAAGAAAGGTTTAGCAAGAATATCAACACTTAATGTTGAGCAAATTAACTCATCAAGACCTATTAAATCTGAACATGAACGCGTGTTAAATGATCTTAAAAATTTAATTTTTTTTTCAGCATCAACACTTTTTATAAGGATATTTTAAAAAATGAAATAATTGAAACAATACATCTAAATCAAGTTGCAGCAGACTAAGAAAATGTAAATAAGGCTATCGTTGACAGAGAAAAAACATTAAACGCCCTGGCAGATAGGTTTTCTAGTTCTTATATAGTTAATGAAGATGACCTAATTCAACGTGTAAGTCAAAAGCGATTATTATGACAGTATTTCTGAAACATTATGGAATTACATTAGAACAATTATCAACATTTATAATACCTGGATTTGACTCCGAGAAGCTAAAAAAAACATCAGTGATCTTATTGATGAACACTTTAAAAGAATATGTAATTCATGAAAAAAATTAATTCCGCCTCCATCAGTTCTCAAATATAATAGTGAACCATATGGAACAGGTCGTCATATCTCACCTAATATTAATATAACATCCACCATTGCATTGAATCTAGTATGTGATATAACAGTAGTGTCAAGAATGAATTTCAAACTCACAAATCAGGATGGAAATATCATTGACTTGAGAAACAAAACTCTATATATTAATTTATACATACGCTCGTAGAGTAAATATTATAATCAGGAGAAAAAAAAATAAACATACTTGAAATTTAGGTAATAAAACTGAGATGGTCTGGATAAAATCTTCGGTTAATTCTCTTGACAGTCAGGAGCAGCAGGGAGGGTGAAGGACAACAATTGAGTCACTTTACAAGTAAACAAAATCATAAAAAAATAATTCAATAATAATATAAGAAACTGAGCTAACCTAAATTATTTAAATTACCGGTTCTTAACCACATGGAAATATAATCAGAGACATTGTTTAGCGTTGTTGACTTTTTTTTTTATTAATTATTTATCTTTATTATATATAGAGAATTTGCTCGAAAAATCACTTTGTAGGGTTCACCCTCCCTGCTGCTAAGATTTATTTCACATGTTGTAATTGTTTGTCTTGGCAATTCTGCACACTGGTCTTTATCAAAGGAATGTGATTATTCAGCAAATAGTTTTTCTGTTAAATTTAGCTGATATTAAAACAGAATATCTTCAGGAAGTTCATATGGAGTGCATTGACCCTCTTAATCCTTCTCTTTTCCAATGTGTTCCTCCCATCATTCTTGCAGTTTACTCGGTTTCAAATCAACAATAATAAAATTCATCTGTACCTCCAACTCTGCATCCTTAAGTGCATTTTACATCAAACATTGCCCTCTTCTTTTGATTTAAACCTGTAGTTTTTTTTTGTTTATAAATATTAAAATATGAAGCTAAGAACTTTTTAACAATGGTACTTTAACACTTTAACATTATTTTAAGAGAAATGTTTTGTTTGTGAAGAGAGCCATATTAATTGAATTTGAAGACTCGTTCTTAACGTATAAGCTGCATATGAAACTTTTGCATGTAACATATGGTATCATTTATGTAGAGATAGCAAGAACACAACTCGCACAGCTACATCCTGGGGCACTGCTCTTTATACGGAATCCTGGGAAATTTCATACTGAACAACAGGCAACTTCACTATTGTCACAAGGACTTGAGTCATGAAAATTGGTGAAGTTTGACATATACAAGGGGGAAATATTTTCCCATGTACACTTATATTACAGATATCTTCCAAACCACTGATTGCATAATGTCAAAAATTATCAGATATGGCACAAGTCATGATACTGAATAATTCACAAATAAGTTATATGGGGGTCTTAGGTCTAAGTTTAAACTAATACCTTGTTGTGGTTCTGCTTGCATGGGTAAAATATTGGCTTGGTGAATAATTCACAAATAAGTTATATGGGGGTCTCAGGTCTAAGTTTAAACTAATACCTTGTTGTGGTTCTGCTTGCATGGGTAAAATATTGGCTTGGTTTGTCATAATACCATTTACCAGCACATGACAGACTGTATATGGCATCCAGCATATCTAGCGGAGGAAAAACCCAGAACTACTTACCAACTGGAAGCTAATAGCAAGCCATATTAGCTGAGCGAAGACACAAACCCACAGTCCATGAGAAAGACAAGACAACTTTCATCATCTTTTGCCAAACCTTTATTACATTTTAACAGCATTACATACAATATCTATAAAGACCCTGCAAATATTCATTGTAAAAAAATTTCTTTTGAAACCTTTATGAAAATAAAACTTATGAATATTGCAATGTTAATTGTACACCAGACCAAAGTTGTACATCGATTCTGATCAGTCATATGCTACGCATTTCTCATCATTTTATTAATAGGGACTATCATTTCCATTCAACTTTAACGCTTATCGTATGATGTAATAATAATTTTAAAAAATCTGTACTGTACTGAATGAGCATAAAGCAATATCATGACATTAGTGATAGCAAAGATTAAAAGCTTTCATGCTTACTTCAAGACTTCTTTACAAAAATATATATATATGACCATCAACCTAACGATATTACAATACAAAGAGCATGTCACATGAAAATTTGCAAATTTTCGAAAATTATATCTGTAAAAAAGGTATTCAATAAGACAATGGCTCTGCATACAACACAAATTTTAACATTTTTATTTTTTAAACGGATCAAACATTCAGATACATTTTAAAGATAGACAAAATGTTTAGCAATGTCTAACATTATTTTAAAAGAACTGTTTAAATAATATCACAAGCCACACTTATAGTAATGTGGTGTTTTTTTTAGAGATTATTATGGACATACAAGAATGTTGATGATTTTTTTTGCTGGACTAAATACTTATGTATCTGTCTGCACAGTAAATGACGTGCCATGCCTGGATTGTCATGTTGTTAAGTAAAATAACAAATATTTATGTCTAACTTGTGATCAAATACATGCAATGCCATCAGCAGCATCTCCCGACTACCACTTTCTCATAGGTGTCATGCACAGTCTAGTTTTCAAGAACTGTATGTATGCTTTCTAAAATTGAATATACTTTTATTACTGCTTAAAAATGTCAGTAATTACAATTTCCTTTTTTTCAAGATGGTACTATATATTAACTTTTATACAGCCAAACCTATCTTAACCAGACACATACAGAAGAAAGGCCACTGGTTTCTTGTAGCACATTAATTGCTTTTACAAACTGTAGGAGAAGGTTAGCTACTTACATAGTGCAGCTGGAGTCTGCTGTCTCAGTGGTAACAGACCTAGGCCAAACTGAGAAAGTATCAACCAAATCATCAACAGGTCAGCCTTTGTTCAAGTAGCATGATGTCTTTTAAATTCAAACATTGGTACAATCATGCATTTGCTGTAAAATGTATGCTAGAAGTAGACCTATCATATTTATGCAGACTTTTCTATATTATTGCAGTGTTTAGACATTTTCTAAGTGCTTTTCTTTATTTACAAATAACTAAAATGTGCCTAACAACTGGGCAATGTCTGAAAGTGAATTAGATTTTATGCATTGTAAAGAACACACAGGAATAACAAGAACTTGATCCCCAAACTAATACACTAGTAAACACTGATAGAAATAGTTGAATAGATCAAATTTCAATAAACTAAAGCAACTTAAAATTAGTTTCTTTTAAACATTTCAGGTGAAGACATTCAGTCACAGTCTCGGATGTTAGTCATAAAAAAAATCAAAAGCATGCATTAGAAAAACAGGATAATTTTTTCACACATTGTAGAACAGGGTATAACAAGAAACAAAGTTTTTATATATGAAGTATACTTGGCTGTATATGACAAGTACTTGGGTTTTTTAATTCTTAAACATGTTTTTGGTGACTAAAGCTCAAAATCCTTTGATTTAGGATGGTCATAAGTGCATCCCTCTTTCCTTACAAATACTTAATACAAATTTTTTAAATACAAATGGAGATATTAAACAAAAAAGGGTCCAATGAAAGATTTACCAGTATTTTTAGCTCATTTCACACAAGTACGTGTTTACCTAAACCATGCCTTTCTTCCTTCATAGCTAGAAGAGTCTTGGTCAATAAACACAATTGACCACTTAATGCAGTAGGACATTTTTAGGAAACACATGCCTGCTGGACTGACCACTTAATGCAGTAGGACATTTTTAGGAAACACATGCCTGCTGGACTGACCACTTAATGCAGTAGGACATTTTTAGGAAACACATGCCTGCTGGACTGACCACTTAATGCAGTAAGACACTTTTACTTGGTCAGGAAACATGCCTGCTGACTGCAAAGAAGCTGACTATAAATACATGAGAAAAAAAACAGATGTTGAGATCAGGTATTCCTTAAATAAAGGTGACCATTAGGTCAAGTTTGACTGCATCATTTATTATTGTTAATCCTGCTGACGAGACTTAATCTTTTTTCTTCTCATCTTCAAAACAGACAAGACAACTGATGTATACAAACATGGTGCACTACCTTCTACCTATATTACTGCGTAAACTACCTCGAAGAAATTTACTCATGCAGTATACCATACTCAGAAAAATGTTAAAAAAAGCAAATTTAAACTTCACGAAAATTAATCTTATTCATGATCTTGTTTTGTTAAAAGGATTTTTATTAGTTTAAGACAAGCTACCCCAAGGAAACTACTGAGCAGATGATTGTATAGAATACTTCATTTTAAAAGTTAAAAATCAAATCTAATAATAACAATCCTACATATCAAATAAGAAATTGTTGGTAATAACATGCTATAGTATGTGAAAAGTGGATTATGAAAGGTGTGACACAAAGTGTCAATTTTATCTTCCATTTTGCACACTTCTAGTACAATGTTTCAGCAGTAAATGTAAATTTCAATTACAGTGATATTACACATGCATTTCCAAGTCTTCATAGAATTTTTTTTGCATGACTGAACTAATCTGTTGTTAAGTATGCTTTTTGTTATCTTCTACTACTGTATATATTTTAAATGTTCTTGAAATACAATTTTTCACAAACCCAATAATGTGTTTGAGTTCTCTAACAACCCATTAATGTGCTTGAGTTCACTAGAGACCCATTAATGTGTTTGAGTTCACTACAGACCCATTAATGTGTTTGAGTTCACTACAGATAGATTGTTTACATACACAGTATGCATGATCAACAATAATTTCTGATGAAAACCAAACTTATTTCAAGCAGTAAACTATTCCTGTACCCAAAAATATATGTATAAATATTTCAAAAAATAACCATCCTTCATCTTTAAGTGAAAAAAAAGAAATTTGCATGAAACTTAAAAATAGGCATATTTTATGTATTTTCTTCTGCACAATACCTATTTATTAACTACAATGAGTAAATGGCATGCACTTCCTTAAAATTGTTAAGTGTTAATAGCTGCATCATCAATAATAAGACTTTCTCATTACGGATGTTCCAGTATAATATACTTAGTACTCAGAGAAGATACTTTTATGGTGGAGTAGTCACACATAGATGCAGTTTAGAACTTTGTATCATATTCATATGGAGTGAGTATTCAGAGAACCCTGGTATATATTTTTTAAAAAAGTGCCTTCTAAGGGGACTATGTACATTTAAATGGAACAGCCATTACTTTAAATGTGCTCTATGCATTAAACATCAAAGTCTTGATTTCCGGTCTCCCAATATCCTAGTGTCAATATATCCCAATATCCTAGTGTTAATATATCCCAATATCTTAGTGTCAATATATCCCAATATCCTAGTGTCAATATATCCCAATATCCTAGTGTCAATATTTCCCAATATCCTAGTGTTAATATATCCCAATATCCTAGTGTCAATATATCCCAATATCCTAGTGTCAATATATCCCAATATCCTAGTGTCAATATTTCCCAATATCCTAGTGTTAATATATCCCAATATCCTAGTGTCAATATATCCCAATATCCTTGTGTCAATATATACAGCATTTTCAAAGATAATCTACTGAAATAGTTCTTAGTTTCTTTAAGATTTCAACACAGCCAAACATAAAGCTTGTAAAAGACAGACTAAACAAACAACTTTAGCAGCATGCTAATGAATTAGAAAAACAGCATTGCTTGCAAAAACTTACACTTTATTCAAATAAAACAATGATATAGAGAAAACCTTCACATTAGACCAGCTGATGTCAATCTTTTCAATTTTCTCCTAACATTCACTATTCAATACAGAAAGTGGGATTAAATTAATCAACCACTTCCACAATTAATTCATTGATTGTTTCAAAACCTGTGCAAGCATTCCTCAGTTTTCTGCATATGACAAATAAATCTGTACAAATTTCTACAAGTATCAAAATGATCGGCTTTAACTTTAGTGGTGTAATATTTTGATCTCTTGACCAAAGATTAATAGTCATTCTACACTTGAGGTCTCAACTGACATAATTTACATTTTCATGCTCATCTGCTATTCTTGGCCGAGGGAAAAAGTTTAATCATTATTACATGATCATAGCACACTATTTACAAAAACCAAAAAAGTAAAATTACAATAAAATTACAAACATTATTATTAAATCAGAAACTAAAACAATAAAGTGTAGCTTAAGAAAAGTAGCATAAAATGCACATATAAGGAGAATCAGGTCTTATATGTTTACACAAGCTTATGTACAACTGTTTTGTTTTAATTTTGATGGCAAATTGGCAGCACTATCTGGTAAATAAAATTGATAATTTCACAGATCTCACAAATCTGTTTAACTGCCTCATTTTAATTTGAAAATTAAGTCTTCAAAATAACCATTGCTCTTAGGTAGTCTGTTACAGGGCAAACACCAAGCAATACCAGTAACCAACATGGTACACAGGACAAGATAGTGATAGGTTGTGATAACTGGTATTAAACAATAATTTTTCAAATTCTTCATTCTAAACGTCAAGTCACTTTAAAAAACTGCTTGTGACCTCTTACTTGGAAACAATATAATTACACCACCACTAACTGTCCTATTACTAAAAGAAAGATGGTTTGCTTCTAAACGTTCCCTAATGCAATTTGTGAAACAATTTCTACTGTATACATTTATTAACAATTCCACGAAAATACAATTTGAAACAAAAATCAATCAAGACTGACAATAATCACAAGAAAAAATATACTCTTGCAAGAAAAGGAATAAAATTTTAGAGTTATATATAAAGCATCCTTGAATCATCAGTTAAACTCAATTTGTATGTACATCAACACAATAAGGTAAAATCTAGCGCTTGAAGATATTAGCAGCAACACACCTCTAAAACACCAATTTTAAATAAAACTACATGCGTTTTGGTTGAAACTGGGCTTTTTATTTCAACCAAAGTAATATTTAATTTTGATAATTAAAAATAGCTAAAGGAATAAACACAGCAATCTGTAATACCTATCTATATGAATCCACACTCAAAATAATAATACTCAGACATAATTTATGTTGACAAAAGATGTTATTGATTTTAATATAGAAAAACCGGCATTTTAGACTGTAAATGTATGTAAACAAAAAGCAAACACAGCATCCTATTTGCATAGAATAAGAAAAAATGCAAATACAGGAATAAGATTCAGTATGTAAATATGCCTGTACACCTGTTGTCTCGTAAGCTGTGCACTAATGTAAATAGCTAGTTTAGAAGCTACAATTTAGAAGAACGAACTTTTGAAATAGACAAATTTCCACACTACTTTCTTAGTCAGGTTGTCATCAGTTACTGCAACACTTTAAAACTGCTAGAAGTAGATCTACCTTTTATTTTCAGATCATATAGTTATCATATACTTATACATGTCACATATCACTTTGCAAATAAAATGAATATTACAAACTCCAAAAAGATTACCTATATTCCTAAATGTTTCTAAGTACAATAGAAAAGTTAAGCCACTTCACATTTTTGCATATTTCTATAAGTACAGTAAACATGGGATGGAAAGAGAAAGATAAACAGTGTTGTTTTCTTAAAGCAATATTTCAGAAAAACTAATAGTTCATACTTAGAATATTTATGATTAAACAAAACTCATGGTTCCCATGCTTTTTTAAAGAAATATTTCCAGACTTTTTGTAGGATGAAATTTATTTGTTCAAGGTTCACATTTGACCAAGTACTGAATAGAATTAAAGAACACTTTTTGCATCTAAAACATGCATTTTTTAAAAATGAAAAGATATTTCTATTTTTTTCAAGACACTTGCAAAATATCAGTCAGATATATGAGCATGTACTAAACAACATCATGTATTGCTAGAAACAAGGTTGACTACTGTATTTTCATATAAAATGGCAAGCAATTCAATTCACAGAATGAAAATTCCAACTTTACTTTGCTGATCTGCATTATGTTAAAGTGAGGAAACAATAACACAATGAACATAAATCAGTTTTGTTTTCTTTTAAAATTTAATTGTACAGAAATCAGAACAACCAGTTGTAAATCAAGATACCAATCTACATGCATGCTATGCAAAGTAAACATTTTCTATCACAGTGCCAATAAAACCTCAAACTAAGCAGATTTTTCAAACAACCAAATCTCTTGTAGATGATTTGGTTTAAAATCCATCATTTAAAATGGCTTAACTAAAAAATGACTGATTATTTTTTTTTTACAAAAAGACCTTCAAAACTATTTACTACTCTATAAATGATTGAATTTTCAGTAAAATCAATACATTCACCTGTAATGCTGTAAACCAGTCCCCAAACCTGTACTGCTAAAAGGGGCTTGTATCATTCCTTAAAAAATAACACAAGGGACAACAATCTCATATTTCGACTGCAACCTATATAAGATCTGAAACCATTACTTTAAGCTACATGTCACAGTGTCATAATTTAGCATCAAAGCTCAGCTCTGAGATTTGACATTTTAAACTAAAATTTGACTTTCTACCCCATAAGGAATTACCAGATGGTTAATAATACTGGTATCCTCCAAATATTCCCAACAGATTTTTCATATCTGGATATTAATGTTGGGGTGTGTGGTCAGAGCCAATTGCCTACTGAAAAATTGGGATTCACCACCACCATACAATATAATACTCGCTCATCAGTGGGGCCAGCAAACTTGGCCGATGCAACATTCAGTCATATCTGCATGAAATCAACAGGAAAATGATTTTCTCTGAAATTACAAGCATTATATTTGTTATGACTTTAATCCACTGAAAGACAAGATGAAACTGCAGCATTTATGAAACCAGACCCAGTACTCACTATCTGCAGCACTAGTCACATGACTACACAAATCTCAACCTACAACACCAGAAGTCCAATAGTCATGAAATAAGAACAACCGCTACAAATTTTGTTAATTACAAATAGTATCAGACTTTCAATTAATATTTTTAATTTTCTACAACATTTAAAACAGGTTAATGTCAATATCATGTGACTAATGGACCTATAATGTCATCAACATGTAGGTTCATGAGATTTGTTTAATCTTGTAACTAGCAATACAAAAGACAAGTACTAGTCAAGTTATATCAACACTAGTTTCATCTTGTCTGGCAGCAAAGTAAAGATAACTATAATACTTGCAATATCTAAAAAATTAAATCATTTTCTTATCGATTTCATGCAGGCACAACTCAGGTAACTGTTTAAATTTGATACATCTGGTAAGTGGCTACCCAATGCCAACCCAACTATTGTGTAACTTGTTTTTTTTTTGCATTAATGCAATCGTAAACCAATGGCAGATTTTTTGGAATTCCTAATGACCAACTTACTGGCAAATGAAATGTGACATGTACAAGTTACTTTGTCAAAAATAACCTAAGGACTGCAACAAGTGAAACAGAAGGTGCCAGCTTGCCAGCTTGAAGTGTCACACTAGTTTGGAACATCCAGCCTGAGAAACATATTAAACTAACTGGAAACATTAATTACACAGGTACTTTTCTTCTGAGGAGCTTCTAAGTGTGTCATATGTATACCCACTTTTTGATGAAGCAGGCATATCAAAGTCAGCAACATTTTTTCCTTAAATATTTAAGATAGCTCTAATATTAATTATCAAAAGAATGACAGAGAGCTCTTGATGAGGCATATTCAGTACATTATGTTCTTATTCCGAATTTTCAAAATACCATATGTGATGGAGGAAGAAAATTAGAAATTAGAAATGATGGAAGAACTTGAGTAAAAACTAAAATAGGGTCTGATGGACTAGTATGGGTCATGTAGGGTTAGGTCATATAGAAAAGAATTAAAAAAAACAAAACAAATTGATTCTGATAAAAAGTGTTTTATACGAATTACTCAGTTGGATTCATTCACATCAAGCACAGCTGATAGCATAATAGAAATAGTTCTTGACCCACGCAATCTGCCCAAACTTTACATTAGTTTTATCATATATATATATATATATATATATATATATTCTCTCTCTTGGGATTTCCACTTTACACGACTAGGCAACTCAATATACAAGTCAAATATATGTTGTTTGACAAAGTAATATTTCCAAACTGTTTATGATATAAAGTCATTTTGTATTTATGACTATCATCCGATTATTATGTATATATTAGTCAGTATTAGGGTTAAATGGCATGTCAGTTGAGTAAATGTACAGTCACCAATCTGAATTGCCATGGAGCAAATATTCCCAATAAATACGGACAAGAAAAGCAAGATATTTAAAAACAGAAATAGCCAAGAAAAAAACAAAAAACCTCATAGCAAATGTGCAAGTCTATCGAAAATGTGCATGCTTTTATATATGGAGTGCATATTTTAATGTCTTATTCATAAGAAGTGATTTTATCAATTCTACAAATTTATTTTCCAAGACTGAACTCATTTCTTGTAGTTCAAGCATCCCAACAGATCTGTAAATGAAAGTAACATTTAAATAATAGCAAGGATTTGATCTCAAATTATACATGCAGTAAGAACTATACAAAATATGCATGCAGTAAGTAACACACATCTCAAAATATTATACAGGCAGTAAGTACTACACATATCTCATATCATATGCAGTTAAGTACTATATATATTTATATATATATATCAACACATTAGAGTAAGAACTACAAATATCTCAAAACATTATACACATAGTCTTTAATAAAAGCAGATGACTAAGATATGTCTCAAAACATTAGAAAATATTATATGCAATTACCATTTCTGTTAATCGACTACATTTTTGTATGAAATATACTTTCAAATGTATTTTTCATATCAAACTTCTTATCCAATATAACCATCTGTGACAAGGCTTTTATGTCATTCCTGAATAAAATAGGTTTGGAACAGTTCATTTCTTGACAACTGAGTTACTTAATGTAGCATGCATTTTACCTATGTATAAATGTAGCCAAAAAAAAATCAAATTACAGGAAGACCTCAATTATGTCTTAATTCCAAAATTAACATAAAATTATTTCTCCATGTGCTTGAGAAAGGTAGAAGCCTCCACTAATTTGCCATCTTTTCCATAATCAGTCAGAAGTTTCTTCCAGATTTTATTCTCACACTGTAGCAAATGCTTGTTCCCTGAAAAAAGACATTATTAAATCAGTAGCAGACAAACCAAAGGTACCAATTTTTTGAGAATTACTTTCACCATGAATTTCAAGCCCAATGATGAGCCTTCCTCAATCCACAAATCTGATTAAAATTTAAAAATGCACTGGGCAAAATTATAACAGTTTATATTTCCCACCCCACCAAATATAAAGAGAAACTTAGAGGATACATACTGAATAAAGCAATAAGACATTGTCAAGTATTCTAGTGGAAACCCATGCTAATAAGATTTTCAAGATGGCTGCCATGGTGGCTATATTTGATCTTAGATTGGCATCACTTCCATTAAGGACCAATTAGACATTATAATCAGGCTTTTTGTGATTGCACAATATTACTATGTAAGGTATAGAAGATTTGGCCATTGTGACAGTAATATTGGTAGTCAGTGAAAACTCCTTGCTGATATTAAGTAGTGACAATTTTCAAGATGACTGCTGTTGTGGAGATCTGATCATTACCATATTCATTTAGGATAGACAGACAAAATAAGTCACATGTTGATATAAAAATCCATTCTGGAAGAGTTGCAATAAAAAGATGTTCAAGATGGTTACCATGGCAGTCATAATGGAAATCAAATTAGCATAATTTGCATTTAGGACCAAAAATATATTTTAAGTCTTTTAGTGAAAACACCATTGTGATCCATTCAGGTGGACCATTGGTAATATTTTCATATTAGACATCTGATCACTATTTCATTTAGAATCAATTAAAAATCTTAAGATGTTTCTGAGTGAAATATAACTTTCCCCTCTAAAGGAGACAAAGATTCTGAAGTTGGCTGCTGTGTTGGCCATACGGTCATCAGATTGGCACCATTAGGACCAAATAGGTATAAGAAGTCATAAAAAGCCCACATTGATATGACCATGCATTCAGTGCCATAATATAGGAGTGGTAATAACCAGTGCCAAAAAATGAATGGATGACATTCCATTCCATAAGCTCTTCAAATCTATGACCAGCAGAGCTATAAACTAAAGATTATAAAACGCAGACTCATTTAAACTGAATAAAATCTAACAAGGTTTGCATTGGAAAAGGACAGGCCCAAAAGTATTTAAAAAAGTCATGGAAATAAACCAGAACTACTTAAATGACTTGCAGATAGCCCTGCTTTTACTTTTACATCTTTTCATGACCCACTCTTATCCTGCCTGCAGATAACCAAAACCTATAATATATATTGTGTGTCCTCTTCCTGGAAAAACATGTACAAATTTTGATCCAAAAGGATGTTCAAAAATGTAAATTTAATTCCAATTTTGCACAATTAACCTTAATTACTCCTAAAGCCTCCAGGAGCAATTACCCTCTTCATCCATATTAAAGATGGCCATCAATGGAGCAACCAAAGTACTATGGGTATCATACATACAAAGCAGTAATGAATGGATAGTTCCATACATATAAAGCAGTAATGAATGCATAGTATCACATATAAAGTAGTAATGAATGGCTATATTTAGGGTATCATACATATAAAGCAGTAATGAATGGCTATATTGAGGGTATCATACATATAAAGCAGTAATGAATGGCTATATTGATGGTATCAGGCTATATTGATGGTATCATACATATAAATCAGTAATGAATGGATAATATATAAAGCATAAGGCAACTGATAAATTTACAAAATAAAATAAAACAAAAATCACTCAAATAGTGTGACAAAATTACATCAGGTCAAACAGAATTATTAAATGTAGAGAAAAATATTTCCAAATTCTGTCCATGGGTAAATGCACCAACAGGCCTTCCTCAAGTGCATAAAGTTTTAAAACTTAAGTACAAAATCTTAGCATTATTGATAAAGATAGCAATGTTGCCAGCATTGAAAATGTTATTCCAAATATGCTGGCTACGTAATAATAATAAGGAAAAAAGTGCAATTTCTTATTAATACCTAATTGCTGTTTTATTTATAGTCAACCATTTATTTCTTATTCCATGTATTTTTGATCTATTTATTTTAAAATGTAAGTGAGGGCAATAGTTCTACATGTGTGAAAATCATTTACAAATGATTGCTGGTGCAGTCTTTTGCAAGTCACTGGCATTCTTCACTTACTGGATGTTGTTAAGCACATTTAGCACACAACAGGTTTGTTGCCAAGAAACATGGTAGGTCTATCATATGTAGCAGTGCACACTATATAGTGACAAAACAGTATGTATTTTAGTGAATTAGTCATAAAAAAATTAATGGGGTTTCTGTATAAAAAAATCTGTATTCATTTCATTCTGTTTAAAGTAATTTAGATGTAGTTCATTATTAAATAAATGGAAGCATATAATAAATCCAGTGTTTGTACTGTTTGGTTCTGTGGTATTGCCCAAAATATATGGGTGTTACTGAGTCACCCCATTTGCATATTGGTCTTGTGACATTCAACAGCACGAAAGCACATTAATCTGTAATAATTCTGTACATACCAATAATAATCAATCCTTTACGAGCTCTAGTAAGGACTACATTCACTTGATGTTCATCACACAGAAGACCAAGGTTAAGCTTCTTCCAGTCATTTGTGGGTTTTCTCTCAATTTCAGACTTAGGTTGAGATCTTACCGTTGAGAAAATAACATAGTCCCACTCTTGTCCTGAAAAAAAGAGGGGAAAAAATCCCAATACATTTCTTAAAGAGTTCACTTTGAAATATGTCAAAATCAAGTAGGTCTCTGTAACCTTTCTTCAGAACAATTAAATTTCAATTAACTTCTAAAATAGAACATGTATGTCAGCCATTTATTTGGTTACTGAATGTACAAGCCCAGTGGAGGCTGATCTTTCAAGATCAGCTATCAAAGTCAACTTACCATTACTATTTTAATTTTGATTCCAGTTAAATATCAGAAGAAAATTTTTCTGGTAAAATCCAAGATCAACAAGACCACATATCTAAAAGAACCAGTCATAAGAAAATCTTAAGAGTGCTGCATTGGTTACCATATTTGACATCAGGCCTGTATAATTTTCATTTGGGACCAACCAGATTTCACAAGAAGTCGTTCAGTGCAAATCCAGAAGTTGATATAACTTTCTCTGCTGAGAGAGTAGCAATAATGAGATTTTCAAAAAATGGCTGCCATGGTGGCCATTAGATTGGCACCACTATCATTTAGGATTGACTAGACATAAGAAGTGTTTTTAAATGTAAACACAATGTTGATACCATCCATTCATAAGAAACCTGAATAAGAAGAATTTCAAAATGGACATTGTGTTAGCTATATTGGAAGTCCAAGTGTCACCATATTCATTTAGGATCAACTGGACACCAGAAGTCTTCTGATGATATCCCCATGTCAATATGACTTCTGTTCTTCTGGAGTAGTGATAATAACAATTTTCAAGATGGCTGCTATGTTAATAATGTTATATGTTCTATTGTCACCATATTAATTTAGGACCAACTAGACATCACACAAAGTGTTTTGTGAGAAGCAGTCACAAAAACAACATTTTCAGCAGCTGTATTGGTCATACTTGAAGTGGCATAGTTTTTATTTGTGGACCATGTGCTCAGGACTGTTAACTTTTTATACAGGTTGCAGGTTACAGCCATAAAATTCTCTATCTCCCTCTCCACCTCTATTAACAAAAATCATCTTATAACATGACTGTCAGTGGAATAAAAAAAAATAAAATCTGTTCATATGATATTTCATATTACAGCAGTTATGCTGATGTCTGTCATTTATCCATTGCTACAAGTTATGTTATTATTACTAATCAAGGGATACATGAAATATGGGTCACAATGACCTACATTTAAGATGAGGGTGTGTGTCATTTTGATTTGTATAGTGGCTTTAACAATTTTTCAGTCATATCGCTATGATGTCAGCAGTGTGGCAATTTATAGTGATGTTCAGTGCTGGGGCATCATGTAGCCTGATGTTCCAATAGTCACATTATCCTGACACCAGGGTGACCAGTTCTGACACGAACCTCTTAATGCTGAGTACCTAGTGATGCAGCTGTTAGTACCATTTTTATATGTTATTGGTATGACTAGACCGGGGTTCAAACCCACGACTTGCTGCATCTAAGGCAGATGCTCTATCCACTAGACCACTGGAGCGGTCCTATTAAGATGCATTTCATTAATCAAGATATAACAGTATTATACAAGAGATACAAAACTCATGTGGGCATGAAACTACACATGAGCCAGGAAAAGGTATTTGAAAATGACCATTTGCAAAGGGTGAGATGCATACTATCATCTGCCACTCATCTAACTATTTACAAACCTTGAGCACCTAAGGCAGTACTAGTAGTAATATTCTGATATCCCTGCTGCTGTAATCTCTGCTGTACGTCATCACACTGTGCCTGTTGTAGTACCAGAATAACTATGCTCGTCTCTCTAACATTGTTACGTCTGACCAGCATACCTGCAATCCTCACCTAAAATACATCAGGCAGTGATAATGGGATTTACACACATATGCATGAAAGGAAAGGTCACATACTGGAAGAAGGAAACAAATGCTATATACCACTTATGTTAAAGTACTGACACGTTAACACCGATGCAAAAACATTATTAGGCAAGACTCTGCAAAACTGTTAGGAAAATGTGAAGAGCTTAACTATTAATGTGATAGCAAAAAAATATTTTAGATAAAGAAAGAAAAAGTGAAAGCAAGAACAAAATTTTCTCTTCCAAACAAATGTAGAGGAATGATTATGTGTGACTTAGATTCAACATATACAACCAATTATCAAGTATTATCAAGTATGCAAATTCCAAGTTTTAGAAGTTTGGGTTTTTAGTTTTTGAAAGAAAAAGGCTTTTGCTCACATCTCAAGCCCACGACTGACGCATTGCTGCTAATTATGTCACTTAACTAGAAAGTCAAAAAGTTGAGTGAGCATATTACTGAATGTAGGGTCTTAGTTTCATAATGATTCATCCTGTGTATGGAGAAAACCCATCAAGGGAAATAAAAGCAAACTGAAAAATGTGACCATAATCTTGATGCACATTTTCTATGAATGTTATCTTGACTCAAAATTTAAAGAGGTGAACAAGCAAGTCCTAGAACCTTAAGCTTCTTTAGCGCTCTGTACTACTTTGTATACATTGTTGAAATCTCATTCATTTCCTGAATGCTAAAGAATAAAAGTATTTAAAGATTTACTTTGCATTTCATCCATAGTTTGTAAGACTGTTTAAGATGATGCTGAAATTGTATGGGTATGCAAAAAAAAACGTTATTATGACATGGTTAGGTCAGGCTGTTGATAAAAAAAAAAGATTTATAGTTCAATGCTACAAACTAAGAATCCTCTTGACTGTCCCCTTTCAATTTGCATAAAAGCATTATCAATAAACAAACCTGTTTAAATAGAACACTACAATGGGTGACTGTCAATATAAGTTCTGAATGAAAGGTAAGACATTTAGCAATCACTAGCAATAAGATACCCTGCTGAACCATACCCATTTGGATGGCCTCAAATTGTCACTAATAGTTTCACTATATAGCTTCCAATCATGGTAACATGGTGATACACTTCTCACTGTTCTTTGCTATAGTCATTCCACTCAGCATTGTGAATAATATTTATGTCTGTAGCTCAGAATTTTCAGGCTAGTGAAATATCTAATTTGTTTACAAGATGAATTATTTCAATACTTCTTGAATTGACAAAAAGTGTAAGATATTATTATTATGATATTATCAAATACATACTAAAATATGGTGGTCAGTTTACATCAAATCCTTAACCCTGAATCATGGAGCATGACTGCTATGTGACACTACTGATAATATATCCTTGGGTAAAGTTTCATTAAGTATGCTTCTCACATGTTTGAAACAAAATGGTTTCTAAGTTTCACCTATAGTCTAAACTGAATGTCAACATCTTTGCATAAAAATCATGCATTTTTAAACTAGAAATCTGCTTCTTTCTTGAGATTCTCAACACATCCATTTTACAATTTGAATCTGACATCTGATCATGCAATTAAGCACATACATGTATTTTCAAAAAAAAAAACCTTTTCAGAAAGACTATACATTCAGTATAAGTATAAGAAGGTGTTCAGGATGGCCCTTTGTTCATATTAGTACTATTTTTATTTAGGATGAACCATTGCAAGAAGTCCCTCATCGACCTGACCATCCATCCTGGAAGAACAGCAATAATAAATGTTTTCAAAATGGCTGTCATATTAAAGGTCAGATTAGCTGCATTTTTATTTAAGACCAACAAGACATCATTATAATAGGTGAAAAAAAATCATTAAAGTGTAGCTCTAACGATTCCAGACATGGCTTCTATGGTGGCCATACTGGTGGTCAGATCTGCAGCTTTTGCAAAGAAGTCTTTTAGGAAAATACCATGTTGATATAACCTGACATAGAGAAATACCATGTTGATATAACCTGACCATATGAAAAATACCATGTTGATATAACCTGACAATAGGGAAATATCATGTTGATATAACCTGACCATAGAGAAATACCATCTTGATATAACCTGACCATAGAGAAATACCATGTTGATATAACCTGATCATAGGGAAATACCATGTAGATATAAACTGACCATAGGGAAATACCATGTTGATATAACCCGACCATAGAGAAATACCATGTTGATATAACTTGACCAGATGATAAATACCATGTTGATATAACCTGATCATAGAGAAATACCATGTTGATATAACCTGATCATAGAGAAATACCATGTAGATATAACCTGACCATAGGGAAATATCATGTTGATATAACCTGACCATAGAGAAATACCATCTTGATATAACCTGACCATAGAGAAATACCATGTTGATATAACCTGATCATAGGGAAATACCATGTTGATATAACCTGATCATAGAGAAATACCATGTTGATATAATCTGACCATATGAAAAATACCATGTTGATATAACCTGATCATAGAGAAATACCATCTTGATATAACCTGACCATAGAGAAATACCATGTTGATATAACCTGATCATAGGGAAATACCATGTTGATATAACCTGACCATAGGGAAATACCATGTTGATATAACCTGACCATAGAGAAATACCATGTTGATATAACCTGACCATATGAAAAATACCATGTTGATATAACCTGACCATATGAAAAATACCATGTTGATATAACCTGACATTAGGGAAATATCATGTTGATATAACCTGACCATAGAGAAATACCATGTTGATATAACCTGATCATAGGGAAATACCATGTTGATATAAACTGACCATAGGGAAATACCATGTTGATATAACCTGATCATAGAGAAATACCATGTTGATATAATCTGACCATATGAAAAATACCATGTTGATATAACCTGACCATAGAGAAATACCATCTTGATATAACCTGACCATAGAGAAATACCATGTTGATATAACCTGATCATAGGGAAATACCATGTTGATATAACCTGACCATAGGGAAATACCATGTTGATATAACCTGACCATAGAGAAATACCATGTTGATATAACCTGACCATATGAAAAATACCATGTTGATATAACCTGACCATATGAAAAATACCATGTTGATATAACCTGACATTAGGGAAATATCATGTTGATATAACCTGACCATAGAGAAATACCATGTTGATATAACCTGACCATAGGGAAATACCATGTTGATATAACCTGACCATAGGGAAATACCATGTTGATATAACCTGATCATAGAGAAATACCATGTTGATATAATCTGACCATATGAAAAATACCATGTTGATATAACCTGACCATATGAAAAATACCATCTTGATATAACCTGACCATAGAGAAATACCATGTTGATATAACCTGATCATAGGGAAATACCATGTTGATATAACCTGACCATAGGGAAATACCATGTTGATATAACCTGACCATAGAGAAATACCATGTTGATATAACCTGATCATAGGGAAATACCATGTTGATATAACCTGACCATAGGGAAATACCATGTTGATATAACCTGACCATAGGGAAATACCATGTTGATATAACCTGATCATAGGGAAATACCATGTTGATATAAACTGACCATAGGGAAATACCATGTTGATATAACCTGACCATAGAGAAATACCATGTTGATATAACCTGATCATATGAAAAATACCATGTTGATATAACCTGACATCAGGGAAATACCATCTTGATATAACCTGACCATAGAGAAATACCATGTTGATATAACCTGACCATAGAGAAATACCATGTTGATATAACCTGACCATAGAGAAATACCATGTTGATATAACCTGACCATAGAGAAATACCATGTTGATATAACCTGACCATATGAAAAATACCATCTTGATATAACCTGACCATAGAGAAAAACCATGTTGATATAACCTGACAATAGGGAAATATCATGTTGATATAACCTGACCATAGAGAAATACCATCTTGATATAACCTGACCATAGAGAAATACCATGTTGATATAACCTGATCATAGGGAAATACCATGTTGATATAAACTGACCATAGGGAAATACCATGTTGATATAACCTGACCATAGAGAAGAAATACCATGTTGATATAACCTGACCATATGGGAAATACTATGTTGATATAACCTGAAAAAAAAAGAGAAATACCATGTTGATATAACCTGACCATAGGGAAATACCATGTTGATATAACCTGACCATAGGGAAATACCATGTTGATATAACCTGACCATATGGGAAATACCATGTTAATATAACCTGACCATAGAGAAATACCATGTTGATAAAACCTGACCATAGAGAAATACCATGTTGATATAACCTGATCATAGGGAAATACCATGTTAATATAACCTGACCATAGGGAAATACCATGTTGATATAACCTGATCATAGAGAAATACCATGTTGATATAACCTGACCATATGGGAAATACCATGTTGATATAACCTGACCATAGAGAAATACCATGTTGATATAACCTGACCATAGGGAAATACCATGTTGATATAACCTGATCATAGGGAAATACCATGTTGATATAACCTGACCATAGGGAAATACCATGTTGATATAACCTGACCATAGAGAAATACCATGTTGATATAACCTGACCATAGAGAAATACCATGTTGATATAATCTGATCATAGGGAAATACCATGTTAATATAACCTGACCATAGGGAAATACCATGTTGATATAACCTGATCATAGGGAAATACCATGTTGATATAACCTGACCATAGGGAAATACCATGTTGATATAACCTGACCATATGGGAAATACCATGTTGATATAACCTGACCATAGAGAAATACCATGTTGATATAACCTGATCATAGGGAAATACCATGTTGATATAACCTGACCATAGGGAAATACCATGTTGATATAACCTGACCATAGGGAAATACCATGTTGATATAACCTGACCATAGGGAAATACCATGTTGATATAACCTGACCATAGGGAAATACCAAGTTGATATAACCTGACCATAGGGAAATACCATGTTGATATAACCTGACCATAGGAAAATACCATGTTGATATAACCTGACATTAGGGAAATACCATGTTGATATAACCTGACCATAGAGAAATACCATGTTGATATAACCTGATCATAGGGAAATACCATGTTGATATAACCTGACCATAGAGAAATACCATGTTGATATAACCTGATCATAGGGAAATACCATGTTGATATAACCTGACCATAGGGAAATACCATGTTGATATAAACTGACCATAGGGAAATACCATGTTGATATAACCTGACCATAGGAAAATACCATGTTGATATAACCTGACCATCAGTTCAGAAGTGAAGCAATAACAAGAATTTCAAAAATGACACTATGGTGGCCATATTGAATGTCTGAGTGGTATCATTTTCATTTAGGAACAACAAGACCTTGCTATTGAATCTTTGTAGTTTCAAGACAAGTCTCCAAGCAAGTGAGGTGGAGTAATTATAACAACTTTGTGCTAAGGAATAGAACGATTACAGACAACATGGAAATGTTATGTATATTTAATTGTTTGTTTTAAATTTTTTATTTCATTATATGTTATTATAATTTAACATTATTTGCTGGACTTGGCCTTGTCCAAGTTATTTCTGCTTGACCTGAATGACTTTTTATTTATTTTTTTATTTATGTAAACAACTAATAACAGCTTCATTGTTCTTTATATGTATCAGGATTATTATTATGGTAAACAAGGAGTTGTAAATATGTTGATTAGGATCAGGGTTTTAGAAAGTTCAAAGTGAATTTTTAGAGGCTAGTGATGTAAATAAACAAGGCTCATTAGCTCATTCTAGAAGGTTATTTCCCATTAGGTAATGGTTGGTTTTCACAAAAACTCTAATTTTGACCTGCGGTCAAGTAGCTACATTAATTTGTGACTGAGAATTTTACCAGTCATGCTTTAACATCTAGCACTTTAAGTTGTATTATGTTGTGACCAGTTTGGGCTGAATTTTATTTTCTTCAAATTACTGAATTCAGGTTAGCATTTTGTCTGGAAATACAAACGTGCTCTGACAGAATTCTTGGATAAAGATATTCATTGAAATTTACACTTTATTCAAACCTGGAAGAATATTTCTGTAATTAAACAAGAGGCTGTTGCCACATCAGCACTTCACAGACCATAACAGACAAGTCATCACCTTCTAGACTTGAACTGAGTTTTATTCAGGACTTTTTATTCCTAGGATTTGCGTCTTTAATTCTTGAATTATTTTTGATTTAATTTGCAATATAAGTTCTTTTTTCTCATGTTACACTATGTATTCTAGGAAAATAGATTATTTATAACTTTTAAAAAGCTTGTTATCTTCAATCTTTTTATTTTTCTCAAGAGCATAGATTTGTAACACCATTCAATAAGCAGGCAGAATTTCTGAGTTTTGAAGGCCATGAGAAGTACAGATTGTCGGACTGATATTTGCCAAGCTCAAATATCTAGATTTAGAATAAACATTTGTTAAAGAGCTGTGCTATAAACAATCAATATGAACTCCAATAATCTCAAGAAAAATTCTGCATCCTTCAGACTGTGTCAAAAGGACAAGCACCTGCTTCAGGTTGGCATTTATGATCATCAAATTAACACCAACACTAAACACAGAACATACAACTTCTTTTTCTACATTTCCACCTTCCACTTTGAAGGGAAAATGGAGACAAAAGTTGACACTGTTTTAATTATTAAAGCATCATATTAATACAAACTGGGGTAATGTTGTGAAATCAATTCAAAGTGAACTTTGCCTTTTGGGCCTATTGAAGTGAAGTAAGGCTCAAAATGACTATTATGCCCAAATCACAAACAGGGACCCTGTGAATCCAATATTTGAGGATTGTCAAAAAGCTGAAGTGTAGAAAACTTCCCATTTCCATCCATCCATAATTAGTTGAGTTGACTAGCTATTTGGATATCTGACAGTACATATTGGTAATATGTCTGATCTCAAAACAATCAGAACAAATCAATTTCAAAGTCTTGATCAGTAGATTTAGTGTCAGATAGGATTTTTATTAAGAAATTCTACATATTTCATGAGGACTGAACACAGAAAATGTGCCATGTATTTTCTTCATGTTATTCTCAAGCACCATGTTCTAAATATGAATCAGATTCTGAAGGCACATTCTAAAATTATAACATCAACCAAAGCACTGCTAATCAAATGAAAATGTGTATATCTTATAGTTCACAACAAAGATTTTTAAAAAAAATAGAATCCATGAGCAATTTTAGTTTTCTTCAAAAGATCATGACATGGAACAGCTGATTACATTCATTGTAATTATTAAATTTCACACATAATGAGTTCTATTATACACTGTCAGCATTCCCCCCTCCATATACCTTATTATTCTTGAAATCAACTTTGCATGAAACATAAAATGCAACCTCAGAAACATGGCTGCAATCAATTCAATTATGATTTTCAAGCATCAATACCATGCAATACTTGTCACTCATTTTTGTTTCAGCAATGAGAGAAAGAGCTGCCCTTCCATATTCATCATAAGAAAATCATGATTAACACAACTACAATCAACGAAGACCAAACAAAAAATTAAACTATACAGGTATTCAGCCTGAACAAGTCTTGGGACGTTCTCTCCTTTTTATCTCACCTCTGCCAAAGGTAATTTTGCCATTATGGACCATCTTTGATCGTGTTATTACTTATAAATGACCTCAGTAAATATCATGCCAGTGGCCTTAAATCTTCAAATTACATCAACATAATTAATTAATAGGTTGTTTTTAATAAATCAGCCACTGTATAACTGTTTAGTCCGATTCCTTGTCACACATCATTGCATGAAACATGAGACACTGGTTTGTGGACAGTACACATACAACTCTCAAATCTTTTCCCACACACTGAAAAGAAATCTTCAATTTTCAAATGTGGTGTGAACCCTAATGAGGTGGATGGCCATTGAAAAGATGTTTCCGTCCATCAATCAGTGGCTGGCCATAAATGATAAAAATCTCTTTAATTTCTGAAAACTCCCTGCAAGTTTTTTAATCCTGGAAGACATCATGATGTAGACATACACATTTAAAACCTTTTTTATCACAAAATTAAATAACTTTCATAAATATAAAACAGTCTATATCAAATTAATGTATGTATTGTATGATCATATGTCAGCTATCTGTATTGCTGTCTACTAACAACACCTTCAGTCTTTCTATGTGATAATTAGGTGCATCAAAGCATATTAGTCTGATGGTTGCCTATTCAATCACCTGTTTCAAAATAAAAGTAAAACATTTCCTAATTTATCTTTAAATGGATGCTTCCAAAATATGTGATTTAGTTGACTAGATACGGTTCTGACAGAACTGCATGTGTGATTTCAATCACCTACCAACTGAATGGTAACTTCCAATCATTCTGATAACTTACCAAACACACTAAATTTTTGGATTCAATTAACTTGTAATTATAATGGTTAACAATAGGAGCTGTTTGTGTTCATTTTTATGAGAACATTTGTGTGATTGCAGTGTCCTAGAACATTTTTTTGACTACATCTTAAGAATAATCTGCTACCAGAAATTGGAGGTTATATTCAGTTACAGTCTTGGTAAATACTGTCTTGACATGTGCAACTTTATCTACATTTGATGCAGCTTCTGCAAATAAGGTTTTCAGTGATAGCATGTAGTTTGTTGTGTTCTATCATTCTTTCCAATGTAACAAATAAAATCTGCTTTACAACAACAGCAGAATGTATATTCTTGTGCCTCTGATCTAGAATACAACTACTTAAATTCCTGTTTTCATCCATCATTGATTTCACATGATATTTCGTTTACATGGATTTTGTCAGTGGGAGATAATACATGCTTTACAAACTTTAAACACTAAAGTCAAACACAATTGTATGACATTTAACTCCAAATAATCCAACCACAATCAATTAATATTTTTAATCCCATCCAACTTACTTTTAAATATATATAATATACCGCAATTCATGCTGACAACTTTAAGCACCAAAGCAGAACATATGTTGTGGAGAGAACCAAAGTAATATTTATTGTATCATACTAATTGATTTATTTAGGAACACCATCAAAATCAATGAACATCTTTAATCCTTGCGGAATTACTTTTGCTCATAGGTACTAAAATCCAACCAAACAAACCTCAAATAATTAAGCCAGCCAAACATGCAGACAAGATCAAAAGGTCAAATAAGCAACCATATTGTCTTGCCCTGTTTAAGTTAGTTCAGTCACATGATCATGGACAAATGTTTATAAACTTTTGTCACAATATCAGCCACCATTCAATGTTAAATTACAAGGCAAAATTTTTACTTGAAACAAAAAAAAGATGCAGGAGTTCTTTAATCAAATAAAATAAAAGTTCATTAAAAATTTCAAAATTCAAATCTAAAATATTGTTCTACATTTAAATTATTGTGTTTCCAAGGCTCTTGGAGTGAAATTAATATTGACAGGACTAAATCATTTGAGTGATTCAAATACTTTGCAAGAGAATGATAAATGCAAATGTTTTACTATAAATCTTTTAAACAAAGGACACAAAATTATTTTTAAACTCACAGCAAGTTCTGATTCCTGTGTATTCTTCACAAAATGTTCTCTGTCTTGGCTATAACTTGACCCAGTGACCTCTTCCATTCCTATTTGGTTAAGGAATAAAACTGGCTTGCTAGGTCCATTTGGCCAGATGTTCAGTTCTGCCAGCTGCATCTGGGGTGGAAGGGCTGCCTTGAGGTTACCCTCATACATGATGTTAGATGGAAACTCACTTATACCTTGATGCTGAAAGGTAAAATGCATTTTTAAGTCCCTTGAATGAATTCCCACTATACTAGTCCAAAAGATATTCCAAGAATTCAAGACCATTTCCTTTTAACTACCAATTTTGAAATCATCTAAGATATTCTTCTGTGATAAAAGATTTTCAAATTACTGCTGTGGTGATTATATTGGAGGCAAGATTGGCATGCTGTCTTTTTTAAACATTTAAATTCTTTTGGTGAAAATGCCATGTCAATATGGTCATCCATTCAGGGTGGGGGTTGGCTGGGGTGGGGTGGGGTATAGTGACAGCAAGATTTTGAAGAAAGCTATTGCAGCTACCATATTAGATGTACAACTGACCATTATAATAGGCATCATCTTAAGTGTACTGGCAAAAATCCCATGCTGATATTTTTCAGATGGCCACCATGGTGACCATATTGGGGATCAGTTTGCATCTTTTTCATTTCTGACCTATCTGACCTAAAAAAAAAATCACGATGTTGATATGACCGGTCATCTAGAAGAAATATCCATAGCAAGATTTTTAAGATGAGCATTGTAGTTGCCATATTTGAGTCATATTGGCACCAATTTCATTTACAATGAACTAGACTTCATAAGAAGTCTTTCAGTGTAAAACCTATGCAAATATGACCAGTCAACCTGGCGAAGTCATGCTAAGATTTGTAACATGGACACTGTAATTACCATACTGGATATCTGAGTTCATTTATGACAAGAAGTCTTAGTCAAAAACCCAAGTTGATACGACTATCCCTTCATCAAGAGTAGCAGCAAGAACATTCTCAAGCTGGCCTTACAGCCGTTTTCATTGTGACTAAAACTATCATGCGAAGAATGTGTGTAAGGTTTCATAGCAATCTTTGAAATGGTTTAGAAGCAGTGATAAAACACTTGTGCTAATGGATGGATATCCAATATGCTCTTTGGGTCTACGACCAGCAGAGCTAAAGTACTGTCACAAATGTCTACATGGAATACAAATTCCCCCTCACAGTGACCTTGATAATTGGACAGGTTGAAACTGTATGTTCCTTCTGCATTTGTGGTGAAGCATATGTGAACAATGCCGATTTGTGCATGGTCTGACAGCAATGTTTGTGCATGGTTTGACAGCTTGGTTCGAGCATGGTTTGACAGCATGCTCTGTCTTTTTCTCCCTATTAATCATAAAGTGACTGCAAAAAGAAGAGTTTTAAAGAATGGAACTTTCATGAACTGACACTACTTTGCTAAACAAAATTAAAATAGAACAAAGCAAAGTCTATAGTTCAAACATACATTTTCAATTTTTTTTTTCTCCAAAACTTTAAACATAAGAAATTCCAAATTATTGTTGTTGTATCAATATACAGCATGAACAGGCTATAACACGGTAGTTGGGTGCCATAGAACCTGACCGTGTTATGAACCAAACCATGTTATATGCAACCATGTACCAACAAATTTGCAGGATTATGGTGTGTGTGTGTGTGTAATAAAAGCATGTGCAAAAACGTAAAGTTTATTGGCACAGTTACCATTTTAACTCAATGTATGTTAAATGAGAAAAACACCTGCAGTTATAACAGATTGCATATATAATATACTACTTTTTCAGAGAACCACGCAAGAACAATCAAAACTGGCTGAGCTATTTTGGAGACTTGGTAGTATGTTTTCCATGTGGTTTATAAAGAAACCACATAATTACACCCACAACCCAATTTCGCTGAACATGCCTCTTAAGGAACATTCCTGCAGAGTTTGATCCAAACAAGCATTGTGATTTTTAAAAAAGGCAAATGTAGATGGCTTGATGGATAAGTTATCCTGAGCCATACCACGAGCCCACATGGCTTTGGTCAGTTGAGCTATAAACTTGAAGATGCCAGATATTAATGGAATCAGAGAATATATTTTGAATACACTGTGATGCAGCAAGAAAAGGAGTCATTCTAGTAGCAAGTTTATTACTGTGACTGAAATGTTTTTGTTTTTCCTTGCTAAAATCTGATGAAGAAATTTCTACTGTACATATAAAGAATGCACAATGATCTTAACAACCTACCATTCGATACTGTTTACTGAGTACAATGGCTCTATCAGCATATCTTTCAAACAGAGATTTGCTCAATCCAAGGTTGCTAGCTGTCTGCACCTTCACTATAGGCTTAAACTGCTTGGTATCTCCCAGAAGTATAATATGAACAGCACTACTGAATAGACTGATTGGAATCATACTTTCTGGCTCTGTGCACATTCCAGCATCATCTATTATTATCTGGAACAGAAAATTTTGCTGCATTTTTTACATAAAGATAAGAGATATAAACATATACAATACATAAACATGAGCATGTGTAAATAATTAGACATTTATTCAAGTCATGCCATAATTATTTCTTGCTATTACCAATGGATGATGTTCTAAGTCAGTAAAAAATCCTAAACGATAAAAATCCTAAAGGATAAAAATGATATAAAAAGTTTAGCAGAATTAGTGCATATGTTTTATTTCATTGATATAAACAGAAGAAAAAATCTTTGATACCAGGAATATACAAATTTTACTAAAAAAAACCTATTAATTATGTTGTTGGATCCAATGATCTTCATGTGCTGCTATAATGAATGAAACAAAACAGTGTTCTTGAAAAGTAACCACACCCATCAATCCCCATGCCTGACATGAATCATCATCCCCTTGCCTAACATGATTCACCATCTCCAAGCCCGACACAACCCTTCCATCCCCATGTCTGACAATACCCATCAATCCCTATGTCTGACATGAATCATCATCCCCTTGCCTGACATGAATCATCATCCCCAAGCCTGACACAACCCATCAATCCCCATGCCTGACATTAACCATCAATCCCCATGCCTGACATTAACCATCAATCCCCATGCCTGACATGAACCATCAATCCCCATGCCTGACATAAATTTTAAACCTTTTTATCATTTAACAAGGAAACTGATGAAACTTTAGTAAATAAACAGAAGTGCAAAGTCTTAAGAATTAAACAATTGTATTTATATCTGCCAACATTTTTAATCCCATTATTATTAAAAAAAACCTCTCACCTGTTGCACATTACATCCCCTAAAACGTGTGCTGGCAGTATTGCAACAGGTGGTTATTATAATTTCTGCTTTACTCAAGACATCTGTCTCTGCTCCCTTAACTGTCTGGATGTATTCAGCTACCTGATCCTCTGCAATGTCATCTGGATACAGGCTGAACAGTGTGTCATGCTCTTCGATGATCTTGCTACTAGGATTTGAGGGATGACGTATCAAGTGATGAAGCGAAATATCCATATATCTGATATCTACCTTAGTCCCTGGAGCTGATATCTTACCATCATTATGGACAGAGTCTCCTGGTAACGGGTATTCCTCACGCTCAATCTGCTCTCCATATACTCGTACAATATCAGGGCAGCTGGCACCAAGACTTAACAAGTAACCTGTAATTTTAAAAATTTATTTCATTCATGAAGAAAGAGTAATTATATGTTAAGTAATTATATACTTTTATAAATACCTGCTGGTGTCTTTACATTGGCATGAAAGTTTATTAATAATGCAGAAGAGAGCTAAAAATGGCAGAAGATAATCGTACAATTTTGACATTTTCCAACTCTTCAACTTCTAGCTCAAATCTAGCAAAATCCAGCTCAGAATATGTGGTACTACACTGAAAATAACAACTATGACATCTAGATTAAATGCAAATACTATTATGAAATCATGTTTATGCATGTAACAAGAATTTCTCAAATTACAAACTTTATGTTTACCAAGACACACATACTGACACTAAATTATCATAACATTCTCAAAGTCCCAATAACAAATTGCAATAACAGTCTAGTATCAAGAAAACACTGGAAAGTAGTCATTTATCTTTAACCTGAAATGACTGTTAAAGAGCATCTAAAACCAACATTAAAACTTTCTGTGATGCTTGCTGCTCCTGAAATGGAAAGTTTTGCAATGCTTGTCACCTGAAGGGCGCAATATAATATTCTCCATCATAAACGGAGAGCTTACCTGACAGTACATCAAGACACTTGTTAGTTGGTGCACAAATAAGGACTTGAGGTTTGGATCCCATTCCTGTAAATGTTTTATTCCTCTGGGTAAACATGTAGCTCAGTCTAACCGCCATCAATGATTTACCAGTGCCAGGTGGCCCATTGATCAATGTGAAGGGCTCCGTAAGGGCAGCCAAAAGTGCCTGTTCTTGATTTGGATTACACCAGGGCAGACTTGTTCGCAATTTCATCAGATCTTCCTCGTCCTTGTATGTTACTGACAAGCAAATAGGTAAATATTATTAGCACCACTCATATGTAATAGGACTTAGGTGTATAAATAAGTAAATATTATTAGCACCACACATATGTAATAGGACTTAGATGTATAAATAGGTAAATATTATTAGCACCATACATATGTAATAGGACTTAGGGTGTACAAGTAGGTTAATATTAGCACAACACAGATGTTATACAGAGTACAATGTACAAATAGGTTGATATTATATTTCATGCTGAGACAATTGGAGCTATAGGAATTTTCATTTTACTAATGTAAACTGCAATAATCACTAAATTTAAGGATTTCAACAGAATACAGTCAGCCTTCTCAGGCTCCTTAATTAAGAAGTACTGATGAAAGGAACAAAACGGAAGTACAGTGGCAGCCAAACATACAATATCTTACCAATGATATTTATATACAAGGACCATAAATATGAAAGCAATCTACAATTAATATAGACCAACTGCACCACCTGGAGTGCTTGTCAAAGATGAAATGTACAACTTGTGATAATAATTCAGGGTTCCTGCAGACTTAACAAAAACAAATTCCATGACTTTTCTAAAACTTTTCCAGGGCCATTTCATAAAACTCAAGGACCGCGCTATCTTGCATTGTCAAGTAAATGAACATTAAATGACATCTTTCAATCTAAAATAACAAAGTTAACAACAAATATTTTTATTATGTACATTTTAAATTTACCTGGGCTAGCACACTTTGACTTTGTGTAGTAATTCATGTCATAATCCAATGTTCAATGTCATTTGTATTCAAAAGAAAAAAGAAAACAATCCTATTTAGTCTTTGTATGTGTTCCTATTTACAATATTAACAAAACACATTACTTTCCAGTTGCTTTATTTTATTTAGTAAACTACACAGGAAATCATGTGATACTTCCATTATGGGAACTTACTCTTCTTATATGAATTGAAACCATTTATCAATAGTAATTTTATAATTTTATTTAATCGATAATCAGTGCTCTATGAAATTTTAAGTAATCAATTTCTTGAACTCCATTGTCACAAATTCCATGACTTTTCCAAAAATTTGCAAGGTTTTGACAAATTCCATAACTTTTCAAGGCCCTTGAAATTTATTTTTTAAATTCCAAAACTTTTCCAGGATTCCATGACCTGCAGAAACCCTGTAATATGTCATCATTGTCGATGAAGCATTTAAAAATTTCAATACTTCTTGGCACAAAAACCTTGTTATTCTATAGCTCTGAGTATTTCAAATGTATTGGTTCATGTTTAAGTAGATGCATAATTCTTACTGATTCATCTTTTCTGCTAGCAACTATTTGTGGTCTGCCATTAAAAATCAAACCCAAAAGTCCTTTTGCTGCCCAAAAGTCATTTTGAACCAGTGTTCTAAACTGCATGTGATATGTGATTAACAGGGACAAATTGTCGGCCAAATAATAACTATTCAATAAACAGGCAATTAATTTAGCAGACACACATACTGTTGGAGCTCTGAAAAGGATGTTTTTTTGCTTTTTCACTGAAAGCAGATATCCTAGTCAACTGGTCAAAATGCTAGTTAACATCTCTGTATGCTAATATAATTCTGGTGCAATTTTTAATATTGACATATGTGTAAGTAATTCTGATCTGCCTTTAATATTGACATGTGTGTAAAGTTATTCTGGCACACTTTTTAATATTGACATGTGTGTAAGTAATTCTGATATGCTTTTAATATTGACATGTGTGTAAAGTTATTCTGGCACACTTTTTAATATTGACATGTGTGTAAGTAATTCTGATATGCTTTTAATATTGACATGTGTGTAAAGTTATTCTGGCACACTTTTTAATAATGACATGTGTGTAAGTAATTCTGATATGCTTTTAATATTGACATGTGTGCAAAGTAATTCTGATATGCTTTTAATATTGACATGTGTGTAAAGTTATTCTGGCACACTTTTTAATAATGACATGTGTGTAAGTAATTCTGATATGCTTTTAATATTGACATGTGTGTAAAGCTATTCTGGCACACTTTTTAATATTGACATGTGAGTGTATAGTAATTCTGGTACACTTTTTAATACTGACACGCAAGTATAGTAATTCTGATACATTTTTTAATACTGACACGTGTGTAAAGTAATTCTGGTACACTTTGTAATATTGACACGTGTGTAAAGTGATTCTGGCATACTTTTTAATATTGACACATGTGTGTAAAGTAATTCTTATACACTTTTTAATATTGATACACATGTGTAAAGTAATTCTGGTTTACTTTTTAATATTGACATGTGTGGGTAAAGTAATACTGGTACACATTTTTATATTGACACACGTGCAAAGTAATTCTGGTACACTTTTATATACTGATACATGTGTGTAAGGTAATTCTGATACACTTTTTAATATTGACACATGTGTGCAAACTAATTTTGGTACACTTTCATATAATGACATATATGTGTAAGGTAATTCTGATACACTTTAATATTGACATGTGTGTAAAGTAATTCTGGTAAACTTTTTAATATTGACACAGGTGTATTAAGTAATTCTGGGACACTTCAATACTGACACGTGTTTGTAAAGTAATTCTGATACATTTTTTAATATTGACACGTGTGTAAAGTAATTTTTATACACTTTTTAATATTGATACATGTGTGTAAAGTAATTCTGGCACACTTTTTAATAATGACACGTGTAAAGTAATTATGATTCACTTTTTATTATTGACACACGTGTGTAAAGTAATTTTGATACACTTTTTATTATTGACACATGTGTGTAAAGTGATTCTGACATACTTTTTAATACAGATTCATAAAAAGAATGAAAGAGATTTTACTCCATGGCTCTGAACTTCAATTTCTGCAATTCAATGGGGTATTTTGTGAACAATGAAACCAGGAGACAAACTTGTACTACCAAATTTGAGTCCTGATCATCAAGACATTAATCATTTCAATCTAAATATGTCAAGCAGCTCAGTGATCAAGACTTATTCAGCGGAGTTTCATTATATTGCTGTCTGTGTAAGTGCTAAAAATCTCTGTGAGTGGTTCTCTATGTGATCAAGTAGAGCAAAGAACATATGGAACTTGAACTCATTTTTTCACACTGATCAAATATGCCATTATACAATATGGATTGTGTTTACACCACAAACAATATGAGGACATCCTAAATGTTTTGACCTAAACTGTTCTGCACAATCTAAATGCATTAAAAATGTCTTTGTGCATTGTTCTGCATAACATACACAAATATGTTGCTTATTTGGAACATCTGAGCATTCTTTAGACTATAATGTCTGCAAAAAAAACTATATAGTTAGTTTTTAAAAAAACAGCAAAATGAAAGAATAATTAGACACTTAAGATTTATTAACAAAATAACATTTTTAGAACATAGCATTTGCAGCCTGTAGCTTACCATTGGCAACTGGATTTCTTCCAACAGCAATGTCTTTAGCCAATGAAGAGGCTTTGGTTAGGGACCGCACTGCATAATCTACATTTCTGTCAAGACCAAAGAAAAATGCACCCAATATTAGAATGTACTTTACTAATTCTTTTGCCAATGAAAACTTTGATATGTCTCAAACATTGAATTAAAATTTTCAACTGACTGGTTTTACTGACCAGGTATATATGTACTGAAAATGCAGTTGTATAAACACAAGCACTAACACACATCTTCAACTTAAATCTTGTGCATGCAAAACAATAAAACCGAGAAAATTTTTCTGCCATATTAAGACAGGTTATTATGTTGATATTATCAATAGCATGTATTTTAACACTGATAGTGTTTTAACTAAAAAAATTTCTAAGATGTGTAAACAAGAGGAAAATGTAATCAGATTGTATTATTTTGTAACAACTAGCAATGTTTGTAACATGGATACATTTTTAGGTCATGATTAGGATGTAATCTTTCTGGCACCAACATCATAAAACTTTATTTGTGTATCCTAAACAAACAAAAAGAGAAAACATGAGACACAACAAGGCCTAATAAAACTCATCTAACTTAGATAACAACAGTTAACCTTTCTATTAAACTGGCTTATATAGTAACGCATTACAAATACACAAACCAAAGTAAATAGATCTGAACCTTTATATCATGTCAGTTATACTTATTGTACTATTCCGATTAAAACTGAGACATAGAGTGCAAAGTCTCTTGTTTATCCAATGCCTGAATGATTTAAACGTACTTTCAAAGCTTTACTTAAATAATCTGAGAATACCATCTCAGTCAACCAGATGCAGATCTCATAATGAACAAAATCTCACTTACGATAGAGCTTAAAACAATGATGATATGAGCTCATCAGTAAGGGCAGAATTCAATCAAAAACTTTTATCTCTAGTGATAACTAAGCCATTCAGATTCAAATTGCTTAAATATGCAGAAATCTTGTACACAATTAAACTCATCCAACATCTTGATGATAAAAGACCACTTAACAGGTAACAAATAATCAGAATATAGTTGCCTGAATGCTGAAAAGCTTAGCCAATCAGATGAAAGATTACATCATTAATATACAAGTCCTTGCTCAGCACAGCCATCTGAGTTCTTGATGCTTGTTTATTTACCATGCCTGCTTAAGATCCTAAACAAAATAAAGCAGTAAACATGCATGCTCATAATAATAAAAGTCTTCAAATATCTTGAGGACATTAGCCTATTTAAAAAGTATAATTAAAATTGGGTCAAAAATAATCTTGACTCGGAAGAACATTCACCAGTCACATGTGACATCACCTCCATAGTATGTGTAGTATTCAGTCATAATAAAACTCACTGGATCTTGAAAATATATTCGTCTTAACCAAAACTGATAAAAAATCTTATCCAAAATTAAGTGGCTGAAGTTGTTGTTGTTGTTGTTGTTGTTGTTGGGCTTAATGCCATTTTTCAGCACATGATAGGCTATTCATGGCGGCCAGTATTAATGGTGGAGGAAGAAATCAGGAAATCACCGGAAAGAACCACCAACCCACGAGAAGCAAGCTTTCTCACATATCCACATTCGCCGAATCCTAGACTCAAACCCACGCAGACAGCGGTGAGATGGCAGTGATCCGTAATGGATAGCGCTTTAGACCACTCGGCCACTCGGGGCTCCAAAGTGGCTGAAGTGCTGATGGAAACAGCTATTCAGACACCAGATCGCTCATACTCAGATCTTACAACTGTATTTCTTAAGATTTGTATAATTACCAGTTTTGATAAATTCTATATAGAGTAGCTGGGCTGAGCAAATCATATAGCCCGATGTCCCAGACTAGTCATTTTTGAAGTCGGGCAAGTAAAATTTTACAAGTTGCTAGTCCGGGACAAGGACAAACACTTTTTAAAAATTTCGGGATAATCCTTATTATTGTGATTTACTCACTATTTACCTTTATTTGGCCTCCAGTCGTTCTAATCACTTGATTCTATCCCCTCTTTGTGTATACATTTACATCCTGTTACCGATTGACTGCATATTGGGCTAAGTGACCAAATTATCAGCAAATCAAAACAGGTCAAGCTCAAGAAAGCCAGTATGATCAATTAGCAATGTTGTAAATGGCTTTGTTGCAATGAGTTTACTCAATCATAACCAGCAACTCACTATGATTTTAATCCAGCAAGTCAGTGTAATTAAATTATTGATAGGTATTTTACTGACATCAGTTTCCTTTATTAACTGATTAAATGAAAGTAATAATTCTTTAATTTATAGTTGATTTTACAGATGTTTAACTTCCATAAATGATTGTGTTTGAGGCTAAACAATTATGCTAATTAATGAGCAGTTTCAGTTCGTATTTAAACGAGAAAATTGATGTTATGATGACTTTTGAAGCTGATAGATATTAATGGCAATTCGGAGAAGGTAAATTTGTTTGAAAATGGAGGGATAAAACGTATGACAGATACTGAGTGTGTGGTAGCTATTTCTCCAAAGAGACAAGCAACAATCAGTGATGGCAAAAAATGTCAAATATGACACTACTAAGAGAGAGAGAAAAATTTTCAGCAGCATTGAGTTTATTATTATCCTTGGCTTTAATATATTGACTCAAAAGAAAAAAAAAATTTGGCAGTTACTACAAACAATATCCAAAACTGGTGCAGGTAGGAAATTCACTCAGATTAACAATTTTTGCAAATGGACCACAGAGCTTCAGGAATTTAACCCAGATAAGAGTTCTGGTGCAGGTGGCAGACATACACATGGACATATTTTCAAATCCATCAGCTAAAACATATATGCACGAAACTGAAGCAGCCAAATGTATATATAACAACCATTGCTTTTGAAAAAATAAATTCTTTTAAGGAATAATTATGTTGTATATTATTTCATTTGATTTCTTTCTATGGATTTAGTACATATATTTCATCAAATGTCTGCAAGAGATTACCATTTTGGGACCAGTGAAAAGTAAGGTGGGACTAGCAAAGAGTAAGGTGAGACTAGTGAAGAATAAGGTGGGACAAGTGCATTTTCTGAAACCATTTGTCCTGGACTAGTGTCTAATATAAAATTTGCTCAGCCCTGAGTAGCAAGAATCTTGGTCGATTTGATCTGTGTGTGTGTGTGTGATTTGGATTTATTATTATTATGGATTAATAATTTGTCAGTCATATTACTATGATATCTGCAGTGTAGCAGTGTTTAGTAATGTTTAGCACTGGGGTTACATGCTGCAGACATATAGCAATGATGTCCCATCCAGTCACATTATCCAGACACGAGGCTGACCAGTCCTAACATTAACCCATTGATAATGAGAGTCTAGCGAGGTAGCTCTTGGTATGATTTTACAAATCTTAGGTATCACTTGGCCAGGGTTCGAACCCATGACCTCCCACACCTGAGGCAGCCACTTAAACCACTAGGCCACCATAGCAGTAGGTCGATTTGATACAAAATTGGATCAAAAAGAGTCTATACAGAATGGCAACAAGGTTAGTCAATCTGATAAGAGATCAATTGCCTGATCAAAAATCAGGAGTCTTGATCGTATAGTCCATGTTCCAAGTTTGATCAAAATCAGATCAGCAATGTGACTTTCAGAGTGCTAACAAGCTTTGCCAATCAGATGCAAGATAACATCATTATGTATCAATTTTGCTCATTACTGAATTTGTCTAAAAATTTTATCAAAGATCATACTCCAAGGCTGATCAGAAGTAATGAGAAACATAGTCTCCAGATGGGTAACATGCATGGATGTAGTCCATTACCAAACCTGTCAGAGATTTTGATGATATAAACCCATATACCTAGATTATCAAAAGATAATCAGAAAAATGACCTACAGACAGATAACATTCAACTGTTGACAGACGGATGAAGGAAAACAGATGCAAGGCCACACTGTAAATTCAGATCTTTTAGCCAGGTGAGCTAGTAACCGCATGAAATTAACCCTTTCCTTTATAGAGTGTACGGCTTTTTAGCCCTTCAATACGCATGCAGCAAAGTTACCCAGTGCAGTGTTTTTGGTACACATATATTAACAGAGGTTTTGCTAGGATTTTAAAACTAAGAGTCGAGGAGTCCTAATGAGTCCTACCAGCAAAATTTGCAGTCTGAACTAATCCAGAAATCATGTACTTTCTTACAATTGGCTAAGGTCGCATCCGAACTATCAGTTATAGCAACTTTAGCACAGATCTTAATCTCATTGAAATCTTCATTTTTCTGTTTAACTACAAAATACTTGTTTAAATTTGCAAACAGCATTTTGTCCAAGTCTCTTGATTTCGAGTTCGCAGGCAGTATTTATCCAGCAACAAATAGGAAATGAAATCAATAACAGTGATCGCCAATGTCGCAAATTGCAATTATGTTTTAACATATTGGCAACAAAAATATACTTTCTGGCCATATTTTTGGCTACAACATTTCTGGCTGATAAAAAAGGTACAGTCTTAAGTTTAAAGTGGAGAAATTCAACAGCACCATGACAGGAAGCCGCAAACTTGGATATAAAAATGCACTGGAATTAATTGTTACACAAACAAATCCTTATTTCATACTGACAAACCACCCTAACAGTTAATTGTTATGTCATAATCCACTTATGCTGATATCTGGCTTTGTTACTTGTAGGCTGTAATATAATCAAACTAGCCATGCAACTGACTAGCTCCAATGGACTGCCTCTGAGGGCCAAAAACATGAAATGACTGTAGTCAACCACACAACAGCAATTAAAAAAAAACAAAAAAATAGTTCTGCTGCAACTTCAATGAAAACTGATTACTTCTTAAGTACCAATATATATTAAGGAAATTTTTAAAAAATTGTGTCAATGTTCTACAATTCATCTGATGTTGCTGCAAAAGCAACATCATAGCAACATCAACATCATAGTTTGTTTTGTCCGTCAAAGGGAGCTTCTAGATGTGCCTCAATAACACATGCACCTTTATCAAAGCAAGCCGGCAACCTTTGATCAAAGAAGTCAGCAACAAACTAAAACTAAAATAAATGCATTGCTTCAGTTTTCATAGTAATTAGAACATATTTATTTTGCCGCAAAAAATTCCTCCTTGCAACAAAAACGTGCATAAAGATGACTCCTGTGTCGACAATTTTATGCATCCCAAATCAAAAGTTTGTGTCCAAATATGCTTAATTAAGCATTTTCTGAGATCTCTGATTATGTATGGAAAGATTATGAGTAAAAGAACGGTCGTTATAGCTGCATAATTATTTTTCACAGAAGAATTTTGAATGTGATTTAAAATCTTGAGAAAACTCATTCTACATCAAGTCAGTGAAGCTGCATGACTAACCGTGTAGCCAATTCAAATACTAGAAATTTACAAGTTCTTTGTCTACATCTAAATCATTAAATCAGCTGACTTTGATAATTTATAAAATAAATGGCTTTTTACATCAATATCAGAACCTTTACCTAAGTTATTGAAGCTTTCATAGCTGTGATTCTAATTACAAAAATTTGAGTAAGTACTAAATGATATCTGGAAACTGCCATTTTGTGAGACAGTTACAACCTACCTATTTTAAATAGCATATTTTGACCAGTACATAAAGTGACCACAAGATCTGATGTAACGGTCATTCACGCCAATGAATGTAGCATCTAATAGGGGTTTTCCCCGAAGGTGGTGCTACAAAACTCTGCTCAAAATGGCTGCTGTTTAGAGTCGTCAAAAGGCACTTGTATGCGAATCGGGTATAGGCATCAAAAGGTGCTTGTATGAGGTAAAGGGTTAAAAGAAAATAACTTTTAAACGGGTCCTGTAGAAACCTGGAAGTGACATAAAACAACTACCATTCTACTTAACTAAAGCACTTATGAGGTAAAACTTACCTATCTTGTGGAGTCTTCACGATTAATTCCAGGGTACATGGTAAATCCTTGCCTCCCATATTCACTAGCAATTGTTGTGGAAATGAAACACTACTCTGGTTCAACTGCATGATCATTTTTAGCATACCACCACTGAACTGAGACACTGAAGTTATGATGCAATGGCCTACCCAGCACACAGGAACACCATTATTCACAATAACCGCTATACTGTCATTAAGGACTGGGTCATCCGGGAATTGAAGACCGTCATAGCGTACACAACAGTAATCCAGGAAATAACTCGGTAGAAGATCAGAGTTGCTGGGATGAAATATTTCTTCCAAAGAAATTTCATGAGAAAATTTAATTTGCCTCTCTTTGAGAAATGCTATTGGCAGGTCAAATGATGCAATATGCATAGCTCCATTATCAGATTGCTGGACACTCCATTCAATGTTGACATTATGTATTATTACAGACTCTCCATGCAATACAGCTGCACATGCTGCTTCCATGTTCAACAATGGAAGCCAAGCAGACTGGTAGGTCTTCTCATCAAGGTACGTACTTGTAACTGGTGAAATAGATTTATTAGCAAAGCAAGGCACAGGATTACGATGATGTTCTAGACAAATACTCAGCCTTGGGGTAAGAGTCAGTAACTGAAGCATAGGTATCATTATTCCTTTGTACATTTGTGTTGACACCTGTATCTGGATAACTGAGCTTTGATGAATATCCATGGAAAACTCGGACAAGTGTTTTATCTTTCCATCAACCAAAACTTCTGAAGAAATGTCAGTCACATAATTAGCTACTGAAGCTGGATTCTTTATATTATTCTTAACCAATGCTACAGTACTACTCAACTTCTCTAGATTGCTTTCTCTAATGGCCATTAGAAACTTCTGCCAATGGTAGGCATGAATCTTGAGGACAAAGCGATCTGGGTTTAGCACTCCACTATGGGAGCTTTGATACAAAGTAGCTGAATGTGTATGCTGAAGATCATAGACACGCTGATGCCACTTTAAAGAGACAGAGTCGACAGATTTGACCACAACATTACTCGGACACAAGTGTTCAAAAGGAATTGATCTCTGGCTATATGGTATATCTGGAACTGCCGGAAACAGGACCTTGAGGGCACTATCAGTTACAGAATCAACAACAGCATTAACAACTAGTGGTCGTGCTCTCAGTGCAGAACTCAGGTTCAAAGCATGGACTTCATTTTCATACAATCTGGCTGTAGTATAGACTCCTGTGAGACTGTAACATATTCTTTGAACATCAGTCTTGGTATAAGGTGCTGGTTTAGAGTCTAAGTAGGCAGTTAAAAATCTCTGTATGACAATGTCAAAATAACGGTGCAAAGGACCAGTGAAATGGGTACAGGGAGACAAATTGAAAGAGTAATGACTCTGTTCTTTGTCGGAAAGGTCGCCTGAACATGCATAGTTAGAACAACTCTGTATTCCACAGAGATTAAACTGTGCCACGGTTAACTGAGGATGTCTCTTGACCTCCACAATAATATTCTGGACATGATAGAAGTCAGCTGACTCTGAAGCTTGAACCAATGTGTCCCATAAGTATGAATCAATATCAAATGTGTCTCGCACTCTGATATTTCTCCGCTTTATGAATGTCGCAATACAGGTGCAAGCTAGGCGGCAATTACAGACAGCCATGCCCTCAAGAAAGGGCTTTGTTAGTGCTATGGAGTTAACAGCATCTGCAGCAAATTTCTGTTTCCATACATCCAGTTTTACTTCATTGGGGGGGCTCTGATGACAAAGAGGGGTACATGACTGGAACTGCCGTAAAAGCAATTGTGCTACCTGATGATCAGTCATTATCTTTATTTCTTGCACAAGCTGGTGTGAGGTAGGGGTAAGTTCTGCCTCATTATCCATGTCATGATAAATGAAGGCATTTCCAAGGCGCAGCTTTCTCCAGATCATAGCGATATGATATAAACAGAGTATGCAACTTTTAAGATAATCATTTTGTGCATTTGGATCTTGAAGTATTTCCTCTGCTTCCTGATAAGTGAACCTTCTCTTCGACTGAATGATACCCTTGGTTGGCTGAACATCAGTTATCTCCCCTGAATGTTGTACAGTCATCAGAATGGATAGTGTCAAATGATCAACATTAGGCTTTAAACTACAGAGATCTTTAGAAAGTCGTGGTGGAAGCATATGTATGGGTTCATGATTCATTGGATAGAGGGATATTCCCCGATTAATGGCTTCATCATCAATGCAGCTATTTTTAGGCACAAAGTGGGCTACATCCGAAATGTGGACACCAATAAGATAGCATCCATCCTCCTTTTGTGAAATGCTAAAAGCAGCATCAAGATCTTCGGCAGATGGGGAATCAATAGTGAATGTCCAGTCATTTCTCAGATCTACGCGTGATGAAATTACACTGGCAGGTAACTGATAGTTGACTGGATATAGCTGACTGACTTCAGCATGTAGTTCTGGGCTGAAATTTTGGGCAACATAATGCATTCTGTTCAAGATCTGCATTCCATTATTAATGGTATCTCCTGCAGGAAGGACCCCAATAACAATTCCAACTGGTGACTGGAGACATGGTTCCCACTGCAGATACTGAACTACATACAATCTGGAATTAGGATTTACAGGATCAATTTTATCGAAGTGGCTGAGATTTATGCTAGTGGTTGTGAGTTTATAAACACAGACATTGCCTCGTTTAACTCGCTGCAGGCTGGACTTTGTCACAAGGTTATAGATAGGTGGGATACCTTGGTTAAGAGGCAACATCCTCCCTGTGCTACCTGATTCCACAATACACAAGAACAGATGGTTATTAGGATCTATAAATCTCTTCAGCACACCAATCACTTGTCCTTGAACTGATGTTGAAATCTGTCTCTCTGGGGTCTCCTCTAAAACTTCTACCACAGCCTCATCATTATGAAAAGCCTGTCCACACCCGGCTCGATTATTCAACCGGATCTCACTAAATGGAGACACTTTGTCCAAGACTTCTGCATACATGTTAGTGAATGAGTCAATATGAATGAGACAACGTTTGTATTTGTCTGGATTATGCATTAACAATTCTTTTAGCTCTTCCTCAGTGTAGTTCATATATACATCTGACTCTCTGCCCTCCAGATCATCTTCTTCATGAGGAACTGGCCCATCCACTTGAGTGTACCATAAAACAGCATGACCAGCTTTTTCATGAATCTTGACACAGTCAACTTTTACTGGCATCTCCATGCCAAAACTATTACCATTCACTACACCTTGCCTAGCCATCCTAACAAGTTGTATCATTATTTCTTCTGCATTCATCTTCTGTACCTTCTGACTGGACACTCCATTTCCAGTCTGTGGCTCTCCAGTAGTGACTGATGGTAGACCATTTAGTTTACTGATATTCTGATTTCGAGCCCAGACATAAGAGGTAAATGTCTCACTAGAACTACTAGCAGCCTCTCTTGCTGGTACTTGCCTGACTGCCTGTTGGCGCTGGTTGGCAACCTGAAGCAGTCTCTCTCTTGCTGGAGAGTTGAGAAGGTTCTGTACCTGCTGCTTGATAGAGTCTAGTGTGAGATTAGGAGGATACAAACTGTTCATGTTTTGACAATGCTTTAGGTACACCCTCCAGACATTAACACATTCTCCAATGGCACACAAAGCTACTGGGTCTCCTACTACAACCACAAGGGACTGCGCCCGAGTCAGGGCAGTGTTAAGAAGTTTATTGTCGGAAAGGAAGCCAAAATCACCACTTTCTCCATCACATTCTGTCAAGCCAGTGTTCTGAACATGACTTGCTTCAATCAGGTGACGTGTCCTCACAGTGGAGATGTACAGGGCCCGGAACTCTTTACCTGCAAAGAAAGAGCAGTAAAACTTTATGATTGTGAACAAGAAGCTTTGGTTGGTGAAATGGTTGATTATTTTTAATTTTTCTTGATGGCATTGTCAGTACATTATGGACTATATCAGGACTTTATTGACTATATCAAGGAAATGGGAACCAAAATGCAGACCTGCCAACCTTAACAAGACCGTTTCAGTAAGTCTGACAGGCTTTCAGTAAGGTTAACAAAATATAATATACTACTAAAGTTGGAAAACGTGTTTGATAAGTTTGATAACTGAAACATGTAGCATGATATCCAATAAAGTGTCCCATACTGCTTTTATTCAGGTGAATCTTTATACTCCTTTTACTCTTCTATGCCAATTATTAACTCTTTTCCCTCTTGCCTACAACATGCATCACTTGTTGGATACCATATTTTAAAAAATTATATAATAAACAGTTGGATAATGAAGACACGTCACATAAAAAATAAGTGGTTTACAGCATCTGAGGTACTACTGCAAACTTAATCTGGTTCCTGACTAACTTCAGTAAATCTTATAGAAATCCTGGATGGAAATCGAACACAGACAAGCCACTTATTAGGATTCTATCGCAACAAATATATTTCCGTAATTTTTGCTATTATTCCGTAGTTTCTATTTTAACCCTTTCATCAATAAGTTACTTTGCAGGCATTGAGTCCTCAACACTGAGTAACTTTGGAATTGTAAAGCAAAATGACTTGTGGACTTTGAAACAACATAACTTTGTCAATGTTTAGATATCTGGCTGGATTAGGTGTCAAAATCAAGGCTAAAAATCTAATTGTATGACAAGTTTACTAACATGTGCATTTTCAATTACAACTTTAAAAATACAGGTACAAACAGGTAACACAACAGGTTATTTTCCTTTTAGAAAACTTAGAAAGTTCCCAAAATTTGCTTAATTGACCTGAAATGTACTCATAATTCCAGTAGTAACACAAGTCTTTCTTTCAGGTATTTGACACACAGAAGCTTTCATCCAAGGTGAGATCTGTCCACACACCTGTATTGCCTATGGCACATTTGATTGTTGCATTCAAATTCCTTATAAGGTCAATGTTTCCAAAAACTTTATCTGAATTGAATATTTAAAAATATGCCAAAGCCTTCCTGGAACCTGGGATGGTCCAACTCTTTCAGAAAACTGTAAAATATCTCTTGGTTTACCAACTTTGTCCAAACAAAATTATGTGGAGCATACAATTTCTCTGGTTCAAAACCTTCAAAGTCCTTTTCATCGTCATCTCTGTCACCCACAAGTGCATGGCATTGTCTCTCCAGACATCTTTTCTAATTTTCATCCAACTGTACTGGGTCAAAATTGGTAAAATCCTCTGATAATTAAAAATCTGACACTTCACTCATCTGATCTCTTTTCAAACTGCCATTTTGGATAAAAATTTCACCATTCGGAAAACTCATCAAAAGGGCCTACTTTGTTCCATATTTTTAGCTGCATACAAGCTAAACTTGATAGATAATCAAAATATATCTACATCACAAGAAGAAAGTTGCGTTACCCTAAAATTTATATAGTCGGGTACTATAATGTTACAAAAGAGAACTGCTCCAGACTGGCAAAGCGGTCCACAAAGTTTACAGACTTACTTCCCCTGGACCGATCCATAGTGACGAAAGGGTTATGGGTAATTCTCTTAAGAATTATGGCAAAATCATAAGGGTATGCAGTCCTGCAAAATGCCTTTCTCAAGGATAAAGAGATCTCATAGAACCAAGCTATAGTACAAGTCACATAGGTCATGTATGCACATTTGCTCATCTTAAATTAAATATAAATTTTTCTTTTAAAATTTAACACCCTCTGCACCATAATTGTCACCAGCAGACAAAAAGTATCTATCGCTAAGGACTTTTACAATAGTGGCCATATACTAAACTTGGGTCAACATAAGAGCACATAAAGTAGATTCGTCACAATCAAGGGATGTACAATTCTTTTATCAATATGCATAGCTTTCACTGTGACATCACAAGGCGTAACAATCAATCTGGATTGTACTGGATCACACTTTTAGGTTTATTTCATCCAAACATGTCTAACATTGATTTTGCTTTATGCACCTATCATGGCATCCGAAGGAATATGAATGTATAAAAATCCAATCAACTTTTAATACTTTTAAATACATTTAAATTTTAGCAGAATCAAATTATAAAAAATGACAACCATTACTGCAATAGTTTGTGTTAAATGCCTATATGACCAGTGTGACTTGTACTATAGCATGGGTAGTTACTGAACCTAGTCTTGTGCTTATGAATTTGATGCCCTACCAAACAAGGTACCATGACCAGTAAACTGATGTTATTCACTTCAATATGTATCCACATACCAATTAACAGAGTTCATGAGAAACTGAACACATATGTGGGTGAACAGATGAAAAGACATATGGATACAACACCAATATTACATATCTATAACCTGTTGAAATATTAAATAGTCAAGCTAGATGTTCAGAAAAAAATTATTAACCCTTGCAGTTTATTCAGTTGACTGTCACAGATGCCATTATAAATGCAAGTCAATAACAGATTGCTTTTATTTTCCAGTATTTTAGTCCCCAGTCTAAGTATTCTATCCTCCAGGAAATAATGCATGATCAAGATTTGAAATAAATAAGATACCAGTCTGAATTCTTTATTATAACCAACAAACAGAAAGACTGACTATTTTAATTTGGACTAAGAGTTCAGACCAATAGGATGGTTGGGAGAATGCAACACCAGCAGAAGTATTAAATAAATAAACTTAGTGGATGTTAACAGCAGTCATACATTACTTGCTGTAAAAGCCTTTTCTGTATTTTCCATTTAGGAACAGGCTGATGGCCACCACAAGTCTGATATATCTAACAACTGTACTTGCCCTTACAGTAGAAGTGCTCACACTACTGTAGTCTTGTAGAAGGCTGGTCCACATGCTATGCTATGAATATAGGAACCAAGAAGAAAAAAAAAATGCCATCACTTTGGTGCATCAGAGAATGAAGGTAAAAGAAAGAGAAGGTGTGCAAGTCTGCCAGAAGGCATCTCTCACATTACCCAAAGAAGAATGATTCAAGCAGGTTGAAGCTATTGGTCCCTCCTGGTGAAGGACTGATAAGCTCTCTTGATGACATGGCCAATCCATCTGAAATGGTGGCCACTGAAATGTAATGCTTCACAGACTTTATTTCATAAATTCCTTTACAGGAACCAACAAAACCTTAATGTCTTGATTGGGAAAGAGCACATCTTTATCATCACTCGTACATATATCATTGGGGATCTTAATCTGAAGTGGAGCTGTGGAAGGTAACTACAAAGAAAAAGAAACAGAATCAGTCACCAGCAAACCATAAATAATCCTTCTCCACTGACAAGCATGAAGCTCAATCCTTGCTGTCACTAGGGTGAGCAAAACTGAGAAGACAAATGGCATATGGTAAGGTTCTGAAAGAAACTTCACTCAAAAGTTTATTGGGGGGAGGGCTTTTCACAATGCTTAAGAAAAACATGAAAGATTCTGTCTTTGGATTAGTGAGCAAGATACCAGACTTTAAAGCCGATGCAGGTGGAGGGATATATAGATGCAATCTCACTTTTCAATACCTATGTGATCTCATCTTGTACTGGAGAGACAAAGAGGGAACTTGTTCAGACTTGTGGAGGACAAATCAACTCGACCCTGATATTTTTGTTTTGGGCATCAAGGTCCTAATGCCCAAATAATGGCACTGTGTAGTGTGTTCTGATGTCAGTTAATGTAGGAATGATAAGTAAAATTTTCAGGAATATCTCACACACTTGGTAGCCACTATCAGTGCTTTTCTACAAATTATTTGTTTTCAAGTTTCACTGGCCTACATCATTTCAGTAGGTTCGAAAGTGATGAAAGTTGGGAATACAACAAAGGATAAGAATCTTGAATGAAACGAAGTTTTTTAAACACTTGCTTCAATATTAATATTTTTATTCATTTTGTTATAGAAAAGTTTGCATTCCTTGCTTCCATTGCTTTCCAGCCAAGTAAAATGCAAGCCAATGAAACATGTAACAGGTCTATTTGCTTGTGTGAGAATTCAAATTTATTAGAAATCAAGACATTAAAGTAGAGTCTGACGAAAACATTAAGACTTTAATTTGTAGAAAATAGTCATTATTGACTGCCAAGTGTGTGAGATTTTCCTGAAGATTTGACTTTTGTTATGATGCTAGCTGACATCAAAACACACTTCCAGACCTGTTTACCCATAAATTTTCCTGTCAGTATTTTAAGCAATGCCTGTCAGTATTTTCAGACCGCAGTCAGTATTTTCAGCACACAAATAGTAGATACTATCAAAATACTATAATTATCATTATGTAGTATTACACGACATAATGACTATACAATATTGTGTAAATAACTCTTAGTTTGCAAAGATGCTGGTATTCAGTTAATTCTGTGTTTCAAGACACAAATATGCAGAAATTGAACACCCTGACTTAAACATCCTGTTCATATTATAGTGATAAAAACCACAAAAAAGTACCACAATATAACCAAATTTATTGTTGTTTACCTCCGTTACTTTCTCTAGAAATTCTGTTTTCTCAGCTTCACACATATCCATAACATTTTAATTAAAGCCAATTCTCTATTTTACTTGGTTAAAGACGACTTGATATAAAACATTATGACAGACATTGTTACCACCCATCCACTTAGAAAATAATAAGTTTATCTAGATAGGTGAAGGCAATCTTATTTATCTGATAAAATCTAGTATCATCTTTGTCAATATTTACTAGAATGGAAATAAGGTTAATAAATTATTTTTCATTGCTTCCGTTAACTTGTCAGCTGTACTCAATGACAAATTCATATTTGCGATCAACTCACATAGAATCGCCTCAGCACGTGTTATTTGTTTTTGAAGTATGTTTTGATCACTGACTTCCTTTCCTTTCATCAATGACAAAATGTTTCTATTTCCATTCACTAATGATTCAATTTTGTATGATTTCCCGATTCCATATGCCGTGAACAGTCATTCCTTCCACCATGTGCACAGGAAAAGTATTAAGTTGCAAACAGTGCAATGCACAAAATGTTCTCCTTTTGACGATGGTTTAAGGCATAGCCACAGAGTAGAATAAACTGGTAGAAAATGCTGCTTTCTGTGTTAGACTTTCCATTTTCATCATCAATTTCGTGCTGAAACTTTCTTGTCGGCGGCATTTTCCTTTGTTTAAATGACCCGATGTTGAGAATGTCAAAATAAGTGACGTGGCACAAAATGCGGACGCGGATGCGGACCGAAGAGACGATACAACGAAACGAAACGGAAAAAAAAAGGCTTAAAAAATTAGTTTTAAAAAGTAATAAATAAATGCAACCTCAAATCGTATTTTCAGTTCAATGACCGTATGACCGTACAGATGGGCTTTATTCCGTACAAATACGGTCGGGTAAACAGGTCTGCACTTCAAAGCATTGCTATTTAGGCAGTAAGACCTTAATGCCCAAAACAGAAGTATCAGGGTCGAGGATTTACATTGTAGGACTATGGTCTCCCCCCAGTTGAAAATATGACTGCTTGTGACTGGTGTAGATACCATTCCCATACCTGTCTACTCTCATATGAAGACAAGTAATCCTTCTAGCAAAAAAGTTTAGTTTTTCCATCCTAATGTATGATACTTCCCAGATTACAATTTACCATGAAAACAATTCTATTTTTACAATTTAGCCAAGAAAACTAAGCTAACCTGGCTAAATTTTACTGTTAGTTGTAATCTTATATGGTATGAACACAAAATAAAATCCTTGGAGATTTATGTACAAATCTGTAATTATCAAGACTCAAAAGTATATATTCCTGATGTGCATCAAATGTCTCAAAATATTAAAAAACCTGACTGTGAAATGACAAGTCTGGTGTAAATGAAGGCTGTAAACAACAATGTGAATATAAATAATCAATAAACTATTCCAATTCAGTTATTTAAAGATGAATAATTATACAATATTTCTTTCTTATAAATCTACCAGAGAGAAGATGAATCCTCATGTGATCTGCCTACAAGTGAACCTCTCATATAGGAAACTTTTTCTCTTCATTTCAGTGGTGTCTCCCATCACTCCCTGACATATCCCACATATACAAAATTATTAATGAAAAATTTAGTTTTTCCATTTTCATCTTCTGATTCCAGTGTTGTATACTTTTGGCAATACTACCTTTGATCATGTGACTGACCTGGCTTAAGCAGGACAAGTGAATGTATAGTATTCCAGAGCTTTTCTTTATCAGCCAAGAGCTGGGTGATTTATCTGGCAACTTTGATTTTACTCCCGATAACTTAAAAAAACCTGTATCCTCAAACACCAGTCATTGAAAACACATTACTTCCCCTTGTATGTCCTCAAAACTGAATATCTTCAGCTATTGTAATCCTCTCCACGACTGAAGCTCCAAGCTCCATTTCGATCAGGATATCCCTGAATGGAGCCAAAGTGAAGGAGTTGCTCTCTGGACATGAATGTATTAGTGGCAATCTCAACTGCTTGAGGAGTAGAGGTTGCTATCAATCATCTGGGTACATCTGTCACTAAATTCAGCATATCACTGATCCAAGGTGGATTTTAGAGAGGCAATCAGCACTACTGCAACCTGTGCTCCTAATTTCTTAATTATCTTCATAATCAAAAACAATGAAGGAAAGGTACATGCAAACATTATCATTATTATTATTATCTCCCAGCTGATTTAAAGAGCAAGTACAGCCCATACTTCTGGGGTCATGGAAAAATGAATAAGAAATTTCAAGCACTGGATTACCCCAAAGCATGAAGACCTGATGGAAGGCTCCTGGACAGAGTACCCTAACACATGAAGACCTGATGGAAGGCTCCTGGACAGAGTACCCCAAAGCATGAAGACCTGATGGAAGGCTCCTGGACAGAGTACCCCAACACATGAAGACCTGATGGAAGGCTCCTGGACAGAGTACCCTAACACATGAAGACCTGATGGAAGGCTCCTGGACAGAGTACCCCAAAGCATGAAGACCTGATGGAAGGCTCCTGGACAGAGTACCCCAACACATGAAGACCTGATGGAAGGCTCCTGGACAGAGTACCCCAAAGCATGAAGACCTGATGGAAGGCTCCTGGACAGAGTACCCCAAAGCATGAAGACCTGATGGAAGGCTCCTGGACAGAGTACCCCAAAGCATGAAGACCTGATGAAAGAGTCCTGGACAGAGTACCCCAAAGCATGAAGACCTGATGGAAGGCTCCTGGACAGAGTACCCCAAAGCATGAAGACCTGATGAAAGAGTCCTGGACAGAGTACCCCAAAGCATGAAGACCTGATGGAAGGCTCCTGGACAACAGAGTACCCCAAAGCATGAAGACCTGATGAAAGAGTCCTGGACAGAGTACCCCAAAGCATGAAGACCTGATGGAAGGCTCCTGGACAGAGTACCCCAAAGCATGAAGACCTGATGAAAGAGTCCTGGACAGAGTACCCCAAAGCATGAAGACCTGATGGAAGGCTCCTGGACAACAGAGTACCCCAAAGCATGAAGACCTGATGAAAGAGTCCTGGACAGAGTACCCCAAAGCATGAAGACCTGATGGAAGGCTCCTGGACAGAGTACCCCAAAGCATGAAGACCTGATGAAAGAGTCCTGGACAGAGTACCCCAAAGCATGAAGACCTGATGGAAGGCTCCTGGACAGAGTACCCCAAAGAATGAAGACCTGATGAAAGGGTCCTGGACAGAGTACCCCAAAGCATGAAAACTTGATGGAAGGCTCCTGGAGAGAGTACTCCAAAGCATGAAGACCTGATGGAAGGCTCCTGGACAGAGTACCCCAAAGCATGAAGACCTGATGGAAGGCTCCTGGACAGAGAAGTGTATGAAGCAAATGTCCTTGATAATGAGTTGACCAGGACACTGAACCCACCAGGGATGTATCAGACTTAAATAATACCAGATATTGGGAGTTTGCTTAAGGCAAAGGTCTGATGACTGTTCCTCCATTGCTGAAGTATATCACAAGTAAGCTGTGTATTCATGAATATATTCCACTCACATGTGGAAAGTGCTGAGAATGGCTTTCATGCCACCAACCATACAGGTCCAGTAGTAAACGGGCATTGCAACAGGTCCACCCCACCTTGAGTAGTCATGGGAGCAGTGTAAACAGTTGACACTTTCTCCAATGAGAATGATATACATGAAGCCAAGTTGTCTCACTCAAATAATTTAGTGCCTCCTATGAGGTAAATATACAAATCAAATAGCATGGTGGTATTAAATCAGCCACGGTGACAGGGTTATACAAATTTTTGGGGTTTCCAGAGAGGATTACGGAGTGAAGTATGAACTTCATAATTCATCCTAGGAGCCTTGAGTAAATTGAATACCACATGAAAATTTCTAATTGCTCGCTGAACAGTAAATCATAATTTTAAAATTTAATATCTATAAGCACTGAATTATTCCTACTAAACACTTTCCAACCACTATAAACACAAACACACCCCCAACCTCAACAGATTTGCACAATTTGGGTAATCAATCTGTGAGGACTTCTGAAGGTGGAATTTCCATCCTATTAGAGAGAACTTTCACCCATGCAGGCCCCAGCCAATATTCTTCCTCTTAATGCAGCCTGTCCCATATGTAAGGGGTGGGGACTTAAGAAGCCAAGCTGTTGAATGAACTTGATAGTTGGAAGCAGCAGTTAGTCTAGAAATATGGGAGACAGACCACCTCTACTGCTGCCTGATCCATAGAAGCTACAAATTCATGCAGAGATTAAAGCCTCCAAAGAGCCTCTCCAGACTAAAATGGTGCCATGTCATTAAAATACAAATCCATACTTTCCTTGGATCATGGTGTATATTTTACTTGCCAGAAGAAGTACAATAATTTAGACTGTACTGCCTTCATGCAGGTTAAGTAGGTACAGTGTTCCCTCGCTACTTTGCAGTTTATTTATCGCAGACTCACTGTATCGCGGGTTTTCCAAAAAATATTACAAGAATATTATAAATCATAAAAAAATTACCATTTACAGTAAGCAGTATTTATTTGGCAGATGGATACACACCAAAAACAAAATGTAGTTATTGTGCCCGCTTGAGATGCTACTTGCTGACGCGAGATTGTAGGGTTTAAGAGTTTAAAACATTTTTATGAACATTTAAGTAGAAGTTTTTTTTAAATAAGTATAGCATCCCTACTTTGCAGAATTTCACTTATCGTGGGTGGGCCTGGAACGAAATACCCGCGATAAGTGAGGGAACACTATACTTCCAGAAGCAGTGCAAAAAAAACGTAATGCAACAATTAATAAATTACTGCCTAATCTAGTGAAACAGTACTACCATGCAATATGATAGTCAAAAACAGACTGACAATGCAGTCCAATAAAAAAAAAAATCAATTTAAATATGAGTGAACCAAATGACCAATTGCCTAGTAAATATAAATTCCCAAATATAAAGGGAATTAATTTCTGAGCCATGATGGAGTATAAAAGTTCACTCAAGGATGTAAAGAATGCAAGGGGGTTCTGTCAAAGCAATGCATGGGGGTACTGTCAAAGCAATGCAAGAAGGGTGAGGTACTGTCAAAGCAATGCAGGGGGTACTGTCAAAGAAATGCAGTAGGTACTGTCAAAGCAATGCAATGGGTACTGTCAAAGCAATACATGAGGGTACTGTCAAAGCAATGCAAGGGGTACTGTCAAAACAATGCAAGGGGTACTGTCAAAGCAATTCAAGGGGTACTGTCAAAACAATGCAAAGGGGTACTGTTAAAGCAAGTACTAATTTGCTTTAACTACAACTCTTAATGATATATTTACACACAACATTGGGTTACATTTTCAGAGCACTGCTGATTAACATGGTGCAAATAAATTGCCCAAAAATAATGAGGGCAATAAAAAAAATTATCACACAAAATAAAAAGTACCCCACTAAAAAACATAAATCAAGGCAATTCTCCAAGAGTGACATTAACCATTACCTAGTGATAAGAGCATCAAATGAAGATAGGAAGAGTATACTGTATAAACCTATGATGTATACACAGAATGGTTCTAGGTTCTTTCTGTTATAGATTTTATGAACATTCTTTGGAAATGGAGGTTAACATTATGAGCCTGTATGTGTAGACTCCACCCAGAGTAGGTATAAGGGCAAATGATACAGGTATTATGTTACTGCTACTAAAATTTAATTTACCTCGCATTGCATGTTCCCAGCTGTGAAATACCAAGATTTGCTGTCACATTATGTATCAGTGTGTCCGTACCTTTCAAATCTCATGCATGGCATGTGAGATGTGCTTCTTCTATACAAATCATGCTCACACACACATCCTAAATTTTCTCATGCAGGTGTCAAAAACAAAATTTGCATTAAAAACCTAACAATTTTATGGTTTCTAAGCTCCCTCTACTAAATGTCACTGTTTTTACAATGGGATTCCTAAATACAGACTGATTGTGATATGACATTTACTGGGAATTGAGTTAACTTCTCTCCTTCCACCAAGGCACTGTGGTTTCACCACAGTTCCCAACCTGGAAGTTGCTACCCCATGGATATTATCTCACACCTGACATTTAAGGACCTATGACAGTTCTGTATGTCTATGATATTTGTTTAATGATTTGAAGTAAACAAAGTAACTGCATTCTACAATGGAAAATTTGAATCTCTGACATTTGACTTCAAGTGAACAATGTAATAGCTTTTCACATTTGAAGATCTGGGTCTATGATGCTTGTTTTACTAATGATTTCCAGTTAACAGTGTAACAGTATTCAACAATTGCTGACATTGATCTACATTGTTCACTGTAAACTGTGCATGTTAAAAACATGGAAACACATTAAATCTCTAGGCACGACACCTTGCACATTGCTGATCCTCTCAACAGTTACATCTCTTAAATGAGGATTTTTCTTCTTCAAAGCCTTTCTTATCAGCTGAACCTAGAAGAAAAATAATAAAATAGAAGTTTTATTCATTTTGCAAAGTATATACTGAATAAAAATTACTAGTAGAATAATATCAGAAAAGTGTTTGAGTTTAAAACTACAAATGTTTTTAATGTACATAAAATGAGTCTCTAACCGAACCACAAAAATAAACCGATCTGATGAAAAGATGGATGGATGGAAAGACAAGATGGACAAGAGAATACTATATGCCTATTCATGAAGTGACAAAAGTTGATGGGTTCAAAACACTATAACTACAATATTCTTCAAAACGTGTTGCACTTTGAACAATTAGTTCACCATCTTTGGTTCATTTTGCTTTCATCCCTATGCGAGACTTAAGCAATTAGTTCACCACCTTGGTACAATTTACTTTCATCTCAATGCACAATTTACTTTCTTCTCAATATGCTTGAGCAATTAGTTCACCACCTCTGATACAATTTGCTTGAGTAATTAGTTCACCACCTCTGATACAATTTGCTTGAGTAATTAGTTCACCACCTCTGATATAATTTGCTTGAGTAATTAGTTCACCACCTCTGGTACAATTTGCTTGAGCAATTAGTTCACCACCTCTGGTACAATTTGCTTGAGTAATTAGTTCACCACCTCTGGTACAATTTGCTTGAGCAATTAGTTCACCACCTCTGGTACAATTTGCTTGAGCAATTAGTTCACCACCTCTGGTACAATTTGCTTGAGCAATTAGTTCACCACCTCTGGTACAATTTGCTTGAGCAATTAGTTCACCACCTCTGGTACAATTTGCTTGAGCAATTAGTTCACCACCTCTGGTACAATTTGCTTGAGCAATTAGTTCACCACCTCTGGTACAATTTCCTTTCATCTCAATATGCTTGAGCAATTAGGTTACCACCTCAGGTACAATTTGCTTTCATCTCCATGTGCAACTTAAAAAAATAAAACCTGAAGCCCCATCAGACTCCATGATACATGATGTCAAAGGAATGTGAAAAGTGAAAAGAAAAAGGAATAGAATAATTATATTCAATACAGATATTAATTATAGACCATGACATGAAAATTGACATGGGTATTTTTTATCTGTGAATTGAAAATAAAATTTAACCAGAACGTAAAATAATCATTTTGGGGGTGGGGTGAGGTGGAGTGATGGGATCTAAATGTCCTTCACAAGGTCATAAGTCAACTTGGGCAAACTAAATGATGAATGCAATAGAAAGGAAATGGATGAAACAAATGCAGAACAATCAATGAAAAACAAAATGAGAATGCATTTCATATATGGATCTGATTTACTGTAATATGGGATGCCACTATATTTCCAGTCAAAAGCCCTTTTGCATGAATAGTCTGTTATTAGATTCTTTACAGCAACAATTTTTCACTACTTATAACTTACTATTCTTACAACTGTCACTGACATGATGACATCATTAGTGGTTGCAGTATGTTCAATTTTTATTTGAATGACACACAATAAAATTTGCTCACAAATTCTAAACCAGTTCTTATACATTTTGGATGGTGACCCATCAAATTCTAAAAAACACCTGGGAACAAAATTTCAAATTGTTAGGGTAGATTTCATCAATTGACTCTATAAACGGTTGGTGACCCAGTTCTGAGATGTGACCCATCAGTTTACTCATTAATCCGTGGAGATCATAGTCATTTTAGCCTGAAATACAAGTATAAAACACACATTTTGGGGGCTGCTACTAAATACATCCAATAAAATCTGCAACCAAGTGATTTTCATTTCGCATCATGCATAATTGTTTTAGAAACGTTTTACGCCAGCTATTTCACTCGCGTTTGTGCAAAAGATGGAGTTCAAAATTCTAAAATCTAGACACAATTTGATTCCGACCATGGACAAATTTTTTAATGTAAAAGACCAGGTCTCAAAAAATAATTTTTGTCTGTATTTTTTAATTTAAGTATAAAGTCTAGATTATATGATATCCTTGTAGAGCTCCCATCTGTCTACTTTACTGCAATACTACCAGTTTTGGGGTATCTTAAACAACCTTGACATTACCGAGCTCGTTAGTAGGGTACAACCTCCTGACATGGAAATGTGCCAGGGTTTAATGAGTTAATAACCATTGCTCTATAAAATACTTCTCGATTAATTGCTGTTCTATTTTTATTTATACTAAATGTAATGCTGATTTTTTAAAATTTTATGCATTTTATATTTTATTAAAGAACACCGTCAATAAGACAAGGCATTAAAGCAATGGTTCTTGAGTCTGAGACTGATTCTTTTTATATTTGCATTGGCCATATGTGGCAGCATTAGCCCATTATAACTTTAATATGTCTTACTTGTTCCTATAAATTTAAGAAAATGTAATCCTTAAAACATTTGAAAAGTCTTAAAAGTGCACTGATAAAAGCTGAAGTTGCTTGATTGTGCGAGACTAGTGTTGTACTGATCTGATCAGGCTAAGCTTAATCTTGCTGGCTTACTGTGTTCTACATATGCTGTCAGTTCACACAAGTATGAATTTACTGGCAGAAGCCAGGTCAACCACTGAGAATTCGTCTGCTGCAGCACTGAAAGGATTTAATGTCTCAGGTATGAAAAAGGAGGGAAATTATACCAAAAAACAATTTATTTGGACTTCACAGGATCGCTGGAAGAAGTCTTTATACAAGGATGCTTTCTATCAAGTTTTGTGAAATTCTATTAAAGTTTTGTCAAATTCCATTCAACAGTTCTGGAAAAGCATTTAGATTTCACTTTGGAGTTTATGGACCACCACTCAAAGTGGGAAGTCACTATGCAAAGCCTCTTTGCAAACCAAAGGTAATCAAATAACTTTGTACCATGTTGACCATTGGCATATATAGCTAGCAAAAACAGTATCTGCCATTACACCATCTGTTGGATGCAGCTGAAATAAACTGATCCAACTAAAGTGCTTTTTACATTTACATAGGAAGACAGTTGGAAATAATCATAGCAGAGTATGCAGACAAAAAACAAATTTCATGAATGTTTTCTTTCTTAATAACACATAATGACATTTGAAAGTCAATACATTTAAAAAATAATAGGTCAAGTAACCAGCTATGGGACTAGTGAATTCATTTGCTATGGAAGGTTCTTATCTGAAAAGGGCATATATTCAAAAATCTCTTATTGTTATTGATACCAAACGTCAATGCTGAATGATGTAGATCCATGAAGCTGAGGGCAAAGTTGCAAACAACTAAAAATAATGCACAAAAGGCTAGTGTTCACTGACATGTATTTCATTTAGCTGGACTGACTATTTTTGATCACTTGGTGTCAAAAGTAGACGCATGATGAAAATAACTGTTTCAATATGATTAAGAAATTTCCTTGAAACAAAACAATGTACACTAACTTTGCTTGTTCTTGAAATACTGAAAAAATTTGAGTGTAGGCACAAATATTTCCTCAAAGTGCACTTATACAATGTTAAAATACACCCCCCCAAAATTGAAAACAAGTTTTCAGCTCATGTTTTTAAAATAATTACTTCTGATGTTCAGTCGGTGGAAATAGTCATAAACAGCCAACAATTTTCTATGAGATGAAACACCTCATAAGTAAGAAGCTTATTCACAATCAATTATAGCGGCTGTTCATTAAAGAAAAACAAACAAACTTGAAACGACTTTTTTCGGTTTTTGAAATATGGGGTCAGATATGATAATTCAATAAGAAAGATTTTAAAATGATTTCATAATTCAACATGAATTTTGTTGCCATATGCCCAAACCATTCTAAAATAGAAATCCATCTTCAAACACAAATACTCCATCATAAACTTCAAATATGAAGCTTATAACACTCTAACCACTATCCTTGTTCACGAAAACCAACATAGCCATATTTTTCTAGGATAACTGTTTCCATTTTCATTTTTAAACAGCAGCACTCCATTCAAATACTGTATTTTTTTTTTTTACATCAATTTAAATTTCGCAAGTGAATGCTTAGTTTATTTCTGATAATTTGTGACACTTGCCATATTGATCAATATTTGATGAAAGTGTCAGCCCCTTTTTCCAAAATGGCAGGTCATGCATATTGAACTCTCAATCAAATCATTTTGGGAAATGATGTGAATTTGTCCCAAAAGTCAAAAGGTTTAGCAAGAATGAATTATCTTTGCTTCATAATAATTCATATAAAGTATAAAAAACTAGAATCATTAGGTTTAGTGATTAAGATACAAATGAAAAATCTTCAACCAAAGTTTCTATGATTGTGACCTTGAAATCAAAGTCAAAAGACAAGGCAGCATGATGCAGAATAAATAATCTTAGCTTCATAATGATTCATTCCAATGGGTATGACAAGAATCTAACAAATGATATAGGAAATTTAGACAAATTAAAAATACCGTAATCAATCACACATTTACTGTAACAGTGACCATGACCATTGGGGAAAATGGGTTCAGCATGTTTCTAGAATCAGTCGTCTTAGCTTACTAATGATTCATGACAAGTATTAAGAAAAAAAATGGTCTAGGAGTTGTGCTCTGTAAACAAACATGAACGATGGATAGAAGGATAGATGAACAAGAAAATGGATGAAAATGTTTAAAATAATGACTAAAAAAATTTGAATAGGAAAAGCACATTAGCACTTTTATCATATGTACCAAATTTCATGGTGATATTTTAAAAGGTTTTGAAGTTTTCGTCAAAAACATATATGAGAAAGAATAGGTGGATAGTCAAAATTGACAAAAACATTAAAGATATTGAAACTGGTGAATTTAGAACTAAAACGTGTTTGTGTGTAATTTTTAATGTAGCTTTAACAATTTTTCAGTCATATCGCTATTATGTATGCAGTGTGGCAGCTTATAGTGATGTCTAGCACTGGGCAGACATGTAGTATGATGTCTCACAAGTCAGATTATTCTGATATAAGTCTGTCCAGTCATAACACTAACCTCTTAATGCTGAGTACCAAGTGAGGCAGCTGCTAGCACTATTTTTACAAGTCTTTGGTATGACTCTTTCAGGGTTCAAACCAGAGTCCTCCCACAACTGTGGCAGACACTCAAGTTACTAGGCCATTGCAATGGTAAGAACTAAATCTAGACCATCCATCTAATATATATATATATATATATATATATATATATATATATATATATATATATATATATATATATATATATATATATACATATATATATATCAAGTCTCAGAGCACACATACAGTCTAAGCTTGTAAGTTGATAATTAACTTTACAACAATGCCTTTTTAACATTGCTGACACCAGTGCTACAATAAATATCACTGCAAGAAAAGTGAGAAAATTCTCATAGTTTACTGGTAAAACAAGGAAGAATTTCAGCTCTAATATAGTTCTGTCTGAAACATGGTTCCTTAAATACTTTGTATTGCTGAAAATGTGTTCAAACAATAACAAGACCATGAAAACTTCCAGATAACATATTATTTGGTATTTATATATGACACTTTTCAATTTTAAGCCAAGAAGTTGTCCTGCACATTTTTGCAATAAAATACATATAACAAATAAAGAAAACAGAAAGGAAAGAAAAGAACATTTCAAAGCCTAACAAAGTAGTCAGATGGCAAAATCTATATTGAAAGTGATATACCATGGAGCTAAAAAATGTATGACAAGATTGGAAGCAGTGATAAAAAAAATTGATGAATAAAAAATACCCTCCAGCAATATTTGGATAAAAATGGGGATTTTTTTCTAAAAAAATTTAACTGGGAAATTAACTGCAGGTATTATGTCAAGAGAGCTTTATAGATACTCCAGAAAAGTACCTGGTCATAATAGGGTGTGACTACTCCAATTTCCTTGGCTGAACATTCTCCCCAGGCTTCAGGCCAGTTACTAAATAATTCCTCAACTCTTTCTACTATCTCCTGCACTTCTGACATGTTATAATATGACACACTATCTGTATCCTGCACCTCACGCCCCTGTACTCCATAAAAAGTCAATGGGGTGATCTCCACCACTGATGGTATGTTACTGCGTGAAATAAGCTTGTCTGGACCACCATAAAATGTGGCAGCAATGAATCGAAGAATCTCCATCTTTGTTCTATAGTTGATACTGAGCAGGATATTTAGTGGGCTTTCTGGTGAAATAAGGTTTGAGTGTGAGTCATAGTAGTTGTACAATCTCTCCAAAAGAGACATGTGCAGTTTTTGTTTACGAGCCTCTGCACTGTATACCTTTGGACTAATCTGCACATGGTCCCCTGCCAAAACAATGCATGTGTTCTCATTGGCCAAAGAGATTGGCATTATTGTCTCACACTCCAATGACTGGGCTGCCTCATCGATGAAGATGTGAGTGAAGTTTCCTTGTAAGCCCATGGTGGTTAAGACTAGAGACTCTGCTAGCGTTACAATTACAATTCGGTGATTAAGGATATCCTCCTTTGTTGGACTCTCGAAATAGCTTTTGTCAGGGGAAAGGATACAATACTTCTTGACCTCAGGGGCCACTGTGTAGACTCTTCTTTCCTTGTAATACACCCTGCGCAGGCTTATACTGAGGTTAGATTTCTTCATGAATATGTCAAAGTGTTTGGTGATGTAAAGATCAGCAGCACTGAAAAGGAAGAGTGGATTCAGAGTCATTGTTTTATGTAATCCATATGATTTAAACATCAATACCAGTTTAAAAGTCAATTTAACAAGCAAACAGAAAGCATTAATTAAAAATATATTATCAGGTTTTTGCTGTGTAATATCTTTCTATTTGCTATTTTTGTAACAATACAAAGAACATGGAAATATATCAAAAAAATATACACATGATAGAAATGTGATGTGATTATGATTTTTAACGTAGCTTTACAATTTTTCAGTCATATCGATACAATGTCTGCAGTGTGGCAGTTTATAGTCCATGATAGAAATAACAATATTCGATTCTGACCGCTGATCACATGGAATTTTCCATGTCTCAAGCAATGTGTCAAGTCTGGCCATGGTAGACTAAAACAAAAAACCATAATAAAATATAGCTATAACATAAACATTTTACAAAAAAAAAATTAATAATAGGAGACATATGGCTTATAAATAATGACAACATAAAAAACTGTGATGTTAAATATTTAGAACATTTGTATCATGCACAACCTAAGACTTAAAACTTTTGAGTCTTTCCCTCTCTTTGATGCATAATACAACCTTCTTGTCTTTTTTGTCAACACAACTTCCATTATACTCCCAACCTTGCTGATAATGTTAGGTCAGGAAAAAAAATCCCATTTTCTTTCTAAAAATGCCCCCCAAATTGACCTTTTTTTAAAATGTGAATAAATTTGCAATCAATATTGGTCAACAAAACTCTGATAAACTGCTATTTTTATTGTTGAAAACAACGATTAATGTTGGGGAAAAAAAATCTAAGTAAACTGTAAATAACAATCTTTGCTAAAATTTCAATTAGTGAAAATGTTTTAAATGCCAACCAGCACCAACACTTCAAGAAATAAATAGCAATGAAGTTAAGCTTTGCCAAAAAAAATGTTTCATTTGGATATTTTAAATTGGTTTTAGTGTACTTACCAAATATGCAATATTCCCTCTTGTATTCAAATGTGAAAAATGTCAATTAACCATCTATGTCCATGGTTATTCCTGTGAGAACTTAACTGTGTCTTTTGATTTCTGTTGTACTTGTATTTGTTGCATTCTTACACTCAATTAAAAGCAGATCTGCTTTGCATTCTCACAATAATGTCCTTTTTTTGCCAAATCAAATAAGAGCTGTTTCAGTAAAATATATATCCCCCTCCCTAACAGCACTTCAAAATAACTTCTGAAGGAGTTTGTGTTTCAAACTATTTTGATTCTGACAGTAGAAGGTTGATTAGGAAAATCACTTCTGTTGTTGGTTGGGTTAACAAAATGAGATATCACTGGTGAGGTTGTCAGAAAGAAAAAAACAATATATATTTAAAATCACATCTAACCCCTCCTAGCAGTCAAACGTGAATAAAACATTGGGTCGGAAAACAATTCCAGTACACGTGAGTGAACCTAATTTGTATTAATTTTAATGATCACTTTAGTAAGCACACAGTTTAGTAAGAATACAAATTCATGATTTCTGTATTAGAATAAAAATCCCTATTATAAAATCTATATTCATGGACATTAAATTAGTAGTTATTAAGGGATTAGTTAATGACATTAACAAATAAAATACTACCAATAAATTTTTTTATTTCACATTATCAGAGACATATATGGCTGACAGACCAACAAACAGAAAGACAAAAGATTGATTATAATGAATACAAACAAAAAAATGCAGTTGATTATATGATCTATAATAATTTAGTAGATTACCTCCAGCCAGCTGTCATTCAAATCACTTCTGTCTGCAACCCAATATTAAAATTGCTTCTACCACCCATTATCCCATTGCCAGAAATTATGTATAAAAAATATGCTTCTGAATGGGGCAGTGTTTTTCAATAAAAACATATCTGACTGTGGATAATAATTTTTTTAAATTGATTCTATTGTGGGTTGGTTGATTTTGAAAGTGTCTACCTGGAGGTGGTATATGTTTTAACTGAACAAAAATAATGCTAACCCTTTAACTATGACTACCACCTGTAAATAGCTCCTGAACCCCACTGACACATATATGCAGTGTTGATAAGCCTTATTTACAACCCCAGTGTGGCTTATGAGCACAAAGTTTAGCAGTACTTGAAACACCAGTGTTGCATCTTTGTGGACGTGACAGCTGTATTAACTAAATGTTGATTGGTTGAAAATACGGAAGTTTAAAAAATTTTTGTTATCATAACCAATGAGAGGACTGGTTACTCAACATTTTGATACAAGTTTGAAAGCTGAGAGGTTAAATTTAAACACACAGGAAGGAGTTTTCCCCGCACTTTAATAAATAAAAACCACCATATATATATATATATATATATATATATATATATATATATATATATATATGGACAATTTCTTTTCAAGTTCATAATTATTTGAAGATTTATGTCAGGATGGTCTCTTGTGTTCTTGTGTTAGTCCGAGGAAATAGGAAATGAATGCCAGAACCTTTAAAAAAAACAGTGGTTTAAAAAGCCAGGGAGATATGAAAACCATGCAAAAAGAGACTGGTCAATGTTGCCTGGAAAGACAAGATAATGGTCCATATTTTGTTTAATAACATGGATTGAACACACCTATCCAGTGTAACCTGAAGAGAAAAAAACTGGCAGACAAAAAGAAGTAACTTGCCCAAAAGTTGTAGATGAGTATTAGAAAAACAATGAGGTGGTTGGATAATGCAGACCAAAACATAATGAAATAGAGTTCTTGCCGTAGAGCAAAGAAATGGTCAAAATTCTTTTTTTGGTTTCTCCTTGATACAGCGATATGTAATGCCCTAATCAGTATGAAAGAGTCACCAAATCACCAGATCAAGACCAAGTCAAGAAAAGAAAAAAAAAAAGAACACAGCTTGAATTCAGAATGAATTTGGCGAAACAGATGGTTGCTGGTTTTCAGGAAAGTAGAAAAAGAAAAGCTCTGTCCAATGTTGATGTCGAAGGTTTAAGTCACTGGCCAGGACAGTTCCCAAAACGTGGGAGATGCAAGATTTGTACAAATAGAGGGAGGAGACATGAAGTTTTCATTGGCTGTAAACAATGCCAAGTACATTTATGTGTGGATCATGACTGTTTTGAGAGGTACCACTTCCAACTTGGTAATTAGTGCAGATTTTATTTGTGTTTTTATATGTACATTTGTAAATATTGGTTTTATTTTGTGTGATTCAAAACAGTTTTCATGACTGGGATTTCTTTTATGATGGGATATAGCAGTATATAAAGTGGAAATATATGAATAACAGACACTATACAAGGTATGCTGTTTTTTATTTTACTGAAATCCAATAAAAACTAATAAAATAAAGATTATAAATGTAACCATGTTTTTGCTCTAGTATTCAGCCTAGCAACCAGCCTCAGTAGTCTCAGTAACTGATATGATAGCACTCAGCAGTAATGAGCCTGCACAACAGCTGTAGTAGCTAAAGGGTTAAAAGGCATGCCAATCCTACCTGCAGGAGAACCAGTGGTCACATGCCAAATCATTGAAATTAACCACTTGAACACTGCTGTAAATAGTATCATGTAAGAAACAATTCAATTACCAAAACGTTATCAAAGATGCAACCAACTGAAAGGATTAGCTGACTGTTAGACAGTTACAGTTTATTAAGGAGAACGAGTTCCAAAGTTTGTATTGAACTTAAATTCCTGAATTTGGCACTCAGAAGTTTCACTATTCTTGCAACAAGATCATGACTTCAATATTTCAGTAACAAAACAATTTTTGAAAACAATTTCAATGTTGATGGTTTTTCATAAAACAGATGTCTACCAAATGAAAAGGAATTTTAATTTGTTGTACAAAAAGTAGTGACATAATACACAATATTTTGCAGGTACACAATGAGGCACATATCTACAAGCTGTTGAAATTTCTTGTATTTGTTTTTCATAATCTTTCAGATATTGGTTATCTTGAAAATAGAGGTATAAGCAAACAATTGTTTCATTGGATGAAGCTGTTTACTGACGATTGTTTCCAGATTGATAAAAAAATATTTGAGTATTTAACCATTAAACTGTGCTGCCATTCCCCTCCATGGTCATCTCAATGTCAATCTGGGTTGGCATTTCACTTTTCAGAAGTGTCTTGGTAACTCATGCCCCCGCATATAGCACAGTCTATTTTTTTTTTACCCCGTTGTGCACAAGTTATTGAGGGAGAGGTGAATAGAGTTTAAAGATCATCAAGTGAGAACTGATACAAGACATCATTCCATATTACACAGATGCCCCTGCAAATGCAATACAAAAGGCAAAGATTCAAGTTAAATAGGGGCCACAGTTCTGGAAAATATTATGTAGCAATATGTTGAAATCAAATCTACATTATATTAAACATCAAACCAAATTTATTCCAATCCATTCAGCTCCTTGAGAGTTAATCAGTAGAAATAAAATTTGAGATAATAGATGGATAGGATTTTACACTGACCAACTCCATAAGCCTGCGGTTCTCAAACTTTGTTTGGCAAACTGCTCGACCATTGCTACAGGTATGTGCAGACCACTTAATTATTTTTCTTAATGTTGATTATACCATTAGGTAACTATTGTTAAGCACTTGCATAAAAGCACTACATTTTTAAAAAAACTTAATATTTTAACTTTTTTTTTCTTCAACAAACTGAACCACACTATCTTACCTGCCAACCCTAACAAGATTATTTCAGTAAGGCTGCTGATTTGTTTAGGTAAGTTTGACTAGTTTTCAGTTAGGCGTAACAAAATATAACGTTCTGCTATTGACAAGTTGAAAAACATTTATGTAAAAAGTTAAGCATTCTAAATCGATACATTGACAATAAGCATTATCTTCATCTGAAAAGTTTGTAAAGGACACTTTGCACAATCTTCAGTTCCAAACCCTTTGCAGCTCAATGGCTTGTTGCTATCTCTCAACTTGATGTAATTCTAGGAATGTTTTTCTTCAGTTCACATGAAAGCAATAGTATCTTCTGCCATGTGACACACTCAAATCAACACATGATTTCGAAAAACATAATTCTGTCCATTCCTGATTTCAAAACAATCTGAACATTCATTTTTATTCTTCTGTACTGATTATTAAAACCTTTTAAGAGGCTTTTTTTCCCTTTAGTCTTTAACATGTATAGGTAGCTGAATGACGTTTAAATAAAAATTCTATAATGAACAATTTCATCATGCAAATGCTTCGCCTGGAAAAATATGTGCTATTTAAGCCCTTCGATATGCATGTAGCAAAGTTACACAGTGCAGTCCGCTATGCATAAGCCTGTTAAGCAGTGAAATGTATGTTACATTTAACAGCAATTTTAACCATTTTACATTTTTGGTACATATATATTATGTATGGAAAGATTTAAGAGCAAAATACTGTCGTTATAGCTGTATAATTATTTTTAACAAAAGAATTTTGTATGTGGCTTAAAATCTGGAGAGAACTCAATCACTATTAAATCAGTCAAGCTGCGTGATCAACGGCAGTGGCAATTTTTCATACTCAAAATTTACAAGTTCTTTGTCTGAGTCTACACCACTAAATCAGTTGAATTTGATAATTTATAAAAACTAATGGCTTCCTACATCAGTCTCGGAGCATTTACCTAAGTTATTGAAGCTTTCATAGTTGCGATTCTACTCGAGCAAGTACTCAACGACATCAGAGACTGCCATTTTGTCGAATGGAGAATAAGAGACAGTTAAGACCTACATACTTTAAATAGCAGATTTCGACCAGAGCATCAACAGTGACCACATGATTTGATGTAATGATCATTTTTACCAATGAATGTAGTATCTAATAGGGGTTTTCCCAGAAGGTGACGCTACAAAAACCTGCACAAAATGGCTGCTGTTTACAGAGTTGCCAAAAGGCATTTGGGAATCGGATAAAGTGCCAAAAGGCACCTGTATGGGACTGTAGTAGAGAGCTACAAAAACCCACTCAAAATGGCCATTTACAGAGTTGAAGAAAAAAAATTTGTATGGGAATCAGGTAAAGAGCCAAAAAGCGCTTGTATGGGACTATGGTAGAGAGCCAAAAGGTTCTTGTATGAGCTAAAGGGATAAAGCAAGTCTGGATTCTGACAAATTCAACCAAAGGTAATGTAAAACTAGGATCCATATCAGATATGGATGAGGCAGTCATCCGTAATTTACTGCAACAATCATATTTCTGTAGTTTTTTATTTTATTCCCAAAGTCCATATGTTATAGGTCATCTTTGTAATAATAAGGGTTGGCAGGTATGATATTTTAATATCAGTCGTCTATCCTTTCTATTGCAAAGGATGAGTCTGTGGGGTTTTTTTAAAGCAAATTTCAGGTTATGCACTAACTATCAATCTTTCTATGGACCACCTGTTTGAGAACCTCTGCATTAAGCTATTTGGTGGCCTAAACAAAAACAACTAGAAATGTAAGCACAGAATATGAATGTCCTGCTGTCCCTCCTTTTCAAAAGCCTGTAGATGTGTAATGGAAAATAAACAAATGGAAAACTTATCCAGAGTTATGCAATATACATTACAATGAATACATTTCCATACTCAAAGTTGCATGCCTCTGAGACCAATAATAGCTAATAATAATTTACTTAAAATATAACCACAACGTGATGTAGAGATTGACAAAGGTATCATAGCTGCCAACCACCGAGTACAAAAATATGGATTGCTTGTGGCAAAAATACTAATTTTCAGGAATAAATACTAAATTAAATAATAAATTCAAATTTTAATACATATGGAACAATTTACATCTACAACCATAAGTAAAGTAGGACAGTACCTTACTTAATTATTTAATGTCAAACGGCACTCTATTCCATTTAGGCACCCATTCATAAGGTGCAAAAAAAAAAAACCAATACACACTCAGATCAAGGCTGTTTCCACACCTCTTTCTTTTTCTTCCGTCATTATAGATTCAATGTACCACCTTTCATTCAATATCTGAATTCTGTATGATTTTCTTAATGAACTGTTTTCGTTCTAGCACTTGAGTAATCCTTTGTGATTTTACTCTCTGGAAAACTTGTGCAAAATAAATTGCCATCAACACTAGTAACTGAAGAGGAAAGTTCATTTCTAAAAGATTTCAACTGAAATACAGCAAGGTTCTCTATGGTATTTATATATGTCATAAGTTCAGGATGAGTTGCTGATGATGAAGCAGCAAGCCAATGTTTATTAGCTTTTTCATGCTCTTGTAATCCATGAGCATCTCCAATAGTGAAATCACATTACACAATTTGCAAAATGTCAAGTTTTCTCCTTTACTAGATGGTTTCACAACTCTAAACAAGAAGGCACAATTGTACTTCCAGCTTTGTTTTATTCCCTTTACTGGAGAAAATTCTGAATATTCTGTTTTCCTTTTTGACATAATTAAAAGTTGAATATCATGAAGATGAAATAGAGTGATAGCGGCAACTGCTTGTGCAATTCAATATGGTAGCCAAAGAGATGGTATCCTCAATTTCAAATGAACCAATCATATTTTAGAACTCTATTCCTATATATCCGAAATATATTTATCAGAAAGGAACAGAGTGCCTGTTCTAAACAGAAAATTGCAAGGAAATTTTAATTATTTGTTTAAATTTAAATCATTTATTTTAAGCAAGAAAAACATATACCAGGAATCAAGTCCAAAATATGGGGAAAAAGGGAGACTTGGCAGCTATGGGGTATATTACACAATATACCCCTTCCATGTTTGTGCCATTGCATAACAAGAATTCTTTGAAAGGGATAATGCTTTACTTGATAAAAAAATAAATGTGAGAATTCAAGCTAAGACTATTTCTTGCTTTTACTATAAGTGTTGAAACCATTTCTCGCATTCTTCAGCAATAAGATTTTCAAATTGGTTATTATGGTGGACATATTGGATGTTATTTAGACCAACAAGACACCATGAGAAGTCTTCTGGTGGTAAAACCAAATGTTGATGTGTCCTGTTTTGGGAGGAATAATGGTGATAAGATTTTTAAGATGGATACCCTGGCACCATTTTCATTTAACTTGACATCAGAAGATTTCTGGTGGAAACCCGGTGTTGATATGACTGTATTTTTCTTGCAGTAATAACATTTTCAAGATATAAAAGAGATTACTCCTGTACAGTTATTAGGATTTTGAACTCTTGATCATATGCACAACTCTATAAAAAATTTTTATGAACAATCCAAAGCTTTGCCATATTTGCAGTCTGGAGAATCTGGAAAAATAGACACTCTGAGAATAGTGATGCTTCATGCACTTTGTTCACTCAAAAAAACCCTGAGCAATTTAAACACTTAATGTTTGGTGGGCACATCTTTATCAGGTTAAAGGTTAATTTCTATGGTACATATCGTTGCTCCTTATCTCTTTTTTTTGTGTGCAGGATTTGATATCTAAGTTGCATAACATACCACATTGGTTTTTCCTGCCAGAAACACTGCAACAGATAAACTGACAAGCAGACATTTGTCTCACCTCTGAATACATTTCTTTTATATGCATCAAACAAACATTAATAGCAAAGAGCTCAAACTCACCTATTAGACTGGGCACATATGAGGATCTTGGATGTTGGTTGTTCTTTCAGCAGAACCATGGCTGCCTGAGCAATGGTCTCTGTCTTGCCCGTACCAAAAGGACCATACATAATAAAAGGAGGGGTGTATCCACTCCGCTCTGCAACAATGTGCCGCACAGCCTTCATCTGATCCTCGTTCAGGACTGAGGAACTAAAAGGCAAAAATATTTAACTAGATAGTGAGGAATTTTGAGATAAAACAAAACACTCAAACTGTCATGGTTTAAAATGGGAGCTTGATTGCTGTATTTTGCTTGAAGGTATCAGCAGACTTGTCTATCCATATTACCTTAAAGTCTTTGAAAGTTAGCATAAAAATCTAAGCCATTCACATTTCTCTTCTCAGAATATGTTCCAGGTAGAACGGACAGATATAAATGTATCAGTGTCAAATTAATATCTGACAGATGTATCTATGTTGTAATAGAAAACCTGCTTTTGTCTATTTTATTTTCTGTCCTATATTTCTATTCATCTATTCATCCACCCATTGATTATGACATTAAACAAGTACAAAGAATCCATTCATCTATTAATCTAAATTACCTCTCTCAATAATGGAAATTCTCTATGCCGGTTTATTGATTATAGATAATCAACAGATAGGTTATATACATTTGACTGTCTGCATCCACTGTACAAAATGTTCAAACTAGCAACTGTGAAAACAACCTATTTGAATTAATGACAGCCTTAACAAAAAGTTCAAACCTTACAATTTTGACTGTGTAAAGCCTTCTTTTCCACAAATCATTATGCCTCTATTAATTTATACCCCTGATATGAGATCCACAATGCATGCAAACTAAAATATTAATATTACTTTTGAATTTAAGTTGAAATGTCAAGTAAATAAAATTTATATATATATATATATATATATATATATATATATATATATATATATATATATATATATAGTTTAATACAAACAATACTATCATACAGGTTAGAGAAATTAAATTCGTACTCTATATCTGACAAAGATTTACCAAAGGAAACATAAAGATACACTCAAAGACACTGGACCTTACAAATCAAAGTTATATCAATGAACAATAACGTATGTGTGTGTGTTTCAAATATCAAATTCTAAATCCAATTATTTCTTTAACCTAATCATTTCAAAACTGCAAAATGCAAGACCTTAGATATGAGATATGAAGAAAAAAAAACAAGCCAAAATTTGTGGAAACTTTACGTACGAAACTTTCAAAATATGTCTTTCATTCCTCAAGGGATTAATTTTTGGCACATCGGGAAACACAATTTCTGTGTTGTTCAGCTGATCTATAGCAAAATGCATGCGGCAGAAAAATAATCTGTTCATCTGGAACTGTAGCTCCATAGTGAGAACATCATTAGCTTTCAAATTCAGCCTGCTAACACATGATGGAGACAGACACAGGTAGATGTAGTCTCTCCCTCTTCCATCGTAGTCAAAGTTATCTTTATGTACAATACAGGCCTCAAATACCACCTTGTCAGACTTATTCTGTGGGGCCAGTAGAACCTTTTGGACACTGTAAAACAAAACCAATAACTTGAGCAACATTAGATTTGAACATTCTCACTTGACCTAAAATCAAGTTAAGGCTTATCAGAGCTGTATCTGTGCTTGTTTCTTCTTTAAATTGACGTGTTTACAAATTTTGCATTTTAACATAGCAATTTTAGTCCCTTAATTCCAGGATAAGTTTAAAAGAAGTACGATGAGTAATTTGATGAAGTAATTCTTAGTCCCTTATATCTAATATCTGCAAGACTTGCTACTTCAGGTGACTGATTTAACACATGCCTTGAACTCATTATTTAATATTTCCTTCTTTTTTCCTTTGAGTAATTCATCCATGCAATAGTCTAAAACAAAAAACACATTCATTAGCAGAATAAAGCTTGTAAAAATAATCAAACTTTTATCAAGTTCTAGTAGAAAAGCTCAAAATTTTTGCAACAAGTGAAGGCTTCTAAATTGCTCACTTGCCTGTACTGTTATAAACACTGATGCTTTAATATGTTTTGCACCTTCACCAAAATTTTACGGCACATTAGCATTATCTGTCTAATATCAAGTTCTTTAAACCAATATCCTTTTTTCAAACTTGAAAGCACTTAATACAAGGACTCCATGCATGGTTACCTTGTGAGGATAAGTTTACCAGCATCTGTATCCTCCGTTAGATTTTCCTGTAGGGGAACTCTAGCAAAGAGCTCTCCAGGGTGAGCAAATAACAAGACATCCTCCTTTATCACATCAACTACTTCAATTGTAGCACAGACATTGTAGCTGAAATAAATGCAAGGAGTTATGAATAACACAAAAAGGCAAATACAACAGAATGACTGGCTGCAGATCCAATGAATAATACAGAATTTCTTAATTCTACATATCAATTGAAGACAATTTAAATTGGAAACAGCAGTAGCATGGCTAGACTCAATCAAAACGATGTTGTTTCAACACCTGCCTAGGCATGCTGTTTCATTGTGTATTTGGAAATGGCAATTAGTTTTCATTTCCTCTACATTATACAGCCAATACAAAATGGTTCCACTCTTATATGGCCATGCATTCTGCACTAAGAAAGTAGCCATATAATACAGGTGACCTTTCCTGAGTGAGAATATATTTGTGATAAGTTTATGTTATGTTATGTTATGTTATGTTATGTTATGTTATGTTATGTTATGTTGTTATGTTATATTATGTATGTATGTATGATCATTTTAGCTGTGCTGATATTAACAATGACAAAATTCAGTGGTTAAAAAATGTGCCTGCTTTATTTATAAGAGTACATAGAAAGAATGTGATGCAATAGCAAGGGAGCAAGTTCAAAGACTTTGACTAGCAATTTGGGTAGTAAAATGAGCTGATATTTACAATGACTGAATCCAGAGGCAGAAAGATCCAAAGATGTACCTGTACATGTTGTTATTAAAGAGTACATCAGAACTTTAGCTTCTATTATTGTGTTCATTTCTGACTGTAACCAAATAAATAGTGCATAAAAACTCGAAATCAAGACTTGGACAAAATGTTGTTTGCAAATTTGGATAAGTATTTAGGGGTAAAACGGCAAATTGACAGATTTTAATAAGATTCAGAAGAATGTCAAAGTTGGTAGAACTGATAGTTTGGATGGGATAGTAGCTAAATGTAAGAAAGTTTGTGATGTCTGGCTTAGTGTATGGAATAAGACCATTCCTTGGATTGACACAATTCAGTCTCACCGTGAAGGACAAACAAGAGTTACACAGCTGTTTGGCTATTCTGCACATCTAAGGTCACCAATATTGGCACAAAATGCATACTGAATTCAACTGATTGCCCAAAAAACTTTCTTCATTGCTTACCAATTGAAAAAGCGGCAATTGTCACCAGAATATACTGTTAAAAAAATACTAATTTTGGATCAAGAGGATTCTATCAACTGGAATTTATTCAAAATGTTTTTATTACCTGGATATAATCTGGTGACGAGTGATTTCCTCAAGCTCCAAAAGCTTGTGCATCTTGGGGATATAGTTATGCCTGTTGAGTTCAGTCAGCACAACTTGCTGTGTCACTACACTCTCGCTTGATGCAGGCTCTTTGTACTTTTGCAGAAGTTTTTCTTCATATGGGTAAGTAGCATCCGAGTCATACCGTACTATTTCCCTGTTCAGGCTTGTCCATCTGTCAAAAGTCAGTGTCTCTCGTAAACGACGCACTTTTTCATGGGAAGATTGTGTGCCAACCTCAACAGTAAGTTTTCTACAAACAACTGGTTCTGTGTCAAAGTCAAAAATAACCCACTGCTGAAATGATCCATACATTCCTCCTGTGAACTGAACAGTTACACGATAGCATGGCATCCCACTGTCATCAACATCTTCAAACACCTCCCCCGGGGCAATCTGACACGACTTCTCTACGGTAGATGGAGATCGCAAGGAAAAGTGAAGACGATCTCTATTGTATAAAAGGGCAGCTCTGAGCATAGGAAGCTGAAAAATCGGCAAACATGGAGAATAGGCATATTTTACAGCAAGCACATGTAATATTTTACAGCAAAAAAAGTCTGAAGTTTTTTAATATGAGATGATACTAAAGAAACTATGAGGAACCTTTTTAAGTTCTTGAATGTGGGGGTGAAATGGTAGATATCTGTAGGACACAGGGATATGCCTATCCATGTAAATGCAAGTATTCCCTTCTATAACTTTTTCCATCATTTTGGACTGGTGAACTAGCACCCCTCCATATTAAGTACAAGTCCCTCAAAGAGACTGGTGCTCTACTGGGCAAAAAAATTTCTTTTAATTCAAAATTCATTTCTTCACTACTGAATGTTTAAAGTCAACTTGGATATTCTTCAGCAATAACAATATTTTCTAACAGCCATATTGGGTGTATAACTGGCATGTCTTCAATTAGGAACACTGGTCAGATGGTTGATTGTAGATTTTACACCACACCAGCACAGTGTGTGTGTGTGTGTATGTATGTATATATATATATATATATATATATATATATATATATATATATATATATATATATATATATATATATGTATGTGTGTGTGTGTGTATGTGTGTGTGTGTCCATAATAAAGATAATATGATGAAGATTTATGTGTACAAAGGTTTATTACTAATGTGATACAAAAATATAACACAAAGATGGAGAGGATAATAAATGAGGTTCCCCCTCAATGAGAATGTAAATGATGTGTATAAAGGATACTTAGATAATAAAAGACAAATGAGCATGATTAACAGTATCCAAATTGGTTAAAAATACTAAAAAAGAAATAGGATGCACATATTTCAGAATGAAAAAATTTAAAATACAAGACATTTACTATAATAATGAAGTTCATTTATATGCTGAACATTGTTGTAACAATGTTTTGTAGGTTGGAGATCAAAACAATCCATTAGAAAGTGCTTCGCAGTGAAATGTTCATTAAAAACCCCACTCCAGTTCACTCTTTAACCCTTTCATCACTAGGTAACTTTGTAGGCATAGAGTCCTCAACACTAAGTAACTTTGGAGTTGTAAAGCAAAATGACTTGTGGACTTTGAAACAACATAACTTTGCCAATGTTAAAGATATCTGGCTGGATTATGTGTCAAAATCAAGGTTAAAAATCAAATTTTATGACTAATTCAATAAAAATATGCATATCTATTACAACTGTTAAAATGCAGGTACAAACAGATAACACAACAGGTAAAATACAATTATTTTATTACCTCTTAGAAAACTTAGAATGTTCTCAAAACTTGTTCAATTTACCCTAGATGTACTAGTGAATAATCACAGTAGCAACACAAGTCTTTCTTTCATGGTGTCCATAAAATTCTATAAAATGAACCAAAATGATCTCCAAGGTGAGATCTGTCCACACACCTATTATCGTCTCTGCCATGTTTGATCGTCGCATTTAAGTTCGTTAAACTGGCAATTTTTCAAAAAACTTCATCTGAATAGAATATTTGAAAATAATCCAAAACTTTCCTGGAGCCATCTAACTCTCGGTTGTACCCAACTCTGTCAGAAAACTGAAACAAATCTCTTTGGTTTTCGGGCTTCGTCCAAAAAAAAAAAAAAAACCACGTGGAACGTATAATTCCTCTGGTTCAAAATCTTCAAAGTCATCTTCATCGTCATCACTGTCACCCACAAGTGTATTCTATTTTCTCTCCATATGTCTTCTCTCATTTTCATCCAAATTTAGTAGGTTGAAATTATTTAAATCCTCTGAAAACTCTCCTCTAAAAATCCTTCAAACGCCGCCATTTTGGATACAAATTTAAGCATTCAGAAAACACGTTAAAAGTTCCTACTTTGTTCGTTATTTCTAGTTGTATACAAGCTAAACTCATGAGATCATCCAAATATATATAACATCTACATTACCAGATTGAAGTTATTAGAGGTACCCCGAAAGGTATTTAGTCGGGTACTATAATGTTAAAGAAGAACACTGCCCCAGACTGAAAAGTCGGTCCATAGTGTTGACGGATGTAGTTCCCCTGAAACGGTTATGCGGTCTGCCATGATGAAAGGGTTAATATCTAGGAGAGAGTGATTAAATATTACCAGTTTTTATTTGTGCAATGAATACCTTGCATAGATTTTCAAGATGGCCACATATTGGATGTCAAGGCAGTATCATTTTAATCTGGGATCAACAAAACATTATATGAAGTCTTCCAATCAAAAGTTCATATTGATATGACCTTTCATTCAGAAGAATTAGTGACATCAAGATTTTAAACCTTGCTACTGTAGTAGCCACAGTAGACAATTCCATTTTCACTTAAGACCAACTGAACATCATTAGAAGTCTTCTGGTGACAACTCAACATTGTAATGACCATCTATAAGAAGTAGTGACAAGATTTGCAGGATGACTGTGGTGAGTGGTTGGATCCCAAAGTCAGTTTGGTAAGATTGTCAATAAGACAACCTGATCATGAGAAGTCTTTAGGTGAAATCCTGTGATCAATATGACTTTCTGTTCATGAGGAGTTGCAATAACAATATTTTTCAGATTGCTGTTGTGGATGTCAGATTAGCACAATTTTATTTACAACCAACATGCCGTAAGCCTTACAGTGAAAACTACATACTGATATAACCATCTATAAAGTTGCAGCAATAACACAATTTACAAGTTGGACAACCATATTAAAAGTTATATTGGCACCATTTTATTTGGGATCAAACACACATCACAAATATCAAACAGACATCATAAATAGTCTTTTAATGAAAACCTTGTGCTGATATGATCATCCATTCTGGAGAAATGATGTTGACACAATTGCGAGATGGCTATCATGGCATCAGATAGACACCATCTTTATTTATGTCAAACAGGACATGATAAGATTTTTGTGAAAACCTCATGTTGGCATAACAATCAATTCAGGGGGCTAGCGATAAAAACTTTCAAGATGGCCAACCTTGATGTCATTTATATATTTGGAACCTGTGTGTGTGTGTGTGTGTGTGTGTGGTTTCGCAGCCATCTTGTAAGAAGTTTAGTAACAGTAGGAATTACAAACCTGTGATAATGAACAGATGGACGATGGACATGACAATGAACAGATGGATAATGGACATGATAAAGAACAAATGAATAATGCACATGAAAACGAACAGATGGAAGATGGACATGATAATGAACAGATGGAAGATGAACATGACAATAAACAGATGGATGATGAACATGACAATAAACAGATGGATGGACATGACAATGAACAGATGGACAATGGACATGACAATGAACACATGCATGATGGACATGACTATAAACATATGCATAATGGACATGACAATGAACATATGCATGATGGACATGATACTGAACAGATGGACAATGGACATTCCCTAATCTCTTCTTCTCAGTGACCAATAGAGCTAAAGGTACCCAACTGCATAAACTTTTACAGAAATCATTAGTCTTGGCTATGATCTGTGGACTTTAATATGTGTACATGCAATGCAACCTGAATAAATAGCGTATTTTGGTGTTTATAATGTGCACTTATTTAAACCTAAATTTCTTATTTCAGAAAGGGGCATAGGTTTTATCGAGGAAAAAGAATTCCAGGTCAGTACGAAATCTAATAATTTCACTGTGAAATTACTCTGAATGCAAAAAGAATGGAAGACAGAACTTGCCTGTGATCTAAGAATGAAGACCCAGATGTAGGTGGCATTTTTCTCTTCCTTGTAGATGTTTAGTTCCTTGGGTGATATGATTTCCACACCATCCAGAGATTCACTTATCTGAAATCAAAAGATATCAAATGATGTGTCCTAATGCAAAAACATTTGTAAATGTGCCATGCAGCTTTACATGGAAAACAACACACATCTGTCAAAATTACCAGACAAATACCTTAACTTTAAAGTATAACCAAACCTTTCATGAGATAATTTAAGTGTTCTGTGCCTGTTTCAGAACCTTTGAATTATTTTTCATACATCTCCTAGATGGTTCAGTAAATCATTTCAAATGACACAAAAAAGTGTACATATTCATTACCCAACTACAGTGGTTTCTTTCACAATTAAGTTTCTCTCAAGAAATGATACCCCTTTTTAAGAACCCACCTTGCCCAACAAATAAAATTATATATTAAATATTTTAACAATTTTGTTCCCTTTTCAAAGCTACCCTATCTCAAATACTACCCTTTTATAGAAAAGGGAAGGTACAATAATGGACCACTGATGTATTTTGGTTGAACTGCACAATTAAAAAAAATATGTTATTATGCTTTATTCAAAATTAAAATTCACCCACTTCAAACCATGTAAGCAACAACAGAAACACCCCCACACCCATCCTGGGCAAAATAAAACAATGATTTTAAGACAGTGAAAATTGGGTAAAACCAGTTCTATTTAACCACCACTCTCTGGATAACTCATGCCCTGATAATTCGTGAATCCAAATATAATGCATGGTGAGGTGTTGATCTCATTTTTTTAACTAGAAAATACCCCAAAAATTGATCCACATTTATTGAACTTTAAAACATTAGCAACAGCAACTCTGATATCGCTTGTTTTATCATCAAAAACAGTAAATAGGATCTGAAATTATAATCAACATTATGAAATATCAAATTTAAAAACAAGTCACACAATGTTTTACATTTTCTTTCCAAATGGCAGTACACCACAATTAACAATATGTTTTTGTTGTTGTTGTTGTTGGTTGGGCTTAACGCCATTTTTCAGCACACGATAGGCTATTCATGGCGGCCAGTATTAATGGTGGAGGAAGAAACCGGGAAATCACCGGAAAGAACCGACCCACGAGAAGCTACTGGCAAGCTTTCTCACATATCCACATTCGCCGAATCCTAGACTCGAACCCACGCAGACAGAGGTGAGATGGCAGTGATCCGTAACGGACAGCGCTTTAGACCACTCGGCCACTCAGGGCCCCTTAACAATATGTAAGGAAATTTAGATCAATAAAAAATAGCACTTATACCAAGTGTAGTAGAAGCATTTTAATAAAAAAATATAAAATAATTTGTTTATCAACTGAAATTTGTTTTCTAGTTCTATCTTTTAGTTCCTTTTAAGTGTTTTCATCATAAAGGCAATGTGTCCTCTTGTAATTAAATGTAAAATGTGTCAATCTACAGTAACAGATAGCATTTCACTGAGAACTTATTTAAGTGCTGTTTTGATAACTGACTTGCAGAAGCATTTGTTGTATTGTTGCACTGAATTAAAAGCTGGCCTCTTCTGTATTATCATGTTATGTCTTTGGAATGGAGCTAGAATAAAAGAAAAGGCACAAAAATCCTACAAACTTAAAATCTAGAGTTCCCAGTCGTATGCTAGGTGAACTCACTTCATTTGATCAATTGCTGTTATAAATGTTTTTGTGTATGTAACATAAACTACCTTAAATTAACAGACTCACTGGCTAACTGTGATCAAAGATAGCAAGGCAACCAAAGCAAAATGAATGCTTCAAGTGTTATTGTGTATGTAACATAAACTACCTTAATTTAACTTACTCATTCAGAATTGTGATCAAAGATAGCAATACAGCCAAGCAAAATGAATACTTCATAAAATAAAGAGCGTGGTTTCACAGACATGGACAATTGTGGGCAAGCAAGTTTCAGAGAATTCTTGAACTGGCACTTAAGGATGATGAGATGTTTCATTATTACTTCCAGTGAAATCATGACGTCAATAGTGTACTAATTGAACAGCACAAAAATTGTTGTTGTTGTGGGATTTAACACATTTTTCAGCACACAATAGGCTATACACCATGTCCTTCCCTTCTTTGGTACTAACATAAATCCAATCATCAAGTTTTATGACTGGAACATAAACACCCTAGAAATGTTGTTGTTAAAGGTTTAATGCCATTTTTCAGCACAAGATAGGCTATACATGGTGGCCAGTAAATAATGGTGTAGGAAGAACTTGGGTAAACCGTGGAAAGAACTTTTGACACTCGACAAGCTACTGGCAAGCTTTCTTGCATATCCACATTCGCTGAATCTGAAACTCAAACCCACGCAGACAGAGGTGAGATCCATGACTCGAACCCACACAGACAGACAGAGGTGAGATGGCAGTGATCAGTAACAAAGCACAAATATTTAGAGTTGACATATACAATCGTCTCACAAAATAAATTTTAATCGTTTTTGAAACAAAAAGGAATCAGGATTAGTGGTGTATTGTTAGACTAATTACCCACTCTTTTTACTCCCAATTTAGCCAGATGCTATTATATATCACTCCATGAACCAGACTCATTAAGAAAACAAAAAGTAGTGACATAAAACTCAGATGTTTCTGCACACATGTAATAGTTGTTGAAATCCTGATCTTTCATATGTTGGACATTTTTACAATAAATGTTATTTAAATAGAATAATGAACAACTTCACGGATCATCCTGGGATTCACCAATGTCGCAAATTATAACTTTTTTCCCTTTTTGGCAACAAAAAATACCAGTTAGTGATTTTGTTAGCGACATTCTTTTTGGCAGTTTAACTTGTACATACAGTCATGGATTTGGAGTGGAGAAATTCAATGGGACCATGAAAGGAAGTCACAGACTTATTTCAGACTTATACACTGACCTATATTCCCACATAAACAAATCCTGTTGGTACTGACAAACCCATCTGTACAGTGCAATGTTACATCCTAATCTGTTAATGCTGACATCTGGCCTATGTACTGTAGGCTATGATACCTACAATTGAGAGACTTATGAAGATGCAAACAGCTACAAGTAATTGAACATGGCTAATCCTTTCCATGTTTTTTTTAATATACCAATAGTTTTGTCATCACTCTGAGAAAATTGATTACCTTTGAAGTACCATTGCTGTGTATAAATACCAAGCAAATGGAAAAAATCTCTCAGAATTATATATTGTAAGCAGTGCAACATTATCATGGGTAAATTCAAGTTAGACGTTGCATGTTCATCATCAAGTCTAAGAGCAAATTAATAAAATAACCAGCATTTGGATTTAATGCAAATTCATCGAACACAGTCGCTGATCCTGATGTTATTCCTGGCAGTCCTGCTCATTGATCTTTTACTTTTGCCGGCAATCCTGTAAATCTGCAGAGACTTAAACTATGCAACAAGAAATATCAACACAAGCAAGTTTTGCATAATTGAAAAATTTATTTCTCAAAACAATTGAATCTTAAAATACGCAGATTAGAACATGCCAACGGGAAGTTTTTAAATTTAAGCATCGTTTTCACTAATATTCTCCGATTTTACAGGTCCAATAAACGTGTCATTGAAAAAAAACGACATGACATTTCTCCCTGTAGAGTGCGTTTTTTGCCTCCCCTCCTTGCGTGCCCCCATTTCATATTTTATACAACAGCTAAAGGTTAGACTTTATCCTCTGCGACATACTTCAAAGACACTGCCTGTTACAGTGAGTGAAGCACTAGTAATTGATTGACAAATAAATCCTTTTCTGTGATAACTAAAAATGCCTAAAAAATGTATGCATTTGGTTTTTTCTTCAAATTTTGTTTCAAGCTACCATACATATGATAACTATTTTCCACAATAATTCCTTATTGTTACAGAGAGAAAGCCTGCCAGTAGCATCTTGTGGGTCTGTGGTTCTTTCCAGGGTTCTTCCTCAACCATTAATACTGGCGTTAATCCATGTAACAAAAACTTTTTGTTAACTACTGGTTCTGTAACAATCGCATGGACAAAAGCATGCTGACATATGAGCGCAATGCTAAACAACCTCAATAAAAGCGCATGCCACAAAACCGTGCAGGTATAAGGTAAACAGTGTATGTGGTATTTAAAAATCCAAATCCAAGACCATTATTCTCATTCTAATTCTAATTAACTGTAACCCAAGATCAAAATAATTTACTTTCATGTTTTCAGATGAAATAATTATATTTAAATTAATCTGACTGCCGATTATTTGCCAAAGACAAAGGGATCGCATACAATTATCATTTAGAGTAATAAACTCAGTAAATGTTAGTTACCATTTTAACATGTTAAAATTATTTCGTATTATTTGTAATATTTGGTCTTACATAGAAGAACTATATGCTAAGTGCTCAGAAAACTATTTTAAAAATTATTTTTTTTGTTATTTACATCTTTTGCTGAGTGCATGTCGACGTGCTTTTGTCCTGGCATGCTTTTGTGGAGTCACCTTAACCAGTATATGCATATAACAATGTTGACGCGGTCAATTAGAAAATTTTTTCCCCGAATCTATATGATGGTCACTACTAATGCCTATATAAATGGTACATTTATGCCAGGTGTTGACTCTTGTAAGTTTCATTGGTGGGAATGGAGATCCAAGTATTCATGACAAGAAAAACTCTACAGGATTCAGTGAGATGTACTTTGTGAAGCTAGCCATAAAATTTGGGTGGGATTTAATTAAAAACTTGAGCTAGACGCTGTAGATGTCAGCAAAGATGATATTTTTACATTAGATAATGCTTTTTTTCAAATGTAAAATACATGTGGTCATCATCATGTAATGATTTATTTTATAACATTATAGCTGTACTGAGTGTTGTCAATAAAGTAATAACTATCCCGTGTTTTTTAATTTTCAATTTTCATAGCCTATTACATTAAGAGACTTGGAAAAATATTCACTATTCTGGTGACACTTTTTTGAAAATTGGCGACAAAAATATTGTGGTTGGCAATTTTTTTTGGCGACAACTTTTTAAAAGTCAGGACCATACCTGCAATTTCATTAGAAAAAGTGCATTATTAAAAATTATTATCAATGTGATTGTGAAATGAGCATTCATTCATTATTAAAAATTATTATCAATGTGATTGTGAAATGAGCATTCCGTCATTACTAAAAATTATTATCAATGTGATTGTGAAATGAGCATTCATTCATTATTAAAAATTATTATCAATGTGATTGTGAAATGAGCATTCAGTCATTATTAAAAATTATTATCAATGTGATTGTGAAATGAGCATTCAGTCATTATTAAAAAATTATTATCAATGTGATTGTGAAATGAGCATTCCGTCATTACTAAAAATTATTATCAATGTGATTGTAAAATGAGCATTCAGTCATTATTAAAAATTATTATCAATGTGATTGTGAAATGAGCATTGTCATTACTAAAAATTATTATCAATGTGATTGTGAAATGAGCATTCAGTCATTACTAAAAATTATTATCAATGTGATTGTGAAATGAGCATTCAGTCATTATTAAAAAATTATTATCAATGTGATTGTGAAATGAGCATTCCGTCATTACTAAAAATTATTATCAATGTGATTGTAAAATGAGCATTCAGTCATTATTAAAAATTATTATCAATGTGATTGTGAAATGAGCATTGTCATTACTAAAAATTATTATCAATGTGATTGTGAAATGAGCATTCAGTCATTATTAAAAATTATTATCAATGTGATTGTGAAATGAGCATTCAGTCATTACTAAAAATTATTATCAATGTGATTGTGAAATGAGCATTCATTCATTATTAAAAATTATTATCAATGTGATTGTGAAATGAGCATTCAGTCATTATTAAAATTATCAATGTGATTGTGAAATGAGCATTCAGTCATTATTAAAATTATCAATGTGATTGTGAAATGAGCATTCAGTCATTATTAAAATTATCAATGTGATTGTGAAATGAGCATTCAGTCATTATTAAAATTATCAATGTGATTGTGAAATGAGCATTCAGTCATTAATAAAAATTATTATCATTGTGATTGTGAAATGAGCATTCAGTCATTAAATGGCCAGATTCGCAAACTCCCCCCCCCTCCATTGTTTTGTTTTGTTTTGTTTGTCTAAGTGAATTTTTTCAGGTTTTGGAGGTCCCTCTGTAACTCATGCCCTCGCTTATAGTGCGATCTAAGCTTGTGGACCCCATTGTGCGCGAGTTATCGAGGGAGAGGTGTACTTATCCATACTTACCACTTTGATGGATGACTCTGAATTCTCATACTTCTCCAAAAGCTGGTCCATGTATGAGAAGACCTTTTCTTGGCGGGCCATTTCTCGTTTCATCTGTCTCCACTCATATCGTTCACGCCATTCATCAAGCTCTTCTTGGCTATGTGCATATCGGCAAAGGTTGTACATTTCTGGGACATGAGAATACTGACACTTGAATCCATCCTCATGCCTAAAAACAAAAAAAGCAAGTGTACCAAGAATGAAACATTTACCTTTTTTGGACTGGAAGTGATAGGCATCTTCCTTAGTCCATATTATAGCAATCCAAGGTTTGGGGAAGGGACATGGTATAAAAGTGAAATTATCATGGAAATGGTAAAACACATAGCCAGACAAGATATCACAATGTTATGCAAAAAGAATAAGCAGTGCATAAAAAAGATAAAATATAAATAAGATAATGGTTTGCTTTTCTATAAAAAGGTTCATCAGCAACAGTGGTAAAAAAGTTGAAAGAGCATGTATTAGAATGAAGTTCTTTAGCTTCATTGTTATCCATCCAAAATAGTAAGAAAATCCATCAAAGTGCTCAGGAAATACAAACAAACGGAAAACTTTAACAAAACCTGTAATTTGTAATTCTGATCTTGAAAATGAATGTCAAACAGTAACAAAATCCATTAAGAAGTTTAAAAGATAATGGCAAATCAGAATGCTTAAACCCGAACCCTAATATGTACATTAATTTTGGGTGGTGGAGGGGTTAATTTAATACCTATTGCTACTAATCCAAGGAAGAGTCAGCTTGGATATGGACTTTTCATTGTGGCAATACAACAGGGTAAGCATGCTTGGCACGGAAAGAATGGTCTTGGCTTCATAATAATTTATCCCATGAATGAAGAAACTCCATTGAGGATTGTAGGAAAATACAAAATGAAAAACACAAATCTTATATGACTGGCACCTTAACCCCTGGTTGTAGGAAAATGCATGTCTGTCATAGAATGATTTTTTTCACAAGTGTCCACGTAATAGAATGAATTTTCTGAGCTTTGTAATGATTATTGCCAAGTATAACGAGAATCTAACGTCAAGGAAAACCTTAACAAAAACTTTGACATCAAGGTAAAAGGGGCAAGCAAAGACGATGCTGAATGAATTCCTAGCGTCATGATCATTTGTACAATGTTCTATGTAGATCGAAATCTATCAAGGGAAATAGGAAACATTCAAATAAAAATGATCTAACAAAACTCTTAACTGCTGATAACAAAAATGGCAAAAAGTGAATGCTATGTCTGGATACCCACTAATGTTGTCTCAACAATAAATCTGTCCTTGTACAAATTCACATTAAATGTATCTCTTGGAAGCACAAAGCTCATCTTACTGGTTTATGGAAAAATGCAGTCTTAGGACAGCTGACTCTACAATTTATTTGGTCAGAGTTGAAAATGGGACTATCGATAACAGCAGAAGGACTATTAACTGTAACCAAGGCATACTTGATTTCAAGGGCAAATCCATGCATTTACTTGGAAGCACAAAGCCCACTAATGTGGGCTCGACAATAAATCTATCCTTATACAAGTTCACATGAAGGGCATCTCTCTTGGAAGCACAAAGCTAATCCCCCATGGTTGCAGTAATGGCGGCTATAGGTGGAAGGTAGTAAAAGTGGCTATGCAGATTTTGGCAGTTATAAGTGGTTTACTTTACAGTGAGATGGTTCATATTTGTTGGGATGATATGTGAATATTCATGGAATACAGGGTATATAATATTATTAGTGGATCACTCTCAATTTTGAGAAAAAAAGTGTTTTTCCACTCAAATTCATAAGTGATGGACTAGAAAAGGGAACTTACTGGGTGCAGTTTTCAGCCTTTCCTTACCATCTGCTTGACTCATTTACTTATTCCAATGTTATTACCTGACTATTTTATGCTTTCATTTTAAGAATTATTTGGCACATGGTGAGTAATAATCAGTGTCACAAATGAGTAGTGAGAAAAAAATTAGTCCAAACAAGATTAGCTACAAGCATGAGTGGAAAGAAAGACCAAGACAAGCAACAAATGAAAACCAGATTACTGAGTTGGTTGGTCCCTAATGGAAACATCTGACACAAGTTTGAGTGAATCAAGGTTGAGTACAATTCAACTGGACTTAGATGAAATAAAGCAAAGCCTCAATGGGAGCATTTCAAAAGCATATTTTACATCTGCTATTGCTGATTTGGTGAAAAAAGATGACCTTATAGAAATTGTCTCTACCATTGTAAGGAAATTGTTAGAAAATGTGAAGGAAGATCTGAGAAAGGAGATAGCTGTAGAAAGTGAAAGGGTAGTAAAAGAGAGGACAGGAGCTGATGGATAGGGTGGAATCAATGGAATTTGAAAACCACCAATTGCAAGAAAAACTATAAGAGGCAAAAATGGACAATGATAAAAAGAAAAGTGACATGAAAGAGTATGGCAGGAGATCAAAACAAGCAAGTGCAGCCTCAAACCAAATGGAACAATTTTCAAGGAAGCTGAATGTTAAAGTTTTAGGGCTGGAGGAGGAGGAGAATGAAATTCTGAGAGAGAAAATTCTGAAAGTGGTGAAAGAAGTCACAAAGATTAATTTGGATAACAGGGACATAGTGGCTGTACATAGGATACCAGGCCGACAGGGACAGCCAAGGCCAGTGATTGTCAAATTCTGGAGTCTGGATTGTAAACTTCCAATTATCAAGAAGCGGAAAGACTTTAAACAGAGCAAAGGAATTAGACTGATAGAGGATATGACGAAGATGAATACTGAACTTATCAATAAATTATCCAGGCATCAGGAGATTGATAGTGCATGGTACTTTAATGGTTTTGTGTATGGTAAAACCAAATCAGGAAAAAGGATAAAATTTGACATTTATGATGATATTGATGAGAAAATTAGAGTATAAGTGGCATACACAACTCTATAAAATCCTGAAAATAGCCAAATAGGTATGTGAACCTTTCTTTTGGATTCTACCATTACTGCTCTAATTTTTTATTTTTTACAAGTTTTTTCCTTCCTTCATCAGTTTTGTCATTAGTTAATAGATTTATTATTCACTCATCAACTATATCAATCTCTCCTTAATCAATTCATTCACTAATTCATAAATCATCCTTCACCCATATTTAATCTACTTGCTCATTTGTTTACTCATCATATTAAACACTACTCATCCAGGTTCAATACTTCAGCTCTCCCATTCTTGCTCAGTCATTCAATCATTCACTATATTCATGTATGCTCTTCTTTCATACTTTCTTCCCCTCCTTTCACCCCTTTTCTTCTCTCATTCATTTTGTGATTTATACTATTATTAATCTGTGCCTATTGGAAATCTGTCAATGGCCATTAAGAATTATCATAAATGGAGCTGTTTCACTTGTTGTCTATCCTTCAATGTTAACTGCAGCCAAATCTACAGCATGTATTGCAACACCAAGGATGTTTTTATTATAGATAATAGTATTTTGTGTGAGTATGTGTGTGAGTGTGGATGTGAAAACCATGCATATGATAAATTCAAGGTGATAATTACTTCATACATTCCTATACAAGAACATGTATATGTAAAATTTCCGCCGCTCTCATGGATAATAACTTAAAAATTATATCTATGAATGTTAGAGGCCTACAAGGTTCAGTTTTTAAACGAAGGGATATTTTTCACTGGGTAAAACAAAAAAATGTATCGATAGTATGCTTGCAAGAAACTCATAGTACAAAGAACGATGAAATATATTGGGCAGCTGAATGGGGATACAAATGTATATTTAGCCACTGCTTTAGTAATAGTGCAGGAATTGCAATATAAATACGTTCGAATTTGTAATTCATAGAGAAAGATGTGACAGTCAAAGAAGGTTTATTATTTTAGACATTACAATTAATGGCAACAGAATAACCCTTGTGAATTTGTATGGTTTTAATGAAGATAATCCTAGCTTCTTTAGAAAGTTAAAGGAGATTTTATTTCTTGAGAACTCATCAATTATAATGCGAAGAGACTGGAATACTGTTTAGGATTTAGACTTGGATACTTATACTTTATATGACAAACACCAACAGTCTAGAGCTGTGATCCAAGACCTAAAAAATGAATTGGAACTAATTGATTACTGGCGAAATTTGAATAAAGACTTAAGGATGTATACCTGGAGGCAAAAATCACCCTTGAAACAAAGTAGATTAGGTTACTTTCTCGTGTCTGAAGACATTCATATGATTACATGTATCTTACCTGGATATAAGTCTGACCATTCAGCTATTGTTCTGAGTGTGGCTTTCTCAACATGTTCAAAGGGAAAAGGATATTGGAAATATAATGCCCAACTGTTGAAGAACATTGAGTATAGTGATTTAGTCAAAAAGTGTATAGCTGACACTGTAAATGAATATTATGTAGGGAGAAATAAAGATGACTCTCTCCATGTTTCTCTTTCCTGTAATAACCAAATGTTCTTTGAAATACTGAAAATGAAAATAAGTTCTGAAACTATATGCTTCTCTATTAAGAAAATGAAAGAGAAACGGGAAAAATTAAACAAAACTGAAAAAGAAATTTATGGGGAACTGTTGAATAACACAGATGGGGAAACTTTAGAAAAGTTAGAGGAAAAGAAAGCAGCATTAGAGGAATCTAGGAAAAAGTACATAGAGAGCGTTATCTTAAGATCTAAAGCCAGATGGTATGAATTTGGAGAAAAAAGCACAAGGTACTTTTTAAATCTTGAAAAGAGAAATTACGTCAATAAGACAATAAAGGAAATTATTTTAGATTATGGGACAAAATTATCTGATCAAATAGATATTTTAGAAGCCCAAAAACAGTTTTATATGGAATTGTACAAAAGTAGAATTGTTCAGCTTGATGATGAGGAGACTCAAGAAACTCAAAATAGATTATCTAACCAAAACAGATTTTTTAATCACAATATTATAAACTCAGTCAAGAGGAAAGAGATTCGTGTAAGGGTGTGCTTACATTTAATGAATGTGGTTTGTCTCTAAAAAATATGGGAAATGGAAAAAGTCCTGGCTCAGATGGATTCACTGTAGAGTTCTATAAATTCTTCTGAAGTTTCTTGGGGGATTCCTTTGTAGATCAATAAATTATGGATACACTGTAGAAAACTTTCAGATTTTCAGACTCAAGGAGTCATAACATGTCTACCAAAGGAAGAAAAAGATAGAAGATTCTTCCAAAATTGGAGATCTATATCACTTTTAAATACTGACAATAAAATCGCTTCGAGAGCCATTGCAGCCAGGATCAAAATGGTTCTTCACTCAGTAATCAGTGATACCCAAAAAGGATTTATGAAGAGAACATTTATTGGAGAAAATACCAGGCTACTATACGATATCATGAATCAACATGAAAATGAAAAAAGATATGGTTTATTATTACTAATAGACTTTGAAAAAGTCTTTGACTCAATTGAATGGACCTTTGTAGAAGAAGCTTTACAATCTTTGAATTTTGGTGATTCTATTTTTTAGTGGTTTAGGCTGTTTTGTACTGATTCTAAAAGTTTTGTTATAAATAATGGGCATATGTCATCTTTTTTTAGACTAGAAAGAGGATGTCGTCAAGGAGATCCCCTTGCACATTAACTTAATTATTATTGGGGTTGAGATTTTAGCTATAACTTTAAAGCAAAATGTGGATGTACGGGGACTGATCTTTGATGTCAATGAATATAAATTGGGTCAGTATGCCGACGATGCTTTTATTCTTCTTGATGGATTTCAACTTTCTCTTAAGCAGCTAAGAATATCTTGCACAGTTTTTTTCTATTGTCTGGACTTAAATGTAACATAATAAACACAAAAACGATTTGGATTGGAACAAGAAATTTTCTAATAAAAGAACATGTCCCAATATGGGCCTAATTTGGTCCTCCTCAAACTTTACACTCCTTGGCATAGATTTTTCTCCAGATTTAATAAAACAAATGGTAGAAATTAATTATATGAAGAAACTAACAAAGGCAAAATGAATATTGGCAAGCTGGAGTCAAAGACATCTGTCAGTTGTTGGTAAGGTATTTGTTGTAAAATCCCTTGTTCTGCCTATATTTATACATCTCTTCTCAGCACTTCAAAATCCATCAGCCAAAGTTAAAGCAGAACTAAATCGTATATTACTTAAATTTGTATGGGGTAGAAAGGTAGAGAGAATTAAACGCGATATAATAGTAGCCTCAGAGAATGACGGAGGACTCAATATGATACATATATTCTCATTTATTAGGTATATTAAGATAAATGGGTAAAAAGATTGTTGGAAAATGAAAATGGAGCTTGGCAGAACTTAGTCAATACAATTATACTCAGAAATGAAAAGGATATTTGGAACTTTACGAGAAGGAAATTAGAATAATTTAGTAAGCTCATTAAAAAGTTTTTTGGAGAGATGTCATTTTAGCAGTATCTTATAGGAAAAAGGAACCGCAAAGTGCAAATGAATTCTTATCCGTGAGCATTTTTAATTTTATCCCCCCTAGAGTGTTCTATCAATACAAATCCTGGACAGAAGCCGGTTTTGAAATTTTGAATGATCTAGTAGATGATCATGGTAATTTATTACCTTTTGAAATGATAAAACAAAACACTAGAAGAGGTGACTTCTTGAAATACTTCTTAATATCCAAACTTCCAAAAGCATGGAAGTAACCATAAAAAACCATTTAGTACCTAAAAATTTTGAAAGGCAGGAGGATAAAATAATGGATCTGAAAAAATATAATTCACTCAAGTTTGTTTACAAAGATCTTTTAAAAAGGGCTAAAAGGCAACATACTGCTAAGCAAGAATCTTGGATGCAATTATTAAATACAAATATAAGTAGTGAGGAGTGGTCTGAGATTTATAGCAGGGCGAAATTTTGAACCAAGGATACCAAATTGATATCTTTTAACTTTTGATTAATCCACAGAATAATAGCTACTAATGATTTTTTGAAAAGAATAAACATATTGGACGACAACAAATGTACATTTTGCAAGAGAGAGAATGAAAGTATTGAACATCTCTTCTATGATTGCAATATTACTTCACAGTCCTAGTAGTTTTATTGATAATTTCGCACCATCTTGCCCAAATATTGTACATTTGTCAAAAAAAGAAATACTTTAAGGAAGTGAACAACTGGACAGTTTGTGTAATTTCTTGCTTATTTTGGGAAAATAAATACATTTATACTTGCATATTCAATAGGCAAAATCCTTCCATCTATGCTTTTAAGCAGAGAGTTGTAATGTATAAGAACGTAGAAAAATATGCTGCTAAGATAAACAAAAAAGAGGACCAAATTCTCAAGAAATGGACCGCAACAGATGAAGAGGTAACTTGTATCTGATTGGATGGTAAACAGGAACAAAATGCTAAAGCTTATGTCACCTACATTGTGTCATATGCATGTGTGTACGAGTGTATGCATGTTTGTGTTGTCTTTTTTTCTTTTTTCTTTTAATATAGATTATATTTACTATCCCTAGTTTATCTGGAAACATTAAAATTTTGATTGTAAGGTTTCCTTGGGATGGTTCCCCGACCCAATGGTCAACCTATTATGGGTATAATAAAATTTTGAAATTTAAAAAAACAAAAAAAACAAAAAAGTAAGAAAGCTAATCCCACTTGATTATGAAAAAATGCTGACTTTCCATTCACAAGTGTGGACTTGACAATAAATCAGTCTAAAGACAGTAGAAACACTGAAACAACTGAATAACAATTTACATGGTTAGTGTTAAAAATAACTCTATATATAAAAGTAGAAGGACTATTAACTGTAACCAAGGCATACATGATCTCAAAGGAAAATCCATGCACTTACTTGCTACACAGTTCATAGCTTCTGAGCGGTATACCCCATGGCGGCTGTCTATAGTTCCACTGATGTTCCTTATCAGAATTCACATTAAAAGTATGTCTCTCTGAAGCACAGTGCTCATCCCATTGCTTCTGACTGTTACAGCTCAGTCCACAGTAGTGACAGTAATGCATGTTGGACTGTCCACTTACTGGGACTATCGCACGTCCAGAAAACACGGAACCCTGACGAGATACTGATACCACAGACTCTCCACTTATCTTGGGCTTGGCTGCTGCTGCCCGGATTTTTTGAGACTCACGACTAATCTCTGCCAAATTCTCAAGGGTTGTCACTGAAATAGGAATTATAACAGGTTACAAACCTTCATCAACATCTGTCCAGATCTATGACTATTATTATGAAGAAAAAAAAACAAATATAGTTAAAAAATTTATAATCCTCTCATTAAAATGAAGACCATACATTTGTATTTTGTATTCTTCCACTATCATAAAGAAGACCAACACAGCCATGGATCACTGGAACTTGTTTTATAGGACAATAATGGATAAGACAGGTAAGATGAATCTACTTACAAACTTATATCAAGAATTGCCGAGAACATACAGACTGGTGAAGGTTTGATGCCAAGGCAAAAAAAGTTAGGAGTCTTGAAATGAGATATACCATGACAGTTGTTTTAGAATCATATTCTGACCAGTCACCCACAGGCTGTGACTATAAGCTAATGTCTAGGCCACCATGAAGTAAAATTCTTTGAAAGAAATATTTCTTTAAAGAAAAATAAGAAGTATTAAATATTCAAGAAGGCTTGAGACTGCATATATAGGTCTATGATCACTGCACTGTAGTACCCTAATGTAAAAAGGGTGAATTAACATATCACTTAATGAACTGTCTTTGCAATACAGCAATTCATGCCATGTGTGAGAATTTATCAACAGGTTTTCGATACAAATACAAGTATTACTGGATGAAAAGAAAATGCCAAACACTACATGATAGAAAGAAAATGCCAAATGCTACATGGTAAATAGAAAATGCCAAACACTACATGATGGAAAGAAAATGCCAAATGCTACATGATAGAAAGAAAATGCCAAACGCTACATGATGGAAAGAAAATGCCAAACACTACATAATAGAAAGAAAATGCCAAACACTACAGGATGGAAGAAAATGCCAAACACTACAGGATGGAAAGAAAATGCCAAATGCTACATGATAGAAAGAAAATGCCAAATGCTACATGATGGAAAGAAAATGCCAAACACTACATAATAGAAAGAAAATGCCAAACATTACAGGATGGAAAGAAAATGCCAAACACTACAGGATGGAAAGAAATTGGCAAATACTACATGATGGAAAGAAAATGCCAAACACTATAGGATGGAAAGAAAATGCCAAACACTACAGGATGGAAAGAAATTGCCAAACACTACATGATGGAAAGAAAATGCCAAACACTACATGATGGAAAGAAAATGCCAAATGCTACATGATGGAAAGAAAATGCCAAACACTACATGATGGAAAGAAAATGCCAAATACTACAGGATGGAAAGAAAATACCAAACACTACAGGATGGAAAGAAAATGCCAAACATGACATGATGGAAAGAAAATGCCAAACACTATATGATGAAAAGTAAATGCCAAATACTACATGATAGAAAGAAAATGCCAAATATTACATGACAGAAAGAAAATGCCAAATATTACATGATGAAAAGAAAATGACAAACACTACATGATCATTTGTGCCACCTCTCTCCTGGGGCCCCAAATGGCCGAGTGGTCTAAAGCGCTGTCTGTTACAGATCATTGTCATCTCACCTCTGCGTTGGTTCGAGTCTAGGATTCGGCTAAAGTGGATATGTGAGAAAGCTTGCCAGTAGCTTCTCGTGGGGCGGTGGTTCTTCCCGGTTTCTTCCACCACCATTAATACTGGCCGCCATGAATAGCCTATCGTGTGCTGAAAAATGGCATTAAGCCCCAAAACAACAAAACAACGACCTCTCTCCAGTACAAAAATATTAACAGCTTATGACAAAAATGCCGATTTTCAGGAACAAAAACTGATTTTTAAAACTTGAATACATATGCAACTATTCAAAACCATCAGTAAAGTAGGACAGTACCATACTTATTTATTGTCAAATCTTCTGAACTGGGGACCCTGTTCCATTCAGATGCCCATTTAGAAGATGCAACACACTCTGTCACAAGCTGTTTATAGGAAACTTTACCACACCTTGGTCTTTTTTTTTAGTTTTTTTTTTCTTTAATCACTATTGATTCCAATGTACCATCTTTCGTTGATGATCTTTTGCGATTTTATGGTCAGGAAAATGTGTGCAAAATAAATTGTCAGCAATGCTAGAAACTGACAGAGGAATATTCATTTCTACAAGAAATTTAGTAAACTGAACTTCAATCTAATTACATCAAGGTTTTCTCTGGAATATATTTGTCATAAGTTCAGGCCGACATGTTGATGATGCAGCAGCAAGTTGATGTCTATTGGCTTTTTCACGCTGTTTTATGTCATCGGTGCCTCCATGTCTGGTAGTGAAATCACATTACAGTTTAAAAACCATAAAGTTTTCTCCTTTACTAGATGGTTTGATATATCCAAACACGATGGTACAATTGTTCTTCCAATTCTGTTTATTCTGAACCTTCTGCTTTCCTTTTTAGAAGTTGAATATTACTTTGATGAGATACAGTGATAGCAGCAATAGCTTGCATAATCCAATATGGTGGTTGAAGACAGTCATTGTAGCCTCAATTTTGAATGAACCAATCATATTTTAGAACTTAACTCCTAAATACATGTGATATATTTATATCAGATTGGAACAGAGTGCCCAACCTAAGCAGAAAAATGCAAGTAAATGTTAAAAATACTTTATATTAAAAAATGAATTTTAAACAACAAAAATTTATACCTTTAGTCAGGTCCAAATATGGGACAAACACAAGAAAAATGGGACACTTGACAGCTATTTTTGATGGAAAGAGAGACCAATCTATTCATGTAACTTGTACAAGAAAAAAAATGTCCATATGAACAGGTTACAAAACTGCTTCATTTATCAGTTTGTTTTTAGAATATAGCTAGGAGCATTATACCAAATTATAGCTAGGAGTATTGTACTAATGTAAAGTGATAATATTCCAAGTTGTAGCATTCCAAGTTGTAGCAAGGAACATTAGCTATGAATAACATTCCAAGTTGTAGCAAGGAACATTAGCTATGAATAACATTCCAAGTTGTAGCAAGGAACATTAGCTATGAATAACATTCCAAGTTGTAGCATGGAACATTAGCTATGAAAAATATTCAAAGTTGTAGCAAGGAACATTAGCTATGAATAACATTCCAAGTTGTAGCAATGAGGATTATGCTATAGTAACTTACCATTATTAATACACATCCACTTCCAAACCTCCAGTTCTTCTGTACTGTGGGCAAACTGACAGGGCCCTCCTCCAGAATACTGACATTTGTTCTTCTCTCGAACATATTTGCAAACGATGAAATTGAAGCCTGCAGGTATTTTTCTTGGGAGAGGTCGTACCTCCTTGTTGGAGGGACTGTGGAGGTAGATTTTATTGCGAATCCAGTTGGCATGGTTCTTCTGGCAGCGGTCTTTGCTGCTGTCTTGGAAACTCAGAAGGCCTTTAGTCCAGCAAGTGCCACATACCTCATTTACAACAAATGGACAAAGGTCCTCGCCACCAGCAAGGGTTGTCTGATCTCCAGTCGGTTGACCAGGTAACTTGTTTATTAAAAAAAAAAAAATAAAATCAGAGAAGAGAAGAGAAACTTCAATTAAATACAGCTATATAATCCAAAATTAGTACTGTTAGTTATGAAATGATAAACAAGGTAAAATTGTAAACATAATGCCATAAAGAACATGCAGCTCATAACACTAAAATACTTGGGACAAGCATATCTTATATGATCTAGTCCATATGCAGACAACATAGACCTTGCTCAGACAGTGTATAACAGCAGATCAGAGTCTATATTGTTTGTTCTGCTGATTACTCTTAAAAAACTGCACATACCAAAATTTCTGGGCACATTATTTGATGACAGATCTGGGTCTGTGCACTTTGTAGTTGGATTCAACTTGTTTTTATATTGAGCACATAGGTCAAATTTGCATTTTCCCAATTACAAGTATGAATGAATGGAACGGAATATCTATTTCTTACCGTAGCATATCCCAAATACCTTGAAAAAAATTTTGAGTGACATCATCACAATCACTGGTACTTGTAATAATGAGACATTTTCCGACTTTATCATAAAGTGTGTATAATATTAGAAGTGATGATTTTTCTCAAAGAAGTGGGTCTTGAGATCCTCATTCTCCAGCTACACTGCTCAAACGTGCTGGTTGAGAAGTATTGTCATGGGTATGAATATAAATGTTTAAGTGTTAGACAAACAACAAGCCATCCAGTTAGCTATCTGCCAATGACTAGAATCAACATAATCCCAGTCTGATATCTAAGTCCACTTTTAACAATAGGAATATTGTCCTTCAATGAGTTGGACCAAGGCTGCAAGGACATCAGAACTGGATGGGAGAGTGGAAATGGACAGCTAAGTATCACATAATTAAAATCATCCTTCTACCTTTTACCTCTTATTACACTGATACTGAATTTGCCAGCATGGATGGAAGCTGATAATCTGAAGTAAGCCTTCAAAGCGAACTGCTTGATAATTTTCTGTACCAACACAAATGGACTCGAGGCATAAATAATCCCCATGTGCCACTGAATTAAGGCAGATTAACAACAAGGAGTGAGAATCCCAAAAGGAACTTTTATAACATCTTCCAAAAGAGAATATGTTCAAAAAGACCCAAGAGCAGCCCTGATATTATGGCCATGGATTTTCATGAGAGAAAGAACATAGCCCTGATATTATGGCCTTGGATTTTTATGAGAGAGAGGACATAGTCCTGATATTATGGCCTTGGATTTTCATGAGAGAGAACATAGCCCTGATATTGGACTTGGATTTTCATGAGAGAGAGAACATAGCCCAGATATTATGGTCTTGGATTTTCATGAGAGAACATAGCCCTGATATTATGGCCTTGGATTTTCATGGAGAACATAGCCCTGATATTATGGACTTGGATTTTCATGAGAGAGAGAACATAGCCCTGATATTATGGTCTTGGATTTTCATGAGAGAGAACATAGCCCTGATATTATGGCCTTGGATTTTCATGCGAGAGAGAGAGAACATAGCCCTGATATTATGGCCTTGGATTTTCATGAGAGAGAACATAGCCCTGATATTATGGATTTGGATTTTCATGAGAGAGAGAACATAGCCCTGATATTATGGACTTGTATTTTCATGAGAGAGAACATAGCCCTGATATTATGGCCTTGGATTTTCATGAGAAAGAACATAGCCCTGATATTATGGCCTTGGATTTTCATGAAAGAGAGAACATAGCCCTGATATTATGGCCTTGGATTTTCATGAGAGAGAGAGAAAGAACATAGCCCTGATATTATGGTCTTGGATTTTCAAGAGAGATAGAGAACATAGCCCTGATATTATGGTCTTGGATTTTCATGAGAGAGAACATAGCCCTGATATTATGGCCTTGGATTTTCATGAGAGAGAACATAGCCCTGATATTATGGACTTGGATTTTCATGAGAGAGAGAACATAGCCCTGACATTATGGCCTTGGATTTTCATGAGAGAGAACATAGCCCTGATATTATGGCCTTGGATTTTCATGAGAGAGAGAACATAGCCCAGATATTATGGTCATGGATTTTCATGTGAGAACATAGACCTGATATTATGGCCTTGGATTTTCATGGAGAACATAGCCCTGATATTATGGACTTGGATTTTCATTAGATAGAGAGAACATAGCCCTGATATTATGGTCTTGGTTTTTCATGAGAGAGAACATAGCCCTGATATTATGGCCTTGGATTTTCATGCGAGAGAGAGAACATAGCCCTGATATTATGGACTTGGATTTTCATGAGAGAGAGAACATAGCCCTGATATTATGGACTTGTATTTTAATGAGAGAACATAGCCCTGATATTATGGCCTTGGATTTTCATGAAAGAGAGAACATAGCCCTGATATTATGGCCTTGGATTTTCATGAGAGAGAGAGAGAGAACATAGCCCTGATATTATGGTCTTGGATTTTCATGAGAGAGAACATAGCCCTGATATTATGGTCTTGGATTTTCATGAGAGAGAGAGAACATAGCCCTGATATTATGGACTTGGATTTTCATGAGAGAGAACATAGCCCTGATATTATGGACTTGGATTTTCATGAGAGAGAGAACATAGCCCTGATATTATGGACTTGTATTTTCATGAGAGAGAACATAGCCCTGATATTATGGCCTTGGATTTTCATGAAAGAGAGAACATAGCCCTGATATTATGGCCTTGGATTTTCATGAGAGAGAGAGAGAACATAGCCCTGATATTATGGCCTTGGATTTTCATGAGAGAGAGAACATAGCCCTGATATTATGGTCTTGGATTTTCATGAGATATAGAGAACATAGCCCTGATATTATGGTCTTGGATTTTCATGAGAGAGAACATAGCCCTGATATTATGGTCTTGGATTTTCATGAGAGAGAGAGAACATAGCCCTGATATTATGGACTTGAATTTTCATGAGAGAGAACATAGCCCTGATATTATGGTCTTGGATTTTCATGAGAGAGAGAGAGAACATAGCCCTGATATTATGGTCTTGGATTTTCATGAGAGAGAACATAGCCCTGATATTATGGCCTTGGATTTTCATGAGAGAGAACATAGCCCTGATATTATGGCCTTGGATTTTCATGAGAGAGAACATAGCCCTGATATTATGGACTTGGACTTTTATGAGAGAGAGAGAACTTAGCTCTAATATTATGGACTTGGATTTTCATGAGAGAGAACATAGCCCTGATATTATGGCTTTGGATTTTCATGAGAGAAAGAACATAGCCCAGATATAATGTACTTGGATTTTCATGAGAGAGAACATAGCCCTGATATCATGGTCTTGGATTTTCATGAGAGAGAGAGAGAGAACTTAGCCCTGATATTATGGTATTGGATTTTCATGAGAGAGGACATAGCACTGATATTATGGACTTGGATTTCATGAAAGAGAGGACATAGCCCTGATATTATGGACTTGAATTTTCATGAGAGAGAACATAGCCCTGATATTATGGTCTTGGATTTTCATGTGAGAGAGAATATAGCCCTGTTATAATGGCCTTGGATTTTCATGAGAGAGAATAGAGCCATGATATTATGGCCTTGGATTTTCATGAGAGAGAGGACATAGTCCTGATATTATGGCCTTGGATTTTCAAGAGAGAGAGGACATAGCCCTGATATTATGGACTTGGATTTTCATGAGAGAGAACATAGCCCTGATATTAATGACTTGGATTTTCATGAGAGAGAACATAGCCCTGATATTATGGCCTTGGATTTTCATGAGAGAGAACATAGCCCTGATATTATGGCCTTGGATTTTCATGAGAGAGAACATAGATAGCCCTGATATTATGGTCTTGGATTTTCATGAGAGAGAACATAGCCCTGAAATTATGGTCTTGGATTTTCATGAGAGAGAGAACATAGCCCTGATATTATGGTCTTGGATTTTCATGAGAGAGAGAACATAGCCTTGATATTATGGCCTTGGATTTTCATGAGAGAGAGAGAACATAGCCCTGATATTATGGCCTTGGATTTTCATGAAAGAGAGAACATAGCCCTGATATTATGGCCTTGGATTTTCATGAGAGAGAGAGAGAGAACATAGCCCTGATATTATGGTCTTGGATTTTCATGAGAGAGAACATAGCCCTGATATTATGGTCTTGGATTTTCATGAGAGAGAGAGAACATAGCCCTGATATTATGGACTTGGATTTTCATGAGAGAGAACATAGCCCTGATATTATGGTCTTGGATTTTCATGAGAGAGAGAGAACATAGCCCTGATATTATGGTCTTGGATTTTCATGAGAGAGAACATAGCCCTGATATTATGGCCTTGGATTTTCATGAGAGAGAACATAGCCCTGATATTATGGCCTTGGATTTTCATGAGAGAGAACATAGCCCTGATATTATGGACTTGGATTTTCATGAGAGAGAGAACATAGCCCTGATATTATGGACTTGTACTTTTATGAGAGAGAGAGAACTTAGCCCTAATATTATGGACTTGGATTTTCATGAGAGAGAACATAGCCCTGATATTATGGCTTTGGATTTTCATGAGAGAAAGAACATAGCCCTGATATTATGGACTTGGATTTTCATGAGAGAGAACATAGCCCTGATATCATGGACTTGGATTTTCATGAGAGAGAGAGAGAACTTAGCCCTGATATTATGGTCTTGGATTTTCATGAGAGAGGACATAGCACTGATATTATGGACTTGGATTTCATGAAAGAGAGGACATAGCCCTGATATTATGGACTTGAATTTTCATGAGAGAGAACATAGCCCTGATATTATGGTCTTGGATTTTCATGTGAGAGAGAATATAGCCCTGTTATTATGGCCTTGGATTTTCATGAGAGAGAATAGAGCCATGATATTATGGCCTTGGATTTTCATGAGAGAGAGGACATAGCCCTGATATTATGGCCTTGGATTTTCAAGAGTGAGAGGACATAGCCCTGATATTATGGACTTGGATTTTCATGAGAACATAGCCCTGATATTAATGACTTGGATTTTCATGAGAGAGAACATAGCCCTGATATTATGGCCTTGGATTTTCATGAGAGAGAACATAGCCCTGATATTATGGCCTTGGATTTTCATGAGAGAGAACATAGATAGCCCAGATATTATGGTCTTGGATTTTCATGAGAGAGAACATAGCCCTGAAATTATGGTCTTGGATTTTCATGAGAGAGAGAACATAGCCCTGATATTATGGCCTTGGATTTTCATGAGAGAGAGAACATAGCCCTGATATTATGGCCTTGGATTTTCATGAGAGAGAGAGAGAACATAGCCCTGATATTATGGCCTTGGATTTTCATGAGAGAGAGAACATAGCCCTGATTTTATGGCCTTGGATTTTCATGAGAGAGAGAGAGAACATAGCCCTGATATTATGGTCTTGGATTTTCATGAGAGAGAGAGAACATAGCCCTGATATTATGGCCTTGGATTTTCATGAGAGAGAGAGAACTTAGCCCTGATATTATGGTCTTCGATTTTCATGAGAGAGAGAGAGAACATAGCCCTGATATTATGGCCTTGGATTTTCATGAGAGAACATAGCCCTGATATTATGGTCTTGGATTTTCATGAGAGAGAGAACATAGCCCTGATATTATGGTCTTGGATTTTCATGAGAGAGATTTTCGTGGGAGAGAGAGAGAGAGAACATAGCCCTGATATTATGGTCTTGGATTTTCATGAGAGAGATTTTCATGAGAGAGAGAGAGAGAACATAGCCTTGATATTATGTTCTTGGATTTTCATGAGAGAGAGAACATAGCCCTGATATTATGGTCTTGGATTTTCATGAGAGAGAACATAGCCCTGATATTATGGCCTTGGTAAGCCAATGATGGATTCTATTAAAAGTTCAAACAATCTCCCTCAAGATGGTGGCTGCAGATCATATGCTACAAAGCATTATATCCATATCAGGGTTAAGATTACATAAATATTAGTTTTTAAAACTTAAATTAAGCAGTAAAGATTTTTTTTTTAATACCTCTGTCTGCACAAGCAGACTATGGCATTGAATGACTAAACCCTATTTTGGAACAGATAATAAATCTGACATAATAGTCAGAAAACTACCAATTCAACATAGTTTATGTTAGAGAAAAATTCTCTTTTCAAGATGAAGTATCCAAAAGATAATGTCTGTGAGTTCTGGTAAATTGTACATAAGTCATAAAGGATCGATTCCCAACATATTTAAGCTGACAAAGCTAGCTATGATAAAAACCATTAATACTGGCTGTTGGAGGTAGATTTTATTGCTGAAAATTGGTGTTAAGCCCCAAAACAACAACATTGTAGGGTGTAATAAAATTAGCATGATATTGTCAAGCTGAAAAATATGCATTTAAAATTATCAGAAGTGTAATTGGAGACAGCACCAGTTCAACTAAGCTGTTTCTAAAGTAGCTAAACCTTATTTACCTCCAGATCAGTTTCACAAACTGCAGTTCCAAGCTCTATGCAGTTAAATTACTTCTTGCTATCTCACAACTTTATGCAATCCTTGTTTTTCTTCATCAATTTTATCAAGTTACGATTATATTGTGACATACTCAAATTAACACATGTCCATCAAATGAAATTGTTTTCCTTCTAGCTTTATCCCCAAGAAATATGAATATTCCTTTATATTCATCTGTGTTATTTAAACTTTTTATGACATTAAATGATTTATCTAGAGTGGTAAAGCTACAATGGAATAAAGGAGCCCATTTTGATTATCCCCAACACAGATGCAATCGGATTAAAATCATATCTCCACTGTCTTGTGTGAAGATCTGACAATGTCTGCTTAAGAGTCATGTTCTGGTGACCTTTGACTTAGCCCATGGAAATGCAGTTGTCAAAACTCTGAAAGTGTATAGAACCCCTTGGCACATAATAGTGCTCTTCAGCTACACTGCTCAGTCTCCAAAATGGAAAGATGTAAGAGTTTGTCTTATCAATTGATAAAATTAGTGATTGTATTAACAACATAGAACCCCAGAACATGACCCCGAAGCAGTTGATGTCATAACATCATGCAGGACAGTGGAAATCTGATTTTAATCAGAATGGATATGACTGACACTGAAGATTTCAGTAGGAATAGGAGCTACTTAAGACATCTAAAGGTTTTTTTAATTTTAGCAAAAGCAGCCATAATTGATTGTGAACCAGCATTCTTTGTAGAAGTTAAAAAGGCTCTTTATGCCTAGATTTGAATGAAATATTTATCCAGTTTTAAGTAGCAACCACTGACGATGGAAAACAGATGTAGGGTTATACTACAGCCTCACTTTGCCTCACTGGCAGGTGTTCTAATAACACTGACAAAAGATTCAATTTTAACTACATTCTCTACATTAATAACTTACCTTTCCACCAGAGGAACTGGCAAAAAGATCTGCCATTGTTCCAGCAGACTGCATGGATGATGCTGGGGATGGGGTAAATCTCTGATAACCCATATTTTGTGGAGGTGGCCCTTGCTTATTGATTCCCTGAAGCACCTGAGACTCCTTGACAATATCTTCACGCTTCATGTTGGTGTCTCGTTCCAGCATCCATATATCTCGCTCTACCATACTATGTGCAAATCGACATTCAGCATTGATCCTATTGCGGCAGTAATGAAGCCATTTGCAGATTTTAAAGAAAGCTGTCTTGTGGAGAAAGCCTCTTGGATTCACCACTGTGATAACACGAGTTGGACCCATGTGGGCCAATATACTGAAATCTGACCACTTATGTGGTGGTGTGCTTACACACAGGTTTCCACTCCCTTCAACTGAAATTTTGGGTGGTTTGCTATAAAAGCATGCCTTGCATATTAATTCAAAATATCCACAATGTTTATCTAGTATCTCTCGAAGAGAAAATCCTTTGATCAAGCTCTGATTTCTGTTCTGCATAATAAATTCTGTAATGTCAAATTGTCCATCTTTTTCAAGAGTCCATATATATTGCTCTATTTCATTGTGTGCAAAACTACACTGATCTTCACCATAACGACAAAGGGATGGATTATTATATGAAACACTTCGACACAAAATATACTTTCCAGAAAACTCTCTATGATTCTTTCTTTCCCTCACTTGATACCAAACTCCATGAGTTTCTCTAGGTGTCATTGCCAGGATATTCTCCTCGCATTTGTGTGTACAGGGACGGAATTCATACACTCCTGGTTTGGTAGATGGTCGGAAGCATTGCACGCATACCACCCGATATTCATGGGTGTTCTTTAGTGGGTTTTCAAGTTTTGTACGCTTTTCTTGCTGTATATCTGGAGGCTGGAGATCTGCCAAAGTGGGCTGTGGGGTGGGATAAGCAAATGATGGCTGCACAGCAGGAGTTGTATAGCATGCTGGCTGGCTTTGAAGAGAAGGTGGTGGAAAGTTGAAAGGTCCTAAAATTGAATAAAAGAAAACTAGACAAGTGTGAATCTTACAGTTTACAGAATGAGATAATTTCTCTTACCAAATCATAAAATGCAAACTTTCATGTATTCTAAAACCAATTCATAACCCACCTGATGAGACTAGTGTCTTTGTATATCTGTGGAATCTGTGGCATAAAGAATTATATATAGATCATGTGATCCTTTGAATTCAAATGTATATTCTGAAAATTTTATAAAACAATATTTGAATGACAACATTTGACTGTAAAGTTCCACCTGCTTCAGTCACCTTAATAAAGCAGTCATATGGACTCAACAGCCATATCTACCCTGTCAATACAAAAAATTTCCTCTGTAAACGTTAGGCATTAATGAAACTATCCTGCTTTCCACTGTTAATTCCTGGTGTTTCCTAATCAAATTACTGGTGTTTCACAACTTAAAGAGTAAAAACATTCAAACTGACCTTCAATTGAAAAGTGTTATCCTATCTCCATGGCAGACAGAATTCAAGCCAGAGTCCCATGCATATTTTGTGTAACAGGATATCAAGAGATTAGTGATGAATGGGTTTCAAAGACCTGGCCCTCTCACCAAGCTATTTCATTCTGAACTAAAACATCAATTTTTATCATGCTAAAAATGACCACAACCTATGACCTTTAACACCTAGAGTGTTTCTTTATTACACAAAGACCTAGCCAATAAATGCATCTGATTCCGCTCATTACTTTATGGAAACCATTTCTTTTCTCAGAGAGTGCTGTCAACCATTTACCTTTTGATCCCAAAATCATAAGTCATCCACAAACTTTGGTAAATACAAATGGTGGAGAACTCGAGTTATTATATGAAAATCATATTTCTTCTTTCATTCAGCGACTTCTGACATTCTTACCATGATGAATGCCATGGCAGCCATAGCGAATATCAAACTGTCAACATTTTCATTCATTATTAGCTAGAATCTGTAAGTCATTTGGTGATGGCGCCGTGATGTTTCTATTAGGAGAAGAAGCTACAAGAAGGTTTCAAGATGACTGCCATATTTGAGGTTAGATTGGCACCAGATATATTATAATTAGTCTCGCGGTGAAAATCATATGTTGAAATGACTTTCCATGAGAAAAGTACCAAAATTAAGACTTTTAACATGCATATTTGACTTGAACTGTTTTCATTTAGAATCAATTAGACACTGTAATCTGATGAAAACCACATGCTTATGTGACTTTCCATTAGTAGATGTAGCAATAAAAAGTTTTTTAAGATTGTTGCTGTGGTGACCATACTGGCTGTCAAATTTGTACCATTTTTATTTGGGACAAACTAGACCACCAAAAGAAGTTTTTTTAATGAAAATCTCATGATGATATAGGAGTAGCAATAACAAGGTTTTCAAGATGACCAATATCACAACCATACTGGATATCAGATATGCAAAATATTTATTTAAGACCAATTAGGCACCATAAAGTCTGCCAGTGAAAAGCTTTATGAAAATGCTCTCTTCTATTCAGCAATAACAAGTTCTACAAGACAACCAATGAGGCATCCATATTGGCTGTTGAAGCAGAACATTTCATTTATGATGAAATTAGTCAACTTAGTTAAACAAAGTCTTCTGGTGACAGTCTTCAGTAGTAAAAGTTAATATTCTCCAGATGGATGCCATATTGAACAGAAGATCGATACCATGTTCATCTAAAACCAGCTGGATACCACAAGAAGTCTCCCTAGTGAAAACCCCTTGGGATGATTTTGTTCAGAAAAAGTAGTAAAACATTTGCTGATGAATGTCATGGCACTAGATATCAGATTGGCAACGTTTTCATTTAAAACCAATTAGACATCATAGGAAGTCTTTTAGTTAAAACCCTATGTTGATATGACCATCCATTCTTGAAAAGTAGCTATAACAACATTTTTAAGATAAATGCTATGGTATGACATCGACCCACAGCACAAATTTATTTTACTCCAAGTTTCAGACTGTCAACATTTTAAAATTTTAAATTTTGCTTTAATTTTGTGCTAAACTGTTTTGGAGATCATTTTTGCCTAGAAATACAAAAATTCTTGAGCCAAAGCATGGACTGTAAATTTTTTTGGACCAATCACATATTACTTTTTGATTGAAAGGTACTGAAAAATTAACCTTAAATGCAATCTCCAAGGTTTATTATCTCCAGAACTGGTTGCTGCATATCTATGCAAGTAAATATTGCACCAAATGTCCTAAATGCAAGTAAAGTAATAGACTGACACACCAAACAAATGTACAAAATGCTAGTTATTACCAGGGAATCTGTTTCTTTGCAGGATTTGTGGGTAGGTTGGAAAATTTGGTCGCAGAGCCTGTGGCATCTGTGGAAATGGACGTGGATAGCTTTGCACAGGAGGTGGGAGCATTCTAATTGTGTTCTGCTGAGGTGGCATGAACCTGTTAAAACAAGAAGGCACAATCAGAATGTATCTTGCTACAAGTAAAGATCAAGCACAAACTTTGGATCAAGCAGCAAAATTATAAACAAGTTCAATACATTTTCCATAATTCAAGACTTAAAAGTGTTTATAAGACAGATCAACCTAAAAACTTGTATATCTGATGCTGTGCAGCATGTACTTTTACAGTTGGTGGCCAATTGTAACATGTTCTAATAAGACATCATACCTATTAGTAGGCGAAGTCTGTGGGGCTGGTGGACGAATCATGACATTACTGGTAGGTGCTTTTGTTCCTGCCATCATACTGGGAACAGGAATAGATGAAGGAGGCATACTGAGAGAAACTGATGGGAGCATAGACATTGATTTTGAAAGATGTGATGTCAAAGTGGATGTCTTCACAGATTCTTGAACCTGTTGTTGTGGTTTCTTTACTGCCTCTGATACCATAGATTTAGACTGTGTCTTCTTTTCATCAGCATAATTCAGACCTGGAATGTGTTGGCTCTTCTGTTCATTTACAGTAACAGTGAGTGACCTGAGAATATCACTAGTATCTGAAGGAGAAAATAATAAATGATGTGTTAGTATTGTCATACCATTGGATGCATAGAAAGACCCTACAAACTAGTTTGCTCAGCAGGGCAATCAGCAATATCTGAAGGTCTTGTCATTATAAAGATGCAGGTCAGACTTTAAAAAAATTCCAACAATCCTTGATAAAGTAATGCTAAAGAAACAAAAGTTCAGAATATGTGCATTAGGCAATGCTAATGATACCAATGTTACCAAAGCATACATTCAGTATTTTGTATATGTTGGGGTATGATGGCAATAATTCAATATTGGCTATATAATGTGCCTATTAAAAATGTAAATTAAAAAACAACATCAACATATGAATAGAAAACATTCCAATAAACTAAAAAATAAATGTGGGGTGGGGCACATAATTCTTGTGTCTGAAGAAGATTACTGGAAATTAGCCTTGTTTTAGACAAAGCCATAATCCAGTTTGGTTGAGATCAAATAAACCTAACCAGTTTACGTTGTATTAGGGAACTTAAGTCTGGAGGTCATTAAAGCTGTCAACAAGTATCTAGGTACTTGGGTACCTGCCTAATAACATGGGTAAGAAATGGGCAACTTGGAACATGTCAAAAACTTTATTTAAAAAAAAAAAAACATGTTCCCAAGATCTTATCAAAGACATCAGAGCAAGTGAGACACAGAATAATGATCAGTTTGAGGCTTATACTGTGTGACTCCTTCTAATTTCCTTATTTTATATCTATAGTAACTAAACACCATTCCAAGAAATTGGAAACTGTCACAGATTAATTATATTTTGATAGATATTTACTTAGTGGACCAGTCTAAGTTGATGAAAAAAGGTATCAAATATTAAGAGAAACAGGCATTATCACTGTGACTCATGGATGTTATATGACTAAAAAATGTTGTTGGAGATTGATTTTGTTAATCTTAAAAACATACACCTGAAAAAAGATAAATCAACAGCACTTCACAAATTTTGAAAGAAGAATTTGACAGTGATGTAATATAGTATTCATCATTTGTGATCATTCACTGAAAGTTAAACATGTGTTTTGCATAAATAATTTATTTATTTGTTTTGTCTATACTCTGGTACTAATCCACACAGCCAATATGTGACAAGAATTTTAACTGCAGGTCATGATAAAAGGAATTTTTCATGTAGTTTTCTGTAATTATAGCATGTAATATACAGATTGCTCCTGTTAAGTTCAGATAATGCTTTCTGCCAAATGTAAAAGCATTAATTAGCCTTGTATGAACCTACAACAAAGTAGTTCAAGTTCACATTTAATACAATTTCTCTTTGATTGGGTTCCAGGTAACCAATCATTAACATAGATGGGTACCTGATATAATTTTCCTAACATTCGGACAGCTTTAGAGGACAGAAATTCAAGGAAATAATGCCCGATGTCATGAAATGCTGCAAACTGAAATCATTAAAGGTCTCATTCATATAAAGTTGCATAAGAACATGGCTGAACTCCAACAATCATAGATGATGTTCAGCTATGGAAACAAAACTTTAGGAGTAGGAAATTCCTTCTATCAGGACTCGAAAACAAATTTTATAATAACAAATATGTCATGTGAAATTCGGATATTGAAATTAATCAGTCTTACATACATGTACTATATAACTATACTGGCTGGAACCTAGTAATCCTTTTTCAATTAATGTCATGGAAATCAAATTGAGTGAAAATCTAATATTTCTCAATAAGCAGTGAGCTTGCATCTTGGAATTTCTGGGTTTTCAATAGACACCTACCTCAGGATTTGAAACATCAAATTTAAATATGACCCATTTTTGACAGTGGAAATTTTAATGAAGATTTGGGCTGCAGCATTAACATAATTACCTCGATTCACTCCCAACTTTGTTTCTTATTAAAAGTATGCAGTCCATTGCAAATTTATTGTAGGAGGAACTGATTGACATCTACTCAACAACACTTTTGATCTTGACAATCAATAATATCCCACCAGTGTAAGATATATATATATATATATATATATATATATATATATATATATATATATATATATATATATATATGAACTGGGCAGAGCTAATGGTCCACTGAAGTCAGGCTTAATTCAATTGAATTAAGTTGGATTGTATTGAGACTGTTTGAAGTTTATGACAGAGGAGGGGGAAACAATTATGACATGAATTGACTGCTTTTTGATCAAATATCAACACTGGTATATTTGGAAATCAAATTATAATCAACTGGTCAGTATTGGAGCATTTGGACATCAAATTATAATCAACTGGTCAGTATTGGAGCATTTGGACATCAAATTATAATCAACTGGTCAGTATTGGAGCATTTGGACATCAAATTATAATCAACTGGTCAGTATTGGAGTATTTGGACATCAAATTATAATCAATTGGTCAGTATTGGAGCATTTGGACATCAAATTATAATCAACTGGTCAGCACTGGTATTTTTGGACATCAAAGTATAATCAACTGGTCAGTATTGGAGCACATGGCGGCTTGTGAAGGCGGTTGTCAAGTGGACCAACCTTAATCATTTGACAGAATGTTTAAAATTAGGAATCATTTAAAACTTCACTTGTTTCATGTCTGATAAAATATCAGCATTTGATTGAGCTTTAAATTATAATGTATTATATAAAATGGGAATATATGGTTTATCATGAAGCCAGTTTTCAGTGTGGGATTGTGTTTTACTGCAGATTAATTTGCTTTAATCGGCAAACATTTAAAAACCTCGGTAATTAAGGGATCAGCCAGAAATCATTTTAATGGATATAACACTCAGTGCATATTTCAGAACTTTAAAATCAACATGTTTCAAAGTACATTTTCTTTTCTGTCTCAGTCTCAGAAATGACTTGTTGGTGATGAGTTTTTTTTTTACCCTCAGACTGCAAAGAAATAGAAAGACAGTGCCAGCTCTAAGGAGAAGGAGAAGCAAAAATTTAAGGACGAGTAGAAAAGTGAACTGACAATACTTGATATTGGAAAAATATATAACCTCCCTAGTTGTATGGGTCAATTTCTGCATATAAAAGGATTTGAGCAGTTGATAATAAAATATGTTGAGACATTGAAAATATAATAAAATATAAAATAATCGTTTCAGGGGTCAAGCTAGACCTGAATTTTAGGGAGAAGTGACTTCTTTTGGACAGAACAGGAAAAAGTGAGAGCTAAACAGGGAGAAGTGGACGCAATATATGTATATAGTGTGTTCTTTACTTTAATTATGCCCATTATTTCCCAGTATTCGTACTTGCATTTAACATTTCTACTTGAAAAAAAAGTAAGTTATTTTGGCCATATCACTCTTAAAGAGAATAATAGAAACCACATTGTAACACATTTCAACTGAGTCACCAGACTACATAATTGGAATTTCAGGTTGGTAAATACACTTAAATGACTATCATTAATAACTTTTTAAAAATATTGATTATATTTTTTAAAAGTTCACAATAATGGTACATTCAAAGATTTCAAAACCTGTTTGAAACAACCTCTGTACTATGTACTCCATGTATAGCCTATCGTGTGCTGAAAAATGGCATTAAACCTCTGTACCATGTACATGGGGGCAAATGCACACGTCTTCAGATCATACTATTCGACCTCAATTCTTTGTTGAAAATAAAACATTACCATAACTATTCATACATAAAATGACAAAAACATAATACCTAGGCTTTGCATGGGTCAACTGACTCTTCAATTTTGAAATCTATCGAAAACCCTTAATTTAGGTTCCTTTTCTTTCCTTTTTCAGTCTCTGGTTCCACATACTGTGGATGAGGTAGTGACTATTTCAATGTTATCAGTCTGAACAACATATTTTAAATCCTACCAACAGCCAAATATCTCATTTAAAACAATAATCTTTGTTATTCAAACAATCTCATTTGAAACACAAATCTCTGTTATTCAGTATTTCTACATAATTATTAATTGAACAAATGGTACCTCATTTGGTTGAGTGTAACATTTGTATTCCATTATTTGCATGGTTGATACATGCCAAAGACAAACTTGTTCAGCTGCACTAGATGTCTCTTGAAAAGATACTTAGTTGACTTGTGCTTGGCATGACATAGACAATAAGGTGTTCCAAGTCCTATTAAAAACTTAAAAAGCAATAATAACATTGAAATTTTTAAATAATCAACTTACCTACTTCATTATCTTTGCAAATTTTGATGAACCTGTAAATGTTAAATTCACCATTTCTGTCCATTGTCCATAATTTGAGTTCAGGTTGATGATGGGGAAAAGTACACTTCTCTTCCCCAACTTTACATGGAAATCCTTGAGAAAACTGCTGACAAATCTTGTACGGTCCTCCAAAAGAGTTACGTGCCTCTACTCTTGGTCTTATTTTCACCCAGTTAATTCCTGCTTTATTGCGATTCTTGACAATCAGTACATCTCTCAGACAAGTATGGGAAGCCTGCACATATCGGTAACCTTTGGCACCTTCTCCTATCTTAACAAAGCAATGTCTACATGCCAGCTTGAAATCAAAGTCATCCATGAGAGGAAACTTTAGGTTTTGCAGTTCTGGTGCAACTTGTTGTGGAGGAGTTTGGTTCTGACTGGTCCCCCTTTTAGTGGCAAAAACCTGCTGTTTAAAGATTGTTGTACCAGACTGGCCTGTGTTAACTTTAATGGGACTCTGAGATGCTCTAGAACTTCTACCAGATGAGGCACTACTAAGGCTAAATGGAGACTCTGAACTTACTTCTGTAATGGGACAAGATGCAGGTCACATATTAGCACAAAGGCAGAATAAAAAACTCCAAAATATCAGAACATTTCATAATAATAGTTTTAAGCATATTTGGACCTCAGCATCAATAATAATAATAATAATAATAATAATAATAATAATAATAATAATAATAATAACAACAACAACAACAACATGGACATAATCAGAAGCTGCAAGAGCTTTACAATATCAGATAACACATAAAAACATACACAACATGATGTCTAAAACAAACACCATGAACTTAAAAAAGACATGCAGACAATAATTAAGGAAGTAAACAATATTACATTTTATGCCTGTTTTTTAGTTGAAACAAGTGAGCTTTAAGAGAACTATTTAATCTAAATGTTGTTCAATGGTATGCATATTCTTTGTTCTAAAGCAGATCCTCAAATGTCCTGGATGAAGGCATTTCACTATATTGCTAACATATATATTGAATATAACTAGAAATATCCTTGTCCGAGGTACACCTGTCTCCTAATTATTGCTATCATAACAGAATGTCCATGTTGTGTTGCGATCTTTCTCTAAGTATAAAAAGACAGCAACTATACATTCCTTCTATATTTGTGAGTGTGATTTGGATTTATAACATAGCTTTCACACTGTTAGTCACATCACTACAATGTCTACAGCATGGCAGATTATTGTGATGCCTAGTACTGAAGCATCAAGCCACAGACAAGTAGCATCAGGTCTCACCCAGTCACATTATCCTGACACCTGGCCAACCAGTCGTAACACTAACCTCCTAATGCTGAGCATCAACATATAGCAGGTGTTTGAACCTGCAACCTCCCACATTGGAGTCAGACATTATAACCACTAAGGCCACCAGAGTGGTCCTTTCTTTCTGTACTAAAATTTATCTAATAAGTCTGACAAAATATTTATTCACATATATCTCTTAGTCTGGCAAAAGTTCTGCTAGGAGAATAAATAATTAGAGATTGCAAATATAAGTTTGTACCTACAAAGTATACAGAAAAGTTTTTTTTGAAAATGAAAGTGTTAATGATGGATGGCTGATGAACAAAAACAAAATAAAAAAATTGAACTGAAGAATTGTAAATAGTGCAAGTCACATCTGAATCATTTGTCTAAAACATGTACCAAGATTCGTATTGGGGAATCTTTAACTATTTTAGAGTCATCCCAATGAAATTAAAGCATGAATAATGGTTGGATAAGACACAAATGGATGAAATGTTAAAAATACATCAAATGAAGAACTTAGCAAAAGGCACACCTTCATCATTAACCCTTTCATCACTAAGTAACTTTGTAGGCATAGAGTCCTCAACACTAAGTAACTTTGTAGGCATAGAGTCCTCAACACTAAGTAACTTTGTAGGCATAGAGTCCTCAACACTAAGTAACTTTGTAGGCATAGAGTCCTCAACACTAAATAACTTTGGAGTTGTAAAGCAAAATGACTTGTGGACTTTGAAACAACATAACTTTGCCAATGTTAAAGATATCTGGCTGGATTATGTGTCAAAATCAAGGTTAAAAATAAAATTTTATGACTAATTTAATAAAATGTGCATATCTATTACAACTGTTAAAATGCAGGTACAAACAGGTAACACAACAGCTAAAATACAAGTAATTATTTTATTACCTCTTAGAAAACTTAGAATGTTCTAAAAACTTGTTAAATTGACCCTAGATGTACTAGTGAATAATCACAGTAGCAACACAAATTCTTTCATTCATGGTGTCCATAACATATAAGATTCTACAAAATGAACCAAAATGATCTCCAAGGTGAGATCTGTCCACAAACCTAAGTGACCTATATCGCTTCTGCCACGTTTGATCGTCGCATTGAAGTTCGTTAAACGGACAATTTTTCCAAAAACTTCATCTGAATAGAATATTTGAAAATATTCTGAAGCTTTCCTGGAGCCCTCTAACACTCAGGTGTGCCCAAATCTGTCAGAAAACTGAAAAAAATCTCTTTGGTATTCCGTCTTTGTCCAGACAAAACCATGTGGAGCGTACAATTCCTCTGGTTCAAAACCTTCAAAGTCCTCTTCATCATCATCGCTATCACCCACAAGTGCATTCCATTGTCTCTCCATACGTCTTCTCTCATTTTCATCCAAATTTACCAGGTCGAAATTATTCACAAAATCTGATAACTCTCCATTGAAGTTTCTTCAAACGCTGCCATTTTGGATACAAATTTCAACATTTGGAAAACACATTAAAAGTTCCTACTTTGTTGATATTTCTAGTTGTATACAAGCTAAACTCACGAGATCATCCAAATATAACATCTACATTACAAGATGGAAGTTATTAGAGGTACCTCAAAAGTTATTTAGTCGGGTACTATAATGTTAAAGAAGAACACTGCCCCAGACCGAAAAGTCAGTCCATAGTGTTTACGGACTTACTCCCCCTGACCGGTTTTGCGGTCTGCCGTGATGAAAGGGTTAATGTAATAAATTCAGTAGAGCTATCTTATGTGGTTTTGGAGTCGTGGTCTGGAATTATGGTAGACAACGAATAAATGGACAAATAGATGGATAAAAAGAATGCTGTGAAAACAAAAATTTTTACAGACTGATGGACAATGTGACAGCTATATTCCCTCCCCCTGCCATTACATACCAGGAAGATAAAGATACACAAATAATTACCTGTAGGTGAGAACTGGTCTAGTCCCATAGAACCACTTGCAGTCTGCAGAATAAAAATAAAAACTCGCTATATTGAGGATATTTCTTTAAATAATAACAATAATATATGCCTCTATGTGTAGACAAAAGTGAGGACATTTCTTTAAATAATAACATTATTTGCCAGCATTCAGGAGTAGACAAAAGTGAGGACAGTTCTTTAAATAATAACAATATATGCCAGCATCGCTGTGGAGACAAAAGGGAAGACATTTCTTTAAATAATAACAGTAATATACGCCAGCATCTATGTGTAGACAAAAGTGAGGACATTTCTTTAAATAATAACAATAATATTTGCCAGCATCTATGTGTAAACAAAAGTGATAATATTTCTTTAAATAATAATTATATATGCCAGCATCTATGTGTAGACAAAAGTGAGGACATTTCTTTAAATAATAACAATATTTGCCAGCATCTATGTGTAAACAAAAGTGATAATATTTCTTTAAATAATAATTATATATGCCAGCATCTATGTGTACACAAAAGTAAGGACATTTCTTTAAATAATAACAATAATATTTGCCAGCATCAAGGTGTAGATAAAAGTAAAACCATTAGAAATGATATAGAGTTAACAGGCCTGGGCATTTATGTTGATCCAATGAAGGAAGCACAGATATAAAGTGTGACCTTGACACCAGGATCAAATGGGAGCACAAGCATGTAACATGAAGAATTATCTTGGTTTCATAATGATTCATCCAATATTTAAACAAAGTCCATCAAAGGGTTTATGAAATGTAGAAACAATAGTTACTCAAACCTTAACATCATATAAAGAAGTCTTTAAGTTAAAGACCAATCTTCATATGGCTGTCCATTCAGGAAGAGCAGCTGTAACAAGAGTTTCCACATACTAAATGTCTAAGTGAAGCTGTGCCAGTATCCTTAATACAAGGCCTTTATGCCAGTACACTTTCTGCATCTAAAATATGATGGGCAATTCACTTGGAAGAATCTGTTTAAAGTCTGATGCTAATCTACAGACATGTGAAGCAAATATATTTTAAAAAAATATCTCAGGAAATGTCCAATGTGACCATATAACCCTTGACCATTTATCCTCCAAATCCCATGGTATTCTACAACTGACAAGATATACATCTGCCAGAATATTAACCAATGGCAGATCGGGGTCTGTGCAGTTTGCATTAAGGCATAGGGCTTATCAACCTCTTTCCATGTGGGAGATTTCATTCATAAAAATTAATGCCCATCATGTTCAAGCTGCCAATGTCTATCCATTAGATGATGTCTTGAAAGTAGTTTATCATCAGAGATCACACACTACCTTCTTCTTCAACCTTCATACTACAGCTCACCATAGTGAAGGCATATTTTCACACTACAAAAAGTTGCCTAAGCAGATACCTGCATTTCTACCACAAAGATGAATATTGCTACAACTCTATGGTCTTGAACTAAGTAACAAAAAAAATATAAAACCAACAATTCTGTAAAAGTCAAAATAAAATTTATTTCCCTAAATAAAAGTGAAAAATTAAAAATAACTTAAAATATTGTTTATGAAATCTGAAACAGTTCTATCACAAGTCTAAAAGAAGAAAGTAATCCATGAGTTCCACTGGTAATGAAAATGAAGTCCAATATTGTGCTGATGTCCAAATAGTGTTGATGCATCATGATTATAATCAAAAATGTCTTTAAATAAATTCACAGTAATTCAATACAGCTAATAAATCCAAAAGGTGTGAGCATTTTTAACTCTGATGAATACCGAAATAAGTAGATAAATTGACTCAAATGATTACAACTAAATTGTAATTACACTGATATTAATGCTAGGAATAACTAATTTCAATAAATAATCCCCTGTATCAAAAACTAAGTTGCAGTACAGAAAGCATAAAGAGGGATGCATATTCATTTTAAAAACAATGAAACTTGTAAACAAGGTGAAGTATTTTAGTTGCTAGCCAATCGGAAGTTAGACTAGCTGGATTCACAAGAATGACCTCATTTTAGAAAACAACCTTCCAACTATAAAGAATATATAAGTATTTAATGTTATTTAGTAAATTACCCTTTCAAATTAGAAAAGTATCACACATAATATAGCTACATGTAGTAGTACATCTTTTTGCATACCAGTTTTTTGAGGCCATCAGCCACCCTTTAGAAGCTGGGCAAAAAGTAATTTTCATGTAATACTTACCTGCCACTACTGCCAGATTCCCTATACCTACCCTGCTCTGATGTCCCACAATTAGTGTTTCTTTAAATAGCAGACTATGTTGCAGAATGGTAAGCAAATGCAACAGCCACAAGTATTGTATTACTTATAGTAGAAAATTCAATTAGCTTCTTCCTTAATGCAATTGTACACTTATGAGTCATCTACTCAGCCTGAACCAAGTCTGTAATAAAGAACTAATGTTACTGTTCAGAAACCAAAATCAATAGTTTTTTCTTATACCAAGTGCAAGTCATCCAGAAAATTTTTTAACTGTAGAAAATGGAGAATTCTAGTTATGTGGAAACCGCTTTTCTTCTGCAGTCAGTGACCTTGACCTTTGATCCTAGTAACTTCATTAGAATAAAATACAAGCCATCCAGAAAGTTTGCTAACTAAAGATGGTGGACAAGCAGAGTTACTGAGTATCTGGAAACAATTATTCTTCTTTCAATCAATGATTTTGACCTTTAACTGTCAAGCTTTCTTACCTTTTCTGTGTCGGGATGCTATGGAGTGTTTAAACATTTGGGAAAACATAATTAGCCAACACACCTATTGGTCAGTGACACACCTACTGATTGTCCAAAGAAAAAATGTGGTCACCTTTGACATATGGTAAGTTGACATGACCTTTGTTTCTTTGATAAAGAAATAATCTGTAAATTAAACATAGTATTGCCTCAATTTTTTCCTCTTAAAGCTTTCAACATGACAGACTAACAAATCAGAGACAAGCTGTTATTATTATATTTGGGAACTCCAATGTCCTGATGTCCAGTTGTTTAAATTGTGCACTAACCAAAACCTTTGCCTGCAAGAAGACATGTCTACCAAAATACAGGTGTTTAAAGATCTTTAAAAATAAAAAACACTTAAACAGCCACAAGGTGCAATGTTAACTCCTGAAAATAATCTTGAAAATAGACTTTACTTCAAATTCATAATTACTATAGTCTTCAGTCATGGAGTATTGGACAATTTGCATGAAAATAGCATGCTATATCATTACCTTTGTTCCTATTGCACCTGGGATGTGAAAGTTATCTGTATCTTTCATCATGTTCCCATCAGAATCATGTGGAAAGCTCCATGCTTTTTCCTCTTCTGTTACATGTGGCCGGACGATATGCAAGACATCATTAGGTTTAATGGGCACCTGTTGACGGCGTACACTTTGAAAGCTGCTGGCAAATTTCTCGTCATCTTCCCCGATGCTACTTTCAGAACTATCACTATCTGGTTGAGTGCTGGGGTCCAATAAGATGTCATTATTCTGCTCACTCAGTGAGGTCTGTGGTTTACTGGACAATTTACTCCCTTTAGGCTTGCCTGCAACAAACATATCCTGAAATAATTATTTCCAATTGGGTGTGTGAGAATCAGCTGGGGTTTGAACCTGCAACCTTTCCCAAACAAGGCAGCATTTCTAATTGGAGGTAAAAGGTTACAGGTAATTATATTTAAAGTATTCTGGAAAACTATTTAACAGATCAAAGATAATAAAATAGATGCTATTTATTCCAGCTGGTGCTCTGAATTCTGAAAACACTGACCAATTGATGCAACAGCTAAGATAAATAGTTACTGTAGAAAAGAATGAGATATACAAATGACTGATGTAGCTTGCTGATTGTGATCACCTGGAGAAAATATTATCTCCCTAATGAACCCAAGTGATTTAAATTCAGTGCATTGGTCTGAGAATGATTGTTGAGTCTTGATTTATCTTAATTTTACAAAAATAATCGGTGTACATCACATTTAACTCACCTTATCAATCATAACAAATGTTTCTACAGTATTCACAAGACTACAGTACAGCTCATGTGTCTTTTCGGAACTCCATACAATGTGGTGTGGGACTTAATCCCTCCACATTTCACTCTGAAACATACCAATAAACACCACCATGCCTTGACTGGTGCACCAAGGACATCTCCACCATGGAGTATCTGATCAGCATTACTGACATTTGAACAGCCAAACAATGAAGACCACCCATGGAATATCTGATCAGCATTCTGACATTTGAACAGCCAATCAATAAAGACCACCCATGGAGTATCTGATCAGCATTACTGACATTTAAACAGCCAATCAATGAAGATCACTCATGGAGTATCTGATCAGCATTACTGACATTTGAACAGCCAATCAATGAAGACCATCCATGGAATATCTGATCAGCATTACTGACATTTGAACAGCCAATCAATGAAGATCACTCATTGAGTATCTGATCAGCATTACTGACATTTGAACAGCCAATCAATGAAGATCACTCATGGAGTATCTGATCAGCATTACTGACATTTGAACAGCCAATCAATGAAGACCACCCATGGAATATCTGATCAGCATTACTGACATTTGAACAGCCAATCAATGAAGATCACTCATTGAGTATCTGATCAGAATTACTGACATTTGAACAGCCAATCAATGAAGATCACTCATGGAGTATCTGATCAGAATTACTGACATTTGAACAGCCAATCAATGAAGACCACCCGTGGAAAGACCAATGCATCACATTTAAGTACCAATCAGTGATCTTTATTTTGATAATTTGTAAAACAAACATACAAGTGTAGTAACTAGAAAGCCGACTATTGTTTTAATCTGGCACATGTTTATTAGGTATTATGCACCATATGCAAACTTTGAGTAAATACAGACTTTTGCTTTGGGGTCACTTTCAGGGCAGTTTGGGGCCCTTTTGAAATAATGACACCACCAGTTCTTACCTGATCCAGCCGTGCCTATGCATAAGGTGACTATCAGAACTTGTGAATATTGTAAATATGAATGTGATTTTGTTAGAAATTGTGTAATGTCTATCTTTTATTTTTGTTCTCTTCACTGCAGAGTGCAATAATACTGAATTTCAAATCCTACTTAACAAAGCATATTGTCAGAAATGCATAAGAAACAAGGAAATGATTGTACATTCAGATAACTTAGATCTTTTTAAACTAAGATTCATTGCACCAATTGTACTCAAAATACGTCCACTAGCACTTTCTAAAGTTTTTGCTTTATGTTGAATAGATCATTCTGTAACAAGCAGTAGAATAAACTAAACCAATTTGAGAGGCAAACAGAAACCAAATTTTGTAATACAATTTATACTGCTAATAGGTCCTTTTTTCTGTAAAATCATGTCAGAGAATTTCAAATTATGACACTTGTCATTTTATCATCATAGTTTGAGAGAGATGAGAAATCATTCTCAAGTTTTCCACTGAACCAATTTTTGCTGCAAAGCAGTGTAACAAATATAGAAATCTTATAAATACTATTGAAAGAAAACTTTTTGCATTCTTTTTTTTTACATCTAAATAGCCAAATTCTCCAATAGCCACAAACAGGAAACTGCACTGAAATAATTAAACTTATTAAATAAATATCAAGATTAGGCTACTGACAAATCGTTTCCATATGATGGATTAGTTTGGAGTTTTGGGGTTTTTTCTATCATCATAAGAATTTTGTTTTGATATTTTCCTTACAAAAATGATCAAATTATAGGACACATGGATACAAACATGCAGAATGCCTTAAATTTGTTGAACATTTAGGAGTTGACTTGACAACTTTCCACATTGTTATTCATTTCAACAATATGCTGAGGCAAGATTAATTCAAAAAAAAACAAAAAACAAACACCGGCTGTTAATGATGGAACCTTAAACTATAATGCACAATGTCAAATGACATGTTAGAAACATGATTTTCCCATGCTGACACAGACATCATTGTCTGATGTTAGTTTTATAACAGTGTTTACAATGGTCACAATCTTTATTTCTGTACTACATCCACTGAATCTGTTTTTTTTTATTAGGGAGAGATCATTCAAGTTTTCAAAGGGTTATATCATTTGCAACAATTTTATCTTTTGATGCATGAAAAAAATTTCAGAAAGAATCATATATCAACTTACCAATTGATAGAGTATAAAGGCAGACAGAACTGAACTAAAGTTTGTAGCTGTATATTCAGCCTAAGGACAGGGTCATTACTTTCAAGCAGTAAACACATAATCCATAGTAAATTATAAATTCAGTGATGATGCTGTTGTTTTTGTGTTATTTTTAAAACAGAAGCAGCGATCATTAGAAATCTGAAAAATTACACACACCTGTTGATTACTTGTCATGTTGAAACAGCAGCATAACCCTGCACAGTTCACAAGATCAACAACTCAAGTCTGCATAATTTTGTTAAGATTTCTTTGAATATAGTAAAAACATTAACTTCTTGCGTAAAACTGTAGTACATGTATTATTTTGCACAGTTCAAGAGAAAGATCAACAAAGTCTTGTCAAGTAGGGGTGAAATTTTGTTATGATTTCATTAAATAAAGAAAAAGCATCAACTTCTTGTAAAAGGTGTTAATCAGCCTTTTGTAAATGAAAACTGTACAGTATATACTAGTGCAGTTTTCAAGGCAATGAGACTACATTAATTAGAAAATAATATACCTGTGCCATGTATCTATATGATTTACAATACACAGCCTACTATATGATATGTATCGATACACAAATGAACTTGGTCTTTCCATCTTTGCAATGTAGGTGGTACCATTTCTATCATGTTAATATTCCATTCCTATTTCCAGTATGCAGATTACAGATAGACACATAGTTATCAAGTATTTATATGCAATTCTCACCTATAAGGAGATAACAACACTTTCGTACAGACTACATATTGGATCCAGTGAGGTTTATCCGCTGTTTTAGGCCATTAAATGGTGGTGCCATTTAACTCTTTTTGTTTTGTACAACATGAATAATATGAAAGCATTTTATTACCAATTTTGTGTCTTGCATTATGATGTTATCTTTAACACAGAAAAAATAATGCAATTTCCTTGTGCAAAGAAAATCTCATCCCCGCATGGGAGTAAAGCTAAATACCAAAAATAACTATCATGTTTTATTTCCAGGTGATACAAAAGACTGCTGCAGTCACAGGTACTTGTATTTTTTAATGAAAAAGGAAAACTACTAAATACACCAGTCCTATTCCATAATAGTCTTTTAACATACATAAGTTGATAAACTTGTACAGTTTGAAATCTACCCCATCATTCATTCTAAGTTAATTTCATTTATTCAATCAGCACCTTCATTCATTTGTTAACACATTAATCCCTGAGCCAAACAGCTAGGCATTCCCCTAAAGCATACATAGAGATCACCTAAAGCAGTGTTAATATTACCAGTGCCTGTATTCCCCCAGAGACTTGCTGAGAGTACTTGGCTTGAATATTTTTAAAGAGGGAGCTACTGGCAATAAATGATTTTTCCTGATTTATGTTCATTTAATTATGTTAAATTGTGGCACAGCAGTTCTCAATAAAATTCTGTACATTATGGAATAAATTTCATGCTACATGCAGAACAAAAAAATAAATGATTTTCTTACCAATTTGTTTCTCTTGCAATGAATAATCCATAAAAATCCATTTTGAATTCACACTGAATGATTAACATTATCAACATTTCATTGTATATACATTTACTTGTCATCATTCTTACACAATTAACCTCCTGTAAATACTATGTCCAAGTCTGTTAAATAAAAGTTGGATTTCCATAATTTTTATCATTTTCTGATCTTAATATTTCCACTTTTTGCCGCTATAAATGTTAAATGTTGTTCCCTTTGTTCAGTAATGTTCACACTATGTAAGCTAAAATTTTATTGGTTTAACTGCCTGCATAATTCAGAAATGGTTTCAAATCAGCCAATGGTTTCTACTTGTGCAAGATACAAGCCTAGACAACAACTGCCCCTCAAACTCGGTATTAAGGATACAAGGAACTTTAGAGATAAGAGAGGTAATGTATGAAGAGTTATAGATGCAGCAGGGGTAAATGTGTTAAATATCTCAGCATAAACTGAGAAATCCCAAATTTAGTTCCCATGTACAATATAAGGAGAAATGATGACAGAATTTTATCTTAAGAAAAAAGGGAGGTGAGCAAGAAATGGTCATATGTTAGTATCTAACTTTATATCTATTCTTCCTGTTCCAATTTCTTATAGCTCTATTGAAATCAACATCTTTGACAGATGTCACCTCTAGTTGTATAAGCAATAATCTGTTAATTCTGTGCCTACTCTACTACTTTTCTTTGTATCAATAATGTTATGTGCTTCTTTCTGAAGGGGCATATACATAACAAGCTTTGTCAGCTTGAATATGTTGGGAAAATGCCATTTGTGATTGTTTTGAACAATTTCCCCATGATCATAGATTTGATCTTTTGGACACATCTGCTCCAAATCCAATATTTCATAACCATAAACTTCCTTAATTTAATCAGTAGTTTTACTGTTCAAGATTTCTTATCTGTTTCATAATGTTGCATAAGGGCATTTAGTCCATCAATGCTTGTGCAGACAGAGATATTAACATAGATATCTTTTACTTCCTAACTGCTTTTTTAAACCCTTATATTATTCAATTTCTCTTAATCATGATGTATATGGTTGTGTAGAATATGATGTATATGCTTCTGTAGTATATGAAGTATAAGGTTGTGTAGTATACGACATGAATGATTCTGTAGTATATGATGTATATGGTTCTGTATAGTATATGATGTATATGGTTCTATTTAGTACATGATATGATTCTGTAATATATGATGTAATTGATTCTGTAGTATACAATGTTTATGGTTCTGTAGTATATAATGTTGGTTCTGCAGTAATTGATGTATACGGTTCTGCAGTATATGATGTATATGGTTCTGTAGTATATGATTTATATGGTTCTATATAGTATATGATGTATATTGTTCTGCAGAATATGATGTATATGGTTCTGTAGTATAGATATATATGGTTCTCTAGTACAAGATGTATATGGTTTTGTAGTACATGATGTATATGATTCTGTAGTACATGACATAAATGGTTCTCTAGTATACAACATGTTTCTGTAGTATATGACATGATTCTGTAGTATATGATGTGCATGGTTCTGTAATATATGACAAATGGTTCTGTAGTATATGATGTATATGGTTCTGTAGTTTATGATGTATATGGTTCTGTAGTTTATGATGCAAGTGGTTCCATAGTATATGTATATGGTTCTGTAGTATATGATGTATATGGTTCTGTAGTATATGATGTATATGGTTCTGTAGTATATGTATATGGTTCTGTAGTATATGATTAAGTGGTTAAATAGTATATGTATATGGTTCTGTAGTATATGATGTATATGGTTCCATATTATATGTATATGGTTCTGTAGTATATGATGTAAGTGGTTCCATAGTATATGTATATGGTTCTGCAATATATGATGTATATGGTTCTATATAGTACATGATGTATATGGTTCTGTAGTACATGATGTATATGGTTCTGTAGTATATGATGTATATGGTTCTGTAGTATATGATGTATATGGTTCTGTAGTTTATGATGTAAGTGGTTCCATAGTATATGTATATGGTTCTGTAGTATATGATGTAAGTGGTTCCATAGTATATGTATATGGTTCTGTAGTATATGATGTATATGGTTCTGTAGTTTATGATGTATATGGTTCTGTAGTTTATCATGTAAGTGGTTCCATAGTATATGTATATGGTTCTGTAGTATATGATGTATATGGTTCTGTAGTATATGATGTATATGGTTCTGTAGTATATGTATTTGGTTCTGTAGAATATGATGTAAGTGGTTCCATAGTATAAATTATGGTTCTGTAGTATATGATGTATATGGTTCTGTAGTATATGATGTATATGGTTCCATAGTATATGTATATGGTTCTGTAGTATATGATGTAAGTGGTTCCATAGTATATGTTTATGGTTCTGTAGTATATGATGTATATGGTTCTGTAGTATATGATGTATATGGTTCCATAGTATATGTATATGGTTCTGTAGTATATGATGTAAGTGGTTCCATAGTATATGTTTATGGTTCTGTAGTATATGATGTATATGGTTCTGTAGTATATGATGTATATGGTTCTGTAGTATATGATGTATATGGTTCTGTAGTATATGATGTATATGGTTCTGTAGTATATGATGTATATGGTTCTGTAGTTTATGATGTAAGTGGTTCCATAGTATATATGGTTCTGTAGTATAAGATGTAAGTGGTTCCGTAGTATATGTATATGGTTCTGTAGTATATGATGTATATGGTTCTGTAGTTTATGATGTATATGGATCTGTAGTATATGATGTAAGTGCTTCCATAGTATATGTATATGGTTCTGTAGTATATGATGTATATGGTTCTGTAGTACATGATGGACATGGTTCTGTAGTATATGATGTATATGGTTCTGTAGTTTATGATGTATATGGTTCTGTAGTATATGATGTATATGGTTCTGTAGTATATGATGTATATGGATCTGTAGTATATGATGTATATGGTTCTGTAGTATATGATGTATATGGTTCTGTAGTATATGATGTATATGGTTCTGTAGTACATGATGTATATGGTTCTGTAGTTTATGATGTATATGGTTCTGTAGTACATGATGTATATGGTTCTGTAGTTTATGATGTAAGTAGTTCCTTAGTATATGTATATAGTTCTGTAGTATATGATGTAAGTGGTTCCATAGTATATGTATATGGTTCTGTAGTATATGATGTATATGTTTCTGTAGATTATGATGTATATGGATCTGTAGTATATGATGTAAGTGGTTCCATAGTATATGTATATGGTTCTGTAGTATATGATGTAAGTGGTTCCATAGTATATGTATATGGTTCTGCAATATATGATGTATATGGTTCCATAGTATATGATGCTTATGGTTCTGTAGTACATGACATGTATGATTCTGTAGTATGTGATTTTTATGGTTCTGTAGTAAATTAGTATATGGTTCTGTATAGTATATGATGTATATGGTTCTATATAGTATATGATGTATATGGTACTGTAGTATATGATGTATATGGTACTGTAGTATATGATGTATATGGTTTTGTAGTATATTATGTATATGGTTCTGTAGCATATGATGTATATGGTTCTAAATAGTATATGATGTTTATGGTTCTGTAGTATGTGATGTGTATGATTCTGTAGAATATGATTCTATAGTATATGGTGTATATGGTTCTGTAGTATTTATGAGGTATATGGTTCTGTAATATATGATGTATATCATCCTGAAGTACATGATGTATATGGTTCTGTAATATATGATATATATGGTTATGTAGTATATGATATATATATGGTACTGTAGTATATGACTTATATAGTTCTGTAGTATATGACATGGTTCTGTAATATATGAGGTATATGGTTCTATATAGTATACGATGTATATGGTTCTATAGTATATTATGTAGTATGACATATATGGTTCTGTAGCACATGATATGGTTCTGTAGCATATGATGTATATGGTTCTGTAGTATATGATGTATATGGTTCTATAGTATATGATGTATATGGTTCTATAGTAGATGATGTATATGGTTCTGTAGTATATGATGTATATGGTTCTATAGTAGATGATGTATATGGTTCTGTAGTACATGATGTATATGGTTCCATAGTACATGATGTATATGGTTCTGTAGTATATGATGTATAATGTTCTGTAATATATTATGTAGTATGACATATATGGTTCTGTAGTACATGATGTATATGGTTCTGTAGTACATGATGCATATGGTTCTGTAGTATATGATGTATATGGTTCCATAGTATATGTATATGGTTCTGTAATATATGATGTATATGGTTCTGTAGTATATGATGTATATGGTTCTGTAGTATATTATGTATATGGTTCTGTAGTATATGATGTATATGGTTCTGTAGTATATTATGTATATGGTTCTGTAGTATATGATGTATATGGTTCTATAGTTTATGATGTATATGGTTCTGTAGTATATGATGTATATGGTTCTGTAGTATATGATGTATATGGTTCTGTAGTATATGATGTATATGGTTCTGTAGTATATGATGTATATGGTTCTGTAGTACATGATGTATATGGTTCTTTATAGTACATGATGTATATGGTTCTGTAGTATATGATGTATATGGTTCTGTAGTATATGATGTATATGGTTCTGTAGTATATGATGTATATGGTTCTATATAGTACATGATGTATATGGTTCTGTAGTACATGATGTATATGGTTCTATAGTATATTATGTAGTAAGACATATATGGTTCTGTAGTACATGATGTATATGGTTCTGTAGCATATGATGTATATGGTACTGTAGTATATGATGTATATGGTTCTGTAGTACATGATGTATATGGTTCTATATAGTACATGATGTATATGGTTCTGTAGTATATTATGTATATGGTTCTGTAGTACATGATGTTTATGATTCTGTAGTATATGATGTATATGGTTCTGTAGTACATGATGTATATGGTTCTGTAGAATATGATGTATATGGTTCTGTAGTATATGACATATATGGTTCTGTAGCATATGATTTATATGGTTCTCTTGTATATGATGCATAAGGTTCCATAGTATATGATGTATATGGTTCCATAGTATATGATGTAATTGGTTTGTTACCTATCGGCTCGTTAAAAGTAACATAAAAGAAAGGGTTAAGACAAAAAGCTTTGTAAATTTTAACATTAAAATATTTATTTGCCTAGAAAACATGAAATAATGTAAATAATTTAAGCAAAACTTACGGTTTACAGAAATGATCCAAATTTTGTTCAAAATAGAAATATAAGTCCTGTAAAAGTTCTAAACACAGTCTGAAGTTTCAGTCCAAAATGGTGGATAACCTTGTCAATTGAAGGCTAACAGAAAATTCCAGAATTTACACAATAAAGCACAGTATGTGCTGTCCCATTCCAATATAGAATATTTTTGGGAAAATGTACAAATCAGTAATGTTCTCCAGGAAAACAATTATTCATAAAAACGAAGTGAAAATAGCTTCTCTAACAAGACATGTTCTACATAGACATACGAACAGACTTCTTCTGACACAAAAATACCTTTTTTAAGGTAATAAAAGCTGTATAACTGACTTTACTACTCTACGACTGTGCATGACTCGACTATGACTGTTGACTATGACTGTCTGTCCGTGACTGTGTACAACTTACAAAAATCTCAAGCAAATAAATGAAGCTAATGGTTATGTACTATATGACATATATGGTTCTCTAGTACATGATGTATATGGTTCTGTAGTATATGATGTATATGGTTCTGTAGTACATGATGTATATGGTTCTGTAGTATATGATGTATATGGTTCTGTAGTATAGATATATATGGTTCTCTAGTACATGATGTATATGGTTCTGTAGTATAGACATATATGGTTCTCTAGTACATGATGTATATGGTTCTGTAGTATATGATGTATATGTTTCTGTAGTATATGATGTATATGGTTCTGTAGTATATGATGTATATGGTTCTGTAGTATATGATGTATATGGTTCTGTAGTATATGATGTATATGGTTCTGTAGTACATGATGTATATGGTACTGTAGTATATGATGTATATGGTTCTGTAGTATATGATGTATATGGTTCTGTAGTATATGATGTATATGGTTCTGTAGTACATGATGTATATGGTTATGTAGTACATGATGTATATGGTTATGTAGTACATGATGTATATGGTTATGTAGTACATGATGTATATGGTTCTGTAGTACATGATATATATGGTTCTGTAGTATATGATGTATATGGTTCTGTAGTATATGATGTAAGTGGTTCTGTAGCATATGATGTAAGTGATTTCACAGTATATGATGTATATGGTTCTGTAGTATAATACAGTGAAACTTATCTTGAGAGACCGCCCCTTCTGCCAACCAAAAGTAGTCTCTCAAGACAGGTGGTCTCTCATAACAGGTGTGTGAAAATGGACTGGTTTCCAGGGTCAGTAGTTACCACTGAAGAAAAAATACCCATACGCACTGTATATGTATCATAGCCTTTATAAATCTTGTTAAATATTGTATGCATTCCTCTCAAAATAACTTTATATAATAAAGATATAAAGTGTATATCCATCAGACAATATGAATCAAATTTATATTTTAACATAACCTGAATATGTACATTCGCACATGTATATGATTTGCGGAACAAACAAAGGTAATACTGTATTTATCCTAACCATAAGGCAACTTCACATGACCATAAATTTTAAGAATTGTTTCATATGCAACAAAAACTGCTGTTAGCTGTGATCTTATATATCCTATTCTATGCACTTAATCACTTTTTTTGAAGAAATCCATTATACTTCTTTGTTCACATTTTTGACTCAGCTGAACGGTCTGAACATGTATCTCCATTTCTGAGCAAAGATGCTAAAGTTTGGGATTGCAATGCTGTAAAGCATATTCTGTAATCTCCTTTAAATGTTCTGTGACTGTAGAATGTGATGTGATCATAATTTTTAATGTAGCTTTAAAAAAATTTTCAGTCATATCGCTACAATGTCTGCAGTGTGGTAGTTTATAGTGATGTCTAGCACTGGGGTATCATGTCGCAGACATGTAGCATGATGTCCCACCCAGTCACATTATCCTGACACCAGGCCAGTCCTAATACTAACATCTTTATGCTGAGCGCCAAGCGAGAAAGCTGTTAGTACCATTTTTTAAGTCTTTGGTATGACTCGACCGGGGATCAAACCCTTGACCTCTCGCATCTGAGGCGGGTGCTCTAACCACTAGGCCACCGGAGCGGTCAACTGTAGAATGTGAAATCACCAGAGGTAGAGTTTCACCAATAGATGACTCTTTGTCACTATCACTATCAGCTGTTGGAGTACTCAATTTACTTCTATGAAGAATATCCTTCTCCCAGTCTGGCCCTGTGAAATCATTAGCAGTTTCGAAACAATAATCTATATCAGCATATTCTTCCAGTGTCATGCCATTGAGAAGAAGTTCCATTGATGGATGCGTGTCTTGTTCACAATCTTTGCTCTTTGGCTTTATGACTTCGACACTGACAGAAAAGCCACACTTTCCATGGTGTATGCAGACATAGCATCCCACACTGACTTAATCCCACACAGACAGCATCCCACACTGACTTAATCCCACACAGATATAGCATTCCACACTGACTTAATCCCACACAGACATAGCATTCCACACTGACTTAATCCCACACAGACAGCATCCCACACTGACTTAATCCCACACAGACATAGCATTCCATACTGACTTAATCCCACACAGATAGCATCCCACAGTGACTTAATCCCACACAGACATAGCATTCCACTGACTTAATCCCACACAGACATAGCATCCCACACTGACTTAATCCCACACTGACTTAATCCCACACAGACAGCATTCCACCCTGACTTAATCCCACACAGACAGCATCCCACACTGACTTAATCCATAAAATGGCATCCAGAACAGTGATAGTCTTAGCTATTTCAGTTGCGGTATGGCAATCATCCATTTTGGAAATAATGTGTCAAGAAGTTTCTTCTGATAATTTTTACAGCCTGAATTATCCCTGCATCACAGGGCTGTAGTTTAGATGTTGTATTTGGGGGGGATAGAAAAACCAGTTTTACATTGCTAAACTGAACATCTGCATGTGTACTGCAGTTGTCTATGATAATCAAAATGTTCCAATTTTTCCTTTTCATTTTATTGTTGACAGTTTCAAGCCAGTTACAAAAGATGTTTGATGTCATCCAAGTTTTTCTGTTGGATTCATAGACAGCACCCAAAGATCTTAAATTAAATGACCTAAAACTTCTTGGGTTGTGTGATTTGCCTATAACTAAGGAGTACAGTTTTCCTCCAGTTGCACTTACATGCTAACAATAGTGTCAACCCTCTCCTTGGCTTTTTTTCCCTCCTTTGCGAACATCATCTTTCTGCACTAGGGACTTGTCAGGCAGTCCTCTGTAAAAGAGTCCTGTTTCATCAGCATTAAAAATATCACACATGTTATACTCTTCAGTGATGGCTGGTAGTCTTTTTTTCCAGTCATCAACTGGCTGTAAATTCACATCAGCTGATTCTCCACTGAGCACACTTGCTTTGATATTGTATCTATTTTTGAAGCTCTCCTGCCATCCGTTTCATGCAGTAAAGTCATCATAATTCAGTTATGCTGAGACAATAATTGCTTTTTCCTGAATCAGCTTTCCACTTACAGGTATGGTTTTACTCCTTGCAACACAAAAAAATTCCTATACTCACTCGTTTAGATCTCAATACAATGTCCATCGTGCTGTGGCATATAACCTCTGTGCTTGTGCACCTTTCCTTTCTGCCATTTGTTTCTAATGGACTCTTTGTCTTTGAAAACATTCCGAATTTGCATTTTGCTGACGTTTAAGCTGGCTATTTTGTGAGCTATCTCCCATTTTTCATATATATATCATTTACCAATGAATGAATCCCCCCAAAAATAATTAACTCATCAAGAAACAACACATTTTTTTTTGCAATGAAGTTTAAATCACCGGCGTTATAGCTGGATAAACAAAGGTTGCAACCATCTGCACCCAGGTAAAAATGTATCTCGAGCTCTCGTGTTTACAAAGATTAAGTCAAGGTCAATGGTATTGATCTCTGTGTTTTGCGATGCAGTCATTCATAGCAGTGTCAAAATGCATATTCTGCCATGAAATCGTGGTCGCTGGTCGCATTCAGCAGGTGGTCGCTCATAACAGCATTTATATAATAAAATCAATCTGAGCATTACGATTATGGTCGCTCATGACAGGTGGTCGCTCATAGCAGATGTTGCTCATGACAGGTTCTACTGTACTCCGTTTGTCACACAGAGAATAAGCTACATTGAATAAGCTATTATTGTTTAACCTGAAGCAGAAGAAGCAATAACCACAAATGAGAATTCAGTGTGTAGCATATTTCAACACGCAATATAGTGAAGTGTAGCTTTCAGATCGAACAAAGTCAAGATACAAGTCAAAGTAAAAACTTCAGGTGAATTCATTATATATGTGGAACATGTTTGGAAGGTATAGTATATGATGAACATACTTCTGAATTAAGATAAATACAATGGAATGGGAGTGGGTGGGCAGATTACAAATCATGTCACTTTGTGTTATCTTCTAAACAGTGAGTGGATATTCTCAAAAAACCTTTTCATATTTACTAATAAATATTAGTGTCTGTGACTGCAAATGCTGTTTCAGATGGATTATAATTGTACAAAATAACTCAGCAACTAATAAAAATTATTTGTGACTGCTGAAGATTAAAACATGTATATGGTTAAGTATTGTTTTGTATTGATTCTCCATTTTTGTTTTGATATTTATATAGTTTCAGAAAAAGTATTGATGCATCGATAGGGATATCAATGAATTGTTTCAGCTCTCACATGATCTAATATTTGATTTGCCATCCCTAACATTAGTATTAACTAATATTTGATTTGCCATCGTATCCATTACATAGAATTCATTAGAATTAGGAAATGTGTATAACCATCTGATAATGATGTAGATAAAGGCCCCCCTCCTCCTTGTCACAACCTCTAAAGTGCATACTTGCAGGGGTCATACACAATAAGCCACGCCCTTTAAATACATCCACTTTGCAGTGGTCATCCTTAACAACTTTGCAAGAAAGCATGATGTACAGAGCAATTCTCTATGAGCTGCCGCAGCTACTCCATCAGGATGCGTGGAGAAAAGGTTGAGTTTTTTTTTAAATAAACTTCTCCACTCTCTCTCTCAACCACATTGCATGGGGTTCCGAAAATACATGCAAGATGAAGAGAACTTCATATATATATAGTTATATGCACACTTTTACTCATAAAATATCCTAACATGTCTATCAGCTGTTAAAAATCTCCAGCTGCAATAGCAAATATGAATTATCATAAAGACAGTTCTGACAAAAGAAATCTTTATCATAAAATGGACCCCATTTCTATTTAAATGTTTTAAGCATTATTTTCGTCTATTTATATATGAACTTTTAGTCTTTAAAAATTAAAAAATTTAACTTTTAATCAGCAATATATAGCCAGTACCTACATACCTATTGGAAATAAAACAAAAAGAATATTCTCGCCTATGCCATCAATGTAGAGGAATGACAACATATCGATATCAAGAGTCTCAAGGAATTCAAAATTACACAATTTTTTTCCTTTTAAATACAGTGTTTTAAATCTATCTCTAATATTCCTCAGCAATAAAATTTTTTTTAAATTAGCTGATGTGGTGAACATGTTGGATGACAGACTGACACTAGTTATGGTCTAAGTACATGTCATTAATCTTTGGGTGAAAACCATATGTCAATATGATCATCGCTTTTAGAGGCATAATGACAGCTAGATTTTCAAGGCAACCATCACAGTGGCCATATTTGATTCGTGATTGGAACCATTTTCATATAGGACCAACTAGATACTGAATGAGGTCTATTGGTAAAAATCACATGTTGATATAGAAATCCATTTAGAAACAGTAGAGACATGGTATGAGGTTAAGGCGATTGTCAATCATTGTTGCCATATTTAGAGTCAGTGTGCATCGTTTTTATTTCTGACCAATTAGACATCACAAGAACTCTTCTGATGTCAAGTGACTCTCCATTTAAGAGGAGTAACAACACAAGGATTTTTAATGTAGCCACCATGATGGCCATATCAGATATCAATGAAGAATTTTAATTTAGGACCAATGGAGCATTTTATGAAACACAATGTTGACAGGACTTTCCATTTTTGAGAAAGAATAACTAGATCTTCAAGGTGAACAAAATTGTGGCCATACCATTTGCATTTAGGACCATCATAAAAAGTTTTCTGGTGAAACCATATCAACAGATCAGCTATCTAGAAGTAACAAGACAATTTTCAAGATGGTCATTGTGATTGCCATATTGGAAGTCAGATCGATACCATTTTCATGTATGACCTAGTAGACATCATATGAGTCTTTCAATGAAAACCCCATGCTAATGTGAACATTCAGGTTAAATAGCAACAACAAGATTTGCAAGGTTAATGTGGCAACTAGGTCTGAGTAGCAACATTTACATTTAGGACCAACGAGACATCATAAGAAGTCTTTTAGTGATTCTAACACCCTGCCAAATTGGACGTTGGACTTTTATTAGGACAAACTTAAAATCATTAAGAGTCTCTTGGTGAAAACGGAATGTCAATATGACTTTCTGTTCTGGAGTAGTAGCAATAAGATTTTCAAAATGGGTTATTTGGTATGCTAAAGCACTGATCGGCAATCATTTAAGATTAACTAGACATTCTATTAAGTACTCAAGTGAAAACTCCATGTTGATATAACCATCCATTCGGGTAGTGTAGCAACTTCAAGATTTTTTAAAATGGATGCTACTGTGGTAATATCAGACATGCACCATGTACATCTAAGTAAAAGTAGATATCACATGGAGAGTGCTGGAAAAACAGGATGCCAATATGCATTTATTTTCAGGAGCAGTAACAATTCAAGATGGTTGCTGTGGTGGTCATGCTTGACCTCAGCTTGTTTCATTTTCATTTAGGATCAACTACATATCATGTTTTTTCGTAAAATACCATGTTGAAAAGACCATCCATTCAGGAGCATCAACAAGATTTTTAAGCTGGCCCTGGTGGTGGCATACTGAATGTCAAAGAAATGTCATTTTCATTTAGGATCAACTAGGCCATGGGAAAAATGTTTGTAAAGTTTCCTGGTAATCCACTTAAAAGTTTTGAGGGAGTAGCAATAGCAAACTAAAGGGTACTTGATACCCCCACTGCTCTACCAACCATCATACACAACCAATGAATCAAGTTTATCATTCAAAATGTCTGCATCTATTTTTGGTCAAATGACCTACCCCCTTTATCTTAATCCTGAGCTACATGCAAGCACAAAACCATAAAATGTGAAATGTTGGTCAGCTTCCTTTGTTGTAATGGTGTAACACATGTAGATGTGCATACAATCATCTGGTATGACAAGTCTAGCATGAGCAAAACGAGAGAAATACACTTTACACAGAAAACTGCACCAGTCAGTGTAATGTGACATACGGGTCAGTGACCTACCCTAATGGTAAGAAAACTTCACCAGTCAGTGTAATGTGACATACGGGTCAGTGACCTACCCTAATGGTAAGAAAACTTCACCAGTCAGTGTAATCTGACATATGGGTCAGTGACCTACTCTAATGGTAAGAAAACTACACCAGTGACTTATATGAAACTACTCTAATGGTTAGGATCCATCAAGTTATCATAATTTCAGGTATAACAGCATCCACCTGGGATGCAGGAGATCATGAGTTTGATCCCTGGCTAAGTCATACCAAAGATTTATAAAACTGGTACTAACAGCTGCCTCGCTTGGCATTCAGCATTAAGAGGTTAGTGTTAGGACTGGTCCGCCTGGTGCCAGAATAATGTGACTGGGTGGGACATCATGCTACATGACTCCGGCATGTGCTAGACATCACTATAAACTGCCAAACTGTAGAAACTGTAGTGATATCACTGAAACATTGTTAAAGCTACATTAAAAATCATAATCACATCACTAATCACATCAGGTCTAACAGTCTTTATATAATGTGCAAATGTGTACCATGAACAGCATATATTCCTGTCCTGTATAGAATAGTACTCTATGGAGATGAGATTTTGCAGGAAGAAAAACACCTGTTTTCCTTTTTTTCAATCAGTGACCTTGACCTTTTGACCTCAGTCTTGGTAGGCCTCCATCCTAGTGGGAGTGCCAGATTGTGGGACAGTTATGTGATGTAAAACTAATGTTATTGTGCAGAAACCAGTTTTCTTCTTATAATTTATAATCAGAGAAATGTTAAACTTTGACTTCAAAATCAGCAAGCTTTTTCCTTAGCTCACATGTCAAGTCTTCCACAATGCTTGGTCCAGGTATGTGATGTGGAGTAAAGTTTTTGTGAAAACCAATGTCTAATCTTTCAGCAACAATGGCCTTAACCTCCTACCTTTCCATCCCAAAACAGAATGGGTCTTCCTAAGCCCAAATGTAAGTCATCCATAGAGTTTGGTAGCAGTAATAGCTGGAGCTGTGCGAAAAAATTTTTGTCTTTCAGTTGCAATGACCTTTGAAATAATAGCATTCTTCCAAGTGCAAGCCACCCACAAAGTTTGGTAACTGTTCATGGTGGACACCTGAAGTTACTGTGCATCAGACAGATAAGAACATAATACATTCTGGCTTGTGGTATACAAGAAAATCTTGCACTAAAATGCAAAAAATGAAGAAGGTACAACTACTGCACATTTATAAACAAATTTAGTCCCCTCTACCACCTCCCTAGGGGAATACTCTGCCTTATTTGTCCCCACTCCTTGTGGTAGGTGCAACGAAACCTGCCCAAAACTGTTGTCTAGGACAAAGGAAGACTCGGAAGACTGATTTAATCCAAACAAAAGCCAAAATCTAGATATTAATGATAAATATTGGGACTAGAATCATCACCAGAGAGGGAGACATGTACTATTTAAAATGTGTAGTTATTTTTTTGAGTATGGTATGTTCTTTTGTTTAGCTTAAATAGGATACAAACATACAAGTTTAAAAAAATTAACAATTCAAAATGAGCATTTCAGAAGTACTGTTAAAAAATGTCTTTACCCTTTTTAGTTGGCATCTTTGTCTTTAATATGGTTTTGTGCTGAAAAGAAAAAAAAATGTCATGACTAAAAACCATGACAAGATTTCAAAATTCAGTGACTTTCACTACTTAAAATTTACTTAGACACATGAAAACTATATGATATAAAATATGAATATAAGCCATTCCAAACTTGAAATATTAACACTTAAGCTAATAACATTCTTTTCTTCTAACTTTACTTTTATTACTTTAGGTTTAAGTCAGTTATTTGCTTCTTTATAATTGTGACAATCTATATAACAAAAAATAGATTAAGATGACTTCCTCACCAGTAAATAAAGGGTCATTAACTTTATTCAGATGACTGAGTTCACAGAATTTTCCATTTACCTTGGCAGGGTGTTAGGGAGTATCCATAAATATTGAAGCAGACAAAGAAAAGAGCATGGATTTGATAGCATTATTAAGTTTGATTACATCTATAAGTAATCTATTTTGGAAAGCAAAGTTATTTAAGTGGTAACATTCCAAGTATTTATAACTAAATTTACAAAGCATGTTAAATGATAACAGGAAAAAAGGAAGATAAGACCATTTCTTCTTTGCAGCATCTGAGTACTAAAACCAGCTTGATATTCTTGAGCAGTGACATGATGGCCATATTGGCACTATTTTCATTTTGAGCCAAAATGAACTTCACTAAAGAAATCTTTATGTGAAAGCTGCATGTTGATATGACCATCCATTCATCAGAAGCAGTCATTAGGAAATATACAACACGACTGTCAAGATGTCTGACATGGCGGCCATACCTGAGGTCATGTCAGCTCCTTTTCTTTTTCAAAACTGGTAAATAAAAGTAGTATTTTTGTGAAAACCCCATCCTGATACATTCAGCCCTTTAGCAGAAAGAGAAGAGCAACATGTACATGCACCAATGGAGATACTAAGGGAAAGAAAATAACATGGTTGCCTAAACCTTATCTCTTATGCAAATATCCAAGTTAAATATAATACTAATGTGCAAATCACAGTTTTGATGTGGCAAAATTGTATAAGCAAATAAGATTTAAAATAATTGTTTGAATATTAATGCAGTATGTACTTCTACCTTTCATTGCCATTCTAAAATACTGTGTGTCCCCAGATTTGCTGGCTGACTGGGAGACTCAGTGTCCAATGCCCTTAAGATCTCATGTGCAACACTACTTAACTATTAATGAAATTCACTGTTGGAGGTTTCTTTACCTGTACTACCTTCTTTTTTGTCGGGACGTTGGCATCATTTCTAAAAGGGTCCATCATGCCAAAATGCTCTGTTGATCAAGCTGAGTAGTTCTTAATTTTAAAGTTTTAAAATTTTTAGTCAGTGGCAATATTGGATGGCAGAACTGCATCAGTTTATATAAACCTAAAAGACCTTTAACCTGGGTGCATTTAATCAAATTTTATCAAATTATACTGATGAATCTTTTCCGTTTTGTCAATGAAAGGGTTTTATATTTTTACTAATGGCTGCATACTGCAAGGTGGATTATACAAATTTTAATTACCTTAATTCATGCTAAGATATTTGTTATTCAAATTACTTATTAATTCTATCAAATAATGAGACATCAAAGGTTTGCCTTCTCTTTTCATCAGTGATGACAGTCATAATGAATGGCTGATCAGCATCAAGTCAAAATGTCTTTTTGTAATAATAATACAATTTTATGAAATTTTGTTGATGTGTTTCATAGAGAGTGAAAGTATAGTCTACTTTTTTAATGCAATCCATATTAGACCATGGATCAGCATGATTATACAAATTTTAAGACCTTCAATCATCTGGATGCTTTCTGTCCAAGTTAGTATAATTCAGACAAGCTGTGTTAAAGAATACATTGATTAAAGGTTTCCTCCTTCTTGTTAATGGCAGCCATTTTGGAAGGCTGATCGGTATCATCTGAATCAGCTTAAAAGGTCTTTGCCCCACAATGTCTTAAGTCAAATTTGGTCAACTTCTGTTAAGCAGTATATGAAGTGGTTTGCGCTATTTGTAAAAACTTTAAAGTAATTCATTTAAGGAAGCTGTGTCAAATTTGCTCAGATTTCGTTGGGTGTTTTTTTTTAAAAAGAACTCCTTTTACTGACAGTGAATGGCAGATCATATTCTATATAGTTGTTTTTGAGAAATCAAATGCATATTACCAGGATTTGCAAAAAACAAATTCTGAAGATGTTTATGTCAAAATGCTATCAGACAAATTTACTGAAACTGGACCAGTCATTTTTGAGAAATAAAAAACAGCAACTGCTGACAAACAATTACACTTCTTGTGCAACTAGACCTTATGGCCCTGTGATCCATCTAATTTGATACCTTCTCTGATAGAAATACAAAATCCATGCAGTGTCCATGCCTTATGAGTGAGAAAAAAATTGCAATAAAACAAGAAGGCTTAGCATTCAATTAAGTCAGATGATACCTTTTCTGTCACCACAAAATTAGTGCCTGCTAGCCAATCTGAGTCTGGAACATCACTGAATGATGGTATTGGTTCCCCAAACTTTGCAGAAACAGCAATTGGTTTTTGCTTTTGTTGGTCCCCCACCAATGGAGATAATTCATCAATTAGTTCTTTTAACACCTGAAATGAAATGAAAATATGGTAAATACACCAATCAAAATCTTAAAGATGTTGAATTTATCAGGACCACACATATATTACCAATGGTCTGAGCAGAATGGTCTGAGCAGAACAGAAAAACCCGATTTTTGACACAAGCTCAAAAATGTGTACAAACACACACACACACACACACACACTGGCTTAATTTTTTTTTAGTTTAACACCATTTTCAGTACATGTACTAAAATTAGTAAGCAAAAGCATACATGTGGCTGTTAATAAATGCAGAAAATACCTGTTCCAATTAAATTCCGTGTTTTTACATCTCTGCCTAAAAGGACTGTTTAGAAGAATTGTTCCTTCGATTCTTTTAATGATGCATGATTTTCACACTGAATTTTGTATCACTTGGAAAATCCAAAGATCAATGAGGACTGGTCATAGTGCACATACACAATATTGCACAAGTTTGAAAGCTACAGCAGGATTTCAAAATAATTGTAAATCCAACAAATATATTCTGTGTCCATGTCCAGGTAGTATGCCTAATTGCTCTGTCCTTTTCTTCCAACATCCTTATCAATTGGAAACAATAATACAAGAATATACGTGTTTCACCCAAAATTGATATATATTACATTAAGATGTGTCGTACAAACTGAATCTGTCATAGAAAAGTAAAAATGTATAACAAATTGATAAGGGTATGGCAAATGTAACAACAGTCAGGTGTTAAATAGGCCTAATAAGTATGCAAGGGGAGTTTGTATTCATTTTGATTAAAGAGCATTGTTCGAGTTATTATAAACCATGTACACATTTAAAAACTTTGCTAAACATTGCTGCCTTTACCTAATAGACTGTTGCTGTTACAGGATAGTACTGACCATTAACTTGGTAACCATTCCATGACTCACTATGCTCAATGTGGCCAATGAACTCACTTTATAATAACCTCCAGTTAAACTCCCTTATAATAAAGGCCCAGTTAAACTTAGACCTAAATTCCAAGTTTTTCTGATTCAATGAAGTTTGAAATTCTTATTGTAAGAATGGTCCTAGGAATGAAGTGGCAATCCTTGCTGTAAGAATGGGACTAGAGATGAATTGGGCAATCCCTAAAGTAAGAATGGGACTAGAGACGAATGAGGCAATCCTTACTGTAAGATTTGGACTAGTGACAAGGTAGCAATCCTTACTGTAAGATTTGGACTAGTGACAAGGTAGCAATCCTTACTGTAAGATTTGGACTAGTGACAAGGTAGCAATCCTTACTGTAAGAATGGTCCTAGAGAAGAAGTGGCAATCCTTCCTGTAAGAATCGGACTAAAGATGAATTAGGCAATCCCTAATGTAAGATTAGGACTAGTGATAAAGTGGTAAACCTTACTGTAAGAATGGGACTAGAGATGAATTAGGCAATCCTTACTGTAAGATTAGGACTAGTGATGAAGTGGCAATCCTTGCTGTAAGAATGGGACTAGAAATAAATTAGGCAATCCTTACTGTTAAGATTTGGACTAGTGATGAAGTGGCAATCTTTTACTACAAGAATAGGACTAGGGAGGAATTAGGCAATCCTTGCTGTAAGAATCGGACTAGAAATGTATTAGGCAATCCTTACTGTAAGATTGGGACTAGAGATGAAGTGGAAATCCTTACTGTAAGATTGGGACTAGAGATGAAGTGGAAATCCTTACTGTAAGAATGGGACTAGGATGAAGTGGGAAAACCTTACTTTAACAATGGGTTCTTGTGATAGAGTACAGATTCAAACTTCAGTTTCATCTGGCTTATTAAGTCACAAAATCATATGGCAGTAAATAAACAAGCAAAATACTCGAGTCAAATATCAGGTGCATCACTTTTAAATAATTACTAACTGGCTAACATTGAATCTAATGCAAATGTGTTAATTTTACACAGAACCTTCAGAAGCACTCATAACAATAAGTATCAAGTTATGTACAAAGCCTTGAGAAACAATATCTTTACAATAAATAACTTGAAAAACACAGACTTCATAAATAAGTTTGAGCTATTATTATTGTTTTTTATTATTATTATTGTTGTTACTGTTATTAATATCATCATTGTTATTATTCTGATTCAACCATAATAAGTATTAATTGAGTCTGCAAGAAACACCAAATTAGACCTCACAAAATCATGGGAAATAACCTCAACAGGCAGACAGTTAAGCTAAGCTAGCTTATCTATAACATACAAATTAATTAATAAATATCCTTGAAAGTTACAATTATACAGACACCGATTTCAAAATTAGCTTTAGATCTGTCCTAAATTTACAAAGAAAAGGCATCATTTTTTTTTTGGCAATTATTTTTAAAGACATTATAAGTTAGCTTCTCTTTGCATGCTGCATTATATGGACTTCAAAGTAAAATAGAAAAACAACTTTCTCATGCACACATAATTCTGAACACAACCCTTGGAAACCTTACCTGATTCTAGCAGAGATGCTGACAAGCCCTTTTATACTCTACATACAAATCTGTGCCAGGAAGGCAAAATTATGCAAATGTACGCTTGCAGGACAAATGTACTTTGCTACTAATAACAACAAAATCACACCTTAAGTAATAATTGTGATTAAAAAAAACTCAAGTACAAATGTGCATATAGTGAATATGTCTAAATGCTCAAAACCTGAAATACAAAATATATATGCGAACATTTTAGTGAGATAATAACAGTGCTACAAATGTGCCTAACTTGGAAATGAGGATGATACTCAGAATAGTTATACATCAATTCATGACATTATATCATGAATCAAAAGAGTTCAAATAATGAATGATCTGATCTAAAGGCGAATAAGACATATACCAGGGAATCGTACCATTGTTTGGTATTGGATAGCTGTAGTTATTTTTACATATCAGCTTGTTCAAAGAAACAGAAAAAGAAAAAGTGAAAACAAGCTTAGTAAATTTTAACAAAAAAAAGTTTTTGCTTTAGAAAATATGGAGAAAAGGTAAATATATGACCACAAAGTTACAATTTACGAAAGAGATCCAAATTGTTTGTTCTAAAAATATGAAAACACAAGTCCTGTGAACCAATCTAAATTAATGGACTGAAGTTCATTTCTGGTCCAAGATGACAGATGATGATGTCAAACGAAGGCTAAAACAAAAATCCCAGGATTTTCACAGTAAAGCAGTTTGTTTGCATTGTTTTGTTCCAATTTATAATTTCAGAAAATGTCTTAGTCCAAACCAGTAGCATTGTTCTCCAGGGAAAATAATTATTTAGAAAGAAGACGAAGTACAATTATAGCCTCTAACAAAACACTTGAAACGTAGACACACAAACAATTTCTTCTAGCACAAAAATACTTCTTTTAAGGTAACAGAAACTATGTGACTCTCTAAGATATTAAAATCGGCTATGACTCTGACTGAACTTTCTTACAGATAACTAAGCACACAAATGAAGCTAATACATCAGTTCATGTACATGCACACAGAGGACACTGTAATTTCAAAATGCATCCAGACATTAGGAAAGCCTGACCAAGTATCAGCCAATCATTTTCATAACTATTCCTGAATGTTTACTTGCAAAGATTTTACTATCATACACAGCTCTTACTTACACGAGTCACATTTACAATTTAAGTAAACATGATGATTCTAACAAAACATTAGATTCATGATAACAATATAATAATAAAAATAATAATAAAAATAATAATAATAATAAAAATAAAAATAATAATAATAATAATAATAATAATAATAATAATAATAATAATAATAATAATAATAATAATAACTACATTTAATGATATAAGAATGAAATAAAAAGATTTATACAGAATTCATTCCTTAACACACACAATTCAACTACAGGGTTGTAGCAATATTAATGAATAAAATAATAATGACTGCAATGCTGATAATTCCCACTTACCTGTCATGCTGTGTCCACAAAATAGGGATTCCAATATTAGTACTACCACCTGACCTGCTTGCTCAAAGAACTTTATGATATATGAACTTATTTTTAAAATATAAAATAAATTTAAAGTTTGATTTCCTGCTCAATAAATACCATCATTTGAGTTATTATAAACTTTGTACATGTTTATAAATTTTGCTAAACACTGCAGTCTTAACCCTTTACTGGTGGAGTCTCTGGCAGTGCAGGATGTCAGTATACATGTGCCCTTGCCACTCAGTATAGTGTACTATAAATAGAACACAATACCTAAATTATGGGACATGACATGCAAGTCAGCCTATAAAATTTAAAGCAGTGTAGTGTATTATATGTTCAACATCAATTTTAACCATTCTACTTTTATTTTACACATTAACTTTATTTGCCTGTTATCTAATATTTATATCTGTATTATTATTATTATTGTTATTGTTATTATTATTATTATTATTATTATTATTATTATTGATTGGACAGTATTATCATAGGACTATTATCACAGTTTAAACATGTACTAAATTACAATATGGGCAGTTGAATTGGCATCATTTTAAATAATTTGGTTTCATGGAATGTAACTTAACATGATAATAATGGAAGAGCTGATTATCTCTCAAAATAATTCAAAAAGGTGACAGGTAGCAGGGTTGTTACTTTAATGGAGTTGTCATACATAGGAGTTCATATGGAAATCTCTTAAATGATTATTGAACCAATCCAAGATCCCATGAAAATGGATTATATGTGCAATCAGATCTTGTGTCCAAATATGCCATTATTGCAACATTTTATAATGGGGAATATAAGACCCAAACCAAGAACATACCAGTACAGGTTTTTTTTCACAGAAGAAATCAAAGGAATGTCATCCACTATAAACTATAATACATTTATAATTTCTGAGTTGTTAGATAGTCTCCTCTGCCCCAGTCATTCATATGTAACAACAATGGGTACTTTTCTCCATTGGATATATGATCACTAATTAAACTACCAACAAAAACGTCAATTTTGCTTGAAACAAAAATTACTGAATGCCAAAAAAAAAGAATGACAGTATTTCTAAGTCTTGAGTTCTGTCTACAGTACTACAAAGAAGGCATAATGTTACACATTTTTCAAGAATATCACACAATTTCTTACAAACTGCTCTCCCCCTCCCAGTAATCTGTACTTTCACTTTCTACTTGTGTTTACTTGGTATCCATTTTCACATTCATTCTGATGACAAGGATTTTCAATTCACATAATCATTCTGTTCAATCTCCACTTATTATTTAGATCACAAAGTATAAAACATGACATAAGTGTTTTCTTGTTAATAAAATTATTTTTTACAAAGACACATAGTAGTTTGAAAAGTTTTCAACTTGATTTAAAAGCCATAAACACCTTACCGTACAAGTCTACATGATTGTAACAGGTGGCAACTGAATAACTTTGATCCTTTACTGTGTAGTATTCTGTGCTGGCTTTTGTCCATAAAATCATGACAGGTCAGTTTAGTCAAGATTAACAACAAGATACAAAAGGAGTCCATCAACCAGAATGGAAATATGTACACAGTACAACCCCAATTTAAGTGAACTAATCCAGTCTAGGTAAGGCTGATAAAAGGCTATTTATAGTAACACTGGGTTTACCAACTGCACATTATTGCATGATCAAGGCATATGTAATACACAAGCTTCCTTTTCCAGGAAGTAATGAAACAGAAACATAACCTTAGAGCAAATACATGAAGCCAAACAGAAATCAAACTGACAAATCTATTGATAGGCAAAATTATGAAATGTTGCTGTACACTCCATGGCATTGTGATATCAACTCATATTAAGTTTCAGTTCATTTCATGGCATTGTGATATATCAACTCATGTATACTTTCAGTTTAATTTATGGCATTTTGTTAAACTCCTATAATATTTCAGTTAAATATACTGTATTATGTAATATCAATCTGCAGTGCTGTCCAACTTTTTTGACATTATGGACCACTGAAAAATTTTTCTTGAAGCTGAGGGCTGCAATATGAAATGAAAATAGGCAATGACTTTCTTTTTACATAAATGCACAAAAAAATTGCTTGAGCTCTGGAGGGCCATTTAAAATTAGGACAGCACTGGTGTAAAGTTTCAGTTCAATCTATGGCACTGTTATATCAACTCGTGTAAAGTTTCAGTTAAATCAATGGCATTGTGTTACATTAAATCATACAAGTCCTACTTGAAATTGATTACTAAAATAAAGGATGGTGTGTCATGCTAAAAATACAATTTTATACTTCCAAACCCTCAAACATGGTCATGTTTCGAGAAAACACAATTTCCAGTAATCTTCTAATGCCCCCCCCCACATAAACCAATTTCAGTATATGTAGCATGTATGAGTAAATGGTAAATTGTTATGATGGAGCAGATGTAAAATGGGCAGATTAAATATTGGCAATTAAAAGCAAAATAGGTCAGGTGTAAACCACTATCTCACTTCTGTATTTCCCTTCAGGTACGCAAGCAGAAGAAAATTGAAAAATGTTTTGTTATTGTGCATTTTTTTCATGCAAAGGATTTGCAAAATGCAATCAGATTAATTTTATATCCAATGCTTTGGATGGGGGATGGCATCATGAGTACTTTCAGCATAGGCATTGCAATCCGATATACTGAGCAAATGAAACAGAGAACCAGGGTAGCATAGGCAATGTTATGATGGAGTAGCTTCCCCATATCTCATAAGCTCTCATGCGATTTCCATTGAGCTCTGCAAGATGTCATCCAGATATTTAGATATTTAACCTCAATGCTTGTTGCACTAGAAAGTGATCTCCAGATTAAAACGAAATGCACTATGAATCATTAGCCACAAAAGTGAAAGAAGCAGAAAACAAAAGAGTAACTGGATATAACTTTTATGAAAAATGGAGAAAATAATTTCCATGCCTGGAATATGGCACACCCATTGGGATTACCAGTGTTCTGACTGCAAAGACTGTAAAAGTGAATAATCCTTCCATGACAGGGTTTAAGAATTTTAAAAAATCTGCCCTTGTTCGCCACAAGATATCTGTAGAATACATTATCACCCAAGACATTCTTTCACAATAGAGAAATCAGTAAACTTGCAGAGACAATTATGGATTACAAAGTCAGCAAGTAATTACAGATTCTGTTGGTCTTTAACTTTGCTGCAACAAAAGAAATTTCTAGAAGTTCAAGTGTAACTTATTAAAAAGAAGCTGAATTATTAGCCTCTTCGATTTTTGAATAAATGTGTTTTAGGACGGAGTGCAATGAAACCTATAATATTGCACATTATATGACTGGGAATAAATTATCTTTGGTAAAAAATATTTATTTGGCTTTTTGTATCACCTTATATGTGATGTGTTGATATATAATATTACTACAAAAAGATTATAAGGAGACTGTTAAAAGTATAACTTTAAAATAAAAGGAATATGAACTAATCAAATTATCCTTTGAATGGACAATGCATTTATGTGTTTTGTGCATGTTGACTTATTTGTATTTTGAGAGAGAGAGAGAGAGAGAGAGAGAGAGAGAGAGAGAGAGAGAGAGAGAGAGAGAGAGAGAGAGAGAGAGAGTGTGTGTGTGTGTGTTGTGCAAGTTGCAAATATCCTATTTCAAGATGAAAGGAGTGTGGGTCAGATGAAAATTTGTCAGTACATTTTTTAACCTTCCACTTTTTTACTTGACACCCAGTTCTGACACTGGGGGGATCCATAATTTTAAACTTAGGGGAGGGGTACACTGTCACTTAGTATTTAACTGCCTGACAAGAGCTAGTGAAATGTGTTGGAAGGCTGCTGTGGGCGAGTTCATTGTGCAAATCTGCAGGGTAGGATCAGGAAGTGGAACAACCCTTTATATGAAAATCAAAAAGATGCTAGATTGATGTACAGTAACAAAAGTTATTGTATACCATTGCCTTGAATAAAATGTTTAAGCCATATGTTTTATATTTTGGACAAGTTTGTAAACAGTGGCAATGTGTCTTTCAAGTTGGATTTTACTACATATATATAGATTGTAAGGCATGATCATTTCAGTTGTCGGAAGTGAAGTGAAATCGGTTCTGAACCCGATTTAGTGCAATTAACTATCAGCAAAGCCCAACAAAAATTAATTTCAAAATGCTTGGTTGACAAGGTTACTTTTTGAAGCCTGCCAGCCAGAAAAAAGATGGGGTGGGGTGGGTTATTAACTGTTAATTCTTTACACATACTACAAACAAAACATTGATATACATCAACACAATTCTGACCAGGATTCATCTGGAGAATCCAGGAAAGAAGTTTAAACACCAGGACCATCCAGTCCCCAGTGAGTGTAATGATGGACACTTAATTACACTTGCATTACCTTCATACCCATGTGAACCCTAATGAATATTCCAATTACAGCTATTGCAACGCTGTATGACAATATGAAAAAAGGGCAAATTCTGAGTGTGTGGAAATTGAAGTCTGGTTTTGTGGAATTTCAGTCAGGGCTTGTGAGTTTATTTATGTCAACAGCTCTGGGTCTGTGTTTAAAACAAATTTCTTTTAGAAATAAAAGGTAAATACTTAAATAACATAAAATACTTATAACTATGTTTTTCAAAAAGAAAAAAGAAAAAGGATCAATACAAATAAAGGCCATTACAGTAAAAACATATCATCACGGGGACAGCACTTGAAAATATTCTGTGGGGGGTTGTGTTTCAAACTACTTTGATTCTGACAGTGAAAGGTTGATTAGGAAAATTACTTCTGTTGAGGGTTGTGTTAACAAAATGAGAAATTGCTGGTGGGGTTAACAGAATAAAACCGAATGTTTAAAATCACATCTAACTCGTTCTTAGTGGTCTAATGTGAATAAAACATTGGGTCAGAAAATGATGCCAGTACACGAGTGCACCTAATTTGTGCCAATCTGCCTAATTTTAAAGCAGTGATACATGTTCCACAAATTACTCCAATGTTGCGGATATAATGTACTTTGCACAGAATTCAATTTTTAACTTTAAAAGTGCATTTTTGGATGTAATTTATGCTGCCAGTAGCAATGTTGCAGTGCTTGATGCGACATCCAGATTTGGGAAGGCACACATTAAAATAGCTGGATACTTCAGTTTGACATGAGTGGCTGTTAAACTAAATTTTATTGGTTCATTGGGCCCAGGAACAAGCATTTTATGGGAGTTTTAACCTTACTTTCATCATGGAAGTTTTACAAATGCATGGTTCGAATAAGGGCAACACAGGAAACCAAAATGTCTGAGTCACAACAGGGTTTGTCTTTAGACAATGTTTTCTGTCAGCAAATACTGGCTGATGATAGCTATGATGACAATGATTTTCATGTACATCAGTCTGTTGGGAAAATGGCACTGGAAGTACCAGCCACTCAACACAAAATTGATGTTGAGTGCAAGACCGATGTAATTGTTAGATGGACAGGATGCCAGTTATATTTATTCAAGATGTCTATAAATACATTGACAGTCACACTTAACTATTAAGCTACAGGTGGTATGCAGTCAAAAATGAAGAAAAGACGGAAGTGATAGGACAGTCAGAAGGGTATTGATAGGAAAGGCAGAAATAAATAAGGGTGTCAATGTATGTCTTCATTCCTTCATACTCTAGACCAATCTGGCTACCGTAGTGGTGACGAGATATGAAACCTCAACTGAACCAAAAAATTCAATAAAATTATAACTTCTATTTTCTTACAATCTAAATATTTGTGATCATGTATTAAAAGATGTGATAAAGGTAAAATGTGCTTAGTTTTGTTGTAAAATCTAAATGTATTAATTAGCAAAGGAATTAAGTAAAACGTTGGTCAACTTCATGTGTGCAAAAAATATTGCCATATTAAAGAGTTTGGTTCAAAACCACTCAATAGTTGTACGAGACGTATTTTGCAAAGTTGTAGAACCAGCACTCGTATTTTAACCACATATTCCATTTCAATAATACTATCATTATTTCTGCATAGTCCTATCGGTTTTTCCCAAGTGGTATCAATTTCCTGATCTGACGTTTGTTTCTTGTGCAATTTTTACACATCAAGAATTCTCAGTATTATTAAAAAACAATGTATTCTGCACCAAATTTAAAATGATTGGGAAGAAATTAAAGGTTTTAGCCCAAAATCACTGAAGCTACGAGTTCTGGCATCAAAGTCTCACATTAAATCACATTTAAAGTAGTCTTGATAGTAATTTAGGATACAACTGTTCTAATTTCATCTTTAGTATATTCAACTCTTGAATGTAATGGAGAAACATGGCTCAAAAAAAACATCAGTTTTAGAACATGTTCATTGACTATGAATCAAGTATATAATCTGAGTCCAACTGAATAGTTAGAGAAATTTTAGTTCTTTTGACATTGTAATTAGCTGTAAAATATGGAGTACGAGTATGGTCATTCTGCCATTCCAACCAAGACCCCACAACAACCACAGGACCAATGACATCACAGTAAAAATCACTATTCAACTCTCTTTAATTTCAGTATAGCCTTAACAGAGTGGAACAGTAAGAAAGAGACATATATTTAAGTGTTAGGGAGATACACACACACACACACACACTCACAACTTAAGATTAAATCTGAATCCTAGCATCATCCCTGTAGGAGTGATAAGTTGGCCATTTTATTTGATTTTATTGATCTCAGTTTATTCCATGGTATTACTGTCCTGGATTAGTTGATAATGAAAGTAAAATTTTAGTAAAAATAATCTTTAGAGAGTTTGTCCTACTTGCAACTGATAAAAGTCAGGGATATTGTTTTATTAATATAATTTCAGTCACTTTACAGACCTGAGTTTGGAAGACTCAATAATAAAATCAGCAGCTTACTCTTTGGCGCAGTATTGAAAGCACACCTTTCAAATTTGTGTCAATCCAGAAAATGTTGCAACTGTTATGGTTTTCTTTTCACAAAAGCTGTCTTCATAGATGTGTCTATACTGATATAAATGTGATCATGAGCACTCAAAATTTGAAGTTATTGAATTTTAATATCATGGTGTTTGCACAGGTTTACAACAGAACTGAATTAGTAAAGTGAGTCTTGAGCTCTTTGAGTTTTGTGCAGAAACATGGAATCCAAGCAGAATACATCCAGAACTGTAGATATTTTCTACCTTGGATTTAGTCTCCCCATTGCATTTCAAATTATTATGCATATTCACAAACAGATAGTATAGTAGTAGGAAAAGTAAAAGACAAATTTATATACATATCATAAATAAGACAAACAGTACATGGAGGACAAAATCGTAAGAACAGGCTGGAATGGAGAATCATAATAGCAACAATAATGAGAAGAAGTGTGGCTCTCTTTTTTTTTATTTGTGCAACATTATTTTCTCAGCTTCAGTAAGAAAGTACATGAATAAGAAGGCAATAAAGTGTGTACAGATAGTTAACTAAACCACATGAATTTAACCCTCTAGTTATATCTGTTCTGGTCTATTTCTGTTGATTCTGGTAATTATGTCCACTGAATCAGTATAGTTGGAAAATAATTTGACAAATTTAATGAGTGAAAAATCTTTCGGCAAATTATGATTATACACAGTACTTCTGCCTGAGAGATGTGAATAATTTTATTTATTGGTTTGTTGATTCAGGTTGTTGCTCAGTTCAAATGTATCATTGAAAAACACTGATGCATTCTCATACTTTAGTTACAAATATTTATTACAGATGTACATCTCCAGTTATTGGTGAAAATAGCTTGAATAAGTTATAAAAGTTCTGGTTGGAACAATGGACATTACTAGAGAAACTTTAAGTGAACTAAAATGTAAAATTTTTGGCAGCATGTGATGCTGGATTGCTCAAGACTTCTCTGTCTCATTCGCTTACTATGAAAAATTCATTTGTACCAACTAATGATGACTTTTAGGTAACTGTCAGAAAGGCATAATTGATAATATTAAAGGTCTAAAAATTACTAGAGTCAAAGTTTATAAACTCAACAGTTGTGGCAAAAATGGACTGGTACAAAGGAAATAGCAAAACGTAGTGATCACTTTATTAAACACAGTTTTGTAAGGATACAAATTCATGATTTCTGCAGTAGGATAGAAATCTATGTTCATGGACATCAAATTAGTAGATATTAAGGTACTGATCCATGACATCTGCAAATAATAATTTACCAAGAAAATTTGTAACTTCACACTATCAGAAACCTACATGTCTGACAGAATAACAAAAGATTGATTCTAATGAATGAATACAAAACAAATATGCTGATTATATGATCTATATGAATTCAGCAATTGCCTCCAGCCAGCTGTCATTTAAATCACTTCTGTCCACAACCCAATGTTAAAATCGCTTCTACCACCCACTAACCCAGTCAGAAATTATGTTTAAAAAATGCTTCTGCAGGGCTCGTTTTTAATACAAATTTCTTTGTAGCCAGAAGGACTAGTATGCCGAGAAATTTACTAGTCCTGCCAAATCTTTACTAGTCCTGTCCAAAAGCAATATCACACACTTGTATTGAGATTAACAACAATATTATTCATAAATAGCATTATCATATGAAACACAGAATTACAGAATTATAAATCAAATCCTGCTTCAAATCATCACTCAGTCAATTCACAGTTCTTGTTTCTCAAGAATATCTGGATCCAATTCCAAAAAAGGATCTGGGTGTCCTTTCTCATCCTCTACTTGTACTCTGACTCCATATGGGGTTTGTTCAGGTCTCCATGAAACATTCCACAAATGTACTGCTGGTGATGGATCATTTGGTGGAATATCATTTGCATGGTATATTATAAAAACTAGGTCCGACAGAAAGCAAGGTCGCAAACATGATCTCCATTTACTCCTCACCATTTGTATCTCTGAGAAAACCCTTCTCAGCATCAGCAGAGTAGGCTGGGATTGTTAGGATAAGGTCAATCAATGCCATAATATTCTTTCAGTCAGCAGCATATCATTTTACAACTGTGGACCAAGTCAAAGCATAGATATCTTTGCAAGATAACAGAATACATTAAGAAAATTAATATCTGAATAAATGTACATCAAGAAAAATGTCAATACTTTTATAATGTTGATATTTATTTTTTTGAAAGCTTTTCTTACATGGTTACTGTTTAAAATCAAGATACTATGCTAAATAAAGAATTTTAACAAATCTGGCATCAATGCTGTTTCATGTATTTATTTTTAAATATTTGAATATACACCTACTTGCTGTAGACTAAACTATTTATTATGTCCCATTCCAATTCCACTACATCAGCATCCACACCTGCACTGACCCGAAACGATCCACCAAAACAGGCTTCTGCCTTTCACTTCCAGTGATGTAGTGAGTAAATGCAACAACATATTTATCAATTCTGTTAAGTGTCTCCAACATCAACTCCTTTCATCTCATTCAGCTAACGCATCCATGCAAAATCATTGAAAAGTCTTTGGTTCTTTACCATAACCACTTTCACCAGTTGTCACCTGAGAGCAACATTGTCCCAGCAGGTGAAATTTGCACATTTCGGAACCTGTAACATCACTTTGGTGCAACACAGAAAAGTCAATTATAGTTTGATGAACAGTAAAATATCTTAGGAGTAAAATAAGCCATAGAATATGGTCATACACCTTCAAAGACAGACATAGCAGAAGGAAATCAAGTCATGGGTAAAACAAAGTATTTGGAAGTTACTGACCTTGTCTCTTATATAGTATGATAGACAGTGTCCTATGTCAGAATGGGTCATGGAGGTAATCTGATATTTTTTGTCACTCTTTATGTTTGCTTTCCTTCAGATTATTGTTTTTTTTTTCTTAGCATCTAGCTTGCATCGATCACCTATGGATTAACACATTTCGTTAAATCTTCCCAAGATCTTACCTGCTGTGATTTCTCTGGTGGCATCTGCATAGCTGCTTTTATCTTTGTTATTTTATTTTTGTGTTGCCCAAGCTTTCATGAGCATTTACTGATTCAGTTTTAAAGTTTGAACAACCTGCAACAAAACTGGTTGTATTCTCTTTGTTTTTTGCTTTTTTCGTACACCAGTTATACCGCATAACGCTCTTTTCTTCATCATAATTCAGCCATTCCCTGTCTTTTGTCAACGTCGTCTGAAATGTTCGATTACACTTTTCCCTATCATAAGAATTATTCCTCTCTTTAATGTCATTTTCATTCAATTTTTGCTTTTTTCTGGTAGCTGAATATGTTCAATAAAATGCCACATTTTGTCTGTCTTATAAGAAGCGAATTGTGTCTTCTTTGGAAATATGAGATGTTACAGTATAGCTGACGCAAATTATTTAAAATAAGAAAATTAATATTAGCAACCCCAGTCAAAATTACAAAGTCAATATATTTGCATTCTAATGGTTGATTCTTATAGAGCTCATTCAGACCTTTTCAGAACAGTTTTAAGTTTTTAAATATGATGATTAGTTAAAAAGTTAGGACTATTTGAATACTGGTGAATTTTTGCCTTATATAAATATATGTTTAATTCTTCTGAGTCATGGACCTGACACATTTAATAAAATAAGTATTTCTATCATAACTTTTGATCTAAGCAAGATATCTCCATGAAACTTGGCAGTCTTATAGAATTTTTCCTGTAGAATTCAAATATCTGCAGTAAATTAAATAATGTCCACATGATTTCAGTATAGGGAAGAATATAAGGTGTTTTAAAAAAAATTCTTCTATCAGACAATTGAGATACTGGACAAGATATTTGTTAACACATCATTTAATTCAGAAGAAAACATTGGCATACATTGTAAACAGTTCATCAAATTTTCTATGCTCTGAGAATATCCAATGATATCCAGAATCGGCAAAATTCAGCAAATGTACGATTATTTTTCTTATACAAGTTGAAAATTTATATCACAATTCCATTTGACTGTGAATAATTATACAAGATTTTGATGATATTGTATCAACACTGATGCCTGCATTTTGGCAGTAAGGTCCAGGATAATCTCATATTTCTGCACTGAAAATGAAAAAAAAAAACTATATATATTTAAAAAGATAAATAGGTCATCCACAGGAGCCTGCAGTTTTATCAATAAAGCACGACGAAATTTCTGACATGAAATTACCTTTACAGTATTATTAAATATTTATTAAATAACGTAAAGGTGATTTCATGTTGTTAGAAATTTCGTAGTGCTTAATTTATAAAACTGCCGACTCCTGTGGTTCATCATATAAAATTGCTGTGCAGTACTTTATCATGGTACGAAATGTAGATCTGTAAAACACGTTTTCATTCTCTATTCGTTCTACCTATATTTTCAAGTAATTTGTTTAAATTTCATTTACAGATATGCAATTTTGTTTTTAAATGATAAAATATCATTTGCATACAATTTGACATTAATTTGTATTTAGATAAAAGTTTTGAAGAAGAAAAAAAAAACGTAAAATAATTCAAGAGTAAACCTGTTAAATCTACATATACGTCAACATCAGGACGATCATTTATGTGATACAATTTATGCTATATTTCACAAAAATATTTAATAAATACAAAATAATTACTTACCGATACAGAACACTCGAACAGTGTACATATATCACAGCATTTGTTTTGTGATCGCAGATTATTCACATTGAAGTTATGTTTATCCTCATGGATCCAATATGGCGACCTAGCGCATGTGTCTTATAGAGGTCAACTTGTAAATTCCGTACTTTCAAAATTAAATGCGGGTACTTAAAAATACGTTCCGAAAAACAAATTTGGTATCAAAAGAAAGCTTAGAATGTGTACTTTCTAATGGTATAATGAAAATATAAATATAATGTTCGTAAGTTGAAAAAAATTAGCGAGACTTTAGAGACTATTTTCTCAGCACAGGGTCATCATATGCAAATTTTCAAAACACCATTGGAAACGTTATTCATTCGCCATTCATAGTTCAAATTCTCATTAATATTCATGAGGATCTAATGACCCGCATTTGCAAAACAAACACACTAGTATCAACTCGCGCGCACAGGAAATGGCACTTATCTGAAAGCCGACAATTTTGTTAACTGATTGATGATTACATGGCCATATGGTTAAATAACAACATGTATATATTAATGAATTTTATATGCATTTGTAGATAATTCAAAGGCCTTTTAAATAAAGTTTATTTCATAAAAATGTTTTTATCAATATTGATTTTAATGCCAATTTAGTGCACACAGTATAAGAAAAAGCCGATTTTCACCCAGTTTACCTGTATGAAATAGGCGCTGACTGGGGTTGCTATTAATATCAGTGTCCTTTATATAAGGAAGTCTGAGCCAGAAGCACCATTTCAAAACACATGCTCTTGACCCCTCCATTAAATGTCATCTATCTGATAAGGACTTCAGTGCTTGTTTTGCATGATCAAAGAATTGGCAATTGTGAACACTGTTACAAAATATTAGCATCAGAAGATGTTAGTTTCAGCTTAGAAAAAGTGTGTTCCCATCAAACGAACCCATCTAATTAGTCGTTTTCTATATAACAGTTCCAGTTACGGTCTTATTATTAATAGCGAAAGTTTGGTAATTGTGCCTGATTAATCGGACCGAAGTATATAGTTGAAATTAATAAGGTTGAACAGTTTTAAATCTTAGATACCCATGCTCAGAGATTTTAAAATGTACAGCATTTTGTTTGATATCTCCACGTCTATTCAATTATTTGTCCATTCTTGTAAGGGAAAAAATATAAAATCAATTCTTAACATCACATAAAAAGTAGTTGTATGGAAAAGATGTCAATAAAGTCATCACAATAAATTCATCTGATTTTTATTATTATTTTGATGCAAGTGTAAAATATTTATTTTTCTGTTTGTGACTGTTGAAGTGTTTGGCTAGCAAGCAACCCCCATCTCCCACCCCACCCAAAAAGCCGTAATCAAACAAACATGCAAACTTATTTCTTCGAATAATTATTGCGGTGTTCTTTTATGTGGTATACCGTTTTGTAGTGTATTACTGTGGCCGAGTGAATAAGGTGTGATGCCACCTCATTTTTAATTTAATCATTATCAGATTAATCAGGATCAATTACCTAACTTCTGTTGTTAATGACGTTACCATAATTGGCACTGTTAAGTGAAAGCACAAATCAGATGGCTTCTTGTTATAGAAACGCACCTTTCAGAGGCAGATATTGACTTCATCTTCTCATGCTAATATTTTATGACGGTTGAGAATGGCTACTGCTTTGATTCTATGGTACATCTGCTAAAGTCAAGTCTTTATGAGGGAATTTCATAAACAAACATTGACTAATAACCGAAACTTACTAGCCCATCAGACTATCAACATATTGAAAGTTACTAGTCAGACAGGAAATCTACTAGCCTCAGGCTAGCGGACTACTGCTAATTTCAAGCCCTGCTTCTGTAGGGGCAGTGTTTTTTTATTATAACATGGCCGATGGTGGATCTTAATTTGTATAAATTGCTTCTGTTGTGGGTTGGTTGAATTTGAAAGTGCCTTTTGCCCTGGTGGTATATGTTTTACTGGAACAGCCATAAAAATAAAAATCCTATGCGACATCAGTAAAACTTTCAAGCTCAGTCTGATTGCATCCCATTTTCCCCAATTCCATGGATCCCAGGTCACGTCAAAAGACCTTGGAAAATCCCTAATGTCAGCGACCGTATTCTCAGGTTAACATGCAACTTTTTTAACTATGAAAGAGCCAAAGACCCTTCCCTTATTAGAGTTTCCTTAAACAAGAAGTGCTCTTCCTGGGAATGGTGTATACAGTTGCTAGCATCCATCACCTCAGTAGACATAATCTGTCAATGTGTGCACTAAACTGGAAAGGTGAGTTTCCCCAGCAGCCTTGTTAAAGCATCAATATCTACAGGATGCTAGCAAGATAAATTTAAATTTAATGAAAAAGGAATAAGATAAATGAAATTTACACAAGCACTGGGATGAAGATATAAATTATACCACCAAAATATATATACCATTAACAACCAAAAGAACACTTTGATGAGAAAAACAGTAAGCCCTAAAGACACATGCAAAATACATGAAGTCAAATATTCTAAATGATGGAAATAAATATGGAATCAGACTGGTTCTGGTGTTGTATTTTGTTTCTAGCCTCTAATAAATAATGTAAAGAACATCATGGACTGGGTAACAGTGCCAGGAAAGAGACGGTAATATAATAGCAGGTCATGAATTATTCACATTTTATTTATGACAGGTAAATCAATTCAAGCTCAAAGCTTTATCAAGGACTAAAACTTATCCTTTTTGGTCACATTTATTGTATAGATGAAGGTGGATTTTATATTTCATCCTGTCCATTTCTGTATCATTGTGCACACTATCTGCAATACAAATTTTATACACTGCAGTAGTGCCATTACCTCTGCAGTCATAACTACTGTTCATTGAATGCTGGTGTATATTTAAACAGCATTCAAAGTTTACACCAATTTTTCAGTATAAACCTATGTACACTCTATCTTATGGTGGGGATTCCACTGGTGTTTAAAAAGCTACTTGAAAGCTGTATCAGTATTCACAGTATGCCATTTTAATTTTGAACATCATTTAATTTAGGAATGTAAGCAAGATCATTTTTTATTCTGCAAAAGACACAAGCACAATTCCAAATGTTATAATAAAGGAATATAAGATGACAATATCTCTGAATCATGAAACAGATCGGTAGAATACAAGAAAAACAAGGACATAGTATGATTTTCCATAAGAAAAAAATCAACTTTTATTGCCATCTCCCATCAGGCTTTATAATCACACAATGCCATGGCCAATGGTGGTGAGTTTACTGAAATTCTTCAATGATACCTGAAGCATGATGATGAACCCATGACCATGTCTGAAATATTATCAGTAAAACTTGCTCTATGTTCAACAATTTACTTGACAATACCCATGTGATCATCACATGAAAAATACAATTTTCTACCTGCTGCAAAAACCAGAATCATCTTTATGTAATCAGACATTTTAAATGAATCTCCAACAAAGAGTCCAAATTTAACAAAGGCTGAGTTACAAAAATCTGCTTAAAAACATAAGGAAACTAACTCACAGCCATTGCTTGAATCTTTTGTCCATTCTTTGCAACTTCTAATGCTTCTTTATATTTCTTCTGATGCTTGTAGGCAACAGCTTGTCTATAATAGGCTTTAATATTGGCAGGAAATATCTGGATTGCTGTAGAAGAAAAGAAAAATCACAAAGAAAAATTTTCATCAGATCATAACTGTGAAGATTTATTTTTGCAAACTCAGAGCAACTTTGCTAAACCTAATCCAAACTGTTCAAATAATTTCACAAAGAATGTTTATTGAGTTGATTTCTTTACCAGCATTGATAACAAAGAAATCATTTGATAAGACACTTTGTAAGCTGTGGCTCAAGATTCAAATTTTTGCACAACTGGATTTTACCCAATCATGCTTATGACACTGTCAGAGGCAGTGGAAATGTAAAATCACTTTTAAACTTTTAAATCTGATATATGGAAACCAATCTAATCTCAAAATGAGTTAGGTAATTTCTTCAATTTGAGCAAATTTTTCATATTTCCTGAGAAATAAGACAAAATAGTGGCAATTATTTGCACAATCCTATAGATGGTGGTTAACCCTTTCATCACTAAGTAACTTTGTAGGCATAGAGTCCTCAACACTAAGTAACTTTGGAGTTGTAAAGCAAAATGACTTGTGGACTTTGAAACAACATAACTTTGCCAATGTTAAAGATATCTGGCTGGATTAAGTGTCAAAATCAAGGTTAAAAATCAAATTTTATGACTAATTCAATAAAATGTGCATATCTATTACAACTGTAAAATGCAGGTAACAACAGGTAAAATACAAGTAATTATATTATTACCTCTTAGAAAACTTAGAATGTTCTAAAAACTTGTTCAATTGACCCTAGATGTACTAGTGAATAATCACAGTAGCAACACAAATTCTTTCATTCATGGTGTCCATAACATATAAGATTCTACAAAATGACCTATATCGCTTCTGCCACGTTTGATCGTCGCATTGAAGTTCGTTAAACTGACAATTTTTCAAAAAACTTCATCTGAATAGAATATTTGAAATAATCCGAAGCTTTCCTGGAGCCATATAACTCTCGGGTGTGCCCAACTCTGTCAGAAAACTGAAACAAATCTCTTTGGTTTTCAGGCTTCGTCCAACAAAAAAAAAACCCATGTGGAGCGTACAATTCCTCTGGTTCAAAACCTTCAAAAACCTCTTCATGGTCATCACTGTCACCCACAAGTGCATTCCATTGTCTCTCCATACATCTTCTCTCATTGTCAAACAAATTTATCAGGTCAAAATTATTTAAATCCTCCGAAAACTCTCCTCTAAAAATCCTTCAAATGCCGCCATTTTGGATACAAATTTCAGCATTCGGAAAACACGTTAAAAGTTCCTTTGTTTGTTATTTCTAGTTGTATACAAGCTAAACTCACAAGATAATCCAAATATAACATCTACATAACCAGATGGAAGTTATTAGAGGTACCCCGAAAGATATTTAGTCGGGTACTATAACGTTAAAAAAGAACACTGCCCTAAACCAAAAATTCAGTCCATAGTGTTGACGGATTTACTTCCCCTGACCGCATATGCGGTCTGCCGTGATGAAAGGGTTAAAGACTAATATAGTAGCCTAGATTTTGAATGAACCAATCCTATTTTAGAACTCAGTATCCCTATATCCATAATATACACTTGCTTTCAAAAACTGAACCATGTGACTTTCATAGACAGAAAATTGTAAGGAAATTCTTAATTAAAATTTTAAAATTAAAAATCATTTTTTAACAAGAAAAATGAACAGTTGTATTATGGGTCAAAATTATGGGACAAATATAGAAAAACCATGACACTTGGCAGCTAGGATACTGAATATTTTGTGAAAGAAATTATTATTGTCAAACCAGCAATAAGAAAGATATTTTAAAAATTTAAATTTGAGGAAGAAATTTTCAAATCTTCAATGAAACTGTGACCTGAACATCTGGATTCTATGTTTACCACCTCACCTTGAATACAGAAAGACTATGACCATACATGTCATGTTTTCTAATAGCAACATGAATGACTCATAGTGCCTGGTTTGTACTAGTTTAAAGACATTGGTATTATCATTATAAATTCTGTTTCTTCCATCTTTTTTGAGCTGGAAAGTCATGGAATTGATACCTGCACAGGCTAGACTGGGTAGGCAGCATGGTGTGCTTTGGGAAGAAACATGGCTACATTGGAGTGATAAAGACAAGAATATCATAAATGATACCTGTAGAGTTGTTTTAATAGTCTGTTATGTAGGCACTTAACACACTACATTTAATGTGCCAAAACCACTAGTTTGACACTGGCTTGGATATAAATCTAAGCCCAGTTTCAACATCAGATACAAGAGATTTTAGGCCATACATGGTTTAAGGTAGACTTTTGAGTATTTACACAGTACATGATATTTTAAGTATTTGCACAGTACATGATGTTTTGAGTATTTACACAGTACATGATATTTTGAGTATTTACACAGTACATGATATTTTGAGTATTTACACAGTACATGATTTTTTGAGTATTTGCACAGTACATTATATTTTGAGTATTTACACAGTACATTATATTTTGAGTATTTACATAATACATTATATTTTGAGTATTTACACAGTACATGATACCTTGAATATTTACACAGTACATGATATTTACCTGATTCACAATCCTGAGCTGCTTCATGGTACATCTCCTGCAAAAAATTACAACATTATAATTCCACTATTTTTCAAGGAGTACCAATTTCATGGATTCTGTATTGGTTTCAAACCATCAACATAAAAGCCAGTGAACATCATTCCTTTTCAACAGGACCTATTTTCCCTAAGCCTCCACCTCGAGTGATCAAACATAATGACAATTAGACAAAAGATAAAAACATAATGACAATTAGACAAAGATAAAAGCATAATAAAAATTAGACAAAGATAAAAGCATAATAACAATTAGACAAAGATCAAACATAATAACAATTAGACAAAGATCAAAACAAAATAACAATTAGACAAAGATCAAAACATAATGACAATTAGACAAAGATCAAAACATAATGACAATTAGACAAAAATCAAAACATAATAACAATTAGACAAAGATCAAAACAAAATAACAATTAGACAAAGATCAAAACATAATAACAATTAGACAAAGATCAAAACATAATAACAATTAGACAAAGATCAAAACATAATAACAATTAGACAAAGATCAAAACATAATAACAATTAGACAAAGATCAAAACATAACAATTAGACAAAGATCAAAACATAATGACAATTAGACAAAAATCAAAACATAATAACAATTAGACAAAGATCAAAACAAAATAACAATTAGACAAAGATCAAAACATAATGACAATTAGACAAAGCTCAAAACAGAATGACAATTAGACAAAGATCAAAACATAATTACAATTGGACAAAGATCAAAACATAATAACAATTAGACAAAGATCCAAACATAATAACAATTAGACAAAGATCAAAACATAATGACAATTAGACAAAAATCAAAACATAATAACCATTAGACAAAGATCCAAACATAATAACAATTAGACAAAGATCAAAACATAATGACAATTAGACAAAGCTCAAAACAGAATGACAATTAGACAAAGATCAAAACATAATTACAATTGGACAAAGATCAAAACATAATAACAATTAGACAAAGATCCAAACATAATAACAATTAGACAAAGCTCAAAACATAATAACAATTAGACAAAGATCAAAACATAATGACAATTAGACATAGCTCAAAACATAATGACAATGAGACAAAGATCAAAACATAATGACAATTAGACAAAGATCAAAACATAATAACAATTAGACAACGCTCAAAACATAATAACAATTAGACAAAGATCAAAACATAATGACAATTAGACAAAGATAAAAGCATAATGACAATTAGACAAAGATAAAAGCATAATGACAATTAGACAAAGATCAAACATAATAACAATTAGACAAAGATCAAAACATAATGACAATTAGACAAAAATCAAAACATAATGACAATTAGACAAAGCTCAAAACATAATGACAATTAGACAAAGATAAAAACATAATGACAATTAGACAAAGATCAAATCATAATGACAATTAGACAAAGATAAAAACATAATAACAATTTGACAAAGATCAAAACATAATAACAATTAGACAAAGATCAAAACATAATAACAATTAGACATAGATCAAAACATAATAACAATTAGACAAAGATAAAAACATAACAATTAGACAAAGATCGAAACATAATAACAATTAGACAAAGATCAAAACAACAACAATTAGACAAAGATCAAAACATAACAATTAGACAAAGATCAAAACATAATGACAATTAGACAAAGATCAAAACATAATAACAATTAGACAAAGATGGAAACATAACAATTAGACAAAGATTAAAACATAATAACAATTAGACATAGCGCAAAACATAATGACAATTAGACAAAGATCAAAACATAATAACAATTAGACAAAGCTCAAAACATAATAACAATTAGACAAAGATCAAAACATAATGACAATTAAACAAAGATCAAAACATAATAACAATTAGACAAAGATCAAAACATAATAACAATTAGACAAAGATCAAAACATAATAACAATTAGACAAAGATCAAAACATAATATCAATTAGACAAAGATCAAAAAATAACAATTAGACAAAGATCAAAACATAATAACAATTAGACAAAGATCAAAACATAATAACAATTAGACAAAGATCAAAACATAACATTTAGACAAAGATTAAAACATAATGAAAATGACAAAGATCAAACATAATAACAATTAGACAAAGATCAAAACATAACAATTAGACAAAGATCAAAACATAACAATTAGAGAAAGATCAAAACATAATAACAATTAGACAAAGATCAAAACATAATGACAATTAGACAAAGATCAAAACATAATAACAATTAGACAAAGATCAAAACATAATAACAATTAGACAAAGATCAAAACATAATAACAATTAGACAAAGATCAAAACATAATATCAATTAGACAAAGATCAAAAAATAACAATTAGACAAAGATCAAAACATAATAACAATTAGACAAAGATCAAAACATAATAACAATTAGACAAAGATCAAAACATAACAATTAGACAAAGATTAAAACAATGAAAATGACAAAGATCAAACATAATAACAATTAGACAAAGATCAAAACATAACAATTAGACAAAGATCAAAACATAACAATTAGAGAAAGATCAAAACATAATAACAATTAGACAAAGATCAAAACATAATGACAATTAGACAAAGATCAAAACATAATAACAATTAGACAAAGATCAAAACATAATAACAATTAGACAAAGATCAAAACATAACAATTAGACAAAGATTAAAACATAATGACAATTAGACAAAGATCAAAACATAATGACAATTAGACAAAGATCAAAACATAATAACAATTAGACAAAGCTCAAAACATAATAACAATTAGACAAATATTAAAACATAATAACAATTAGACAAAGATCAAAACATAATGACAATTAGACAAAGATCAAAACAATAACAATTAGACAAAGATCAAAACATAATAACAATTAGACAAAGATCAAAACATAATAACAATTAGAAAAAAAGATCAAAACATAATAACAATTAGACAAAGATCAAAACATAATGACAATTACACAAAGATCAAAACATAATAACAATTAGACAAAGATCAAAACATAATAACAATTAGACAAAGATCAAAACATAACAATTAGACAAAGATTAAAACATAATGAAAATGACAAAGATCAAACATAATAACAATTAGACAAAGATCAAAACATAACAATTAGACAAAGATCAAAACATAACAATTAGAGAAAGATCAAAACATAATAACAATTAGACAAAGATCAAAACATAACAATTAGACAAAGATTAAAACATAATAACAATTAGAAAAAAGATCAAAACATAATAACAATTAGACAAAGATCAAAACATAATGACAATTACACAAAGATCAAAACATAATAACAATTAGACAAAGATCAAAACATAATAACAATTAGACAAAGATCAAAACAATAACAATTTGAAAAAAGATCAAAACATAATAACAATTAGACAAAGATCAAAACATAATGACAATTACACAAAGATCAAAACATAATAACAATTAGACAAAGATCAAAACATAATAACAATTAGAAAAAAGATCAAAACATAATAACAATTAGACAAAGATCAAAACATAATAACAATTAGACAAAGATCAAAACATAATGACAATTAGACAAAGATCAAAACAATAACAATTTGAAAAAAGATCAAAACATAATAACAATTAGACAAAGATCAAAACAAAATAACAATTAGACAAAGATCCAAACATAATGACAATTAGACAAAAATCAAAACATAACAATTAGACAAAGATCAAAACATAATGACAATTAGACAAAGATCAAAACATAATAACAATTAGACAAAGATCAAAACAAAATAACAATTAGACAAAGATCAAAACATAATGACAATTAGACAAAGATCAAAACATAGCAAACAAAAATCAAGCATAACAATTAGACAAAAATCAAACATAATAACAATTAGACAAAAATCAAACATAATGACAATTAGACAAAGATCAAAACATAATGACAATTAGACAAAGATCAAAACATAATAACAATTAGACAAAAATCAAACATAATAACCATTAGACAAAGATCAAAACATAATGACAATTAGACAAAGATCAAAACATAATAACAATTAGACAAAGATCAAAACATAATGACAATTAGACAAAGATCAAAATATAATAACAATTAGACAAAGATCAAAACATAATGACAATTACAGAATGAATCTGATATGACAACATGGAAATTTCTGATGCTGCAACAAAAAAAATATTTGTGTAAATAGCATAATCTGGACATGTAAGCTCAAATTACAATCAATCAGGCATATTGAAATCAATTTTGCATCCACAACTTAAGTTTACTGCAAACTCTATTTCATTCTCATTTTTTGTGTGATGACCTTGACCTCTCTACTAGAGTCCTGATTATGGGTATGTAAAAAAAAACTTCCACTAATGACATATACCTAGATGTATCAAAATAACTCCAGCATAGCTCTCCATCTATCTTTACATGGCTGTTTAGAAACATATATAAGTTTTAGGACCAGCCATCTCAGACAAGGGGGACAGCTGTTATCTCATGAATCAAATGAACAAAGATTGGCTTTATTCTACATATTTTTCATAATGTCTTCACACATCTACGAACTAGAGACTCAAGCAGAACTGAGCCTAATCACCTGGCATTTATAGCTTTACTTAATCATTTTTCACTAAGGTACCATACATGGAACTGTAAGAACACAACCAATGCTAAGCTCATAGTAATATGATGAGCCTTAAGGAAATTATATGAAAATAATAACAAGTTATATGGTATATACTCGTATATAAGATTAATAATTTAGAAAAAATAAAGGCATGAAAGAAGGCAGTCAGCTTATCTGCGGGCCAGTCTAAAATTGACAGTTTTTAAGTCTTTTGTTGACTACTGTAAAGGCTGTAAATCTTTGGACATGAAAAAATAATTTATTTCTGCATTCTAAGATGTTTAAAAAACTCATTTTTTAAATGATGTTTTAAAAAATTCATTTTCAAAAATAATTTCTTCTGTGTTCTAAACATGATGTTTAAAAAAATCATATCAGTGACCCAATACTTATTAAACTGTTATCAAACTTTTCTGGGAGGTGCAGCAGCAGAGAGGCTGAACAGACAAATTTATATTTTAAGTAATGGATGCTTTATTTGATAGCAGATTCATTTTTATCACTCTGGAACACCTCAATGCCATAATGCTTTCTGCCAAAGATGGTCAAACTTTTGTCAATTTGGTTTCAAGAAAAAGTTAGCTTTGTCTGATAAAGGTTCAATATTCCTTGTGCAAACTTGCAGAACCCATTTTGCCAAATTTGTTAAAATCTGACCCGTCTATATTGAAAACATCAAATATTGGCAGATGCACAACTGATGATGGATAAAGGACCAAATCATCAGCTACCTTTACTTCTTGGCTAGGAAAGCTAAATGAAACACCATTATGTTAGTCTAACATCTCACCTTTTTTAGACAACACTGAGCTCGATTGGAAAAGAGGGTTGAAATAAATTCCTTGTCAACATCATGGTAAAATCTCATTTCCAGGATTCGTGCCACAAAGAGAGCATTTCTGTAGTGCATCCAGGCCACACCGAAGTCTTCCTCTTTGAAAAGTGCATTTCCTTCCTCTTTCAAATCCTGCATCAGCAGCATGAGAACTTGCTGCAATGGAAAATATCATGCAACTGTATATGATGCAAAAACATACTTCATTTTTGCATTGTATCTATTTACCCAATATTAGTTTTTCATAAATGTTATTACAAGTTAAAAGTAATACATCACAATTTTAACACGACTCCTCAAACATGATTCACACTGTTGACTGAAAATAGTGTCGAGGAATCCAGGTGAGACCATTTGTTTCTCCTAAATGCAGTGTTGTAATTGTTCTTTGAATATGAAAATTAAGATTGTTCAAAATTTTACTGTTTTATTATGCACTATGCTCCTCAGTGGACAAGCCTCAGTGAATGTATGAAAAGAAAACAAGTTATTGGATATAATGATAGTTTGTGTTTGCTACAAAGCCTTTAAAAGATGGAACAGCGTCTCTACCATGTATAAAAACTATATGGTATTCAGTTTTAAAAAAATGATGAGAAAGGATGAGTTTACAATGATGACAAGAATATCTAGAAGTAGAAATTCTATCTTGAAATCATCATGGAACATTAATATTCATTTAAAATTCTCAGATTATAACAAGATGGAACAAAGTTACTTTTTTAAATGTCCAATAGTTATTCACAATACCAGATACATTCTACAGTTGCTAATGTGTCTGTATATTCGTAGATAAGCTCGTTTATTTAAAATGATTTTCTTTGGGTCACAACATGGGGATTGGGAACCACTGAATTAGACCATGGAAAAAACATGTGCATACAGTTTAATGGGAATCTTTCCAACAGATGGAGAGGAACAGCAATAATAAAGTTAGCATGAAATTTCTCTGATCCTACAGGTTTTAAATGTTAAAAAGATTCTTATCCTCCAACGTTTTTCATCATTTAATATCCACAATATAAAACAATAAAACCTGTTTGGATTAAGAACTTGCACCATTAACTTTTTTATATATAGAATAGTCCAATGACCAATTCTCTTCATTAATATAATGAACCTGCAAGATACGTTTCAAATCAAGGAATCCAGTCTGTTCTCTTGAACATTTGTCATATACAGCTACTATAAATAGAACATAGTAATACAAGCAGGTCAACAATGGATAAGCATACTTCTCTGCTCATTTTAAACAATGACCATTTATTTCTAGAATATTCCCCAATAATAATAATGACAAGCACAACTTCTTATTTCTTTTCCTTTATTAAATATTCTAAAAATGGGTGACCCATACAGTTACATTTACAAACAATTCTAGAATGGAATTCAGAGTAACACAGTGTAATGAATACACCAAAATGCTATAACCCTTTACTTCACACAAGCACCTTTGGATGCCTCTACACCATTCTCATACAAGCGGCTTTTGATGTCAGCTTTAAACAGCCATTTTGAATGGGTTTTCATGGCGCCTCCTTAGTGTTCTGTTTATAGTGCACTGCACTGGGTAACTTTGCTACATACGCAAAGCCTTACACTCCGAGTTAAAGGCTGGCAGGTATGCATGTCCTGCACAAGCATCTGTGCAAAAATGAATACATGCTCAAAACTGCATCTGTGCAAAATTCTCATCATTATAAACAGTAACAGGCAAAAAGACTTTTAAAAAATGTTACATGTTCTAACAGCTGTTTCACTTGGCGTTAAAAATCTAAATCACAATCCCACATAAACATTAACAAAGTTAAAGCTGCTATCAGTGTGAATTCACACAAATTCTAGGACAAAACATTAGCAGACCTGCCAACCCTAACAAGACTGCCTTAGCCAGGTTTTTTTCTGTGTAAATCAGACCTGTTTTCAGTAAGGTGTAACAAAATATCATATACTATTATTGGAAAGTTGGAAAGATTTTTTTTTTAAAGTTCATTATACAAAACTGATGCAGCAAAGGTAACCATTATATTCAACTTAAAAGTTTGTCAAGTACACTTAAACCATATTTACTTCTGTGTATGTGTGTGTGCATTTGGATTTTTAATGTAGCTTTGACAATTTTTCAGTCATATCGCTACAATGTCTGCTGTGTGGCAATTTATAGTGATGTCTAGCAATGTAGCATAATGTCCCACCCAGTTACATTATCCTGACACCAGGCCTACCAATTCTAACACTAACCTCTTAATGCTGAGCACTTAGCAAGGCAGCTTTTAGTACCATTTTATAAGTCTTTGATATGATTTGGCCAGGGTTCTCACAACATTCCACATCAAAGGCAGACCCTATTTACCTTCTTTACCTTTATTACAGTTGCACAATCTTCATGCAATAGGTTGTTGTTGTTGGTATCACTCAACTTGACATAATTCTTGAACAAATTTTCAGTTTTACATGATGATGGTAATCTATATCCTGCCACATGCTCAAATCAACGTGTAATGCCAAATTATGTGTTTTTGTCCCTTCCTACTTTTATTCACAATATTCTCAATATTCCTTTTTATGCCTCGCTATGAAAACTTATTTTCCCTTTCATCTTCAATATTATCGCTAGCAGGGATGCAATTTTTATAAAATTCTATAATCAGGTTTGTATATGCAACATTTTGAATACAAAAATATGTGCAGTTAAAAGCATCCAAGATACTGTTATAAATTTAAGTCTGGCGTCCTGAATAACTTCACTAAATCTAACATGAAACCCAGATCCAAACTAAAAATGGATGAGCCAATTATCCTGATTTTAACACAACATTTCTGTAGTTTTTCTTTTATTCCACAAGTCTGTATTTTAAGGGTCATTGTTTTAAGACCTGTAGCAAAATTGTAAGGGTTGGCTGGTGTACATTAGCATTAATTTCTTAATATTTAATTTGGTTCCTCAGTACAAATAGACAATGAATCTTGTTATGTACAGTGTGACACGGCTATAATACAGTAGTTGGGAGCCATAGAACCCAACCATGTTATGAACTGAACCGTGTTATAAGCAACCAAGTATGTTAGCAACAAATTTGCAGGGTTATCAGGCAGGTTTTTTAACTATAAAATCATGTGCTAAAATATGTGCTTCATTGGCACAGATACCATTTTAAATCAATGTATATTAAATGAGAAAAACACCTGCAGTGATAACAGATTGCATATATATATATATATATATATATATATATATATATATATATATATATATATATATATATATATATTACTTTATTCAGAGTACCACACCTTGGTGCATACACATGTATAGTTTATACATGTCTAATCTATAGCATGAATAGAAAGTATCAGCACCATGTACTCACCTGTGAATCTCATCATATACATTGAATCCACAATAACAAATATTTTCATGGAAAATATCTGCACTTGTATTTAAATTTTTCAGTAATTTTGTCACAGATCGGTATGCAACTGAACACAATGGGGAAAAAAAAAAATAGTAAATAGTATGTAACGAATGATAAAACAGTACATCCAAAGGTTAAATAATAATGTCTGTAAATTTCACACTGCTAAATTTTCTCATCTGTGATTTTTAATATTTCCATTATTGTTTGAAAAACTAATTTTCAGCTGCATTCTGACTACAGCAATAAACAAGAGGGTGATATTTGTAGGGAAAGGACAACATTATTCACTGGTCAACAGATTGCATAAAACAACACAGCCAAGCCACGCATGTGTTGGTGGCTTGCGTTTGATTTTTATAAATTGTTGACACATAATTTGAACAATTTTAGCAAGGGAATTGACTTTGATGATGAGCAACATACTTAAATTAATTGAATGATAAATTCAGGTGAGAATATTTTATCAACCGCCACATTGTTTATTGCTTAGTTGTCAATGCAGCTTATAGAACTTATGTTGGATATTGTTTGAGCAATGATTGTATAGGTAATGCACTGTAGACAAACACAAAGCAGATTTGATAGCTTCATTGCTCATGAACCAGTCATAGGCACATTAACACTCATCTTTCAACAATAAACAAAGACCAAAGTTTTCAAAATGCCCAGACCTTCGTTCAGATACTTATATTTCCAATGTTTATTTTGGCACAAAACTTTAAGAAATTTGTTAAATTTAAAACTTTTAGAAGCTACATGTATGGGATATTTCAGGAGAAACACTACAAACATCTTATATTCAAATTTATAATATCTTTTCCAAAATGATAACAAAAGGTTACTTTAATTTACTTTCCGTAATAAATATTTTAAAAGAAAAATTACCGGTAATAAAGTTAATGAAATTTTGGGAGCCATGCCACAATCATTTTATATTAGAATCTATATGTGATTTCCTACCCAAAATGATAATAAACTTTCCACACTTTATTTTTTTTACTTTTAAGAAGAAATGTTTTTCGTATACAAGCAATAATACATACATGTACATGTATATATTTCGTGAACAATGCCACAAATGTCTTATATTCAATTTTTATGCAATATCTTTTCCAAAATGATAACAAAATGTTATGTAATTTTCTTTTGTACATAATTATTTTTATGAGGAAAAATAATGGTAATAAGGTAAATGAAATTTTGAGAGCCGAACCATGCCACGATCGTTTTATATTAGAATCCATATGTGATTTCCTCCCCAAAATGATAATAAACTTTTACAGGTTTTTTAATTTTAAAGATGAAATATTATATGAGTATGAAAATAATACATGTACATGCATGATATTTTGGAAGCCACGCCAGAAACATCTTATATTCAAATTTATAAGCAATCTCTATTCCAATATGATAATAAAACTTTATGCAATTTACTTTACGTACATAAAAGTTTTTCTTTGTTTACGAGAAAAATATCAGTAATAAGTTTAATCAAATTTCGGGAGCCATGCTGCTACAGTGTTATATCTGAATTCATGTTATAATGTAGCGCATTATAGTGGGGTCACACTGTATGCCCTCGCTGGTTGAATACTTACTTTGTTTACTTTAGGTTCCTGGTCCTCACTGCAACAAAAATTAAAGTGTCATCAAAACTCTTTTCAAATCTGAACAGAATGACCTTATTTAAAAAGTCCTTTCTTTTTCTGACTGTTTTACACAGCTGACCAATACTTTCATCTCCCTTATTATTTTATTCTAAATTGAATTCCTAATAACTTCAAACATTTCCTGTTAAAATATGTCTACTTCAAAAAACCTGACATAATAACAAAATCTAGGCCTGTAATACAGTAGCATCACTAATTTTCCTAGGGTACCAATTTTCCTGGATTTTATTTTTACTACAGACCCAATGAAAAACATGCTATATATGATTAAGAAGCTACCTCCCCAACCATTTTTATTTTATTTCTAAAGATTACCAAAGCTATTTGAAAAATCAACATCGTTTCTACAACCTGGTAATAAAATACTAATTTATGTATGAAATTGCTTATCCTTTAAATAAAAAGCATTAAAAACATTGTATTGTTTCAATACAAATTTATATGGCATCCAGGTAGATGTAATTACACTCACTTCCTTAAATCAACACACTGTGGTAAAATAATTAAAAGAGAAACAAGCAAGGCATAAGGTTTACACTAGTATAATTGAAAATGAAAGGAAGATTAATAAATGATACCAGTATATGGAAATCAGACTTAATATTTATTCAAACTGTGTCTTTATTCAAGCAAAAATGAAAGTTTAATTCCAAAAAACAACATGACATTAAAATACTCAAGTATTCTATGAAACAATTATTAATTAAACACCATGCATATATATATATATATATATATATATATATATATATATATATATATATATATATATATATATATATATATATATATATATATATATATACTAATGAAACACTTTGTATATAAACTATATAAATATACAAACACACACACACACACTAATTACTGCAGAATAATGAAGTTATCATTTCACTGATTTTCAAATAAAACCACTGGATCAATATCATGTCAATCAAATCTGCTGGTACATACTAGTGTTTGTCAGGTAAATAATCCAGAAACTGTTGAATTAAAAGTGAAGTTACAACATTCTCAAAATGATGGATAATTAGGAATGATGTATCATACATTTTCATGTGCACAGCAACCATCCATTCAGCATTGATTGATTCAGTTATATACTAAAACAGGCGAGTCCAATAATGTTGGTGGGGGTAGAGAGGGAAAAATACCCTACTATATAAATGAAACTACCACATAATCTATTGCATAAAGACATTTCAGCATAAATCAACTTAACTGATGCAGTTTTAACTAAAACAGGTGTGGCCAATAATGTTTGGGGGAGGTGGGGATAGAGAGGGAGAAAATACCCTACTATATAAATGAAATTACCTCATATTGTATTGCATAAATACCATGTTATGTTCTTTCCAAAACAAAGTAAATATATTTAATAACATTTAACATTCAGAAATGTTAGAATGATCTGGGCAGATTTTTGCCAACCCTGGAATAAAAGTCTAGTAGTTGAAATTGGTTCATATGTGAGGCAGGTTCCAACAAAGAGCGATTCAACTGTTTTCAGTTTAGGCAGCATCTTCACAAGTTATCTCCACCTTTTTATTACATCTCTTGAATAGGCAACCATAATCATAGTCTGACACCCAATGGCCTCAGGAAAGGAAAATCCAAAATCCTTTATAAGTATGTCTATGATCAGTCTGTCCTTTTTTCCCTGCCTATACAAAATACCAAGTGGGTTGGGTGTCCCAGGGGGCATTCCTGTGGCCACACATACCCACACTGTGCTAAGACATTGCAAAAAGAATGTTAAAATGATTTATTAAAGAACTCCTATGCAAGAGTATGTATATCTTAAAAAGGTATTGCATGGACCAAGTCTAGGATCAGTATCTTTTAACTAAGTACCTATCCAAGCTAAATTAGTACACTGACCCTATCATGGGGTGAGATGTTATTTTAACTAAGTACCTATCCCAGCTAAATTAGTACACTGACACCATAATGGGGTGAGATGTTAACAAGCATGGTAGTACACATGGTGTACCAAAAGAAATTGGGAATAACTCTCTGTACCTTAATTCAAACAGAAAGATGTCTTATCCGCATAACAAAGATGATGCACATAAAAAAAGCAAAATCCTACATGAAGACATGAAGCAAGGATTTGGACCATTTGTTTTCCTACAGATCCCTGAAAGGTGAAAATAAATTGTCATAGAATCAAAAAACTTTGGCCCATTAAATATTCATACATTAACAGACTTTTAAAATTTAATTTCTGCAAGTGACAAACATATTCAAACAAAAAACATATCCCATCTACTAAAGGCAGAAATTTTGTAACCATGCAGATTCTGCTGGAAAAAATTACAAGACACCTATATTTTCATCAGAACTTACACGAGTAGCCCCCAGAATGGCTTTATTCTCTCTTTGCGATCTTCCCTTTTCCTCATTTCCTCAAAATCTGGGGGAACATCTCCTGGACACACCTGCTCACTCCAAGGAGTCTCCATAATTCTTAACCACTACATCAGTTCCAGATTCTGAAGCAAATTTAATATGGATATCAACATGCATAATTGTTTTTATTGATGGAAATATTGCAGCTGTTTGTGCAAGCAAGGGCTTATCCCAAACTGTTAAGAGCTAATATAGCAATTTCATGATTACAGGTAAATATTACTTTACTATTTCAAGTGGCGGTTTCCACACTGTTACGAAAACTAGATTATGTCCTAAAAAACACTTAAATGAACGGAAAAAAGTTTGTGCCTATACATACTTACTATATTCAGATGAAAGTATTTGAAACGGGCAACAAAAGTATCATTTTTAATTAATTTTTGAGAAATAAATACTTAATTGTTATGGGGCCAAGTCTTTCTTGTATGTTAAATACAGCAAATATTGGAGTTCCATGTTTTATTTATATCTTCCTTCTTTGCAATAGTGAACAGTTCCAAAATATATAGAAATAGAATAACGAATAACGGTATTGTTTTGGGAAGACTGACATGCATCTATTCAACAACAAAAAAGAATCTATCAAACAATCAGCATGCAACATGAATAGTAAAACAAACTATGCTATCATTCAGCACAATACAATAACAATAAGATTCTAGTGTCACATGTGTTTTGCTGTATGCAATCCTGTGTGAAACATGTCTGCACACAGTTCTGACATTTCCAGTATTTGATAATATACATTCTAGTATAAAATTCAAACTGGCCACAATACAGAGGGTTGTGCTATTCTAATGGATTGATAAGTCAACAAACATAGTATTTTATTAGGAAATATTTTAATTCCATATTGCTAAAAGAACAGTTCTGCCAATGGAATCTCAACAGCCACAAGAAATACTATTAAGTATATAAAATGTACTCCAATGTATGCAGACAAAATTGGTGGTGGATTTTTCACAAATTTTAATGAACATTTAATATCAGCCACTGAAGTGTCAGTCAATATTACAGGTATGTGGCTAATTATTCTGACACTGATGTTGGTAAATTCCTATCATTAATTTAATTAGACTGACTCACTAAATTAAAATCATACCAAATATGTGCCTATTATTGAACTTAGTGCTCTGCTACAATGCAGGAATAACTATAAGATACCTTGCCATTCTATTCCCCAAGGGTTTAAAACTGAGGGTTAAAAAAAAACGTCTGAACTGGGGGTCAAATAAAAAAAATGTGGGGCGTCTAAAATGTACTGACGAATTATCATCTGATCCATACTTTTTCAGCTGAAATAGTATATTGCAACTTGCACAACATACTCTCTCAAAAATATAAAAAAAACAACATGTACAATTAACACACAAATGCATTGTCCATTCACAGGATAATTTTATTAGTACATTTTCCTTTTAGTTTAAAGTCGTACTATTAACAGTCTCTTTATAATCTTTTTGTAGCAATATTATTGACCAACACATTACATATAAACCAATACAAAACTTCATATAAATCTTTTAACCAAATGACAGTTAATTTACTGCCTATCATAAAATGTGTACTATCATTGGTTTCATTGTACTTCATCCTAAAACAAATTTATCCAAAAATCTAAAAGGTTAACCAGTTATTTTCTCTTTAACAAGTTACACTTGAACTTTTAGATCTTTCTTTCATTGCAACAAAGTTAACTCATTAACCCCTGAGCTAAACAGCTAGGCAGTCACCAACAGCATATTTGCTGAGATCACATAGTCTGTATCCCTGAGACTGCTGAGAGCACATGGCTTGCATATTTTTCCATATGTTTACTTGCAGTAAATTTGTTTTTAATTGATTTATAGTAATTTCATTAGGCTGAAATTTGGCACAACAGTTCTTAATAAAATTATATACATAATGGTATAAATTTCATGCTACATGCTGAAATAAAACATGCATAAAGGTGAAAATAAATGATGTACTTAATTTCTTTCTCTTGCCATGAATAATCCATAAAATCCATTAGTAATACACAGACAATAAATTAACACATGAAATAATTATATTTTATGTAGAGAAATTCCACTTGATATCTCTTTTTGTACACTTAACCTCCTGTGAATACCGTTCAAAGATGCACATATTTTTCTTGCTCTTGAATTACCTTTCTTCCTTAGAATTCTCACTGAAAATTGAAAAGCTACTAAAATACTTAATAAACTTTGAACTCATTCTCATTACATTCGCTGTTATCATCGATGACTATTTCGATGTCACTATCAATCTCATCGGATAAAAATCCTGAAAATTCTCCTTCATTGTCTATCAAGTAAAAGTCTGCTCCAACTGGCGGATTCCCATCAATTTACATCATTTTTGGATCTAACTATCTTCAATATTTCTGCCGCTATCAAAATCAATTCACTGTCATGTAAGCTAAAATTTAATTGGCTCAACTGCCAGCATACAGTCCAACTGGACATCATTATTTTGACAACCCTTACATGTTGATCATTTTGGTCCATCACTAAAAAATCCTGCTGTATTATGCTATTTTTTTGCCCTATTATCTCAACCTCTGTTTAATCAATAACCCCGTTATGTCAAAGTTTACTTTTGGTGGGAAGTGACATGCACCCGCTTAATTTGACAGAATTGCAACCTTTTAACGTTAATCTCAGAAATTACAAAAAAATTGCCACCAAAGGCAATTGATTTTCACAAACTTTGGTCAGTTTTGGTAGTCACATATTTATTAAGCATTTTTTCTATTTTTAGTTTCTAAGAGTAGCTTAATCAATAATTTTTTAAGAATATATCATGTTCACTAAATAACATATTCAAGGGTTTACAAAGACAAAGAGTGTGCATAAATTACAATATCACTTTATTTTACTAAAAGGTAGAATCGTAGACATCAGCTACAAGTGCATTTATCATTTCCCTTTTCTTTCTTAATGTACATTTCATATTTGAATTATATTCGGAAATACAAGTATAAAAGAAACAACGATCAAGGAGATGCAAGTAATTAAATTAATAATCAATGTGCAGACGAAAAATTGCTCATCAGCTGAATGTTCAAAAGTCATGAAATTGTCCCATATGCAAGTAATCTCATGGCTATTTATTTTATTGCATTTTTTTTACAAAATAGCCAAACATGTCTGCAATATTTTAAAATATCTAGGAATTATAAACATTTCATAATCTGTACTGCATTATATTTTTTTTAGTAAATATGAAGCAATATCAGCCTGCTTTTGTTAATCCAACATGATTCAAAAGCATTTATGTTTTCTTACATATGCTCCACACTGGTGACACTTGCCACAAACAGTTTCATTTTTTTAAAAATGCATTCAGCCATTTCATGATATGGCATATATACATGTATCTGTCAACAGAAAATAAACAAGAAATTTATTACTAAGCAGAATATTTATATATCACCCTATGTATGTTTTTAAAAAGACCTACCTACAAACCCTAATTTTAATAACAGTGCAATATGAAACACATTTTTTTGCCTAAAAGAATGTTCTGGTATGAGTCACAGTACTTGAAACTTCTTTCCAACAAAGGTATCTAATGTCAGTGCCAATTTTTGAAACATAAAAATGAACTGAAGCATAACCAACACTTAGCCATTCTTGATTCTGCAAATCAGCATGCAAAGTGGAAATCCAATCTATTTAATTAAAAAAAGTTGACTTCTCAGCAAATAAAGCAATCTGAATTACCTTTCTGCACATTAGTTTGATCCAACTGTCTTTGATATCAATCATTTATCACTGTAGTATTACATACAGTAATACTCTGTGAAAGATACATGTACATCCAAGACAAATGGAGCACTCTTTCCCTGAATACTTGGCATGCAAACTGCACATACAGACATTATTTGTAACATTCCAGAAATCTATTATATACTATGCTAATTTACCAGGTTTCTTTTGAAACTCCACCTTCTGCTGATGTATATATGCATCTCTCTCTCTCTCTCTCTCTCTCTCTCTCTCTCTCTCTCTCTCTCTCTCTCTCTCTCTCTCTCTCTCTCTCTCTCTCTCTCTCTCCCTCCCTCTCACACACATACACACACACAAAGCTTTGCAATAGATGAAATTGCAAATATCCTGTCTTTTTAACAATAATTTGCTAATGAAAGTAATTCTTATTTAAAACATGTGTTCTATTAGTAGTTTTACAGCCAGGAATTTCCACAGAAAACAAGGTCAGTTGTTAAACAAAACTGGCAACATTCATGTATTCAAATGATCCTTAGTTAAGTTTTGAAGGATTTTAAAGTTATATTGTAAATAACACAAGAGTCCAATGATTCGACATTAGTAACAGTTCTGTTTTGACAAATATCATTTCAGATTTGATTATGAGGATGAAACACATGACATCTTGTATGGTTGAAACAAATGGGGAAAGTACATATTGATTTTACTGCAGATTCAGCAGCAACCTTTCACATCAATGAAAATGCTAATGAGATTATTTCTTTAAAAACATTTCCACCCAGTTATTGGTAGCTGAAACAAACAAATATGCCAAAAAAGAAGGTAGTGTGAAGCTTTAGTTCGATTTTCCATTTACCCTTGCCGCCCATGTTTGATTGGGGTGTATGGTCAGATTCCATTCTCTATCGGGCCTAGCAAACTTTAATGGCTTTTCATTAAGATATACTGCATGAAATCTATAGGAATATGATTGAATTTTCTCAGATATTGGGACTATAGCATTGTTATATCTTTAATCCACTGACAGACTAGCCAAAACTATAGTGTTGATGAAATCTGACTGAAACTCAACATTGGCATTCAAAGTCACATTACACAAATCTCGCAACCTACAGGTCATTGACTTCGGTCATTGACTTCGTGTTCAAAACTTACCATTTCTAATGTTGCTGTAGGAAAACAAACTTAACATATAAATGAAAGCCACATAATTATAAAAAAAATAATACAACATACTTCTAAAAATATTAATCTTGGAAACAATGACCAGAAACCTGTAAATGTTGCAGCAGCTTTAAAAAAAAATATTCAACAAGTGGAGAGCACACGTCAACAAGAGTCACATGATACCAACAAAATACATTGCTGACGTGTTTAGTAATGGAAGAATCTGGTTTTCCCCACCCTGCTATGCTACAGATAGGTTTCTGGTCACTGTTCTCAGAACAAATATGTTGAGAATTAAGTGTGCTTTATAATAAGTATAACATGACATTTAATTCATATTTTTGAATTCTATATAGAAGCAACTTTCAAAATGTTTTATTGTTGATATCACGGGACCATTGGACCTCTGATGCCATTGATATGTAGATTACAAGATTGGTGTAGTCATGTGACTCAATGCTTATGGCAAGATCCAGGTCAAATTTCATCAATGATAGAGCTGCATTTGTCTCTGTTAATTAAAGAAATAACAAATCCTGCACTCACTATATCTGAGAAAATAAATCACATTCCTATCATGCAGGTATATCTCAATGAAAGGTTGTTATAGTTTGTTAAGGCTGGCTGGGAAATCCAACTTTTTTATAGCAAAGGACTCTTGACTCTACAACCCAAAATAAATTTCCAAATATCAAAAATTGGACATGGGTCAACAGAATCTTCGACTATGAGAAGCTGATCTGGTCTACATTGGCTATAGAAATAAAGGCATTTCTAGGAGTAAATGTCATTTCCAGTATAATGCGAAAACTGGCTTGTTTAAAATTTAATTTCTCACTAAATTACAAAGTTTGTATGGGACAAGACTGATATTAGAATTGTATACATCATGTGCACTAACTAGGGTAGCTCTCTCTCAGACAAGGATTCTCTGGGGTTTAGCTGCTATGAGGCAGACTTAATTTGTTGCAAGAACACTGAATACTTGCAGAAGTTAATGTCTTTCACATTTATTAAGACTAAAAGTATTCTCCACAATGCCAGAATCCATGAAAAAATAGACAGTCAATCTGAACACAAAAAAACTCCAATAGCATCTTTTTTGTCTTTATGCATCTACATGGCCAGTATTGTTTTTTATGTCTCATGTATTCAAAATGCATCTAGCTGACTGCAAAGAATTAGGTAAGCTGCATAAAGCATACATTACTTGACAGAGATTAAAAACACCTGTTGACTGTAAGTACCTTATCAGTTTTGATCATATACTAATTACTGTTATTTAAAAAGTTGTATTAATAAGCACTATTCAGCAGTTATTTAAACCCTCCATTCCATTATGTTTAGAAACAGTGCCAGAAACTGAGGCTTCTCTGTATTCTTCTGCTGATGTTGTTGCTGTTGTTGTTGTTGTAGGGTTTAATGCCATTTTTCAGCACAAGATAGGCTATACATGTCGGCCAGTATAAATGGTGGAGGAAGAACCCTGGAAAACCCAGGAAAGAACCACCAACCCACGAGAAGCTACTGGCAGAAAACTTAGCTGAGTCTAGACTCTGGAGAGAGAGAGGTGAGATGGCAGTGATCCATAACCGTCAGTGCTTTAGACCACTGAGTGGCCAGTATTCTTCTGCAGAATGTTAATTGTTTTATTTGCTTTCTGATAACCAAAGAATAGTTGTTATTATCTGTTCCAAGGTTTCTCCTTATGCTTTTGTTTTCAAACAATTACCACATATAGTGGTACATTGACACAGGGAAAGCAGGAAAAAAGTGTGATGTTTCCTAAAGAGGATTATATTTGTATATGTAGCAAAAAAGCTACATGTACTTTCAAAAAATTTAACACACTAAATCTTCATTCTTCTTGTCTTGAGAATTGACTACATAAATAGTTCTTGATTCATAAGTGTAAAAGGTAAGAGGTTATGTTGGCATGTTTACTGCAAAACCATTACATTTGCTTGGTATTTATAAGAACTATTTCCAATTAATGCATTTTCCTACTGATGCAAAATACTCTACAAGTTATGATGCTGTTTATCTTTTTTTAACATAAAAATTGCAAGAACTCTATCCATTGTCACTGATTCAAATAAAATTTACTTTTTGTAAAGCAAGAATTGTTTTTGTGATATGTTAATGTTTTGTGACGATTTATTTCAATCCCACAAATTGTACTTAAACTTAATCATGCAGACAAAACTCTGTACAGTTGACAAAATGCTCTGTATATAAAGATATGACGACGCTTGTTTGGTCTCTGCCTGGTACCCAGTTTTGTTCAAAGTATATTCTCTTTGAGTAACATTGCTGATAGAACATTTTCATTTTTGGCCTAACCAGACATCCTTTGAAGTCTTAGAAAAAATCCAATGTTGATATGACTCATGTTGAAACAACAATCATTTTCAGGATATCTGTGGAGTTGACCACATTAGAATCAGGAAAATCAGCAACAACCAGACTTTTTAAGATTGCCACTGTTAGCCATGCTGAACATTGAGCAGAATCCTTTTTTTTAAGGACATCACAAGCTATCTAATCCTTAAAATGGAACTGTTAAGTGGAGGCTTAAATTCTTCATAAAGTGGAATTTAACTGTGAGCATGAGTTACTGGATAAGGAGTGGCTGGCTCACACAGAGGCCCAGCAACCCAAAAAACATACTGCAATTTATCAAGGCATCAAAGATATCAAACCAGAGTAATAAGGAAGTCTCTATTAGGTCCCTTCAATGCCACACGGACAAACCATGGCTATTCTTCTTCATCCCTGAAATTGCCCAAGGTGAAAGTAAGGAAATAAAACAACAAATTTTATCAAGAGCTGTGATTAAAAAAGATATAAATAACAATCGAATGAAACAGCTCAGAATAGGATACACTACTTAATCAGACAAAAAATATTATGAGATGGAAGATGAAGGTATGAAATATACATCCTTGTCATTATCAGCTGAAATATTTATAGAAGTAGAGAATTATTTTCCCTCGAAAGCAACAAGAGTCTCTTAATAGGACTGATTCTCTACTGTCTGAAAAGAATTTCCTGAAATAGAAGGTAAGATCATTTCCTTTTAACTGCTGAGTGTTGAAGTCTTCACTACTATTCTTGAGCAGTAAGATCTTCAAGCACAGCCAAATCAGTAACCACAATGGATACATGGACATTTTTATTTAGGACAAACCAAATTTCAAATGCGTTTTAGTGAAAACCCAATGCTGATATTACCATCTATTCAAGAGAAGTAGACAAGATTTTCAAGATGGCTGCTGTAGTGGCCATATTGGATGTCCAAATAAAACCCTTTTCATTTATACCATCATTATGTGGAATAAATCATAAAAGTCAAATCACCTGAATAACAATAATCTTGAACAACAGATAGTAGGTCCTGTTTTGTCAGAGTGATGTTTACAGAAGTATGACCAAAGGAATTCTCAGTACATAGGACAAAAGGCATTTTTAGTGTAGGAAAGAGTAAAATACATAGTAATATAAATATCAGGTTTCTAACTAGTAATATGTTGGGTGTGTGAATATGGGAATTTCAGAAATAAATGTGAGGGAAGCAATGATAAATCTAGATAACTAGGTCTGCATGACAGAAACTAATGTTAAGTTGAGTGTGAGAACATATCAATATCAGTCAAGTTTTTTGGGTTTCAGGAAGACTGATAAATCTGGGTAAATAGGTTAGCAGCATGACATATCAGGATAACTGGGTCATATTTCCACTGTTTCAGTACCATTTAGTTATGATATGATGTGGGGGAAGGGAGCTGTCATTCATCTAGTAATGGTAGGCCAATCATATTCTGTGTGTGGGGAAAGAGTGATGGATTACTGTATGTATATATAAATAAACAAAATGTGGGGATGGGGGTGAGGTGTGTGATAGAAAGCAGAAGGCAAAGAACACAAAGCAGAAAGAAAAGCAGAAACAAGGCAGAGGAAGAAAAACATCAGAGATAAAAAGTAGTTGGAAATAAGAATCAGACATATACAAGATGGGAAGTTAAGAGAAAGGATACCTAATAGACATAATGGAATGATAGATATTCTGAGTGGACAAACAGAGGTCTCACTGGGATTTTAAAACTAGGAGTCTAGGACTCTTAATTTGGTATAAAGTTGCAGTCCGAATTAAGCCAGAAATTAAGTACTTTCTTACACTTGGCTACAGTCGCATCCGAACTATCAGTTATAGCAACTTTAGCACATTTCTGAATCTCATTGAAATCTTCACATTTTTTCTGTTGAACTACAAAACACTTGTCTAAATTTGCAAACAGCATTTTGTCCAAGTCTCTTGATTTGAGTTGCAGGCAATATTTATATGGCAACAACCAGAAATGAAATCAAAAACAGTGATTGAAATCAAAAACAGTGATTGCGCTGGGCTTCACCAATGTCATAAATTACAATTATGTTTTACATATTGGCAAGGAAATATACCTTCTGCCCATATTTTTGGCTACAACATTTTTGGCTGATAAAAACAGAATATATATAGTCTTAGGTTTGGAGTGGAGAAATTCAAAGGCACCATGACAGGAAGCTGCAAACTTAGATATAAAAATGCACTAGAATCAATTGTTACATAAAAAAATCCTTATTTCTTATTGACAAACCACCCTAGGTTAATTGTTAGGTCATAATCTGATTAGGCTGATATTTGGCCTTGATACTTGTATGCCATAATATAATCAAACTAGCTGAGCAACTGACTAGCTACAACTGACCACCTCTGAAGGCAGAAACTTGAAATGACTACAGACCACACAACAGCAATTTAAAAAAAAATAAAAAAATCCAGAAAAAGTTTTGCTGCAACTTCATTGAAAACTGATTACCTCTGAAGCACTGATATATATACTGAGAAATTTTTTAAAAATCATGTCAATGTTCTACAATTAATTTGATGTTGCCGCAAATAGCAGCAGAGGGGCTGAACAGACCAAATCATTTCGGCTCACTAACCCCTCCATCCAAAAGAGTCAGTCAGGAAGCTGCATTTCCACAATCCAAGACTAAAAAAAAAATAGTGGACCATGTCGAAGATGTAAATTTTTGGGGACAGAGAAGCTGAACCGACCATTTTAGATCGGCCCGCCAACCCCTCTATGTATAATGGTAATCCCTAGAGATCTATTACCACAATCCAAAAGTAAAAAAAAAAATTGTCGGGGGCTGGTTCCAGTCAGGCTGTCCCACCTACTGAGGTAAATTTTTAGGCGAATTTTACAATTAATAAATACAATAGTTTTATAATATGGAAGTTGGAGAAGCATTATCAAAGAGAGTTGCCCGAGAAAAGCTAGAAACGCTTAATAAATTTTTACCTGTTCATAATCGCCTAAAGGAAAAATTACAGGGGTGCCAACAGATGAAAGCTGATCTATTTACTGGACGACAGCAAATGTTTGAGCCTATTACTACAGGTATGAAAACTATGTTATATGGCGATAGCGACGATAAGTTTCGGCGGATGAAAAAAGCCTATAGCCGATTTACTCCAAGAAATATCTACAAGTGTTAAACCCGCTGGGCCAATAATTAAAACATCTGAGGCATCTTCTTCGTCAGATAGTTGGACTATTGCTGAGGTTAAAAAACAGCGAGAGAGATTTACCGAGGAGGGATTATCGGAAATTGAAAAGGAGAATGAAAATAATTTTGCTTCCTATGTAGTAACCTCCTTTGGAAGAAGAAAAAATTTATTAAATAAAGATAATAAAAAGTACGCTAATAATATGCCGGAATGGACTAATGCATTATATAGAATCAAAACCGGAGCTTCCAGAATTAATACAAATGATCCTCGTTACTTGGGGTATGTTCAGGCGGTAAATAGGGTAATTGGCCAATTTGAAGAAATGAAGGAGGAGACGGTGATACAAAGTGGAAAGGGAAGGGGAAAGGGAAAGGGAAAACAAAAACGACAACCACATCCAACAATACAGAAGATTCCAGAAATTCAGGAGGTCAAAAAATATGACGGCGAGGGAATAAAACCCGAACATGGACCAACCTCCTATCATGATTCGCAAATATGTCCCGATAGCATTGTCAAAGATGTTTCCCGATTAGAAGTACTTATGGGAGGAAGACTCGCTGGAAATAATTCCACTGAAGTCATTAATGAATCCGCTGATATTGCCCAAAGATTATTTCAGAGTAAAATAATTGATCTTCATACGTATAGAGAATTTATCGATGACCTAATGGAAAATAGCCGATATTCGGGATATTATAGTGACTAAAACTCTTCGGGATTCCGCAATTAGAAATCTAAGGACTTTACAATAAAGAATGATAAACCATTACAATCACGAGAAGCCAACTCAAGTTTTTGTAGTAAAATCGCTACTGCCAGTTTACAAAACATTTTATGGTGAAGGCCTTGGAGATACTATCTTAGGATTTTTTACAAGAATGGCACCGAAAATTGCTCCCGTTGCAAAACAAGTTGGGATGAAAGCTATTGGCGCAATTGGCGATAAGTCCTTAGGAGCCGTCGGAGATTTTGCCGGCAAGGCATTTTCTTTTGTAAAGGATAAAGCATCGTCACTGATGAGGTCAGTATTTGGGCGAAAACAAAAGATTCAACCAATTCCTTCAACGGAAAATATGCCGGCAAAGCTAAGTAGGGCTATAAATAATGCCGCACAGGAAAAAATAGAGTCGTTGATAATGAACTCACCAGAATCGCTAGCGATTCCAATGGAAAATGTTAATCTCGCAAATATTACATCCGGGAGTGGACTTCGAAGAAAGCAATGATGATAAAAAACCTGGAAACACCAGTGTTTCTAAATTGAAAATAAAAATACTTTAGTATAAAAATGGGATTTAAAAAAATAATTGATACTGCATTTGATATGGATGCACCTGTACCTAAGGACGATTCGGTAGGGAATTATCAATATTTTGCTTATAAGGCAATTGACCCAAATGCCACCAGAAGAATTGATCTACAAGTTCAAGACAAAAGTAAATATTTTTTGCCATGTGATACATATATTGAAGTTGAAGGAGAAATTTTAATAAAGAGGCCTGGACCTGGGGGGGCTGCGGTACTCTATCCAGCAGAGGCTGAAGTTGGATTTGTTAATAATGGAATTATGGCACTATTTGAGGGTGCAAAATATATGATCGATGGAAACGATATAGAATCAATAAATAACGGTATCGATATTGCGACAACAATAATTGGACTTGCTAGATATTCCGATGATTATACAAGATCGGCCGGACCAACTATGATGTTCGCTAAAGATACTTCTGATCACTTTAATACAAATCCATATGCCATAAGAAGACCAAAAAAGGTGACGGCTGCTGCAGATGATGCTGATGTAGAACCTGTTATTATAGGTGGTAATCCTAATTATAATACCGGTTCTGCAATTCGAAACGGAATGTTAAAGGGTGAGAGAAGAAAATTTTCATGCGCTATTCTACTTCACCATATATTTGGATTTTGTAGAAATGTCAGAAAAGTTATTTACGGGGTTAAACATACTGTCGTGCTAACTCGAAGAAGTGATGATAATAGCGCTCTTTGGAGAATCCCTGCTAACGACGCCGCAGACCATATAACCGATGATGACGGTAAGGTTGTTTTATCTAAATTGACTCTATGGATGCCAGTATTAACGCCGTCCCTTGCTGTTAATCAACATCTGCTATCTTGGATGGAAACTGGTGCAAGTAGTTTAATAAGCTGGCTAAATACTTCAACGGATACTTTTGAGAGTAATCAATCCGAATTTACGTGGAATCTAGCTGGAAAGAGAGGAGTTTCAGCTCTAAGACATATATTTATAGCGTTACAAAATAAAAATCGAACGCACGGTGCTGATCAACAAACTCGCTTGCATATGATATTCGATAGGTTAGACGTAACTGAGGTTTCGCTGAGAATAAACGGACAGCAGGAGCCAGCTGAGTCTATAAAGTTAAGATCTAACAATGATGAAAATAGTGTTGCCAGGGTGTATCATCGATTATGGTCTTTTATGGGTCGTGATCAAAATGTTGATACCGGTCAACAAATATCTCAGGCCGATTTTCAGACATTATATCCTATTACTTTTCGTTGGAGCTTCTTGACATGACAAAGGAATCTGTCATCGACATAACCTTTAACGTGGTAGTAGGACAACCCGCCGGTGGATATAGAGCATTTGCAGTTCTTCTTAGTGATAAATCTATGTTGATCGAGGGTGTTGGCGGACAGATGAGATTAATTGATGCACCTGTAGAAAATATGTAATGTTTTCAAAAACATGTAAAAATTCAATTGAAAATATAATATATCTACAATAAAGATGGCATATAGTACTGTTAATGTTCAGTTGACCGATGGTCAAATAAAAAAATTAAAATCAAAATCCGCTAAAGAATGTAGAGTTTTGATAACATTAAAACCTGCTCAAATGTCCGGCGGATCACAAATTATTGCTGATGGCTACTCTGGTAAAACACTTTAATAATGCAGCAATGGCTCATCAAGGAGTGCGACTGGATTTTTCAAAGGCCGCCGTCAACGATATGATAAAAAATGGAGGAATATTACCGTTTTTAGCAGCTCTTCCTGCATTGATTGGACCAGCAATTGCTGCAGCCGCTCCAGCTGTTGCCAAAGCTGCCACGTTAGGAGCTGTCGGTACCGCTGCCGGGATGGCTCTAAAGAAAGCTGTAGGACAGGGATATAGAAGAAAAAAGAAAGGTGGAATTTTACCCCTCGCTGTTCCTGCGCTAATAGCCGCAGCTATGCGAGGTGTCCTTAAGGCCGCCATGGAATCTGCTAAACGATCTACAGGATGGGGATATAAAAAAAAAGGAAGAGGTCTAAGACTAGGAAGGTTGCCTATGTATTAACAAAATCATTTACGTTTCCAATGTCCAATTTTGATCTCATCGAAGCCATAAAAAAATTATCTATAAAAAATTTCAGAGGAGTTTTCGTGAGAGATAAATTACCCTCAGCGCCGTTAAAAAACGCTGGCATTTACAAAGAAACTGGAATTATAAATCTCGACAATAGTACCGGACCTGGAACGCATTGGGTCGCATACGCAATTGACCCGTGTAGTATTATTTATTTTGACTCATATGGACTAGCCCCACCAAAGGAATTTATGCGATATATATCTAAGATTCCAACCTCTCGTTTTTTATTCTACGCTGCCGACTCAAAAGTTGACCGATCCACCAATATGTGGCCGAGAAGTATTAAATGTTCTTTCAGAAATATCTAGAAATCCTGGTAAATCTCCGCATATCGTCGTTCATGAATATACTAGCGGTAAAATTCAGGGAATTCTGGAATCTGAACAACATTTGAAAAAACGCTAGCGTATAAATATATAATATTTTCACAATAATGGTTGATATTTGGGGACGATCATATAGAACAAATAAAGAAAAAGAGACAAAAACCAGCGTCGACATCAAAGAGATAACTAAAGTAGTTAAAGATGAAATATCCAAAACATTAAACTTGGCAAGTGTGGATAAAAATGAAATAGTCGTATTTGAAGATCAGCATGGCAAATTAAAAACTAGTAATTTTTTCTAGATGATTTATTGATGAAACATCCTACCGCCGATGATGATTCCATAGTGGTTTTTAAACAGGGAAAATTATCACCGAGTGTTATTATTTCAATGATCACTGAAAAACTAGCCGAATTTGATGGACTTTTTAATAATTTATTTGGCATTCCGCGGCAACAAATTGAGATGCCGCTGGCACGTGTTAAAATTGCAGTTGATAATATGCCCACGCTTAGAACTGAGTATGATAATCATTTATCTCGAATTGACAAGTTAAGGAGAAACTTTAATGTGGCTGATGGCGTGATTGAAAAATTCTTCGATAAATAGAATCCCAGGCCAGAAGATGTTAAAACAATTTTACCCGATATCATTATGAATCAAGAAAAGAACACGAATGATATAAACTACACAAAAATATCCCTCCTAGAAAATATAGACACCATAAAAAGAGCTTTCGATAATGAAGTAATCTCCTTAAGAAAATCCCTTGCAGATAATCTGGAAAGTATCATGAGGACGGTCATAGATACGTCAAATAATGCTGAGACAAGGTTCACTAGTTTGTTAACTAGAAAAACAGATAAAATAAAAATTGATTCTGATGCAAATCAGATTAAACAAATTGCTCATGTCGTGGATAAAGGTACACATGATTGGGTGGTAGAAAATCTTCGGGGACCATCTATCAACAACAACCCACAAGCTCCACAGGGTTTTTATCGATTTTCAATAGTATCCTCTGAACCTTTTATTACAAGATGAAGACATAATCTAAATATAATAGGTAAAGGTATTAATACATTAATATTTTATTCAACTCCCTCTGTAAATTTAGAACTTTCTCTCGTTGACAGCGGCGCAGCAAGAGTTAGAATTCGATGGATATTAGAATATTTAGGACCTGAGTAAAATAAATTTCCCAAAATTGTTAGCAATTTAAAAATGTAAAACATTTTACAATAAAATATGATTAAATCCACTGAAAATCTCATTGCAGGCAATTTCAGCTATGATACCGTCAAAGAATATTCGGCTAAACTTAAATCACTTGCCGATGAATACCCAATAAAAACAAAAAATATCGCCGAAGGATTACCGCCATTGATGTCACATTTTATTCAGTTTCGGGACTACTTGCTGGTATAATATTGTCGTCGGTGACTATGATAGAGCCAATTGCCATTCCTATCGTGATATCTGCAATAACAACCGTCGCGGGAATTTCCACCGCAATTACTAAGAAATTATCGTCATGTTCACAGGCTAAATTGACCGATTATTCGACTAAATATACTATCGTCGAGGGTGCTTATTCGCGTATTTCATCGATGATTTCAACTTTGTTGGACGACTAGGTCATCACAGGAGATGAATTTGCAATGATATCCAAATTATATAATTCCACAATGACAAAGATTTCAACCGGTGGTGATTTTCAAATTGAAAATCCAAATTGATTTAAATAAATGTCAGAGATTCAGCTACTTCAGCAGATATCAGATAATACATCGCTGAGGCAAACTAGCATGATCTCAATATCCTCAAAAAGTTCAGAATTTGTCGCTAAATTTCCATCCCCAATTTCCGTCTACGAGATCGCGCTGGCCAAGTTAAGAGTATACAATAGTTGGCCTAATATCAGATCTAAACAATTTGGTAATCAACGACCTATTAATTCTCTAATATTTTCGTATAAAAATAAACCCGATGGTACTCCAGGTTGGAATGTCGTTAGAATATACATTGGGTCATATGAGATTGAGGCCATCAATGATGAATTCAACCGTAACATAAAATCAATTGTTGGAACTGCTAGCAGTTCTACTAGTGGTTCTAATAAAAAAACTGAAGAAAAACCAAAAATAAATATTTTAGTCAATCAGCCGTCGTTATCGTCGATAATTGAAATCGCAGAGGGATATTCCGTTGATATATATAATAGCTCAATAAGAACCGTGCTCGGATGGTCCGAAGATCCACCGAAAATTGCTGGCATTTCCACACCTGAGCCGGTAAAATCTGATTACATTACTGATAAAAAAGGACCAGAAAATCCATTAAGAAGTTATAATAAATTCGAACAATTAAATTTTTCAAAGGTCTTTAAAAAAAAGGTGAATGATAAGGATGTTTGGGTAATACCGTACCATGATATTAAGGATGATCTCAAAGAAGGTTACATTCTTGAAAAAGGGGATGAGGAAATAGCGATAGGACAATTTTCATCTACAAGGTTTAATTTCGACAGAATGGATGATGATCTCAAATTGTTATTGCCGTCGTTGAGGCATGGGGTTCTCACTAAGGATGAATTTATCAGTGTTGTGGCCGCGGGTAATAAAATCATTGATGACGCCGAATATTTTTATTCAAGACTAGTTAGTGTTATTACTGATGTAAACTCACTTTTACATGATTCACCCTTTGCAAAACATTATAGAAAACAATTAAATGAACCTCCAGAACCGGAGATATCGAATGATCCATTTTATTATAATAAACTAAAAAATATTGTACCAAAGTTAAAGAAAAAACTCAGCGAAGCTATCGAGGAAGGATTTATCAGAATTCACCAATCGTGGAAAGATAGCCAGCCGAAGCATATTATTTTAACTCATAATAATTCCCCCGACGGCGACGGTAGACACTGAGCCCCGGCAACGTAAATATATCTAACGTTATAGCACCTAATCTAACATGCAACGCCGTCCAAGGAAGTTATCAGATTAATATGGAACAATCAGACAGAGCTCATCCCGCCGATCTACTTTATTCAACTGCGCCGTCCGTTAGCCCGGGATTTTTAATCATCGATGACCCTCCTAATCCAGTATATATGCGTTGTCATAGCGACTTAATCAACGAGCTTAAATTTCGACTTACCGACCAGGACGGTAATCTGATCGATCTACACAGTGAGACTTTAACGATTAGCCTGTTTGTAAGGTCCTAATGGACCTCCATCATAAATGATCTTCGTCTTAGTAGAACCACTTCCAGTTTCTACGCTAGCGTTTTCAAAGATTGTTTTAAAAATATTTTTTTTACCGACTGGTATATACAATGACGAGTAATTATGATCAAATATAACATTCGGTAACAATAATCAGATCCCATGGTCGAAAATGATACTTAAAAATAATACCGCCAAGAATGTAAAAAATCCCTGTATTTTTATAGTTTATTAACAACAATAACAAGATTTTCCAGATTTCTCCGCTAATCTCCTTCACGGTTATTTATCATTGTGTCTGGCTAAGTTATTTGATCATAATTACCATTCACCGTACCTTATTATATTTATTTTTAGGAAAAAAAAATATATCTGTCGATGATATATATTTCAGATATGCCTAACTGAGCTCAATATTTATCAAGCGAACAACAAACCCAGATTATTAAACTGCGTGGACAGTATAAACCATCAGAAATAGCTAAAAAATAAAAGATCAGACTGACCCGGCTGTATAAAATATGGACCAATGCGTCCAATAATCAAAAATTTCCAGGGGGTCTGGCAGGTACTCAGGCCGGTCAAAATTTAACAAAAAAAATAAACATTATCAACGAAGAGATTAAAAAAAAAACATGAAACGCATAAATTGCTAAAGGCCGAAGTTGATAAAATAAATAACGCTATCATCGCTGATAAAAAAAAGTAGAGAATAGACAAAAACGGCTAAATATATTAACTAATACCATAGAGGAAAAGGTCCGTCTTGAATCTCAATACCGGGAAAAACTAGATAACATGCCAGATTATGCAAAGAAGATTAGCGAGCTCGATGATGAAAAAAATTTGAACGAAACTATCATAAATAACCTAAAATCTAACATAGCTGAACAGGAAAAGGAAATTCTAACATTGAAACAGCAAACCTTGGAAAACGCGAGTATGATTAACGCTGGAGTAAAGAAAAAATCCGTTGAACAAATACTTACTGAAAATTTGTTGTGAGAATCATTTATGATATGAACTCGTTAGAGGCGAAAATCGTTTACGATTCCAACATGAGTTTATCCATGGTCTCGCAGACATCCCTGATGGAATTCTGCTGTTCAAATATATCTTTTATGGAATTTTCTATTTTTTTTATAATCCTACAAACGGGGATAAATATTTCTAAGTTATCTCTATGTGCGGCTAACAATTCCGTCCGAGCATCAATAAGGGTTTTTATAATCCGATATTCATTTCTATGGGATGGTCTTCCGCAGGTTCTCATATCAACAACGGTTTTATATTCATCAGTGACCCATTTACTGGTAAATATATTTGGAATCTCTGTGAAAATGCAAGCATTTTTAACGTTATCAATTTCGTCACACAACTGAGCAATATTTTCGTCGTTCAATATTTTATATAAATGCTCGCATTTCTAATTTGGAATCTCACTAGCGATTTTTAGATATTATTAAACACGCTATTGGTCAGCTCGTTATATGCGTACGGGTAATATTCTCCGTCGGGCTCAGCATCAATAAATTTTTTGTGACATCTGAGATAATTATCGTCCAACGCGGCCTTTCTTTCTGTGCTATACAACAATGGATAATATTTTCCATGAGTTTCGCCCTTGATAAGGGATTTATTAGCGTCGATGTAATGATCAGAAAGGGTTTTTTCTCTTCTGTAAAATTCTCCAAATTTCCATTCATACTTGCGATCTATTATGTTTACACCGTTGATATTGAAGATATCCGATTCCGGTAGTGTTGCCATATACCCCGGAGACGTGTATAACATTCTAAGATTTTCAGCATTTTTCTCGCTCAATTCTCTGATATTTTTAGCATTTTTTTTTGCGTATTTCTCTAAGATTTTCAGCATTTTTCTCACGCAATTCTCTGAGATTTATAGCATGTTGGGTTTGAAGTTCGGTCATTATATAATATATGAAAAAAAATCTTGTGTTTAATTAATATATATGAAAAAAAAATAATTATAAAATAAAAAAAATGATAAAATTGTTAGCGATTTCACTGATATACAAATGATACCCAACATTTTAACATCTTCGAGTATGTAGAATGATAAACACCATCCGCGACATATTTTATAGCTCGGGAATTAATATTGTAATATTTCCCCACAGAATTCATCGAGGGAAAGTATTTCTCCGAATCCTCTAAAGTTTTTCCATCGGCGACTCCTATTATAGGCCAGCGAATTTGTGATTTAATTTTTGGTGTGCTGTTAAAAAATTTTCTCATTGAGTAACTACGCGAAGATTTTCTAGTCTATTATCTAGTGGATTTCGGTTAATATGATCTATCACTAAACCTGGTGGAATCGGTCCATTAAAACATTCATATATAAATCTAGATACAAAATAACATTTTTGTTTTCCATTATGTTTAATGCTCATCATCATATACCCCATGTTACTTTTTTTGCCAAGATTTTTTTATTTACTCGATGTCAGGCAATACCATTCTGCGAACCCTCGTAATTAAGATAAATATAATGTGTAAAAAATGTTTGTTCCATATATATTATAGGGGAATTATTTAACTTCTAATTTCTTTTTATAATTTCCTGTGATAAAATCATCTTCATTAAATGTTATTCCATAACGGTCCTTATAATATTTAACAAATGTGCGAAATCGTTTTCCTCTGCAGTCAGCGCACAGACGAGTTTTTCCTTTGATAGCCATTTTACATCGTATGCATAATACTTTTCCAGGGGATCCGTTTTTAATCTGCTGATCATGTGTTGCACAATATTCTCCAACGCAATTTTTGTTACATAGTCCACGATCAATTTTCCATAGCCACTTGCATTTATTTGACATCTTATATATATAATTATTTTAATTTTTAATTGAATATATTATATATATATAAATATATATTAATGGCATATAATTAGGATGCAACTCAATCGAAGAGGGGAAAAAATTCTCAAAATCCGACAATAGAACCTTCTAGTGAATATTATATACAAAAAATGCAATCATCTTCAAAGATGAAAAAATTCTTATAAAAATAGATATTATAGAACCCACAAGAACGCGGTGGACATTTGATCTGGATGGACCGATAAACCCGCGTAAACACACAGCGCAAATTAAAAATGGAATAAAGGAAGCAAAAAAAATATATAAGGAAAATGGTGCCGCGTACGTGTTTTCAACGTATCAAACTCAACTTGACGAAAATATGATGACAATGGAAAGAGCGTCTACGTTATTATCCAGGATTGATTTTGGAACACCACAAGCACCAAAAAAATATACAACGGATTCCTCGTATTTAACATTTTATAAGGTTCCGACTGAGAGACAACGCGTGCGGCGCCAGCGGGATGAAATATTATCACTGTTATTGGGGATAGAACAGGTGGAGGCTAGCGATGAAAATTCTTCCGATAAATCCTGGAGGGTATTCCATCATCGAAATAGGGTTTCGTTAGATGGCCGAAGATTATTTATATTAGATCGAAATACAAAACCGGGAGCTCTTGTTGGAATTGATAGACGATACTATAATATCACATACCCATATAACGTTATAATATACGGCATATTTTTAGTGCCGACGCCAAATGAAAACGAAGTCGGCGGAATGTGTCTATGAACTACGCTAAACTGCGTGGCGGAACAGGTTATAAAACACTTTGAAAATTCCAAGCAAGGTAGTGGGCTTACCGATAGAAGAATAAAATTATTAATAAATGGAATGAATGCATTAAGGAAGAAAACGCCGGGGCGACCAAAAGGGATATAATTGAGTTGGAAAAGAAGTTAAAAATAACTATTGTAGTTAAAATGTTTCCCGATAGAGAATTGTATAATTCCGGTTGCTATCGATCAAAGGGAGCGCCTATTGAAATTCTTGATCACAATTTTCACGCATGGGGAATAAATGATGGCGATTTTCCCGAGAAAAAAACTGTTAGGTACTATACCGGCAATATGTTCGACTGGATTAAATTAAATATGCAAGACAACCCGGTCAACGTTTGGCTATTCAGCGATGGTAGTTCTAGCGAATATAATCAATTTGTTACATCGAAGGGGGAAATTTATCGGGGGGGATTATTTTCAGCGGAAAATGGAAGAATTTGCTAGTAGATATATTGCCGATGGGCCTACCATTGAAAAATTAACGCAAATAAGCTTTTCAGTTGAATCAATCTCGTATCAGATAACTAAAGAACGAAACTCCTGGAAACCAACTAAAAAAAATTCATCAACGATGTTCGCGACAGCTGTATTGAATTTTCCCATGGCGGATTATGGAATACCAAATATGATCTTTTTAGAAATAATAGTTATGTTATGAGATCCGTCGATATGATCGCGTGTTATCCGGGAAGTTTTCTTGGCGGCGGCGAATGTAATAAATATTTTTCTCGATTTGGTATTCCGAGTCATAATATGATAAGTAGATCAGTCAATGGACCACTACCTGATTATGATCTGACCGGAATCGCTAAAGTAACCCGATTTAAAATAGCCGACGGACTTTATTCAATAATTTATTTGTGGTTAGGGCAGCATTTAAGTAAAAAAAAAATGGACGCCAACTGTAATATTAAAATGGGCGCTAGATAATGAAATAATAACTGATCTAAGGGTATCCGAAATAAAATTTAGCAAAAAACAAACGGATATCTGGATGCCAACTCCCGATAAGGATAAACAATAGAATATAGAATGGCTTCACGATCTCGTGATCAATGAAAGTAAAAAAATTAATCAAATTATAATCGGAAAATTTACACAAGGAGAATATGGCAAGGATGATATCCGGCACCGCAAAACAGCCAAATTAATATTAGATCCTGGTGAATTAAAGTCTGTCATTGACGATGCGGTATCTAAGGGTGTGTTATGTAGGCAAATCCCCGCTAAATTATCATCTGGAGAAGATTTTGGAACCATTGTAGAATATGTTGGCGATGAAATGCCGCAGTACACTCATTTACGGTCATATATGCTGGCCTACTCAACGATAAACTTATTCAGTATGATAAATTGATTTTCTGACATCACGGTTAGAGTTGCCGTTGACTCATTTTATTATGAAGAATATCAACCCATCGTCGATAAATATCTCGGAGATGGTAAAACCTGGGGAACTTGGCGTATTAAGGATGAAGAACTTCATAACTATAACGAATCAGCCGACTACAAGGATAAACCAGAATATCATTCGGGATTTATCGAGGAATATTCAACAGATCCAAGTATTCATGATCCTATAGCACGAAATTGGTTAATATATCTAAACGGCCCCGGGGGCTGCGGTAAAACAACTCGAGTTACAGAACTTTTTAAAAATGAATTGATCGCGCTGGCTCCAACTCATCGTCTTGTCAGAGATTTTAAAGAAAAAGGAGTAAACGCAGATACTTATCATAATTTTTTTAGATATAGTGGCGGCGAATGGTCGTGGGAACGAATGAGAACTAAAAAACTTCCTCCGGTGATTATGATCGATGAAGCTTGTCTTATGCCTATATCGGTCATAAAAATGTTTCTCGACTGGCTAAAAACAAAAAATGTTGTAGTCGTATTTTGCGGCGACCATGGTCAACCACCGCCATTTGGAGGAATATCTCCGCATTGTTGGCTAAAATTGCAAGTCGATTATTACGAAGAAATGACCATAGATCGTAGATCACTCGATGAAGAATTATCTAAATTAAAGACGTCAATAAGATGCACGAGTAATGAAAATCAAGCCGCTGTATTTCGTAGAACAATACTCGGTAATACATTTGATGAATTTTTAGATAGATGGAATCCATCAGATCTGGTGGTAGCTAGTAGAAAAAAGACCAGAGATAGTCTAATTAAAAAATTATTTGAGATTCATAAAAATAAATTTCCTAATGAACTTGTCCCACTGCAGTACCGCCCAAAGGATACACGATTGCAAAATATTCTCGTTGATATCCCTGGTAGTGTTTCTAAGGAGCAAAAAAAAAATTAGTATTAAACGACATCGTTGAAGTAAAACTATCCGACGTCGAAGACGCATTAAATATAAAAAATTCACCATGGCAGCTAGGATATGTGGCTACAATACATTCGACTCAAGGACTATCTCGGATACAATTATGTGGATCATCGACGATTTTATCGAGTGGGATAATTTAGTATATTTAGCTGTTAGTCGAGTCCGTCGAATAAATTAACTTAGACGGGTAGAATTAGAGCCACCTGAAACGCTATCATCTTTTTAAATTCACGTAATATGTCAATGATAATGTCATTTACCTGTCGCAGTGATTGATTTAATTTTTTATTGGGCCAGAGCCAATATTGAAGATCTATATCTTGTACGTCCATGGTAATGTATTTAATTTTTACATTATTGTAACTTCCCATTACTCGATTTAATATTGCCAATTTTATTAATTTTATTATATTTTCTATTTCTTTTTTTTCATATTTAACTGAATCATCAATTTCTATTTCACTCATTGAACATATTTTATCTAATACGTTATTAAATAATACATCATTATTATTATATATGACAGGATAAATACGTAAAAATATTCTTTTAAGTTTATATTTTGTAGCATGTACCATTAACGCCCATATGTACATTTTATTATAAAAATAGGTATAAATTCAATATATTACCTTAAATTTTTCGGCGGAAATTGAATATCGTCTGGAATAACCAACAGTTGTTCATATGTAAAATTTCTTTGTGGCGCATTAAAATCTAATGTATAATACGTTGTTCTATATATCGAAGAATGAATTCCATATATTTTATGTGTCGAAATACTCCATATAGGATCAGTAGATCGTCTAACTCCACCTTCCAATTCGCCGGGCTCATATAAGTATCGGACTGTGGACTCCCATGGAATCCTTTTTTCCGTAGATTCTGCGATATTCGCAAGTTTTATTTTTTTTGAAGCCCGATATTCATCATTGATAGTTTTTATCACCGCCGGAAGTCGTTTAACCCACTCTGTCGACCGATCCTTCTGAATAAATTCCTTCGCATATTGATAACCGAATAATTTGTCAGCAAGGGTCCGATTAAATCGCTCAACAATAGCTTGATCACGATGGATCGCCGTATGTCCACGCCGGATAGCAACATTTTATTTTTGTCATCATCTTGGTAACTTCACCGCAAAATTCACTACCCGGATTTACTTTAAGTAAAATTGGCCATGTGATGTGAGTGGACCACGTCTATTTATTTTTTCAAATGCATGGGCGACTTCTGCAGATTTTTTTGTGGAGAGTGGTTCAGCGTTCTTATATCGAGTAGCTATATCAACTACGGTTAATGAGCCCAGGGATTGAACCTGTGACCTCCCACATCCAAGTAGGGCGCTCTAGCCACTAGGCCACGGGAGCAGTTAAATAGTTAGGAAATTTAATATGAGCATAGTCATGTTGTGCAAGTAGTTTGGCTTATTTTGAATTTATTAAGCCCTTACATGACAAAATAAATTGGCTTAGTTAAGCTAACCTCACTGTGTACACTATGACAGATAATGCGAGACTCTCACAGTGACCCCTTTTCTACATAAGGCTTGCCCGACTATATTTGTATATTCTAGCTATGGTATTAATTAAAGAATGACATAACACAAGAAGACAAATAATGGATACTTGCATTAATTGCTGAAAACAGTTACTGTTGAGAAAATAATGGCATCTTGGTGGAATTTCAAAGTCACCGGTAAATCATATTTACTTTTCATGTGCACAATTTCCAACTCAAACTGCAATATATTTTTAAGATCTGTTTACATTTCAAAATATGGCCTTAACGTCCTTATATGGCACACACACAAACGAGGCTAAGAGAGCAGTAGTCATTATTATATGGCTGATGATCAAAACAAAAATATCAGATAAGAAGGTAAACAAGATTTCACCACTCTTTATACAATGATTTCCAATAATTCCAATATTAAATAAGAGGACTACTCAATTTATTTCATTATATTCAAAGACATGTTTAAAATTTTTTATATTAGTCTAAAAATACCAGTGTGTGAATCACACTTGGCTGCTCCATTGACACACACTCATGTTAGTACCCTATCCACAGGATAGGGATAAGGGTCCTAAATAAAACCTGAGCCTTCTAACCCATTGGTTTGTACCCTTTACCCCCCTACTACCGATTTTAAAAAAGGAAACCTTTAATTTGATTAAAAGTGCAAAAAAATAAGTCAATTCATAATTCATTTAGTGATTTATATTTTCTAACCAGACTGTGAGTCATTGTCTGCACGTTTCATGCTTAACATAAGTTTTCAATATTATTGACAGACATGCCCGATACCCATTTCCAGTTCATGGACAAGTCCATTTTCAGTAAAAAGGGTTGTATGTGCGACTAAAGATGTACATACATGTCGTCTGCTTCCAATATTTACAGTACCGAATCAAGCAAAGGAAAAGAATGAAATAAAATTGCCTTACATGTGAATTTAACAAGTGGTTTCATTAATATGTTCACATGTGCAAAGGAATATAATTCCAAACTCTACTTGATGGTAATTTACGGAATTATCCTGCAGTTACTGTATAGGATGAATTATGCCATTATGTTGTTGGATGGAAATAAACTACCCATTAGTGTACGGAATAAGGCACCATGTTAATATTGAAAGTTCGTTAACCCTTTACCTCATGCAAGTTCCTTTTGGTTGTCTACCGAAGTCCAATAGAGGAGCCTTTTGGCAATTTACTCAATTTCTATATAAGCGCCTTTTGGCAACTCTGTAAACAGCAGCCATTTTGAGCGAATTTTCGTAGTGACCCCTTCGGAAAAAAAAACTTATTAACCACTACATTCATTGGTGAGAATGACCATTACGTCAGATCATGTGGTCATTGTTTATGTTTCAGTCAAAATCTATTTAATGTAAGTAGTCATAACTCTGTCATATTCTCCATTCAACTAAAATGGTGGTCTCAGATATCATTCAAAACTGACTTGAGTGGAATCAAAACTAAGAAAGCTTTAATAACTTTGATAAAGGCTCAGATACTGATGTAGGAAGTCATTAGTTTTTAAAAATTATCAAATTCAGCCGATTTAATGATGAAGACACAAAGAGCTTGTAAATTTTGAGTGTGTCAAATTTATGCTACCGTCGATCACGCTGCTTCACTTATTTGATAGTGAACGAGTTCTCTCATTATTTTAAAGCATATACAAAATTATTTTGTGAAAAATAATTATTCAGCTATAACGACCATATTTTTACGCTTAAATGTTTCCATACATAATAAATTTGTACCAAAAACATAAAATGGTTAAAAATGCTGTTAAACGTAACATAAACTTCAAGGCTTAATAGGCCTATGCCTAGCAGACTGCACTGTGAATCTTTGCTTCATGTGTATCGAAGGGCTAAAAAGGCATACATTTTATGAGGCAAAGGGTTAAGCATGAAAGGTGCAAGGGGATACCAGTATTATTGCCATTCTGGTCACAGTAATGTTAGAAATAATAAATCAATGATTCAATTGACTTAGTTCTGTGCACTTTTTATTACATTAAAATTTTTAGTTAATGAAATTGGTAGGGGGTACAAACAAACGGGGATGTAGCATCAGACTATAGTAGCTACGATGTCATAGCATCAACTTGTTTTTAATGGTTGAGGCAACGAACTGATCCCATATCATGTAATGGAGCAAAACAAATCCTCACTTAAGTCATAAACACAAATAGTTTAGAAATCTACTAAATAAGTTTAATCATTTTGTCAAAGAAGTTTGGCTTATTTTGAATTACATTGTAAAATAAATTGGTGTAGTTATGTTAACCTTACTGTGTCCACTATGACATCACAAGACCCTCGCCGTGACTCCTTTCCTACATAAGGCTTGCCAGACTATATATATGGATATTCTACGCGATGGTATTAGTTGTTGAATGACATAGCGCAAGAAGATAGAGAATGAATACTTGCATAAATTGCGGAATACAGTTTTGAGAAAATAATTGTTTCTTGGTGGAATTTCAAAGTCACTGGTAAAACATATTTACTTTTAATGCGCAGAATTTCCAACTTAAATCATGCCTTAATTTTTACTACGATCCGTTTATGTTTCAAAATAAGGCATTAACGTCCTTATATGGCACACAAATAAACGAGGCTGAGAACGGAAGTAGTCATTATTTGAACTAATATGGCAGACGATCAGAACGAAAATATTGGATAAGGTAAACAAGATTTTACCACTATTTCTCCAATGATTTGCAATTATTCCAGTATTAAATAAAAGGACTACTAAATTTATTTCATAATATATCAAAAATCATGTTCAAAATTTTTAATACTAGGCTAAAAAGTAGCCGGGTGTGAATCAAATCCGGCTGCTCCAGTAACACACATAGACTGTTAGTACCGTGTCCACAAGGTAGGACTAAGTTTCTAATATTAGTACTATAGACTATAGGTGATCTTGTAAAGTCTGCGTTTTATTTCATTTATACTTGTATATAACTTAAGTCAATCTATGATGTTTATGTTTTGTTTTGGTGTTATTGACATTTTTTCCAACTTACCTGGAAATACTAAATTCTGGAATGTTTAGAAGCAAATCGATCCTAATTTGCAGGGGAGGTCATTCAGTAAGCACAACTTACCATGCTTTGGCAAGTGAAATTACAACCATTATTATGAACAAAATATTTATGATCCTACACTTTCTCTTATTACATATCTCTAAAACAATTCGAAATAAATTTAAATCACCAAGTTACAATGACAACGTCAACAGGTGGCCAAAATCAGTCTCCCTGATATTTGTCCTCAAATATATACAACATACTACTGGATAGTAGCAATGTCACAGAAGCTTTGTAACTACAATGCCACATTATGATATATACTGAGCAATTGCTGCATCAAAAGTATGAAGCATTCTATAATCTGTGCAGACTACTGCTTACCTCTTGCCGTTTATTAAGGAGTATGAATACGAAGATAAAGTCTTATCATCCCGCGTTTTCTGCCATTACTTTTCAAGAACAAGGCATGAGGTGGGTGCGTCTGAATTCTAGAAAGTTTTGATGCGAAACGACTTTCTAAAATCTACTCGGGAGTTAATATAAGGTAAAAGGCGTAAATAGTCTTGAATAGCACATTTCAAACAGACATTAAACATATCCAGAATAAGGATAATATCTTTACTTATTATATATATATATATTTATATTTTATGTATTCATTTCATTACATGACGTCATGTACGCATGACCCGGTCAGTTTTATTCCTAACAATAGAACCACTTTGTAGAAAACAGGTAACGTTGCACTCATTTATCAACTTGCTGGTTTAGTAAATAGAGGTACCGGTAAAAAAAAAAAAATAATAATAAATCAACAAAACTGGTACATCCAGTTAAACTACCCATACCTCATCGTCAACAAAGCATAATTGCCTAGAATAATGGCAATCACGTTGATTTGTACAGTATTGGCTACGTTACTGCATCATCTGTTCGTGTTTAATATCAATATTTCTTCTTTTTCTTTTTTTTCTTTTTTTTTTCAACTTTAGGGTGCTCACCCTGGTTGATCTTTTCAGATCATTTAGGGAGGGCCTCATGCCTTACATGTAATGATTGTGCTATTGGATATTTTTTCAAATGGTTTACTTTTTATTATTGTTGATTACTGAGGCATATTTTTGGTATTTTTTAAACTTGATTTTTTCTTTTGTTTTTTTTTTTTTTGTTTTGTTTTGTTTTGTTTTGCTTTTTGTTGTTGTTTTTTTGGGTGGATTCAATACATTCATCTTCTTCAAAGATATATTTTTTCATCATTTTCGTGTCATGTTCTTTCTTTTTCCTCCTTTTTCCTCTCCTTTTTTCTTTCATTCTCCTTATTTAATGTTTCAGTCATAACACTCTTTCGTGTTCTTGTTACTTTAGAACCTACTGTTGCTAATGTTAAGGCAGTCTTTAAATTATGATTTAGGGCCTAGTAGTTTGGTTTCTTTTGCACTTTTTCCATATTGTTGATGTTGTTGTGTAGTCTGATTTTCTTCCTCTATGTTGTTTTCTTCTTGGTGGTGCTTTGGATTTAGTGTTTGTTGTTGTTTTCCTAGCTGCTTGGCTATTTTCTGGACATAAAAAATAATTGGAGAAACTACTTTTTTACGTTTAATATAGTTCATTCTTGCACTTTCAGAACCTGGCATGGCCTACATGTAAAAACTTCGGTTTCCCTCTCTAATAATTGCTAAATTTAGTTTACATTGGACTCTCAAGTCCAACGCTACATCACCGTTTGTTTGTTTATACCCCAGCCACTATCGATTTCAATAACTAAAACGTGTAATGTGATAAAAAGTGCACAGAACTAAGTCAGTTGAATCATTGATGTACAATTACTAACCTGGCTGAGACAAGAGTGGCACTAATAATGGCAACCATGCTTTACAGACCTTCTATACCAACATGGCGCACCTTCTATACCAACATGGCGCCATATTCCGTACACTATGGAATAGTTTATTTCCATCCGACAACATAATGATGTAATTCATTTATTCGGTATCTGCCGGATAATTCTGTAAATTACCATAGCCTTGAGTTTGGAATTATATTCCTTTGTACACATAAACATATTAATGAAGCCGCTTGTAAAATTCACGTGAACGGCTAATTTTTTGTTGTCATTCTTTTCCTTTGCTTGATTCGGCACTGTAAATATCTGAAGCTGACTACATACGTATATACACCTTTAGTTACGCATACAACCCTTTGCTGAAAATGGACTGGTCCAGGAACTGGAAAATGGTCTCAAGCATGTCTGTCTATTATTTTGAAAACTTCGGTTTAGCATGGAACACGCAGAGGACGACCGTGTTGTAACCATTCTACTCTCAGTCCGGTTAGAAAATTTAAATCAATGAATGAATTGACTAAGTGTTTTGCACTTTTTTTTATCAAATTAAAGATCTATATTATTGAAGTCGATAGGGGATACAAACAAACGGGTTAATAGACTCGGTCTAGTTTTGAGGTCTTTTTTTAGTGCAATTGGTCAGTTTGATTATCTGTGATGTATATAATTTCCACAAACGAAGAAATGTTAAATGGTAACCGTACATGAAAGAAAGTATAGACGTTTGTCAACATTCTCTGCATGTTGCAAATGCAAACATCATCTAACACGTCCCTTTATTCAGATGTATTTTAGAATTGCAGAGAAGAATATATTTATTAACGACGCATCAAAATTACAGTCTAAGGCAGTGGTTTTTAAACATTTTGAAGCTGTGGACCCCGTAACAATTTTGAAGCTGTGGACCCCGTAACATGTCGTGGTCAGATTGTGGACTCCTACCAGCCTATCCAGCCTATAAACGGACTTCTATCAGCCTATCCAATAAGTTTGGCTGATCGACGTTATTATTTTGTCATCAATCAGTAAGTAATAACCATATAATAGAATAGAATCAATACAGAATAGACAGCTCAGTACTCATTTGGTTTTATAATTGTTGATTATAATCAAAACTTTGCAAATTTACTATTTTTATTCTTTTTTGGGACCTGCTTGCGGACACCTTGGCAACATGCGACGGACCCCAAGGGGTCTGCAGACCACAGTTTGAAAACCCTGATCTAAGGTACAAAACAGTTTTATTTTTTGTCTCGTCTTATAAAGCATGAGCGTCTATATGACATAGAAAAGATTTTCTGTCTGCTTGTCGTGCTCATCCAAACAGATAGACTCTTCTCTGATCACAATTATTTTGCCTATATGGTCTCTGTTTCTTAGTACTGAACTTTCCATTGTGTCCAAATCCAAATTAATAGTATGCTAGACTAATATACTTTCAAAGACAAACTCATAATGAAATTCCTATCATAGGTTATCTGGCATATTTTCAGAGGCTCGACTGAAAAACAAAGCACAGTGGATTGGGTCACAGATTTCATTTCCAGAGCATCATTGCCTCTTGACTCGCCATGCAATGTCGCCAAAAGAAACACAGACAACCACAACTTAATGCTCAGATTAGAATGAACAAACAATTACCTTCTAAATCAATACATTGAATGCCTAAATCTAAGTATTGCATCACCGCCAAATAAAAAGAAGAAATAAATGCTCTAAAAATAGATCGGGATTACATTTGTGGGTACTGAACCAAGTAATCGTTTGGGATAGTACGCTTCGATAATTTAGAGGACACTAAGACTTTTAGGGTAATATCTTGAATTTTTTTCTATTTTGAGCTGAAATGCTGAAATAAACCATGTAATGTAGACTGTGATAGTAAGTATGCATTGTTATGAACATAAGTGAAAACGTTACAACAATGCAGTCAACTACAAGTCACATCCGTCAGCTCCATTGTAAGATATCCGATTAAATTAGTATGCCGTGGACAAAGGAGATAAGCGTATTAAAGTACAGCGAAATCATGTATATGGCACTCCCATGTTAAACATTGTTAGAGGTTTGTTATCCGCTGTATAGTTTGGTTGTAAGAAATCGGGGTGGGTGCTTCCAATATTTATTTAGATATGGCACCCAGCCAGACTCCATTATGGTTAAGAAGTTGGCTTAGTGAATGTTAGTGTATAGCTCGAAGCCCCCAGTCAGCACTGCCAAAGGTTAAATAATAAAAGGTACAAAGGGTGAAATTCAATAACAACAATTCAATTAGCAAAGCTGATCACTCGAATTTCAGAAATGCTTTTTCTCGACCCTTTGAGCCTATTTCATCATATGAATCTAGTGTGAGAATTTTTGCCCTATCCTTGGTTTCTCCTCATCTCCTGATTCGTCTAATTCCCTTAATTTCCTCTAAGTTCATTTCCCTTCTTCTCTTTCCGCTCCTCCCTCACTACTTCGCCTCCTCTACTTATCTTGTCTATCTGTCGACCCCACTTGTCGACTCAGATTGTACCGACAGTCGCACGTCTCTCTCTCTCTCTCTCTCTCTCTCTCTCTCTCTCTCTCTCTCTCTCTCTCTCTCTCTCTCTCTCTCTCTCTCTCTCTCTCTCTCTCTCTCTCTCTCTCTTAGAAACTCGGGACTTCTACCTCACACTGGAAGTTGTCCCCATAAACTTCCTGTAAAACACAAGGATGTTACACTAATTTTTTCCTAGGCGATCACACCTCACACTGCATTTATAGCTAATTATCAGATAAGGCTATGAAATATAATCGGTCACGCATCTATTCACACCAAAATACGCATACACTCTTGCATGGCAAAACACAATAGAATAATATAATAACACAACATCATAAAAGCATGATATAAATTACTCGTACACATACAACGATAATTGATTCACATCAGTACATACTCTTAATGATTTTATTCTGAAAATCACAATTATCAGACGCATATCTTTACAACACAACGCAAACCAAAATATATAAATAGTCAAATGTGTATGCTCTGATATATTCAAACATTTATTTTAACTAGTGAACGCTAAAAATAAACATATTACTAAAGGTACTGGCTACTTCAGAGTAACACATGACGACTTATAATATTAATTCTGCTGAACTACCAATCTACATAATTCTACGTAACTCAAATTCATGTATCAAATAAGCTCAAAAATGAAACACTACAAATTAATTCTACATACCAAAACAATCCCAGTAATTGAATAACTCATAATATCAGTACTTACAGTTACAGTGCTGTAATGTTTTGCAAAAATCTACCAAATATCTACCTTTCAAAGCTCTTTGTTCTTTGTTCACAATTTTTTCCTATGTCTTCTGGACAATTCACGAGTGGCGTGTCACGGAGTATAATTCTTTCAGCGATGTTTCTTCGCAAGTGCCAAGGCATATACTGACTAATTCTTGGAAAAAAATCAATTACTATTTTTAAATCTAGGATTTCGGTCCACCCAATGGATGAATACCGATGGGACATAGCAGCAGGCAGGGTGAACCCTACAAATTTTTGCTCGAATCCTTAACGAAAAATAAAGATTCCTACAGAGGCTGAAAAAAGTCAATAGCACTAAACAAAAGTCTCTAACTAATTATATTTCCATACGCCTGACTTTGTCAGGTTAGCTTATTTTTGTTATACTATTATTGAAGATATTTTGTCCTTACTTTGTAAGGCGATTTTGTTCACTCGTAAAGCGACTCAATTGTTGACCTTCCACCCTGCATGCTGCTATTGACGGTCATGGGGAACTAACCAAAGATTTTATCTAGACCCACATGATATCTTGATCTAGGATCGTATATATAAATTAATATATAGAGTTTCGTTTCTTAAGTCAATAATATTTCCATCCTGATTTGTAAGTTTGAAATTCATTCTCGACAATAATGGATTATGTACACGCAGGTAGACTTGATTTATTGGCTCAGATACAATAAGACACCGGGGGGGGTGAATACTGGATGAATATAATATATATCCCTGCTGAGCCTGATGAGACTTAGATAGGTCAAAATGGTAGCTATTATCAACAATATCGCATATTAAATTTAGTGCGATGGTGGATGTTATATTAACAATATGAGGCGACATGTGACGACCTGTTCCATATGGGTCATTATTATATTTGAGAACTGCTGGGAGTGGAATTAATTTTTTCCAGGAATTACATATTCTTTTAAAGTGTTCATTAATAAGATCACTAACTGATTTTTTTTAACTTCTCGGACTCGAATCCGGGAATTATAAATGTTGATAATTGTTGTTCTGTAATTCCATAATATTTCAGAAATACTGTCTTAAATAATCGCTTATTATTTACATGTTGAATTGGGTCATCTTCATTAACTATATCATAACTAAAAATTCTATCTACTGACACGTTTGTTATTTTATCTCTTTCAACAATAGCCTTATTTACATATTCTAAGTCTGCTGCAACTTGGTTTAGATGTTGTATTCTTTCAATTATCTGATTTTTTTAAATCGTCATTATAAAATGTGTTGATGCTGGAAAGTAAATTTTTAAGATCATTTAACACGCGTTCATGTTCAGATTTAATCGGTCTTGATAATGAGTTAATTTGCTCGACATCAAGTGTTAAAGTTTTTTACTGGATCCTTATTACCTTGAATGAAACCCATAAAATAAGTATGACTCGTATAAGTTCTGGGTATTGTAGTGCCCTCCATAAATGGATTTTTTTTTCTATATTCTGGAAGTTGTATAAATTTATTAACATCTATGATGAAGTCGAATCGCTGTGGTTCCGGTGGAACCTGATAAACCGGTGAAACTTCAAGCCATCCTAATACTGATTTAATCGAACTTTGATAAATATCTACAGTATAATCAAGAGAATTTATTTCAATCACCGACGATAATGATGGTTCATAAACAGTAGTTGCTATCTTGGAATCTTTTCCGGTTAAAGACTTAATTCTGCGCTGGAATTCATCATTAATTTGCTCTATCTGATAACTACCGGTTGGAATACTAACTACTTGCCAATTGGGAGTTCCATCAGACTAATTTTTATTTGCGAATACTAGTGAACTATTTGGTTGTTGTCCATCAAATGGTTTTGATCTAATATTAGGCCAGCTATAATAAGCACGTAACTGAGCTAATGCTATCTCTTTTACTGGAATTGCAGTTGGAAAGTTAACGCTAATTTCAGGATTGGTTGAACTTATCGATATCATAGTAGTTTTTGAAGGTGTTGTATTAGTGACGATCTGCTGTTGTATTAGTGACGATCTGCTGTAACAACTCTCTCGACTCAATATTCAAACGATGTTCAGGCGCTGACATTATTGTTATTATTATTGTTTAATTCTATATTTATTTTACTCTGGTTATTGTCACCAGGATCGTTAATGATTACGAATGCTTCATCGTATGTTTTAATTATCGTTACAAACTCCTCATCAGATATTTTACCATCACTGAGATACGTGGAAATATATACAGATAGTTTAGAGTATGTTGTGGTTGCTGTATGCAACTTTATCATATACTCACGCAATTTATCATTCACACATGTGGTTATCTTTTTAGCAATAAGACAAAGAATGCCTGCTATAGTCGTTGAAGTTGAAACAATAATTGTTATAATTGCTGGAGCTGTCATTGTTAATGTCGATAATATTAATCCGGATCCAGCAACAATAGCAGAAACTGAATACACAACTGTATCAATGACAACCATACGTCTACGATATTTTTTTACGTTTACTGTGTAATGGTCGATGATATTTTTTTTAGTTTGGACAGACATTCACATGCTTGATTATATCTGTGACGTTGAACGTCGATATATGACGTAGTCATTTGGTCCATTATGCTATAAAGTTAAGTAATTAATTGAGCTACAAATTCCAGACACCACCAGTAAGCTTGAGGTAAATTTCTACTCGATGATTCCAGCGTAAACGGTCCTTCAGAATCTATAACTAATAACATATACATAGTTTTAGAAAAATCACCAGTTGATGGAGATGTAGTGGATATTTTAAAATCTGCAACGCTAAGTACGGACATCCTATATATACCAATAATCTCCGAAGTATGTTTGATGGTTTCATTTTCTGGTGTCCACGATCCAAACCCAGATGCAACTGTATACACAATATTTCTTATCTGATTGTGAGGAATTTTAATCAGGTTTGTTTTTTGGATATGGCTCCTCAATATTCAGTATTTATAATATTTATAATAGATATTTAATTAAAATACTATTAAACAAAGCGCGATAATTACTGCTCTGAATCTATGTTGAGCAATACATAATTATTTCCCTTTGTACATAAAGATAATACATTTTATTTGTCTGATACGGACAAAAATACATCGTTTTTCAGACAAATATTGCCTAATTATCTGTTATTACAAACAATTAATTGTTAATAAACAACAAAAATGTAACACGGAACACGGAGAGGTGCTGGGACATATATTTGTCTCTATAACCTAAAAATTCCAGTAAGTAATGCCTTTGCTGACTTTAATGCGTTGGTATTTAGATCAAAAGTTATTTATATCTTTGTAAATATCCTCTAATGGACGACAACTCTAATGCAGAAAATACTCAATGAGACATTTCGGTTATAAACAAACATTCATTAATGTTCAAGTTTCATTTATGGTCAGTTAACTATTGGTTTAATAATTAATTTTGACGAAGCAATCAAAAATATAATAATAGACACTATTATTGCTAAACAGGATCCTTGGTAAGATTGATAGAGTCGAATTATTTATAAAGTAAAATAATATTATTCTGAGTTAAGAGTACACAGTTATTATACGTATTCAAATATAATCTTTTGGTCACACTTTATTGAGTATGCAGATTTTCGTTTATGATCAGCTACACGTTTAATTGATGGCGTGCAAATACCAAAATATCTGGCAGCTGCATACATAGAATTAAAAACTATTTTTTCACCAGTAACTGTGTTAGTAGATATGACTGATTCAGGAATCTTTGGATGAATACCAGTATTTCCTACCTTATAGTTCTGACTCTGCATAATAGCTTGCAAGTTGGAAATTTCGTTAAGCTGCCGAGATCCATTAATATGGACAATAACAAATCCATCTTTAACGACCCCAAAATAACATTCAAAAATGAAATTATGTGATAGACATCTTTTATTTCTACTAACGTTAAATCTAAAATAACTAGCATTATTAATAGTACCAACTGGTTTCTTTAGTCTACAATGTCTTATAATATCATATCTGGACGCCTCGTAATTCGTATATATTGGATGTCTCACAACTTCTTTTTGCTCCATTTTTATATAATATTTATTTGTTTAAATCATTGTTTTGAAATCTGGTTTGATAATCCTTTTCTGTTTTTATAGGGGATTTACCTGTCGATGTATCTTTTTCTTGTCATAATAGCGTTTAAGTTCCCTATATATTTTACCTCCACAATTTGCACAAATTTGCGTTTTCCCCTAACTCCAATATCACATTGAATGCAGGGTTTTGATCCAGTACTTCCATGTCTGATACTTTGCATATGGTAACTACAGTAATTTTTTTTGTTTACGCATGGTTTATCACAATGAGAAATATGTCCAATTTTCAACCAAATACACCAATTTTCTGTTTGAATCATTATATATATATATATATATATATATATATATATATATATATATATATATATATATACATGCAATAAACTGACGACGAACAGTACGAAACTAGTAACTAACTAGCCTAAGCGCTTTCGACTCTTAATGAGTCTTTTTTCAAAGGCAAATACAAAACATATATACGATAAACAAATAAACACAAAAACGTTGTGTTTGTAAACCTCTACATGGCTGTCTTCACATGTGCTAAAACTATAAATACAATCAGCTTGTATAGACTAGATGCGGAAACTGAAAACGTTGCATAATTCCCTAAAAGTCTACAAGCCAAAGCGACATCTATTTTTACTTGTTGTACATATGTACGGCAGATTATATCCCGGATATTTGATTCTATTCCGGTTATTCTTATAGTAAAAATTGAAGGATAATAAGAAGATTTAGAAAATGTCAAATTTTACTAGTGCATAGATTTCATTTTCTAGTCTTCTTGGTTTAGACCGCTTGGTTTCAATGTTCTAAGGCGGCGTATCCAGTATGATTCCTTTTCCTTCCTGGTTTCGGAACTCCAGCTGTGGTTGTTAGCAATAGCGATAAGTATTATATCACTGAAAGTGTGGCCAGGGGAGGAGAAGTGTTCTGCGACCGGGCTTCTGTACAGCTTTTTTGTCATCCAATCAGATCTATGAAGGTTTATCCTTTTGTGTAGCTTTTCAGTTTCTCCGACGTACTGAAGGCCACAGATCTTACATGTGATGAGATAAATCACATTCTCTGTTTTGCACGTTTTGTTTGGACCATGTATGTTTAGTTTTTCTTTAGTCACTGTGCTAGTGAATGTCTTGGTCTCTATCATATGTTGACAGGTTTTGCATCTTTTATCGCCACAGGGTCCAGATTGACTAGGTTGGTTTTGACTAGCGATTGGCGTTAGCTTTGCCCTGACTAGGATGTCCTTTAGGATTTTTGGTCTCCGGTAAGCTACTACAGGTTTGTTCGGAAGTATTAGGTTTAGTATGTCTGACGATTGCACGGTTGGCCAGTGGTTTGCGATGATTTTACCTACTTTGGTAAAACAAAACGTGCAAAACAGAGAATGTGATTTATATTACATAAATAATAATCAAATATTAGAACCATTTGCACCATCTGTGTACGATCCTCTGGCTAGACATAAGACTGTTTATCTTAATGGATGTGGAGGGTCAGGTAAAACAACTCGTGTGATTAAATTATTTATAAACAACAATTCAGATATGATCGTTTTGACACTTACGCATAAACTAGCCAGAGAGATAAAAGAACGCGATGTAAAACTTGCACTTATCATATTTTTTTCGATGGTGTGGAGATAAATGGTCTTCTGAGCGAATGGGTGAGAAATATATACCTAAGTATATTATATGGGACGAAAAAGACACGGTGTTGTTAGAAACACTAAAAACATTCCTTGAATGGTTATTAACAAAAAAAACACGGCTGTGATTATGTGTGGTGATCATGGTCAACCACCACCTTTTGTTGGACAGTCTCCACATGAATGGCTAAAGAATAATGTGGATTATTACGAAGAAATACCTGATGATCATAGAGCTATTGATGAACCGCTGAAAGAACTTAAAAGATTAATCAGACTACAACCAGATAAAACACAATGTGAAATAATGCGTGAGATAATTCCAGAAACTACCATGAATGATTTTTTTAACTTTATGGAGACCTACTGATTTGATAGTCGCAAGTAAAAAGATAGTTCGTGATGAATTGCAGAAGAAATTCTTTACGTTACATAAAGAAAGGTTTTCACATCTACCTGTACCATTATGTTATCCCCCAGCAGATACTCGACGACAGAACATTGACGTTAAAATTCTTGGTGGCGGAGTACAAAATCTAGTATTGAATAACATTATTTTGGTAAATATTAATATAGTTGAAGGAGCATTGAATATGGATAAATCACCGTAGACGTTAGGATACGCTATAACGATTCATTCGTCACAGGGATTAACTATATCTGATACAAATATCTGGATTATAGATGATTGGATCGAGTCGTCAAATTTAGAATCTCTTGCAGTATCTCGCGTCAGACGAATAACTCAACTACATAGGGTTATTATATATTATGTGATAACTGAAGAAATTACTAATGATGATGTTGTAATAAAGAAAAAAATTAACATCTTATAAACAATGTGACAAAAAATAAACTTGACTTTGATATTGATACCGAATTTCTTAAAAATCTGAAACAACTACAGAATAATCACTGTGCAAGTTGTAAAACAATAATGTTATAGCAATATTCGAATAATAATCCAAGACAATTTAACGTAGACAGAATAAATAGTGATCTTGGTCACACACGTGAAAATGTAATGTTCACCTGTCTTGAATGTAATCGACGAAGAGGTGCTATTTTACATAAGTGAAGGTGGCGGTAATTCTCTATCTGCAGGAATTACTTGCAATTGTTCACGCACAAATCCACGTTGTGGGGCTGTAGAATCTAGTCTGTATATGGCAGGTCTTCCAATTTCAAATGATGTTTTTGTTGATAATGTTTCAGCTTCTTTATATCTACTTGCAATATCAACAACAGTCAATGCGCATTTGTACGTGCGTGACTTTCGTCACGTATTTTAATAGTATCGTGTGGTAAAAAACGAAATATCTGCTTGATGAACTTCGTTAGGAACACTGACATCATAATGTGCATATTGAATTTTTTTTGGGTGGTTGTAAATAAATTTGTCATATTGCCTGTCGTGCTAACCAATTTGCAGCAACAAAATGTGAAACTTTTGCTGCTTCAGCAAGTTTAGTGATCAATGCTTTACCTTTCCAATATCCTCTTGGGCTATAATAAATAGATTCCATTATAATAATTATATAATTAATTACCAGCCCCTAAAATTATTTAACTTTTCATAGTGGATTTTATTAGGAAACTAGCGAGTTCCTCTCCAACATATTTATTAGGTATAAAATTTAATGCATGAATTAATTTAAATCTGCAAGATGCCGCTGCTGCAAATCTTTACTTTTATAAGCAACGTCATGAACATGACATGCTTGATCAATTTTATTTACTGGATACTCTCCTGGTCTTGGTTGATCCTGATCATCAAGTCGGATACCAAGTCTAGTTCCAGGACCACAGTAATTATATCCAGGAAGGTGTTTCTCACCAATATACTTAGCCCATGGTAATCCAGGTAATTTCCTAATGAAGCAGCAATATCCCCACCTATCTTTGTTGTCCCTGAGATAAGTTTATATTTTTGTGTACCACATTTTACACATTTACCTGTTAATGCACGTCGTTTATTTTTCGTTATTATTGTTGTCAATCCAGTGGTGGGTGTAGATGACCTACATCGAACACAATATAGACTCATGTTATTAATAATATGGATACAATAATTGATTTTTCGGCGACACGAAATCAGGAACCAGTGAAGCACCATCCAGCATTAACAAATTCGATAAGAATGATTATAATACGTCCATCTGGATCAGGTAAAACACAATTATTATTAAATTTAATAATCAGGTGGTTGAGATGGAACAAACTATATATAATAGCACCGTCTGTAGATGATCAGCATTGCTACGAGGTACTTAGAGATTTTAATGAAAAAGCAAAGTCAGTTAATAAAGACGGTGACGATATTATTGACTTTATCACAGATATAGATGAAGCCCATCTGTAGATAACTTAGATGGATTCATTAATAATCTCGTAGTATATGATGATGTGATGTTGGACAAACAATCTAATCCAGCTAGAATATTTTCTCGAGGTAGACATAAGAACACAGATTTATGTTATCTTTATGTGATTTATGTTACTCAGAGATACATACAGATACCTAAAGTGATTAGAGATAACTATAATATTTTGGTTGTGTTTAATGGATTAGATAATTATACTCTACAGAATATTTATTATACTTGGTGTTCGGGGGACATGGACATGATTAAATTAAAAAAAAATTCTTTTCCAAAGCACAATCTGTTCCATTTGGATTTATAACGATAAATTTACATGATCCTAGATCAAGATATCGTGTGGGTCTAGATAAAATCTTTGGTTAGTTCCCCTTGACCGTCAATAGCAGCAGGCAGGGTGGAAGGACAACAATTGAATCGCTTTTCGAGTAAACAAAATCGCCTTACAAAGTAAGGACAAAATAACTTCAATAATAGTATAACAAAAGTAAGCTAACCTGACAAAGTCAGGCGTATGAAAATATAATTAGTTAGAGACTTTTGTTTAGTGCTATTGACTGTTTTTTCAGCCTTTGTAGCAATCTTTACTTTTCGTTAAGGATTCGAGCAAAAATTTGTAAGGTTCACCCTGCCTGCTGCTGATATTGCGGGACTGACCCAACCCATCTGAACTATCACGGTTCTTGTTTGTGGCTCTATTTAACGGGCAGAACACGCCTCGTTTACCCTGCGAACATCCTTTTGATAATCTGACCAATGTTTAACACATGGATGAAAGTTACAAGGTTGGACCCGATAATTGAGTTTCTGGTGACTTACAGAATCGCTTGACAATGGCCGGCGGCGGTTGTTCTCACATCAAACACGTTGGAATAGCCCCATGTTTATACATTCGGGTTACACTCCCCAACGCGCAACAATAAAAGAAAATACTAACAACGCTACATGCTGACCACGGACACGACCACACGCACAACATACGATTATTTACTGCACGATCTACACCATTCTGTGCTTCCTTTCTCGTATCTGATCTGCAGCTGATACTGTTGTAAGAACAGCGACCAACGCATTAAGCGTCCGTTCGACAATTTCACATGCGTGAAGTAGGCGAAGAGTTGGTGGTCGGTCTCCAATATGAACTTCCGCCCGTATAAGTACCGCTCGAAACGCGAAATTCCAAACACGATTTCGAGGCATTCCCTCTCTGATACGGAGTAGTTCTTCTCGGCAGCAGTCAGTTCCTGATTGCAGTACGCGACGGGATAAAACGTCCCTTCGTGCTCTTGCATCAGGACTTCCCCTAGGCTGGTGTCACAGGCGTCAGCGAGTAGCACGAAGTCTTCAGACATATCCGATAGACGGACAACAGCGTCGGATGTCAGTTTATCCTTCATCATTAGAAAAGTTTGTTCCCACGCATCCGTCCAAATAACCTTACTCGGGGACAATTTCTGGTCAGGTCCCACAACGGCGCTGCAATTGCACTGAAATTGGCCACATAACTCCGGTAATACCCGGACTATCCCAGGAATGACCTCAGCTCAGTCATCGTGGTGGGGTGTACAGCGTATCTCAGCTGATCCACCTTCGAGCTTTCTTAGTACAGCGTGCCTTGACTCAGGGTGTCTCCCAGATAGTCCAACGTCTAGAACACAAGGTGGCATTTAGAAGGGCAAGCCGTCAATCCCCCTTAACGTAGCCGCTTCAGAATGTCTACTAGTAGAATTATGTATTCTCCCTACGTCTCCATAGCTAGCAAGAGATCATCCATAAAGTTGTGAACGCACATGACGAAGGTAAGGGATCCAACAATTTACGCATCATTCAAGTGAAGACCAACTTCAACCAAAACTCGACAATTTTACGTTTTCCAGGGTATTTCCGTAAGCACATCGGGATACCCTGACAGAAAAGTATCAACCTCTCCCTGCTGCTTTGGTCAACATTGGGTCACACTCCACGTCCAAAGGTGAAACAACCCTTGTCAACAGACAGCTTGGGACAGTTTTAGCACCTTCAGGATCACCTTCGGTATCCTCGGTGACGATCGATTCAACGACAAAATCTCTGGCGGGCTCTCTTTCTCTCTCAATTTTAAGGAGATTCACATAGTACAGCTTTTCCTTAGTCGACAGCTGTATCCGATACCTTTGTACCCCAACGTTCTCGGTTACGACGTTCGGTCCTCTCCAAGAAACTTACAACTGCAACTTGTTATGTTCTTGGGACAACAGCAACAACACTTTATCCCATGCTTCATACTGGCGTGGTTTCACGCGATTGTTGTACTTCGCTTTCCTCGACATCGCTTGAGATTTTCCTCTGCTTGGGTACAAACTTCTTCCAGTTTGTTTCGTAAATCCGTGACGTACTGGTAGGTAGTACGTACTCATCCAAAGCGAGTTCGTCCGTCCACAGCTAACTCAGTACGACGATGGAACCACGTACGATCCTCCCATAAAGAAATTCAAAGGGATAAAACCCTGAACACACTTATGGTACTTCCCGATATGCGAAAAGCATGGCAGGAATATACCGACCCGAGACTTTAGGACGGCCTTCTCACAGCGTCTTAAGCATGTTTTTCAGAGTCCAACTCGACTATTCCGTTACATTGAGGCTGGGTGAGGTTTTTAATCAACATCAGTCGGTTCACCTCACCCATCACACCACACCACTCACGAATTGTGTCCCTCGGTCAGGATCTCGTCTGGAACTCCAACTCTCGACCGAATTCCAAGAGCATATGCGACCGTTTCCAAATCGATATTACACAACACAACAGCCTCCGGATAGAGTGTAGCGTAATCTACGACCGTTAAAATATGCCGATTTCCTTGCGACGACGCGGGATTTATTGGTCCAATCATATTCATGGCGACGCGTCGAAATGGCTTATCGATAATGGGTGTACTCTCCAAAGAGACTGATCGATGATCCGTTTTCGGTGCCATTCTCTGACACAGAAAGATTACACAACGAAAGGTGGTGGTTGACCATGATCGCAGCACATAAGTATCGCAGTATCTTTGTCAGTAACCATTTAAGAAATATTTTTAGTGTTTCTAACGACACAGTGCAAATCTCATCGCAGATGATGATTTTAGGAATATATCTCTCACCCAATCGCTCAGATGTCCACATATCTCCACTCCATCTGAAGAAACTATGGTATGTACATGATTTTTACTCCTCGTTGTTTTATTCCTCTTGCTAGTATGTGTGTGCGTGTCAACACAGTCATATCTAAACTCCGAAATAATTCCATGGCACGTGTTGTTATACCAGAACTCGAGGTATATTTAGATAAATGGTTTCATGTCTAGCTACGGGATCAAATACAGAAGGTGATGTTGATACTGGTATTTGATTGTCATTACCGTAGTATATTTCTTTGATATCAACGTCTATCGATTCAGAATAGTCAAGTGTGCTTTCTTGTTTTATTCTCCATGATCGTCATTCGCCGCTACCGAGGAACGGTTTTGCCAAATCTAAGTAGTCTTTATTTATATAAGATGAATTCGTAGCAACTGTGACAACGTAATAAGGAACTCTATCATATATAATAAATTTATGGGAACGTAAACGAACATAGGACACCTTAAATTAGTTATTTGCGGAAACTCACCATCGATATAATTTACGATTGTACCAAATTTAATTCCGTCTGACGAATAAGCATTATTTCTGCTTATAGATATTCCTTTGTTCGTTGATTCAGCAACAATAAAATCCAACTCAGCTTAATCCATGATTAATCTTGTACAATATTTTTTATTATCATATAAAAAACCTTGAGTGAACTTATTGATTATTTTTCTACAGAGATCTTTTGCAAACTTATTTTCATAATAAATTTTATCCCAGTCTTTATCTAGATATGTTAGGAAATTTCTTTTGTTGTGGTAGCCAAACTCATTTCTACGGATGATATAATATAATACAAACGTTCAACCACGTTAAGATTTCAAAATCAAGCATTATCGTAATAGCGCTATTGGAACACAATATTTTTTTCTGAGAAATGTCTAACAAACCACTCATAAAAAGATAAGATGATAATTATTACAAAACATAAATGATTTTACACAAGCGAATTGAGTTAAAAGAAGGAATGATCCATTTGGCCCAACTCTTGTCATTTTATGCGTCAGATATCAGAACATTCTCCGTATCCAAGTAACACGCAACCATATCAACAGATATAACTGTACGATCATCGTATTTGGTATTCCATAATACGCTATGTCCGTATTAGACACAACTTTTCTGAACATCTTTAAGGAATTCTGATCGTGTTGGTTTCTATAAATGTTTCTTCTGAGCATAGTGAGCAGCAACCGATGGACCTATAAAACAAGATTTACTAATTATTCCACTTCAACATCATCAGAATTATATATCAGTGGAATATTCTTCATTTCTTCATGGAGAGATTCCCTGCTGTAAATCTTTCCATTATTGATTTACAAACTGATCCTAATATGCGGATTCTGATCTCTGAAATAACCAAATACATACATGATTATTTTTATTGATATCGCTGATGGAATCGAAGTAAAAATCGTCATAAAATCTGACTATTCTTTCTTGTGGAAAGATTATTACAGCATCAGTCCATACGCGTGCGTTATGACGAAAGATTCTTATAGGGGTTCCATTTTTGTGTATTTCTGTTTGTACAAAATTTCTCCAGTTATTGTTTTTGCTGTTATTGGAAATCTTAATATCTTTTCTAGCTTAACATTGTTATTGATAAATGCTCCATTATCTTTGAACGTTTTTGCATAAGTATATAAATTTTTAGATGTCAGTTAAACCGTTTCCGGGTCGTGCTTTTGTGAAATGTCCAATAACTCGCTCAGCTGCGTAGTTTAGTCTCCATGACAATTTCATCGGTTTCAGATTCCCAACGTTAAATTTATCATTAAGCGGATATATCGAGTAGATAGCTGCTGTTAGTGGATGCGCTTGTTCATAATACGGTTTATCGATATCCATGGCTTGGATTTCTTATTTAATGTAAAAGTATTATTTCCAGTAGCGCGTATAGGCTCGCGTTTATCACGTATAATCAAATTATCATCGTCTGTCAGCATAATAAACTTTGCTAGAATAATACATCTCTGATTGTCTCGATAGTTAATATCTTTACCTCGTTTGTCACTCATTCTAGCATCAATAACAACACCGCTCGTATCGTTCACGGTCCTGAATGTTGACCAAGTATGAGCCTCAACATCGATGAGAATTTCTTTTTCAGTTTTGGGGATACGATCGATTATATCGCTGTTTATCAAAGACAAACCTTGCATCGAAAAACTAAATTTATATTGTTGTCATTTATCATGATAAAATCTTGCGGAAGAATGTTCAATTGTGGATAATCTCTCAAATTACTACATACTATATTTAAGGCATATATACATACATAATAATTCATACAAACAACCGATCTCAACGGCTCATGATTGGTCATTCAACTCCTTGTTATTAATCATGAGTGAACGAATTTTGTAGCCAACACATGTAAAGCTTCCGTAGAGGTATTCTAGGGCTAAAACCTTGTTTACCATGGGGAGTAGGAGTCAGAAGAGAAACCAAGTTGTGTCTAAAGTGTGGTGGTAAAATATACAGAGTGATTAAACAATATTATGATAAGAAATTGTCAGGTGAATCTCCGTTAAAAACCGCTGAAGATTATCTGGCCAGATTTCGAAATAATCATTTAAAGAAATCGTTTTCATGATGATGTCATCAGAAACGGGCAGATTGTAAAGTTCAGTCATTGTTGTTATTAGTACTGGTTATCTCATTTTTAATGCTATCAATATAAACTATTTGATCTAATAGATTCGTCTTTAAATATATTCATGGGTTCATCGAAGAGGGGATTATAATTGATCACATTGATCGAAATACCAAAAATAATAATTTGTCTAATCTGCATTATGTTACTCTAAGCCACATTTGTATTTTGGACGAGTTGCTTTCAATGATAAGACTCCTAAGTGGGTTATATGTGCTATTTCAGATACTGGCGAAGAAATAATTTTCCTATCAATAAATGTGGTTGCCCAATATTTTGGTATTTGGAGGCGTTCAATAAAATTTGTTTCAGATAATATTACCAAATCAACATGTTCGGAAAAAATTAAACAAAAATTAACATTTAGGTATTACAATTACGGCAGATAAATCTCCCATCGCTGATAGAGTAATGAAACAGTTGTCTCCCTTATTTATTATTGCGTTATACTTGTACTATAGCTTGAATAACTCTTCAGTCCAGATATATTAACGTTCTGGAAGTATTAATTGCACAAAATATATATTATGAATGATATATACTTTTCTGAAACAGAACTTTGAAACCTCAGCCCACATATTATCCGTAACGGTGCTACGGAAACAGATAAATCTATCTTAAGCCGAAATTGCATATACATATCGATTGCAGCACAGACTACGTGTATTGTTGTTACTATACTGAATGAAAGTATATAGTTTTGCAGTAGGCGAAATATTCCAGAATAATATCGATCCATGCATTCATTTCTAGATAGTTCTGCCTTGATAGCACGAAGAGCCTGTGAAATAAAATATTTTGACAAGGTAGAAACGATAGAAGTGTGTACAATTGCAGATTTTATTCAGAATCAGTATATACTAGCAAATATGAGTCTAGAGTTATAATGTGCGAGAGCGTGCGAGACACGACTGTGCGAATAGTTATAAACTTAAACTTAACTATATATTCGTAAGAGATTTGATATCCGTTTGGTTAAGGCGTTTGCGTACGGATCCACTAATTTAAACGCTACACGTTCTAGTCTCCAAAATTGCTAAAGATATATTTAAAGAGTGTGTGGGAGGGATGGTGTTCTGGTGTTTCCAGTGAATTTCCTCGAAACAGACAAAATACACTCTACCACCACACCATCAAGTGGTGCGTATACTGTTACACTCCCCGGAGTTTGTGTATGGGAAAGGGCGAGAATATACAAAATATGTTGTACGTAGACAAGGCTCTCCCGTTCATAATCATTTGTATCCGTAATCATAATCATTCAATAATTTGTATATATAATCATAATCATATATGCATGTATATATAATCATAAGCGTACGGTTATCGAAGAAAACAACAATGATATCAAAAATCAATGCTCTCTGAGGCCTATTTTTTATTTTATCTGATTCTGAAATAATTTCTGATTCAAAAATACATTTATGTTAATAAAATTTTATTTTGTATGTAACTCTATCAGATTTGCTAAATTTGACAGGAAAAATACCATCAAAATTGTGACTTTGAGAAAATTTTCCAAATGTGATGTGAAAGATAAACATCGAAATTATGACTCTGGTCCAAATTTCTGAATTTGGGTAATATATCCATCAACATAGCTTAATTCAGTAGAATTTTCTAAATTATTATATTTTATTCAGAAACATATTTATATTAATTCAGAAATAATAATTTTATTAATTTTCATTAAGAATTCAGAAAAAAAACTTTTTTCTATTTAAACAAATAGTTAATATTATAACAATAACGAAAATCGAAGACGTCACATCAGTTATAACTGCTATTAAGAAATTACAATACAGTGGCAAAAAATATATGAACAACCTCATCTTCATTATGTAATTAGCAATTTTGAATTATTAAGATTTTGAAGGTCAGATCATATATATATTTTGCCTTCCGATCATAGATCGGAAATAAAGTAAATTAAACAGGTAATTTCATTATCGCTGGCGGGAATCACGGATACACAAGAAAAATTATTTGTGCTGTTATCATGGGACATCAAGAGAGTGAGGTCAGAATTATCTCAGGAATACGAAACAAAGCGACTTGTACACGCGATTATGTTATGTGAGAGACTTTGACGATGAAACAATTATTGTTACAGCTGTTAGAGCCGTCATCTTCGCTAGTGATGCTAATACTAGGTCGATTTCAGCAAGTAGCGTAGAAACCGAATAAATAGCGATATCAGCTGCGGCCACACGTCTCCAATATTTCTTTATATTTGCTGTATAATCATCAATGATGGTTTTTAATTTATTCTGCCATGTTATTACTTGTTCGTATCTGTATCTGTTTACATCAATCATTATGCTTTAGTTGTTGTCGTTGTCTAAGACGTTGTTTGCTTCCAGGTTGGCGTCTACAACGAGAATTGTTTCAACTACGAATTCTATGCACCACCAGCAAGACGATGTGGCTATTTTTTTTTATCAATTCGTTCAAGTATAAATTCTTCTTCGGCATCTTTATTTAATATAATTGACTCAGTTCCAGAAAAATTATCGGTTGAATGACGCCATGGAAATGGAATAAAAATCCATAATTTTGCAGAATTAAATACTGACAAACTACACACTCCAGTGACCTCCGCAAAATATTTGATAGAGTTATTTTACAGTGTCCACTTTGGTGTGCCTGTTTATACTCTACACACGATATTGTTAGCTCGTACATGAGATAAGTTAATCAGATTGGTCTTTTTAACGATTTTAGGATTTCCAATGATAATATCATTAAGTCTCGTATTTATATCAGTAAGGATTATGCCATCTTTTGGTCGACGTCCAAAGAATTCATTAATCGTTTCAATTCTACGGAAATTCATAAGCAGGTTTTCTTGACATGCAAAATCATTTTTAAGTGTAGTCACTCCATCATTGATTTTTTTTCCATTCTTGTTCACCTGTCAATGTATCGCCGACGGCTTTTAAATAATCAGCAACACAGTTTTTAATTTAATCTCTGATAATTGCATTTGAGTCTGTGGTAGCACAAATAACTCTATGAATTATATAGATCCACTGTAAAACACCAAATTTATCCTGAAAAATTACAACCTCATTTACCTCGGTAAACTTCAGATAAATTCTTAAGACCAGCAAAATCATCTTTGGTGGCGTAATTTGATCAATCGATGTCATCTTTGCTTTTCCTGATACGAACACGAGCGGTAGTTCTCCAAGAAAATCTTCCATATCAACCATTATATTTATATTTACCAATATATTATGTTTAATGTATATTCTTGTACATATTTATGAGGTGTTTTTGTTGATCTTGATGCAGCATCAAGTACTGCTATTGCTTCAGGGCCACATATTGTTGAATCCGTTAGTGTTTGTGTTGGTAGCGATAAATACCGGATTGAAATATTACCACAGAGTCTGCAGTAACATACATTAAAAATTTGGTGGTTCCTGTCCGCTCGAAAGGAAATTAACAATTCCAAACGGATCATTTGTATATGCAACCCAATGAGTGCTACGATCATAGCTTTTATCGAGATCAATAAAACCTGTTTCAATCAGATTTGGATTTTTGGTAATTGATCACGCATTAAACCCCTCTGAAATTGTTTATACGCAATCAGGCATCAGCATCGAGTAAATCAAAATTTGGTAGTGGAACTATCGTCGGGAAATCAGCGAGTTCCTGGAATTCGTAATTCTTCTCCTCAAACGATATTTGGTCGAGATCCTAGAAGTCTTTGACACAATCTCCTTCATGATGGTCGTCGTTAACGTTTTTTAATTCATGTCTATTTGATTTCTTCGTTAATCACTATTGATATAACAATGATTTAATTACAGAATTAGAGAGGGTGATCTCACAAAATCTAAGTTTGAGACGCAAACAAAGCACGCCCAAAACTATATGTAACAGAATCAAACTAACCCCGAAGATTTTCCTTATTAAAACATATTTGGTTAGCGGATTCGGTTTAGCGCTATTGACCTTATTTTTTAACCTATTGTAGAAACTTTTACTTTTGCTCACGGACCGTCAGAAAAAGTTCTGGTATTCACACTCGCCGCTACTGTTGGTTTTGATCTAACAAACAGATTTTGTAAGAGATTTGATTAAATAATATCAGCCTCATGTTATACCGGCATAAAACCTAAAATAATAAGAGATTGTATTAAAAGGTTGATTATGATATATTATCAGAATATGGGTCAGTATGGTTATTCGCATTTGAAAATGACGAATGGATAAGTTGTTTATCAGATAATTTAATGATATTTATTGGCAATATAGTTGATATTTTATTTGACAATGATACATCTAGAGCAATAGCTTAAAATTAAATAGTATCATGACGTTCTGTCTACCATTCCACGAGGTCTATATCCTAACATGAGGTCTTAAAAGTACATTTTAGATATACCCCCTGCGAATCCTAAATACCTTAAACGAAATTTAGAATATCAAACGGCTGTCTATTTAAAGACCTTTGTCGTGGCCAAGAACCTAATGAGGCTTATTTTTGTCTAGCGAAGTCTTTTTTGGAATAGCTCCTGTGTGGAGCACCCCTTTAGTGAGATCACAAGGTCGCAAGCTCCCATAAACATGTTTACTTTTTGGACGGCACAGACGGCACAAACACATAACATAAACTTATCAAAAGGACGGCACATATATAACGGAGGGGGAGCGGCTCATGCATAAATATGGTAGCCTTTCCTACAGATTTTGCACACTCTCCCCATAATCAAAACTCGGGGAGTGCAAAAGTACACCCGCAACGTTATGAGATGGTAGGAGAGTATATTTCCTCTGTTGTGGATATCGAGGGTTCTCCGGAAACCTCCATCTTCTAATTTTTGGGGAAAGAAGAGGACCATACCGACCGACATATTTCAGTGATGGGAATCAAACGACAGTCTTTCAGTACAAGAATACAACATTCTTGCACTGATCAATTAGATTCGATTCCACTTGCACAAACACATACACGCATACACACACACTTATATATCTGTCTGTCTGTCTGTCTGTCTGTCTCTCTCTATATATATATTATTTATATATACATAAATATATATATATATATATATATATATATATATATATATATATATATATATATATATATATATATATATATAAATATCCCTATTCAAGAAATTGCTATATAGTTAATTAACAGGAAACCATTATAATTTTTGGGGGTTTTTCAATAAACTCTGGTATAAACGAATCATAAAATTTATGATTTTACAACGAAATTGTTTACCGGTTATATTTATGAAACGAAATGACTTAAATTTACGGACACTAATAATATATAAATTAGAGACAAACAGTCTAAAAATCAATGAAAAAAATAAATACTTCAGCCAAGCCAACACAAAATTGATGAAGGACGCCTGTTTCATTGCGGCCTTATATACAAACATATTTGTTTCTCGTTCTAGGGTTTTAAAATTACTATCAGAACACAAATTTTTATTATAGACAAACGGACAGTCTACAAGTTGACAAATAGCCTGCATTAGCTAAAACATTAGCGAAAAAAAGAAAAAAATGTGTACATACACTATATGACATGTTCGTTAATCACATATGACTTACACTGCCTTGAAAAGGTATTATCTCTCTTTTTAAGACATGAATAAGATTGAAGGAGTTGGGTTTCTTAGGCTATTAACTCAATAGATTAATGTTAATTTTTCGAGCACTATTTTAAAAGTTAGACAAAATTAATTAAAGATAACACTGCTATCACTTATATAATGTCCAAGTGTTAAGTATTAATTCCGTCTTTACGATATATTTTATCTTCAAAATTGCAACGTCCAAGACTTATTATTTTATCTGTCTCGAGTTTGTGAAGTTTGGTTCTGAGTATATTTCTTTTAATTTTATTATGAAATCTAATTGTTTTTAAACTACACTAAACAATGTATTTTTTTGACATTTTTTATTACGGTTTTCTAATCATTATATTTCATACATTTCTGTGCATAACCATGTGGAATTTCCGTTCGCTTTCTTTGTCATGTTACTATCGTCGAGAATTACGGCATTTACCTTTTTGCCTTAGTCCAACAAATTCTCTATCTGGTACAAACATAAACTAATAATTTATTTTCCAATAACGTTTTATTTGAATTATCTTGAAATCCACTTCTCTCTGGATAATATAATAAATCAAATAGATTTTTGTTATTGTAAATTTCCTCATGGGCATCCTCACATCTTATATTATGAACTAATACATCTGCATCACCATAAATTGGTTTATTGAACCTTAAATTTGTCTTTTCGTCGTTGTATTGCAACAAGAATTTTATTTTGATGCTGACAAAACAATCATCATTAACTAATTTAACTTATGCTATTTATATCATTAACAATTTCTGTCGAAACATTCTTTCGAACTTTTTTCGTTGTCTTTCGAATAACTGAATTATTTGTGATGTGTCGAATTTTGAAAACTCTTAGAAGTATTGTTAAATGAATTGTGTCAAAGTCAACTTAATTAAAGTAGAAAGGGCTAGAGATAGTTGTATGATTATTTTAATTTCATCTCTGAACGTCAAAGAAAATTTCTTCCACGCGACTAAATTTGACCGAGTCAACTGCTATGGTAAAAGGGACTTCCATAACCCTCTTCCCAAAATCACCCGGCTAAATGGAGAAGCTTATCAATAATTGATTGTTCAAAAGAACGTTAATTACGGCATGATTAGCTGTCTTGACAATCAAAAATTCTACGGCAAGATTTAGGAAACAGTCGATTCTGATTGGTTAATAGGGATTTATGGGCGTAAGGAATTAAGGGTTAACTTTGGAGAAATTCATCAGTCTTCAATCTTTCTTGAGAGGTTAGACGGGATTCAGGAACGTAGAAAGAACGTTTTCGTTATTGAGTAAGGGGCCAGATAGTTGTCTCAGACAGGAGACAGACTATACGTTTGAGGTTCGTTGGAAATGAATACGAAACGGCAAAAGATACGCAATATTACTTTCCCGATTTTAATATGCTATTTCATTTGTTGATTTACTTGCAAATGTATTGATGTTATGGTGTATGAATGTATGATTTCATTTTCCAGGGTTTTAGTGAAATGTTAGTCACGACATTTTTTTTTAATTTTCCTATTATCAACTCATTAATTGAATGTTCATTGGAAGAATTTACAAGATTGCATGTAACTGAATCTTCGATACATAGGGGTGCTTAGGAATTTTCAAGAATTAAGCCTAATAAATGATGGGTAATGTTTGGTAGATTTATGAATTAACTCTCTGTCTACTATGATATGCATTGAATGTATATTCATATACTAGTTTGTAATATTTAATTGATCACGTAAACTATTTTAGAATAATTAGGTTTGAGGAGCTAAGCCATATTTAATATAACACTAGTAGATAGCTTAACGTAAGAAATCAAGGGGTGTTAAATACGGGCAGATACGTGTTAGCCGTCAAGTGGAATTTAATTATCCCCAATAGCGTGACCCGAATTAAGGTTAGAATATGCAATGGCCGTCTATGTAAACATAGAAATTAGTGAACAAGGGAGTGCAACAGAATTTATGCGTTTTGTTGTCTGAGCCGAATTAATGTAAAAATATAGATATTTTTGGAAATGTGACCTGTTGTCTATTGCGAGACATTTTATTTATTAAAGGGAACAGCTTCCCGAGATTCTGGAACTCTCCTGAGATTCCCTGAAAACTCCTGTACCAATTCCAGGTACCAGAGCAAATTCTGAGTCTATGTCTATGTCTAGGGACGGTCGTCAAATTACGGTTCGACTGGCAAGAATACAGGTCCAGACGACTAGACAAAGGTTGGCAGAGCAGGGACAAACGGAAGATTCGATTTCCAGATAAGATAGATGATGGTGTCGCTCATAGTTGCACTCAAAGGTCATATCTCGTAGGCAATGACGAATTGAATTAATTCTGTCACTGACAAGTAATAGTATCAGTAAAGAAAATTTGTATTTTTTATTTGAGTACATGTTAATACTTTTTCCCTTCTTTTATAACCAAGTAATTGATTTCTTTTCATTTTAAATTCTATTGTTAAACTGATTAAATTACATATTTGTTCATTGAAAAGGGGTTCGTTGTGTTTATTTTTTCAATATACTTGTTCAGAGATATTCATTGTTCTTTCTATCTATCCACAATGGGTAAATTACACCGCGGGAGGTCATTTCCTAGCAACGAACCGTAGTGGAAGATATGGGTGTTTTTTGAACGCCGTCAATTTACTACATTATTCATTAACTTGAAAATGTTTTTTCTCATAGTTTGCCATCCATCTCGATTGATTAAATTGTAGCACGCGATAAACTTTTCTCAGAATTATTCCAACATCTACTGCTTGCTTTATATTTTTTGTAATGTATACTGTAATTTCTATTATTTAGCAAATATGAAACTAACTTATTAACAACTGAATGTTTTGCTGTTGTCATAGTTCTTTCCTTGGGTGATATTGAACTGTAATCAATCATCATACACCCTGTACATAATTGGTAGTCATTGTGTACATCATGCAACGAACTAGGAAAATCTATATCAACGAAAAAAAGTAACATACATTTTTGGTAAATCTTTTCCAGTTTCTTTAAAAAATTGTTCTCGTGTTATCGAATGAAACCCACCGCAGGGCATTGGCTCTGACATTGCCCAACATTTAAATTAACAAAAGTGGAAAAATAATATAATTAAATAAGAGACTTTGATCATAATCTTTTAGATTTTATTATTGGCTGCGGCATATTTTTAGTTATAACTCTAATTCCGCCGCGAATGCCTATTTCAATAAAGTTAAAGCTATCGACGTCTGTCAAGAGATCCAAATCTATTTTGCTTCTTTAGTAGAGAGTCCCATGATAGCCCGGGAGTAGAATAATGCTAACAATGATCTAGTCCATAATTACTGTCGCTTACTCGACGAAAACTTTCTAAAACACCTACTAGTAGTAATACATCTGTTTTCAAATCTAAATCATGATAATCACCAAATGTTCTGCAGTTAAATGTATTCCAAATGTCTTGTGCATATTTGTACTCGTCTTCTGACACATTTTCACCTTTTAACTGATAACAAAAGTTATCTTAGATAGGCACTGAAGTTTCATCAAATCTGCTCCAGTCGTCGAGATATTCATACGGAAAGATGCATTATTTGTCAGATCTATATAATTTTCACCAAACCAACTTTGCAGATTATTAAATGTGCTAAAACCTATTATAAGATCTTCTATTGATGCTGCCATAATTGAAATCTGTCAATGAAACATAATTTTTCCGAGAGTAACTAACATATTCTTTAAAATTATTTGGTATAGATTTTATCTTATTATTTGGTTTTAGTTTAGATTCAATTTCCTCGTTTTTACAATGACATTACTATCATAACAGCGAACGCTATTTAGAATGAGAGATATAAAGTTTGGTTCATGAAAATTTAGATTACTGTTATTATGGTCCGCTCCTAGATATTGGCCAGTTAGATGACAGACATCATTAATGTTTTCACGGTTATTGAGGTGTAAATGTTAGAGGAACCAAAACTGACCATGTTATTTATCACTTCGTTTTGTGTAAGAAACATTTAATGGCGCTATTTCAAATAATGTAGTTATCGACCATATTAACTATATTAAAACTGACAATCGTTGTTGAATTAGATTTAGTTGCACAAAAACAAAATACTAAACGTGGTATAGGTGGCGGTAATAATTTTAAAATTCCTAAAAGACCAATTCTACGAACAAATTTAGAAACTGGTGAAAAATAATGAACTTTAGATCATGATCAGCAGCTGAAAAATATCACGAAATTAATTTAAATGCAGAAAAAAAATTATTGCAGACGGTGTATAGAAATCAATAACATCAAGAACCACTTTTAACAGATTTTGTTTTAGATATAACTATCAATAATTTTTTAAAGGTCTAAAGGTCATTTTAAGTTAAGTAACTGTGGAAAAACATTAGAATATCATCATTATGAAATTTTAATGTTATAAAGCACTTTCATTATTTTTTTTCTTCTGCTGCTGTTTGTTATGTTCTGTCATTTTCTTCCTAAATTATAACATTAGCAGAATAAGCACTAGAAATAATGCTTGTAACATTGTTATTTTTTATATTTTACTAGAACTAAGTTGCCTCGATTACGCCGCGGTGTAAAATTTCATATTCGTCAGATGTTAATAAATTTTCTGATATTAAATGATCAAGTATATCAATAATTTCATTGTCAATATCAGCGCTAACATTTCCACCTTCTTTTGATGATATCAACAGCATTAATCTGTCTTTCATTTCAGTAACTGATGCAAATATTTTAAACTAGTTCCAGGTTTTTCTTTAACAGCTTTCTTTAAGCTAAGTTTATCATGATATTCCAACAACTTTTTAAAATCCCAGCCTGCATCTCTAGCTTTCCCAGTTCTAAATTTTACTGCAGCATTTTTAAAAACACTTGCAATAATACCATTTCTAGCTTTTTCAGAAAGTTTTTTGATTTGAGCTGTATCAATTGCATCATAAGCTCCTATATCTTTTTTGATATGATCTATTTTTTTTTAATAAGAACGTTGCATTTATTCTCTTTCAATAAATAATATTATCAACATCTGAAGTATTGTGAGCTTCCATAAGATCAAAATATCGTACTAATATTTCTTCTTTTGCTTCTTTTTATATTTATTCTGATATTTTTCAGTTTCTGCAATTGATCTTTTTAGACTCTCTTCGGTTCTGTATAATTCCTGAAGCTTCTTCAGCTAACTTTGATTTTTAAATCTCTTTTTACAACTAATAGTTTTGCTTCAGCAGATACCTTTATTGCGATAGACACTGTTACTGTTATTTTTTAAATTATGAATAACTTTGATATAAAGATAGGCGATGATTCCATATCAGTATTGTATGATAGATATATCGATAGTACTTTCTAAGTTCCAGTTTTACATCGTCAAAATGTTTCTTACTTTTTTCTCCTAATTTTATTCTAACTTAATTTATTGGTCTGCGTTAACATCTTCTTTATTAATATCATATATTCTCACATTTTTTAAAGTATTATTTGTTGGTTAAAATCCTTATAATCTTGATCTTTTATTTTGTTATATATATATTGATCTTTTATTTTGTTATATGTATATATATATATATATATATATATATATATATATATATATATATATATATATATATATATATATATATATATATATATAAATATGTGTATATATAAATATATATATATATATATATATATATATATATCTATATATATATATATATATATATATATATATATATATATATATATATATATTCTAAATCATCTTAAAAAACTTTTTATATTGTATATCTCGCTTCCTGATTTGTCCTTCTATATCACTCAGTCTTCTTTCAATCGGTTTAAATAATGTTTCTTCTGCTAATCGTCTCTCAAATATGAGTGGATTATATAACAACCGTTGAAGTTCAGCTGGTCTAGCAGCAGGATTAAGAAATTGTTTTACAAGTGCCGAGGCTAGTTTTTATCAACCTTTATGAGATCTTCTAATAATTGTTCAGCAGTTGTTTCTTGGTGTTCTTCGAGTATACCTTTGCTCTGTAAATTTTTAAGATTCCTATTTTGATAGTGGTTTAGTTTCATGTTCTTTACCAAGTAAAGCCTCAGTAAACGGTTGAAGAGCCGTAGCTGCTACATCTGGAAACGTGATTTGTCCACGTCGTGCTTGCCGTACCTTTTGCTTAAATTCTGCCTGAGATTATGGAAGGTGTTTTTCAAATTTTCTAGATTTTCTATATTTTTCTCGTTATCCGTAATTGTATAATATTTTTCTATAAAAATTGAAAACAAAAGTACTGCAGGTATATGTCAATACAAAAGCGAAACATTTTGGCTGGATCACGTGTTAGTTCATCAAAAAAGAACAAGTTATATTTGTCTTTTGCTGCCTGATGATATTGTTCAATAAATTTGTTTTGTCACGTCACCACATTTTACCTTAGCAATATTTCTAACGCCAATTTTGTCTTCGTTACTCTCCTCCATCTCTTCACAAATCAGCCCTTCCTGTGCATAATGGTGCCCAAACAGCCAAAGTTTATTTACACCGCTGCACAATACCTTAGGACACGTTGACGGCAACTTAGTCGCTACGAGCATGGACTTCAGGACTGGCCAAACGCTTCGACACCGCGCCCATAAAATTTCACCAACAATCGATCTTCAGTAATTTGGTCTACTTGGGCAGACCCAGTTTTTGATCTGCGTGGACCTCCTCAGTAGCCTCCTCACTGGACATGGGCTTGACCTTCTAGAGGCATACACCTGTACCACGGTCAACGCGTGATTTCGGTAGGAATATTTCGTCATCCTTGTACATATCGTTTGTTGTTGAGATGCTTAGACTTGGGTAGATAACTTTGCACGACGAAAGCAGGTAAGCCTCTCCTGTCCTGTTTATCAGCCTATGCCGAGCAGTGATTATTAACCCCTGGTTTCCACTGTTAGATCATAGCTTCTGCCTCCCTATCTGGGGCAGTAATAAACGTTTCTTAGACGAGCCTCTATCAATCTAGCATACTGCCTATTAACCAGATAGCCTTCGTGTTGGCCTTTTTTCCGCCGGAGCTGCTAATAGCACCAAGATGGCCTTTGACGTCCAGCCAGGTCGTGTTCATCCACTAGTGATAGAGTGGCTGGTACATTTCCTCAGGATCTTTTCTTTAGGAGCCCTAGTAACTTTCGAGGCTTGTCCTGATATGGCCGGCGCGATTTTCAACCACCTAGACAACATGCCTTAACATGGCCTTTCTCGCATTTCATATGACAGACATTCAAAATCATACACTCGCTGTTCGCCACATTCCCCGCTCGGTGATTTCATACCGTTTCGGTCTTTTGCTAGAAGGACAAACTTTATACGAGCACGTTGGAGGATGTCGCAGGAGTTGATAAAAAGGAATGTCATTGAATTTTCCAGCGCACGAAGTATTAAAAATCCACCGGTATCATTGGTCCAAACAGGATGACCGCGATCACTATCTACTGATCTGTCCTTCAGTAAGCAATAGTTAACTATAAATGATATTTTCGCTTCACTTGCTACAGAAAAGCTTTTCAGTAGTCGGAGGACACGTTAATGGCTTAGGGTCGCGAAAAGTAATATTTTAATGTCAACCATTTCCATCATATATCAAAGTGGTAGCTATTATGCTAATGTTTTTGTGGATTAAGGCTGCGTGCGAAAATCGTATGTGTATATTTTTTCGTCGAAGTGCAGGCTTAAGTTGATATAAATGCATCTCTTCAGACCCTAAACTCGCACTATCCTTGTAAACATCTACTACAGCTCGCGAAAAGGGGAACCGCTGATAATTTATTTATCCTACTATGTGGATAAGGCTGAAAAAATAGCTTTGTCGGCCTGGCTTGAATTTCAAGGCTGACGCCTCTCCGAACTCCGAAACTACGGGTCAAAACGTGTCAGGATTTTGCCATTGGAACACGATGTAGACTGTGGGCGGGTTTGTCCTTGGCAACAATCGCAACACTATCATCGTCCCAGGTGCGGATTTTGATCTTGTAAATCTCCAGCTGTGACATGACGGCTGGCCATAATTTGTACTCAGCTTGAGTTTTTATCAAGGAGAGAAACAATTGTGGTTAATTTTACTCAAGAGTTGGTTATTTTGTTTATATGCTTTCCTTTACAACAAGGACAACAGAACATGGTAGCGCCTGTCACCACAACAGCTCTTTCAGTAACAACGAAAGGAATTCTCTTATGGCACACTTCGGAAATCGTTATCATTTCATAGAGAGTGATGCCTTCCCTGTACATGATCCCTGGAACCATGAATAACCAATTTTGTTTAGCCTTACCATGTGACAGTTCTAAGAATTTGTTACCAAACATTACATCACGGTCTTTCACATACATGTTAGCTCTCACCGTGTCATTGGTTCGCAAAGATTATTGGGAAGTAGCTTTGGCAGAAATTATTCATACTGCTCAAGCCCTCGTTACCAATGAAAGTTAAAAACACTTTCATTCATTACTGATATCTTGAACAAACATTGTTACGAGTCTGTGCTATTAAAATAAGATACAGAAAAGAGTGAAAAGCAACAATCTTTGTAAAATTCAGCAAATAATTTATTTCCCAAGAGTACAAATTGAAAGTTAAAAAAAGAACGTATGGAATTGCGAATTTAATCCCAAAATAATCTTAGAATTGCAGATACAGGTCCTGATAATTCAAAGTTCTGAATAAATGTTGCCGGAAATCCAAATTAGGTCCAAAGCTGAATGTTTCTGTGAGAACTTGTATAATTCTGATTTACTAACAGTCTTTTGTTGAATAATATAAATTCATTCAGAGTATATAACCTTTTGTTTGTATTTCACTATAATTCCAAGTTTATATTTCCAAGAATGTGATCAAGTCTTTATTTGCGAGAATGTTATCAGAGCACCTTTGTATTTTCAGAAACTCAATTGAATTAAACAATTTGAACAGATAAATTATAAACCAAAAGAACTTCTGAAGACAGAAATAATACAAATTGATTCTGCTCAATCTTAAACACTGATTAATAATTCTTCCAGAAACGAGACTATATAGTCTTGTATTTGACCTATGGTCTCAATTAACATTTCCAAATAAAGTAACGCATTACCTAATGGAAAATAACCTTCAAAGTAATGTTTACAAAATATGCTAGCTATAATTAGCAGTCTGTTATTATAATTATAGTATTTAACCTGGAAAATGACAGGTACACAAAAGGAAATTGTAGGGGAATCCCAATAACCTAAACTTAGACCCAGATAAAAATATTTGCTTCTATTATTAATGATCTTGATAATAAACCCATACACAGATAATATCTTTGCTATGAATTAGTTATTTACAGTATAGAGTGTAACAACAATTTTTAAAAAAAAAATCAATAATTCAGGTCAAGCAGAAAATAAACTTAATTTTGGACGAGGTTAAGTGCGACACACAACATTGCCACTGTCGTGACAATGACGTTGCTTTTTTGAGACCTGGGAACATGTTATATAAGGTGATCTCAGATTATCACTTTGCTACCACTGAATATGTTACATTGATAAATAATGAGGAAAAAGAGAGGAAAATACTATGAGTGAGAGAGAGAGAGAGAGAGAGAGAGAGAGAGAGAGAGAGAGAGAGAGAGAGAGAGAGAGAGAGAGAGAGAGAGAGAGAGAGAGAGAGAGATGCAGTTACAGAAAGAAGAAACACAAATGTTGGAGTGAAAAGAAATTCATATTTTGATATTGATGTTACTAAGAATATTATGTTAGTGCCACCTTTATAGATTTATAGAGAAAAAGAATTAGACAAATGTTTTCTTAATTTTGAAAAATTTGCTCAAAATCCAAAATGACCAAGTGCGCATTGGACTCTGTTATTACATAATGCATTTTTCGATAGGGCCTGAGACATCCATGCATCCTTGTCAGTACAGCAAAATGCCGCCTATGATTTTGTTAAGGAATGCATCCTAAATGGTAGTGAGTTGGTCCATGAGGCTTATCGGCCGAAATTCAGGAACTATACAATTGCAGGGCAAACTCATATCGTATTCGCAAAAGAAAAGAGCAGTTATTTTATAGGTGGTGCCTAGCGAAGAAAGTTGATCAGGTTACGAAAATCTAAGACAACTATTACTACTTGAAGAGTTCAAGAATTGTGCATATAGTGACATTAAGACTTATCTTGATGAGTATAATGCCCAAACCTTCGAAAGTGCTGCTCGTACTGCTGACGAGTATTTCATAGCTCATAAAGATTCTTTAGTAGGCAAGCCTTCTCTCAACAGTCTTCTAGTAAAAAAGTATCTTAGCCTAATACAAACCCTTCTAAATTTCAATCTAGCACAACTTTTAGAAATCATGTTTCTATTAAAACTGACCAGAAATATTTAATTTTTCCTACCTGTACCTGTTTCTAATTGCTACAAATTAAAAACTAAGCATCAGAATCAAGGCATAACTATTCCAAATGCTTTATTTCTAAGAAGTTATGGTCATGGTCATGTATTGAATCAATATATTTCTTGAGTTTAATAAACCTTAGTCTGATTTTATTGTGGATTATTATGAACCATTCATGTTGAAGGGTTCTATATCCCTCATGGGTGATTCGGCCAGTCATATCCTTATTAAAATTTTAAGGGAGACACGAGCTTCTCAGAGTCGTTTATTATCAAGTACATTGCCTTTTTCTGAGAAGTCTTCTTTTAATCAGGGTGTTCTTATTCACGGAATAGATTGCGAATTTGTTAATGTTCCTCTCCATTCTATAAATTTGTCATCCGACTTACTTTCAGGACATGTGGCAATTGAAACAGTGTATTCTTTACTTATTCATGGTATTAACTTATTACTAGGCAAAAACCTGCCTGGATATAAGTTTGTGCTTAATTGACTTGTTAACTGACAAGCCCTGTTTGGATTAAAAAGTCGATCCTATTGAAAAATAATTTCCTGATTTACACCCAGCTTCTGTAGTTACTAGAGCTATGACAAAGATAGCTATTGAGAATGATGTTGATCAGGTGACACATGTATTGGTCAGGCTTTTGATGAGGTCACTCTCATTCCTTGTTTGGATCAATCAAAAATATTGATCATAGTGATCGTCTTTTAACTATTCATTTTCTTTATTCTAATCAGGGTGATAAACGAAAATTACTTATTCTCGACCCGGAAAAAGATCCTGATATCTCCTATTTGTTTCAAAGGCCATTAGTGAAACTGAAGCCACATAAGTACTTGTGTGTTGTTTCATTAAAAATGGTATTCTTATGAGAAAATGGAGACCTCCCAAGATACCTGCTGGTGACGAGTGGTCAGTAAACAATGAAATTGTAGTTCCAAAATCGTACAGACAGGAAAAACTTAGTATGTCCCATGCAACTCGTTTGGCTGGTCATTTAAGTAATAATAAGATTTATCACAAGAGCTAAACTTACTTTTATTGGCGAAAAATTAAAATTGATGTTTGTAAATACTGCAAAGCTTTTGATACTTATCAACAATATTCTTTTATTAAAACAAAACAATAGTTAAAGCTTCGATAATGTTTCTTTACTCAATTTGGTCTTCACAATTCTGTTGAATCTGATCAATGTTCAAAGTTTATTTCTGGAGTTTTCCAGAAGGTCATGCTTGAATTTGGCATCCAGCAATTCAAGTCGAAAGTGAAATTATGGTTTGACAGAACTACAGTGGAGAGAACCTATGATTTTGCTGATAGAGCTCTGTTTATCTTCTTTATTCTTCAAAATTTTCTTCAGATTAGGTATTACAAAGTTAAGAAGAAAATGAATGAGTTAGATTATAATAATAGTACTCCTGGGATGTAAATAAATTAAAGGAGTACCTGTATGCTGTGAGAAATAGCCTGGTTAATAATGCAATTAATTTAGTTGTACCTGTCCTACTCATTGAGGATTTAAGTGAAGAAATGCGAACGGACTCTATTGATTTTAGAGTAACAAATCTTCGGAATTCTAAAGTTATAAATAATATGAACCAGAAACTTTCACATTTGCAACAAGAAGAAAAGAATGAATTTAAACAGTTATTACTTAAAGATGAAAACTTATTTTCAGATTTTTCTTCGGGAACAAACAAAATCTACCTTGCCGCTGAAGTAGTAAGTTACAATCATGTTAAACAACATCTTTACAAGATGAACCCTCTCAAACAGGTATGTTTGAAAAAAGAAATTAAGTATTTGCTGGACATGATTTCATAGAGCCTAATAAAAGTGACTGGAGATGACCATATATACTTGTTCCGAAACCAGATCATACTTTCCGCATGAGCACTGGTTAGAGAAAGGTGAATAGTGTGACAAAAACGAATTCATTTCCATTGGCAAGAGTCGATGACTGCATTGATAACATTGAAAATGCTTAGTATGTTACCACATTTGATCGTCAGAAAGGTTTTTTTTGCGAATCCAACTGAGGGAAAGGGCAAAGAAAATTTCAGCATTTTTGACTCCAGATGGACTTTATCAATTTAAAGTGATGGTGTTTGGGATGATGGGTTCGCGAAGTACTTTTCTGCGTTTGATGAACATAATTACATCTGGTCTAGATAATTGTGAAGCTCACATCGATGATGTCATCATCTTCAACGACACCTGGAAAAGAATATTTAGCGACAATTCGGAAATTCTTTGACAAACTCACTGATGCAGGTTTGACAATTAATTTATCTTAAAGCGAGTCTTGCCTTGCTTTTGTAATATTTCTAGGACATTTTGTTTGACATGGACAATTTAAGGTTAAGAGTGCATCAGTTCTTATAGCTCCAAATTTCAGCCAATCACGTAAACTGTCTGTTGATTTAAGTGATCTTGTGGTTGGAACAGTATTGATTGAGAAAGATAAAAATAGTGTTGCTCATCCAGTTTTCTATTTTTGTAAGAAACTAAATAGGCAACAGAAAAAATATTCCACAATCAAGAAAGGAATGTTTCACTTTGATTTTGGCATTACAACACATTGAAAGTGACAATAGTTCAGCTCCTAATTCGATTAATGTTTTTAGTGACCTCATCCCACTTATTTTCATCGTCAAGATGAAAAACAAATATCGCAGATTATTAACGTAGAGGTTGTTGTTACAGGATATAAGAATGAGATCAGGCACATCGAGGGAAAAGACAATTTAGTAGCAGATGCACTTTCACGTGTATAGAAATATATTGTTTCATGTATACTTTGTGTCATTCGTAAGATTTCATCTTATGTATTTTTTACTACATGCATATTTGATTTATGTAAAACGAACGTTTTTATTGCATAAATCTTGCTTTTTCTTTTTCTTTATGAGGAGGAGTGTTATGCATATTTAATTTAATTGTTTGACTGTTAGTTTCAAATTTGTTTTGATTCCATTACATGTTTTTGTAATGTAACATTGTTTACTGGACCTGACCTTGTCCAGAATTGAGTTCAATTCTGTTTGACCTGCTTGACCTTTTATTTCATCGATTTACACAACTAATAATAGTTTCATTATACTCTATGGGTATGAGTGCATCGACCAAATTATTATTCAAATAAACATGTTGATTTGGGTCAGAATTTTGGTGGTTCCTAAATGAATTTTATATGAAATTATGTCTTAAATAAACAAGGCTCAATTAAATCATGCTAGAAAGTTATTTTCTGTTAGGCAATAATAGTTTTTAGAAAATGCTAATTTGTGACCCGAGGTCAAATAGAGAATCATATTATCGTGTGACTGTCAGAATTTTTCAAGTTGTGCTCTAACATCTGGCACATTACACTGTATTACATTATGTCCAGTTTGGGATGAATTTTACTTTTTTCAAATTATTAATTTCAAGTTATTGTTTTCTCTGGATGTAAAAAAAAAAACTGCTCTGACAAAATTCTTGGATAAATATATTTATTGGAATTTATACTGAATTCTGACATGTAATAATATTTCGGTGCTTCAACAAAAGACTGTTGACACATCAGTAAAGCGTAGGTCATTACAGACACGTCATCGCGTTCAATTTTAAATCTCTTCGGAACTTGAATGAATTTCATTCAGAACTTTGTGCTATTATGACTTCTGTCCTTAATTCTGGGATTTATGTTCTGTTTCATTTTTCACCTTGTATTCTAAGGAAATAAATTATTTGTTAAATTGTATAAAGCTTGTATTCTTCACTCTTTACTGTCACTTATTTTATGTACTCGAAACACATTGTATTCATTAATAAGCTTTAGGACGTGGAAGCTAGTCAGTAACATTGTGTGTTATGTAGTAAATGTGGGTGCAATTTGATAAGAATGTGTGTTGGTCATGAGTTTCGGTGATAGCTGGTAAGTGCTGATTAGTGGAGGTGGGTGCTGGTCAGTAAAATGGTGTATGTTTTTAATATTACATTTTCCTTGTTCATATATAAGTTTTGACTTTGGAGCTAAATGTTATTTTTCGTTATTGTTTTTGTCACATTTTACATGCTCCATTCCACGTACTGTCCCATAATATTATGCCAAGACACATCTCTAACTTGCACGTCCCTTGTCCTCGTTTAAAAAAAGAGTCGTAATATTAATTCAAATTGTCTCCATAGTCTCATATGTTCCCATACATTCCCAGATTATTATTTTTGTCAGATTCTGTGGCTGTGATGTTACGAGCTGACAAAACTCAGCGACCCAATATTAAACCGTAAACATATAGGTATATAACACTAAGGACTTTTAATAGTTGTGACTCACAACTAATTCAGTATTTTCAACACACATGTATAGTTTTGCAACAAGCTTTCGTTCAGTTTTTATTTAATTTTCCTTGCATGTTAAACCGATAACATTGCATGAATATACTTTACTATCATTCAGAAATATTAAGTTAGTGAAATGAACCCAGCAGTGAAATATTATTACAAACTGATTGCTATATCATTATGCTATGAGTACAATCCTTCCTCTGCACGAGTTTTTGTTTTAAGAGGAGAAAGAAAAGAAGAAAAAAAAAAGAAAAAAAAAAAATGACTACGCCACCGGTCTTAGGAATAATATCAGATAAATTGTGATTAGTGGACCAGTCTGAATTTCATTCGTGTCAAGATGGCAGACACAGTGATAGGCATGGCTTCGGAGGAGGTGTCGGTAAACTCTAAGTCTGGTGTTGAAACTGTTGGCCAGAAAGAAACTTTTACAGTGGAAAGTAAGCCGAAATACAACTTGATTCATGAAATATATGCAAAAAATATGAAGGCACTATTGTGTTGCTCTGTATATCCCACATGTCGGATTCTTGCCAGATTTTCCATATGTTTCTGTGTACAACCTACTTTCGGATACGTAAAACGCCTTTAGTTGATGCGCTATTAATTGCAATAAAAGTAACATGTAAATTATAATTTATAAACATGCATGATATTTAAAGTCTAGGAAACAAAGTGTTTCTTCGGAATATAGTATTTGCCGGCAACTGACATTCAGTCTTTTTCAAATTGCTGTTGTAAACGATCAAGACTGGTTAATTTCAAATAATGTAAGTTGTTCCTCAGAAATCAGCTACAGAGAGATATTGACTAGATGCAATGTATAGACATTTCACCTTTATTAATGTTGATTGACGAACACCGCACATTCTTATTTTCGTTCATTATTGATTAGGTTTGTTTTCGATGGCTTTTAGTAATGCAAATATTCTTAAGAATGGGTGGGTATGTTATAGCCAGATATCATGTATAGTACATGATAAGTGAAAATTTAAAATTAATGTACTTTAACAACTGTCATTTTAAATGTACAGGTACAATCTGTTTTGTGGGGCCTTGAGTAGTCCTATAAAGTAAGACATAGCATTTGTTGGCATTTTTTGGTGCTGTGTCTTGCGACCCTAATAATGGCCTTACATAGCCCAGTTCTGATGTCATTGACATTGGAACAAGAAGTCAAAGTTACAGGAATATCACACACACTTGGCAGCCTATATCGACACTCATTCACTAATTATTGTGTAATTAATATACTTACTGTGCTGTCTTTATCTATCCTGGTGGAATCAAAACATGACACTAGCAAATGGATGCATTTTCATGTTCTGTTAACATATATTTGAATTTGTTGCAATGTGACTGCAGTCGAAGTACGCTGAAGTATTTTCCAGTAGGTTCATGTGGGAGATATGTTTCTTGAACGAAACAAAACATTCCTTACAGTTCCATTAAGCATAATATATTTTTTATTTGTTTTGTTAAAGAGTAATATTTCAGCCTAACACAATAGAGGAATTCAAGGCTTTCATCGCTTTCCAGCCAACTGAAATGAAGGTCAGTAAAACTTAAAAACAACTCCATTTCTTTGGTGAGAATTTGAATTTATTATAGAAAAGACATCAGGGTAACTAAAGTCTGACAAAAACATTGTAACTTTACTTTATAGAAAGGCATTATTGGTAGCCAGTTGTATGTGATATTCCTAAAAATATGACTCACATGAATGTTTCAACTTTTAATTTGTTTCACGTTTTTATTTCCCTATAAATAGCCTTGTACCCTTGATAACCTTGGCATCAGGGCAGGCCATATTAAGTAAATGTTCTTGTAGCATATAAACATATTAACACATTCCTGAATAGTGAAATATACACCATAAAATAAACCTCTATTGGTCCAGTCTGTTTAGTGCTTGCAACACAAAGTACATTGCATTGAGACACATTTTCTCTTAGGAAATATACATATGTTTATTTACAAATTAAACCTTTAAATTTTACACAGACTATGAAGAACATGATGCTGCATTCTGTAACAAACATATTAATAAATACACTTAGGATTGCTTGTTTTGGTCATATGATGAATTTATTGGTAATAGATGGATGAAAGTAATAAAAAAGTGTAATCCCTTAAATATATTCGGTAGGAGATAATCTTTAATTATTTTAGCTAATGTAGATACAATTTATTTGGTTCAATGAATTCTTTCAGTCAGCATGACAAATACTGCAAAACTGTACCCAAGTGTGAGGCAGCTATTATTCATAATTTAATAAAAATTGTCCATTTTAGAAATTGACATGAATACAAATAAAACTCTTTGTTGGTAAAGAATATGGATCCAAAATGTATTTATACAGTGTACAGATTTTAGCATTCAGTCCAACAAATTGAAATTACTGAAAGTTGGGACATAATTGACTAAATGGTACTGCATCTTTGGGAACCAGAAATAAAGTTTGAAGTCACATGAATGAATTTTGAACTAATACAGTAAAAAGCAAAAAAGTAAAAAAAGTAAAAATGAACATAAAATGAGTGTGATCAATTAGTATATGCAGAAGTATGTGCATTTTATTATTGAAATTAGATGCAGCATGAAACATTTGATCTGTTTTTTAAAATGACATGTCAGAATAACCCTTTTTCATCAGACAATGGAATGAAATTAAATTTTTTTCAATGTAATTGATGGAATCAGTGTTTATTTTTAGTTCTACAGATAACAAAAGAAGCACAACAGCAACATGGTTTAAGACACGGTGATCACCAGCGATACAGGTACAGTTTTATTTCATGTGTAACATTTTATTGAATACACCCCCAAATCTTTGTCCAGGGAAAGGGATTGCTGCCCATGTAAGGGATATTAGCAGACATTTATCCAATACAGAGCCTGGAGTATGCCTCTGTATTATTGGATTTTCTCCTTGGGCATGACTTGGAAACTTGAGATACCCACCCTCTGCCCATGTGATTGGTCATGAGGAGATAAATGTACTTGGGCATTCAGCTCTTACCTTTGGTCATGGGACATTTGCCTGGAGTAATGGAATTATCTTGACTTGTAACTTGGAACTAAAACGGTACATTTACAGCATTACAACAATGTCCCCATCTTAGGACACTGCTAATTAAAATGACTGCTCCCTTGTGCTCCAAAAATCAACCTAAATTTGTCTAAAGTACACTATTCTTGGCAGCTATTAAAATATGGAAATTGAATTTGCCAAACAAGACAATACCAGCTTCTAAAAGTGCAATGAATGGTTTACCAAATACATAAAATGTAAAAAAAAACAAATTGCAGATCTAGCAACATTTTCAGATAGCCAGCTGCTTTCCCAGTAGCTTCAGGTCCTCTAGGTGAAGGCTGATCTGTTTTAGTAAATGTCTGGAGGTGGCTGACTATTGCTGGATACGATTTCCACAAATTGTCCAAATCCCTCTGCCAATGTGTCAACCATCTAGTTCCACCAACATGAGTAGGGACTACCTTTGTGATTCACAGCACCTCACCTGCACCTAACAAATCATTTCTATTTAAAGAGCTATTCTGATAAAACTAGTTAAGCCAATTCCAAATAATGAGTATGGCAGTGTATTCATACAAGACATTTCTGTGATTCTCTAAATCTGGTAATAATACCATTGTTTTTTCAAGTATTGATAGCAGCAGCTCCATCACAACCAAATCCAACAAGTTTACTTTTGAAATCAGGCATTGCAATTCATGCAAATGCATCATAAATAGCTCTTAGCTCATGAAACTTAAGTCATACCCAAAAATGAAGTGCATATTTGCCCACCCATGGCAGTTCTCATATAAATAACTTCTTTTTCACAGAACCCCTTATAAATGTAACCATCAGTGATAATACTAATAAATGGTACTGATTTAATCTTTTGTTCAAGTTTATTTGTTGCACACCGTGCAATAAATTCTGAAAATACTTGTGCCTCTTTGTCATTGACATATGTTTGAGCAACATCTATTCCATTTTTGGCATCCAATTGGACCATCTACATATAATCGCTAAACTGCCTTCTCATTTTTACTAGGGTGTGTACATTCCTAAACAAAACTGACATTCTTCCAACAACTTTTTCATTTAATGTCATGACGATTTTACTTGCAGATTAATATCCTTTGGATTTCAATAATTCTAGACTCATGATCATGCAATTATGATTTGTGAATTGGTTTCATGGTTTCCAACCTTAAACTACAAATGAGCCTTTTTTTCATCCTCCATTTTTAAATGATCTATGCAGATGCTGAAAAACATGGTATTAACTTTGGGGTTAGAGTTAAGCCACAGCTGACCACATTTAGACTTCTCTAGAAAAGTTTGGTTCCGACTTTATCATACTGTTTATCATGTTCCATTTCGTTTTTTCAGTCTTAAGCCTTTTTCAGCCGGATTTTCCACTTCTTATACAAATTGCCACATTGTTTTCTTTGCTTTCTTTGTTTAACTGTGAGTCTTGTCAGTGTGACAATAATGCTTTGCACACCATTTGTAATGCTTAATATAAAATGCCTATGTGATCTGGATTTAGATACAGGAGTTATAAGAAGTTCAGTAACTAAAAATAGCATGTTATTTGTCCGCATTTCTGTTATGGAATTCATTAAAAATACAAGAAAAGCAAACTTTGAAATAATTACATGGATTCATTTTTAATTAGTCAGACATGTATTGGAACATATTTTTTAGTCTGTGAGGAAACCTATTACTCACAGGCTAACGGACGTCCATTTGTTTTGAACCCTGCTATAAACTGCCTCACTGCAGATATAGCGATATGATTGAAAAAACTGTTAAAGCTATGGTCAGAATCCAAATAACACATCACACATTTTTTAATGCTGTTATGTGTGAATTCTCAAGAGAGAGTCAGATAATAATCTAAATTATAAATACAAATATTTATTCCAAACAAAAGTCTCTGTGCTATTATTTTATTATTTTATTTATCTTCATTCCCCCAAATGAAAATCTGGGACAAATTAAGATTCAGATTAAGTTTTTACAGCATCAAGTCCGTGTATTTTTTTCATTGATGTTTAAACAAGTTTGACCCTCAAGGCTCATGATTCAGTAAAGATATTACAAAGAATTAATTTTCTGGGTATTATTTTTGGTATACTATTAACTGGTAACTGTATATAACAACTGCTTGAATTACCAGCTTAATATTTCTGCACGTATCTATTATAGGAGTTACTGTTCCCGCAGAATTAGGCGCATAAGGAAGTCTCTTCATTTTCCACTAGGAGACAAAAGACGAGTTACACCTAAGAAGATCACAGTTGAGATTCTGAAGGATGTGCGGTATGTAAAAAGGAGTACAGAATGCAATTGCATGTCTACACCCTATCCTACCTCTTTTAAGGTTGCAAAAAATTAATTTCATTTTTGATCTTCCTCTAGGTCCAGATGTAATTTGCACGTCAGATCATTTGCATTAAAATTTTAAAAATCAGTATTTGTTCCTGAAAATCGGTATTTTTGTCATAAGCATTTGGTATTGTTGAATTATGGGGCTGGCAGCTATGGGAGTGACTTGTCATGAGTAAATCAGAAAAAAAAACCCAGATATACTGCATAGCTAGTAGTAGATAAAATGAAGATAAAACCAGTGTACTATACAATTATATTATTGAGTGGAATGTGGCATAAAATCCTTAATGCTCAACAATATAAATACAGTATATATAATAAATGCATGCATTTATTATAGGTAATACACATATATAAATATAGTACTAATAATTATCTTATTCACAATATGCTATAATATGTAAATTCCACATCTTAAAAATGAACAGTGAAAGTCCACACATTTGCATTTCACAGTATCCTAGAAAGTCACTATCTAATGTCATCTAGTACAAAGACCAAGAATTCATCCTCATTGTCTGGTGTCATAATAATGTATACAAGTTTGTGTTAAACTTTAAATTAGTCCTTGCAATTGAATTTTTAGGATAACTAGTGTTTGGAATAATACCAATGCAGTGTAAAGATTATAATCTTGTTAACTTTAAGTTCATCTACATTCATACTTCAGAATCTTTAAGTTGTAAACTGAACATTAGGACAAATCATATGATTTCTTTGTTGGATGATTTACAAGAATTTCTCGAAGAAAATGTCCTTGAAAAATAAAATTCATACTCTGCCTGCAGCTATCTTCACCTAATATTATTCGAGGCTGAGAGAGCATGGGGCTATGCCATGCAGCTGAAGACTGAAGCCAATACAGAGCCAAGAAAGAAGTTCCACATGATCAGTCGCCTCAAAAAGGCTGCTCTGCATGCAGAGGAACTCCACGTTCTCTGTGAAACTGACAGATGTGATGCTCGGACAAAATTAGAGTCACAGGTTGGTTAGAATTGTAATTTACTAAAATTAAATCACATTTTTTATACATGCCTACTTGCAGACATCTGATTTAATCAGAGAGCTAAAAGGGAATTTTTTTGTTGTATTAACATAACTTTTAACAGGGGGTGAAATGGTAAACATGTAGAGCATATTGATACAGTTTGCAATATACAGCCTATGATATGGTACATTATTGATAGACATAAACTTGATGTAAAATCATCTTGTTTTATGTCTTGACATAAATTTAGTAATCAATGCTGTCTTATCTTCAAAAACAAGAAATAATGCAGTTTTTTTGTGCAATGAAATCAGCTGTGTGGGTGGAGATGACAAGCAATCTAATTCATCACATTGTTCATAATGCAAATGCAAAACAGCTACCTTGTCCAGGCGTTTGTTTTTGTCATTGAAAAGGAAATTACTAAACTCTTTTTCTCCTTCTAGAAATTAACAGTGATTTTGACTCATTTGATTATGAATCTTCTCCTTTTCCAATTCTGTACATATTGTTTTAATCCTGTTGGCATGATGATTTGCTGATCACATGTATCTACATAAAAGGTGACATTCCAAACATATTATCCATGTATGACTTCAGTACATTACATATCATTTAATTTTAGTAAGTACTTTGATGCTTAACTTTTCTGTTGAGTTGTATCTCTGGATCGAACAATGATGGAATAGTTCCATTGTGTCATAGAGTGAATAAGCTACAGTTCTGATTGGTGTTAATGTTTTTCCCCCCTACCTTGAACAAACAGTAACTGCCAATTAGAATTGTATTAAATTACTTTACTGCATCATGCACTGATTCAAATTCGGACCAGGTGTCTTTTCTATTGTGATATGTTTTTAGTGTTTGAACAAGCTGACAGAAATATAAATTAGTATGGAATTAGTGAGGAGGATTCAGTTTTAAAACCACTTGAGTTTGTCGACTTGTGTTGATTTATCGATTGCAGTTATGTGTTATTAATAGTTTGTTTTTTAAAAAAATAGGACAGAAAATGCCAACATATCTGCAATAGGTGCCTTCGATAAATTTTCAACTAATAAATTATTCAACACTACAATAGGTTCAAGTTATTTGTATTGGGTAAATATCCTTTTGTATTTATTATTCACCTCTCATATCAATATTAGAAACAGTATGGATTGATCAAGAAATCCATTAGTCATTTCAAACATACTTGTAGCACATTATTGGTTACAACATGTCCAGGAAATGAAATGGGAATTAAGTGTTTTTCCCGAAGACATGTTGAAGCAGCAAAACCAAGATCTGTATGTGATGGTTATGAGTTGAATACTTTACCAGATGAGCAACAGCAGCATGGTTAGAGGTCAAAGGTAACAGATATAGAAGAATTGCACTTTTTGTAGATTAGATGTGGATCAGAGTACTATTTGAAGCATTCAAGTACAAGTGCTTTTGTTTTGCTAAGTGAGATTACAAGTACTTCCAAATAATAGGAGTGCAAGCCTGAGTACTTTTGAGTACATTTAATTGAGTATAATGAAACCTCACTATAGCATCATGATCATGTTTGACATGATTAGTATCATTTAGTAGCAATTAGTCATTCAGCTGAAGAAAATTCAGCATGCATAACCATAGACTTGGCAAGTTATAGCTTCAGTGGCATATCATTATTAAAGCATATTAAATCAGATACAGTGAAAATACAGTGACTGCATACTTAATATTTTTTTCTCATCATCTTTGCATCCATGACAATTCCATCTAGAATATGTACAGTAAAGCATATAATGTGGCCATTTCAGCTTAGATCATGATGCATCTAAATTCAGTCCCCAGAACAATGCAATATATATATATATTTTTTATATATAGTGAACCATATATATATATATATATATATATATATATATATATATATATATAGAGAGAGAGAGAGAGAGAGAGAGAGAGAGAGAGAGAGAGAGAGAGAGAGAGAGCATGAAAAGTTATGGTAATGATACATATGCTCACCATCTGATCTCTTTTGACAGTTCCATTTGTACAGTAAAGCATATGTTGTGGTCATTTCAGCTTGGGTCATGTTGTATCAGTTCAATTCCCAGAATAATGCAAGAAAAGATATACAGACCATTTATAGTTCAGTACGTAGCACATGCATATATTGAGATCATTTAGAGGTGTCTGTGTAAATATCAGACTACTAGAATTTCTTTATTAGATTCCATATGGATCTGAATACAGTTCCCAATTCTTTCAATTGCAGCGTGAATAATTATAACAAGGAAATGGAATAATTGTTTTTGGAATTGATTTGATTCACTGGTTGACTGTGATTGCCTGACAAAATAGCTAAGCCACATATGTTGACAGTTTAAAGTTTTTAATGTTTTTTGACTGTTATTGCTCTGGACTAAGCAATGATTGTGCAAGGGATATATTGAAGCCAAACTAAAAAAGACTTTATGCGGTTCAGTAAGAATTAGATTAACAATTGTGAGCTTTTTAAAGGGCTGATGACTTTAAAAAATAAACTAAACTCAAAGTGCAGTGATTGTTGACAAAATCAAAATAAACATTCACAAATATAAACATTTAACATTTTTATTCATATAAATCATATTCTTGTTTATTTTGGCTCAAAAAGTTTGTAGCACTTAAAGAGTTGATGAAAATTGTCTTGTTTGTTGAATTATGAAGCATGTTTGAGCAGGGTTTCACTGTAATAGCATAGAGGCAAGAAACCTGACACTTCACACTTATTTTATGCATGAATTATTTTTAGAAACAAGTTACTTTCAGTTTTTAGACCAAAATTACCATGAAACTTGATACCCATTCATCCCAAGGTCTAAAATGACATCCAATATGGCTGCTATCTTGATATAACCACTACTGCTGGACAAATGTCTTTTTGTGATGGGATTTTAACCAGAAAACTTCTTGTGGTGTGTAGTTGGTGTTAAATACAGTGACCATTATAATCTTGTCACTACTTCTCCTAAGTGGAAATATATATCAGCATTTAGTTTTCACCAGAAGACTTCTTATGATGTCTGGTTGGTGATAAATGAAATCTGACATTCATTATGGACACCATCGTAGTGATATTTAATTTTTATTTTGCTACTTCTTTTGAGTGCCTTTATCAGCTTGGAGTTTTTTAAAGAAAGCTTTTTATGATATCTACATGTCATTAGTACTGAATGAAAATGGTTATGGTTGGACTTGAAAAATGGCTGCCACAACAAACATATTGAAAATCTTGTCAATAATTTTCCTGAATGTGGATAAAAATTTGTTAATAGTTGTACCATAAAACCAAGTAATAATGGTTTAACCTGCACTTTTTTCTTTTCAGGCATACCTTGCATTTATAAAGGGAAGTGTTGCATTTGAACTTGAGAACTGGAAAAGTGCAATAGAAAGCTACAGTAATGCAAAGTAAGAAGATCTGAATTGCTTCTTGCAAATAATATTGTTATTGTACTATATATTTTTCTGATAACTTCGTACATATCTATATATAAAAAGCGTAGGTTTTTCAGGGTCCCAATAAAAGTTACCCATAAATCTTATTCCACCTACATATGCTGTAACAAGTATAAGTTCATTTCACCGTGCCATGATTTTATGTCATTCCACAACATTGCTTTGTGTCACGATAATGGTGTAATTTTTAAAGTAAATCATTGACTTTTGTATCAGTTTTCTCTTCAAAGATGAAGTTTGAAAGTGGGAAAAAAAGTTTGATGACTATAAATGTCAGAATTAACATTGCTGTAGGCAGAATCTTCATTGAAAATGCACACATGATCTTATTGGAAAAACAAAAAAGAAATTGATAAGTAAAGATATTTATTTAATCAAAATACTTCAGAGCAAGCATACAAGGGCATTGACAGACTTGAAACACAAATACGATATTAAGGAAGACATAAGAAATCTGGTATTATAGTCATTAAAGCACTAATTCAAGAAAGTGAAGCCTTGGCATAGCTTATATTAGTGAAATTTTTTATTTTGGAGCAGAGGTCTCCATTAGATTATACCTGTGAGCTGCGGACAAGTGTACATAACAACCATAAAGAAGTTTACTAACTTGTTCATGCTGGCTAGGCTAATTATATATATGTCCCGTCAGCAGATTAAAAGTGAAGTTTTCGGCACAGAACAATAATCATAGATATATAGGTCCCATCAGCAGATTGAAAGGGAGGTTTTCGGCACAGAACAGTAATTATAGATATATAGGTCCCATCAGCAGATTGAAAGGGAGGTTTTCGGCACAGAACAGTAATCATAGATATATAGGTCCCATCAGCAGATTGAAAGGGAGGTTTTCGGCACAGAACAGTAATCATAGATATATAGGTCCCATCAGCAGATTGAAAGGGAGGTTTTCGGCACAGAACAGTAATCATAGATATATAGGTCCCATCAGCAGATTGAAAGGGAGGTTTTCGGCACAGAACAGTAATCATAGATATATAGGTCCCATCAGCAGATTGAAAGGGAGGTTTTCGGCACAGAACAGAAATCATAGATATATAGGTCCCATCAGCAGATTGAAAGGGAGGTTTTCGGCACAGAACAGTAATCATAGATATATAGGTCCCATCAGCAGATTGAAAGGAAGGTTTTCGGCACAGAACAATAATCATAGATATATAGGTCCCATCAGCAGATTGAAAGGGAGGTTTTCGGCACAGAACAGTAATCATAGATATATAGGTCCCATCAGCAGATTGAAATGGAGGTTTTCGGCACAGAACAGTAATCATAGATATATAGGTCCCATCAGCAGATTGAAAGGGAGGTTTTCGGCACAGAACAGTAATCATAGATATATAGGTCCCATCAGCAGATTGAAAGGGAGGTTTTTGGCACAGAACAGTAATCATAGATATATAGGTCCCATCAGCAGATTGAAAGGGAGGTTTTCGGCACAGAACAGTAATCATAGATATATAGGTCCCATCAGCAGATTGAAAGGGAGGTTTTCGGCACAGAACAGTAATCATAGATATATAGGTCCCATCAGCAGATTGAAAGGGAGGTTTTCGGCACAGAACAGTAATCATAGATATATAGGTCCCATCAGCAGATTGAAAGGGAGGTTTTCGGCACAGAACAGAAATCATAGATATATAGGTCCCATCAGCAGATTGAAAGGGAGGTTTTCGGCACAGAACAGTAATCATAGATATATAGGTCCCATCAGCAGATTGAAAGGAAGGTTTTCGGCACAGAACAATAATCATAGATATATAGGTCCCATCAGCAGATTGAAAGGGAGGTTTTCGGCACAGAACAGTAATCATAGATATATAGGTCCCATCAGCAGATTGAAATGGAGGTTTTCGGCACAGAACAGTAATCATAGATATATAGGTCCCATCAGCAGATTGAAAGGGAGGTTTTCGGCACAGAACAGTAATCATAGATATATAGGTCCCATCAGCAGATTGAAAGGGAGGTTTTTGGCACAGAACAGTAATCATAGATATATAGGTCCCATCAGCAGATTGAAAGGGAGGTTTTCGGCACAGAACAGTAATCATAGGTAAGGCTCAGATTAAGCTTGGGAATAATCATTCATTTTTATATAGCTAGAGGTAACACCTTTTAAAGACTTTGATTTCAGTACAGCTCTAACAGTGGAGAAGGGAGAAGAGTTGAAATGTTCAGTAACTATTGCCATTTCTTACTCCCCAAATTTTCCTTTTCCTCCCTTAGTTCAGTGACCTGGGAGGAGGACTAACTGCTTTAGATAATGCCTTTATACATCATGGAATCAATTTTATGAAAGTAAGAAATTCATACCATTTGTCATAGCACAGCAAAATTGCAACTGTTTGGTGTTTAACTTCACACAAACATCAAGTAACTTTTGCATTTGCATTTGCATTTTCATGAAAATTGATGTTCTTCAAATGCATAAATGCAAGATAAACATCTTTTTCACACAAAACAAAATCCTTTGCTTCCGTGTGCCATTAGTCTGTGTGATTTTGTTTGGTGTTTCATGTATAGCTGATCTTGATGTCATAAATGCTTATATTTTCTGACTCCTGGAAATGTAAACATTTTTTGTAACCAATATTAATAATGTGATTGTCACATCCATCTATCATGAATTCATCATTTGCTTAATATACTCCTAGTATTAAATACTATTCATTGTCAGGTTTCATTGCATCATAAACCCATGGCATGCTGGTCCTCATCGGAATCACTGAATGATAAGTCAGATAACTCTTAATATGAACTTTTAAATGAATGGTTTTCGGCCACCCCATTGGCATAATGCTTATATCATCTGCCTTGGATGTGGGAGGTCGTGGGTTTTAACCCTGGTCTTGTCATACCAAAGATTTACAATTATGTTACTAACATCTGCATCGCTAAGCGCTCAGCATTAAGTTGTTAGTGTTAGGACTGGTCAGACTGGTGTCCAGATAATTTGACAGGGTGGACTTGATGTTACATGTCTGCGGGATGATGCCCCAAGGCTGGACATCACTTTAAACTGCCACACAGGAGATAACTTGGTGATATAACTGCAAAATTATTAATACTATGTTAAACATCCAAAAGCACACACACACACACACACACACAAAAATGGAATTTGAGGGTGCTGTACAATATATAAATAAGTAAAACTTTTATACTTTTTGTTGAGACAGAAAATGATTCCAAGTTTAATAACTGAGTTTTAATTGTTTAAAATGGCATTATGAACTTAAATTAGATGCATATCCACTCATTGAACTTAATTCTATTCATATGTTAAGCCTAAATGTGGACATCATTTAATTTGAAGAAATTCTTAACAATGCAATATTGATTTCTCTTCACTTTAAATTCAGTAAATTTGCCATGCTGGCCCCCAACCCCAGAGGTGCTTTTGACTCCTTATTTGCTTTTACAGGTACCATATGGAATTTGATGTGCACCAAATGTCAGCAAAATTAAGTCTTAACTAATTTTGAATCCTTTCATACAGAATTTTGATGGCATGAGTTTTGGATTTGTGTTGTTGTTGTTGTTGTTGGGCTTAACGCCATATTTCAGCACACAATAGGCTATTCATGGCGGCCAGTATTAATAGTGGAGGAAGAAACCGGGAAATCACCGGAAAGAACCACCGACCGACGCGAAGCTACTGGCAAGCTTTCTCACATATCCACATTCGCCGAATCCTAGACTCGAACACACACAGACAGAGGTGAGATGGCAGTGATCAGTAACGAACAGCGCTTTAGACCACTCGGCCACTCGGGGCCCCCATTGGATTTGTGTAAGTACATATCTAAATATAATGTGTTAATCTCAGCAAATTCTTTCATTGATGTTATCTAGCAGATTTAATTTATTCTTATTCATAATCTTCACTCCTTGAACTAAAGCTCATTGGTTTTCCAGAACAATCTATGAGAAGCTGGCCAGTGCCTTTACAGAGGACCTTCAGAGCATGTATCTTCAGCGGGTCAGTGAAGTTGAGCCCAACATACGGTACTGTGCATACAATATTGGGGACGAGTCAGCCATCAAGGACCTAATGAAAATGAGAAGAAAGGCCGGAGGGGATCAACTTTCATCACAGATAGATGTAAGAATTGTCTTTAAGAGATTCTCGTTCTCTTTAATCCGTTCTTGTGAATGTGACCATTTGCCATGTCAGTTATTTCATTCAGCTGACATTCAGACATATTCTGTATACCATTATTCCTTCAGCTTTTCATTCATTGTGCTGAAACTTTCTTAACTTTATCTATCATGTTATTTTGGATGTGGCGATTTTTTTTTATGGAGTTAATATCTTTTGAACACGTTACTAATAGCACAATTCTTTTTTAAACACCTATTTTAACACATTTTATCTGGAATATGCCTGCAGGCATAATACCCCATTCTATCCTGAATACGCCTCTGGTCGTAGACTCCCATTATATCTGGAGTACACATTTAGTAATAGTTTCGCTAGGTATATGTAGCGTCTCTTGAAACACGTAGTTTCACTAAGTGTATGTAGACTCCCATTGTATCTGGAATACACCTTTAGTCGTAGTTTCACTAGGTATATGTAGTGTCTCTAGAAACACATGTTCTACATCACAAATACTTGTGTCCTTCACCGACAACAGAAAATGGTTAAAGCACGCATGCACAGAAAAATTGGAAAAATATCTATGGATAGGAAAGAGCTGATTTGAAAATCGATTGATAAAATGATGGACAAGAACTCATATGTGAACATGGATTTTGATACCGAAGATAGTGACATTGAAGTTGAAGATTTTGATGATTATGAAGATAATATTGACTTAATTGATGGTTATATGGAAATAAATTTGATGATAGAGATGGTGCATAGCTGCATCAACTTTTTGACAGCGATTCAGACAGTGAAGCTAACTTCGAAGGATTTTAAAACATGTTCTAGATTGTGAACTCAACAAATTGTTTCAAGTGTTTTGTTGTGTAGTTTGAGTAAAACTATTATAATTTTTTAACTAACAGTGCCAGAAACTTCAAATTTGGACTAAAATACTAGAAATAGAATTATCTATATTTTATTCCATACTATTTGGACCATTTCATTCATCTTCATGAAGAAAAGATTTACTGATGTTCATGGTATTTTTTTTCAAGCCATATTTCAAAATAGAGTTGTGAGCTTGTATATTGGTAAATGTTAACAAAACATATATCACTGTGTTGCAAATTTTATTACCTTTTCAGAGATATGCATAGTCTGTATACTTTAAAAATAAATAAAAATGTTGCTACATTTTTAGTAAACATGGTGAAGGTCATCACAATTTCTTCTGCTTGTGTGGATACTCTGTTTTACCACATTGTATTTAGAATTGCTTCTCAGGAACCAGTCACTGCAGTTGAAATAGGATAGAATGGGTTAATCAAGGCATGTTATGTCATTTTCCATCCATTATCAGCTGCTTGTTCAGTCTATAACTGTAATGGCTTGAGAGATTGTCTTGATTATTTGCCCATTTACGACAAGATGGTGTGTTACATTCCATAATGAAGCTTCCCTCTCCCCTCCCTTCCTCTTACCCCTCCCCCACAAGAAGATGTTTGAATGAAACTATTATAGGTAGAATGCCACATACCAAAGCCATGTCCCTTACCTAAATTTTTTGGGTCACTGCAAGGGAAAATGTAATTTGAATCCTCATCTGGTAAAAGGGAAATATAAATCAATGATCTTCTTCAATGTAAGGGTGTAATTTTTATGCCAGTGAAGATATTTTAGCGAGACTTCTATTTATTTAATATTTATTTACTTGAAAGTTTATCCTTTAAATGCATTCACGAATCACATTAACTGAGGAAATAATCTTTGCTACCTCTTGAATCTATCCCCTTTGAGAAAGACGAAAATGTCATCACTTACATTTGTATACCTAGTTGATAAAGGGAAGAAACTCGTACCCATTACCTCCCCTTATTGCTGCTAGATTGCTACCTTTCATCTAGAAGTTTACCATTTTAAGCTTTTGCTTGGTATGATCATCATTGTACAACTTAGTCCCTATATATAGTGCAAGGATATCTTCATCACTTTGACCAATCCATTTGAAAATTTGCTGTTGTATTGTGTATTAATGTATTTGCTGTATGTTGCAGTCATTGCATTTTTTATTTCTGATAAATGTGTGTGTGTGTATTTTGTAGTTGTGGACTGCATTATTATGATCTTTTGTTCCAACAAAGTATCATTGCTGCTTATTGTTGGTTGATTATTTATGCTCATCATCTGTATATATTTTGCTTGTTTAAGTAACATATTTTTTATTCCTGTTTTGTGTTACAATCAACAGAAGCTGGCATCTTGAGTTGATGCCAGAAGCTATCTTCATTTGCAAGAGTGGTATGGGATATACAAGATTGACGTCTCCCATCTCCTCACCCTCCACAGTGATGGATACAATACTTGTTGTGACTGTTACATATAGCTAACTCAGAACATGGGGAAGCAAGGGGTTTTACAGTTGGCAACACTGCATCTTTCCCAGATGCTTCTAGAATAGCAGATGCAAAGACTGATACAAGAAGTGATGATGCAGTTTGTTGGCTTCTGGAGGAATTATTAATGTCCCAACATCTGTTGCAAATTTCTAGTAGTGACTTGGAGTGAGAATGTTTGGCCTTATTTCAATGGCCACCTAGACATAAGACCCTTTCATCAGGCCTGTAAGTTTAGTTACATATTGTTTGGAAATTGATGATCTACACTTCCTTGCTGTACGCTGCTGGTGCAGACATCCATTCCTACCAGGACTGTATGTGTGATAGTGAAAGTTATGCTGAAACTGAAAATTTCAAGTCTCATTTTTAATCATTTTGGGCACAAGCTTGCAAAAAATTTAGGATATAGTGAATATTTGTATGAAACATGCACACTTGAACTAACTTTTAAGTTTCTTTTTATAAAAATCATTGATTTAATTACATTCAGCTAAATGTGAATGGACATGCTTTTTTCATTAAAGAAAATCCACACCTAGTTCAACCAACTTTGGCAAACCAACTTTGGCATTCCTCTGCTACTATTACTCTTCCAACAACTGAAATGGCAGTCAGCAGAGTTTGTAAGATGGAATGATGATTGTGCCTGGATTAGTCGTGATTTGTCTCCATTTTTACTCTTCTGGTTTTCAATATAGTCTTTAGGGTTTTTTTTACTCTCTGATCGGGTTTATTGTTGTTGTAGGGTTTAATGCCATATTTCAGCACAAGATAGGCTATACATTGGTCAGTGGATGAAGAACCCGGGTAGACACCAGGAAGAACCACCGACCCATAAGAAGCTACTGGCAAGATTTCTCACTTATCCATGTTAGCCGAATCTGAACTCGAACTCAGACAGACTTGGGTGAGATGGCAGTGTTCAGTAATGGTCAGCGCTTTAGACCACTTGGGGCCCCTGATCTGTTTTGTTTGTAAAATATGGTCTGTCAGGTTCCATTTCACAATATTCATGTAAATGGATTGTTCAGTATTTATGTTAACACGCTTTTGTTGTAAGAAACAAGAGTATTCTGATTGATCAAAAGTTTTTACTCATCCAATGAATCATTGTGTGACTGAAACTGATGGAAATGGAAAGAAATAAGGGAGTTTGCAAAACATGGCATTATGAGTTTATGAGAGAAAATACCACAAACTGTTTGGATAAACATTTGTAAAGTGTGTGGTAATGGCAATGGTTGAAGTGAACTGGCATTTTGTGTGCTCTGCAAGAAAAATTTGAGTTACACTTATTGCAATTAGAAGAGTTTGGAGAAGCAGCATCATAAATTACAGACAATATGAGGAGGATAAAGATTTTTTTTTTTGAAAGAATAAAAGCTCCTGTTGAGAAAAAAAGGTGAAAAGATTGAACACTGAAGCAAAATCATCAGTGGTGACAGAAAGGAAAGTAAAGAAATCTTTGCTAAGACTGCATTTCAATATCAACAGGTAGTAACCAGTGGGGGAAAAAACAAGTCAATTTAAGTGATGATTTGTATATATGTTGATATATTTAGATGATTTATTCAGCAGACTTTTTTTTCTGAAAAGAAAAAATAATATAATTAGTGTACAGTAGTCCCCCTCTTATACGGCCACCCCTTCTGCACTGGGAAAGTGGCCTTATAAGGTGGGTGGCCTTTCCAGAGGGGGACTAAATTTTTTGTGAGAAGTATATGTACGTAGTAAGAAAGCTACATTTTTCAAAGCATTAAATATCTTTGTTTAAAAGCAACATTAAATATTAAACGGTTCTTGTGCTATAATAGTTGACTTAATTCATCTGAATATGAATTAATAGTTCTTATTCTTGGCGTAAGCGTGATATGCGAGCGGGTGTTGTCATGCACATTACATAACCATTCAAAAACGTCATTTGAATCCTGGTACATACGCAATTATCTTTCCATTTGCTCCATTTTCCCACTGCTGCTAAATAACTTGTTGGTTACAATGTTATTTATTCGAGTCTTTTGAACATAAAATTGTTTTATTCGTGTCTTTTCTACCTAAATTTGTTTGACCAGTCCCCCTCCCCAACTCACCCGATATCGTAGACTATAATAACCGACGTTTGCTGAAATAATCATCTTCGTTTACGTGATGACATGTTAATGTTTGGTAATGATTTATTCCGATGTGGCTATCTGTATGCGATTTAATTATGCAGACGACACATTTATGGAGTGGACTAAATGCTTTCTTCGTAAAGAAGCGACAAGTTGTGTTGTCACGTGATTTTTCGGTCTTTGTCTAGTACCCTGTTTCTATTTTTAGCCAATGCTGACCGTGTGATCTTGACCTTACGTCCAGTTATAATCATCAATGTTGCAATCACAAGACTGATGAAACAATTTTTTTTTTTTTGCATTTAAACAAGATGCCCTATATTTTTAAAGGCAGTGATTGTCACGTGATTCATTAGTCGCAGTCTGGTACCCTATTGTTTTTAATTTTTTTTTTTTTTTTACTCTGCTGATTTGATCTGAACAATAGCACATCGCAGCTGTTAAGATTTATAAACTTTACAATTGTTGCATAATAGCCACTAATTATGTAAGTTAACAAGCTCGACATCTTGCTAAGGGAAGCCACAAAGGCTATCAAACCATTTTCCGTGCAGACGTTTGTATGGTACATCAATATTGCCGCTTCTCCGTTGTTACTACTAATATTAAATGTAATCTTAACAATTACCAGTGGATAAACCAGACCTCTAAGATAACCTGCGGTAAGGATATATGGATTACCTTTATGTATGGATTAAAATTTGAGTCTTTCTCTTTATGAAATAAATGTGGCTTCTCGTGAGGTGTAAAGGATATAATATTAACCTTAGCGGTACCTCTAGAACACTTTTTTAAAGAACGAAAACCTGACCTCAGAAAACAGAAATCGGATTACTTAACATAATTAGAAAAAAACATTGTTCTAGATACATATTACAAAATAAAATGCGGCCGCTGGTGAGGGGTAAATTTTTTGTTTTTGCAAAAATATGCTGGTCGCGTTAGCCGGGTGGCCTTTCGTGAGGGGTAATTTTGAACACAAATTCGTCGGTACCTTAAGATTCTGGCCGTAAGGAGCGAGTGGCCGCTGGTGAGGGGGGCCGTTCAAGAGGGGGACTACTGTAATTATGGACAAATTATTGTAGCTGAATTACTGTCTGAATACTGTTATGCACATGTAATAAAGAAGTTGGTGTGATAATGAACATTGTGAAATTATAAAGTATTGTTGAAAGTTTTATAAAGTTTTTTTTCAAATGATATTTGTTTGGAATGAAGTAACAGCTTTACAATATATTATGATAAAAAGGTGCACCAAGAACAGTTTTGTGTGAGTGCAAAATACATTTTTGGTGGTGGCCTTCAGCCCAATGGACCCCAGGATGAGGGACACTGAACCTCAAGACTCCCTACTCCCAAACACCTTTGCACATTTTTCAGTATTTTTTTATGGAGGACCAAAATTGTGTCTGCTGGATTTCTTTTGATAAGGAAAAGGGCATCAGAGTCTAAGATGAGCACCAGTGCCAATATGGACTGCCAGTTATGGGAGATATTTAGAAAATTTGGCCTCTGTCAATATTGTTGTTACAGAGCAGCATTTTAACTTAAAATATAAAAGAACCAGCCATTATTGGACATGTTTATGGATATTCTTCTTGTTAGTCATACTTTCTTTTGACAACAAAGATCAAACATTCATTGTTGTTTCAAACAACTTTAAGGATGGACATGTAGTGATTAGAGATTCTATGATAACGGTCTGGTTATACCGTGTACTGGCAAGAAAACAAAAAAAGTAAAACATGACCAAATAAAATTGTTGGATTGTGATTTTCATATTTAACACTAATGAATAAAGGGATATATTATCATAGTACTTTTGATCTGCTGTCATTATTAGTTCCTTTTAGGATTCCTAGTAGAGAGACTTCATCTGTGTTCAACTTGCTGACCATTTTTTTTCTTCAGTTTTTAAGGAAAAGACATTATTTAATAAATCCTAAAAGCAACCATACACACCTTTTCATTAGTCACCTCAGAACACGGCACATAGCACCAATTTTTGGGCAGTAAGATTGTTACCTAAGAAATACAAGTATATAGGGAGGCAGCTTACATTGTAGGACTATGGAGGGCTGAATTTGTGAGATAGTGGTTGTACAAATAATTGCAGATATAACATTTTACTCCAGTGGTTAGTTGTTAGTTTTCAATCTTGTCCCCATCGCCCAATTTCATATCTATGGATTGTTTTACTAAACACTTGCCAAAAAGTTGTTAAAATGTTAATGGGCTCATCATTCAGCATTGGATAAATTTGGGTATATTTGTCTTGCAGTCTTTATTATCGCAGACAAGGGAGAAGCAAGCTGCCACTTTGTCTGAAGTAACATGGAGAGGTCGTACAGTTCCAGTAAAAAATGAACAAGTCCGGTTATTCTTACTCAATGTACAGGAAAGCCCCAAGGAAATAGAGAAGGCACAGGGATTGGACAATAAGATATCAATTTATGAGAGTATATTGAAACAGTGTATTGATGCACAGCAGGCTCTTAGGGACACATTGCAGGATGATCAGGTATTTATTTAGTAATTCAGACCATTCAAAGCCAATATTTGCATAGTAAAATTTCAAGTTCATTATTTGAAAGACTGATTACAGTTCTATGGTGAAGGAAGCAGGTACACATTTTGCTCCAATCTAACTACTAAGTCCAATTTAGGATCTCTTCTCGATTGACATGCATTGATCTATCTATCATCTGTAGAGTGGCATTGGGAATGTAAGAAATAAGAATGTTGTTATGGAGATCTCAGATAAAAAGAAGACTTATTTAGATATCAGATAAAAAGAGTTTTGGTCTTAACATTTTCCTAATTGTTTTGGTTTGAAATGTTCTTTTTTCTTTCAAATTGGTAATAATTGACTTGAAATGTTCATATTTCATTCATAATTATAGGTGCAGATATATTTATTAACCTTATATACCTTTTTTATATAGTTTTCTTGCATGATATTTCTTTGTTACATATATACTTTGGAAACTACATGTAGATTTTTTTTCAGCATGGTAAATCAAATTGTCATGAGAAATATTACTCCTCTTCACTGCTACTTTGTAATTACACTATAAGCTCTGTTATCATAACTTCAGTTGGTCTGACATGTATTTTCACAGGGATTTTAATGGTAGGAAAATATAACTTCAGTTGGTCTGACATGTATTTTCACAGGGATTTTAATGGTAGGAAAATATAACTTCAGTTGGTCTGACATGTATTTTCACAGGGATTTTAATGGTAGGAAGATATATAAAATTGCTGGAATATTATATCACACAAAGAATGATTTAAAATTAAAAGAATTTTAGTAAAAGTGTGTCTATTGATAACACATTCAGGAGAGCAAATTTGTGAGTTAAAATTTTTTTTTTGTCTTGTTAGTTGCATTTGTAGACAATTGTGCAGGACTTGACTCTAGAAAACACTGTCTATAGAAAATTGAAGAATATCTCAACAGGCATGCCATGTTTTCTTTTGTTACAATTAATGTAACTAAGAAGCCGAAAGTTTTTAACATTGAAACTAAAATTGTTTTGTACAAAGTTGGAAAAGTTTTAGCTTGTATGGGACCCAGTGAAGAATTGTGATTAAAGTGTTTTAGATTGGTATAAATTTAAGAATATTTTAGAAAAGTTTTGTTGGTGGTTCATTATCAACAGCAAGACTGCTCTGGTGGCCTAGTGGTTAGAGTGAATTATATTAAGAGAACCATCTTTCTGTATATAAATTAGGTCCTTGTGGCTTAATTTTCACACTTGAGCTTTATTGTGGTTTCAGCTGTCCATCTGTTGCACACTCAGTTTGTTGGATACTTTCTTTTTTAACAATGCTTGTGAAACTGAACATGTGCAGGCATTACAAGGTGGTAACCCAGCCACACCAAAATTACTGTAGGCTGTTACACCCTAAATTTCAAACTTAAGAGATTTGTGTATTTTGAGCTGTCTGTTTGTTACACCAAGAATATTTTGGTCTGTTGTTGTTATTGTTGGGCTTAATGCCATTTTTCAGCACATGATAAGCTATAAATGGCAGCCAGTATTAATGTTGGAGGAAGAAACCAGGAAATCCACGGAAAGAACCACCGACCCTCAAGAAGCTACTGGCATGCTTTCTCACATATCCACATTCGCCGAATCTTAGACTCGAACCCATGAAGACAGAGGTGAGATGGCAGTGGTCCTTAACAGAGAGCGCTTTAGACCACTCGGAGCTCCAATTTTGGTCTGTATTTGACTTATAATTATGAAAATTAGTAGATGCATCCAAAGCAAAATATATTTCATACCAAAAGTAGATTATTGTGGCCTCATTGGTGAAAGAATTCATGATTACAAGTAAACACCATGTTATATCTTGTGTTTTCTTTTATTTCATTATAAAACATCAAGGGGTTAGTTATATACCCTGTAATATTGATTTAACCATTTACCTTTATTTTTACTCAGGGATTCAAATCAGCTATTAGAGGTCTTCCTATAGAAGGCAAGGTATCAAATCAACACTACCTACACAGTTACCTAACCTATATCAAATTGACCAAGACTGTGGACAGGAATCTGCTACTTATAGATAGTCTGAAGAATTTCCTGCCTGGTAAGCAGATGGAGGATGGCCACAAGATCACAAAACCACAAGACCTTGTGCGACTCTATGATATTATCATACAGGTAATACCATCTCTATTACTATAGCCAAATTAGGGAATTCCACCTGTCTGGAACCAAATGAAAACTCAAATAGTCTTAGTCGAAGCACTTCAAGATCTACATGTGCTTATGAGGAAATATATAGTGAATTACATATATTAAGGTAAATCTTCATAATCCACATCAAACTGTTTGTGTAAAAGTTATTTTTTTTTATATTGGAAATAAATAAATTTCAACTAGAATTTATTTTAAAGATAGTGTTACCACCCACTGCTTGTAAATAAAAGACTAGTCAGATAAACCAGACCTTTATTAACTTGACTAATTTATTGAACTGTAGTTGGGTTTTTTTTCAGAATTTAGGAGAAGTACCCAATATTTCTGGCCTTCAAGATGACACCGTATTAGAGGAAGAAATGGAAACAAGAACACAAGGATTTAAAGCATTTAGGTAAGACTGGTAGAGCTGTATTTATAATGGCACAATATTACAAAATATCATGTACATTGCAAGATCCCTTCCAGTGTTTTGATATTTAAGCAATTTTTGATGAAAATGATTCTAAATTCAGATTGGATGAACCTGTGACCTACATTGAGCAATAATTATGGTGTATTGTTTTTTTTTAAAGTGATGTCACTTTTGCAAAACAATATATTGTTCTTACATGTGGATATTTTAAGATTGCAGTATGAAAGTAAGTAAATAGTTATGGGCTTTGGGCTTTTCGTTTGCTTAGTATATTATTTATATGGTCCTCATTTTCATGTAATTTTAGTAAAATCTTAACACAAATTTCTGCATGCTTATTGTTTGTAAACTACGGTGTGATTGCATTAAACTGTAGTTTTCAAATAGCTGGTTAGTTTTGGCTTATCAGTGAGGTACTGATCCTAAATTTTACTTACAGAAATGTTACATCAGGGAAAATATTTGAGGGGAGTACATATTTAGTTGAGAACATCCTTTAAAAGCAAATCCAGGAGTTTAGTCTAATTCATTTGTCCCTGTTTATCATGCTTAGGAAACATGCAGTAATATGAATTTCTTGTAGTTTGCATCTTGAAAAGTTTAGTTATTAAAATTTACAGACATGTATTCCCCTTAAAAAATAACTGGATGATTTATAAATGGACATATTTTGCATTCACTCTAAACGTTTTAGCGGAAAATTATTTAAATACCAAATTGGGCACTCAGCTTAAACTTTTTTGCTTGAAAATTTCTTAATAACCAGATTTTTCACTTGCCATAAAATTATTTGAATGGGGGGGGTGAATCAAGAGGTTCACAAGAGCCACAAGTTGGTGTAGGTCTCTCTCATATTTTCCAATGGATAATATGATGGAGTGACTTTTACTCCTGGATATACCTTTTCAAAATTTCTATGTAATAAGTGATAAGAAAGGAAAATCTTTCTCCTTCTGGTTCTTAATCCCTCTATAAAGAGTTTTCAGCCACATCATTTCTCCTTTATTCAGCTGTCAAGAGTACTTTTTGCAGTGAGTCTGAGTTTCTTCAAATCCTTCTGTAAAACATTCATCCATCCATCTTTTCTTCCTTGCCTACATTGTCCATTCACTTCATGATTCTTCTGATGCAGCTGTTTTCTGCCCTCCATTCTGTAGTCTGGCTTCACAAACCTTGTCTGTGATGCAAACTTCTCCAACTATTGTGGATATCATAATTTAATTTCCCCTCAAAAGTGAGATCACGTGTATCTGACATAGCATTCTCATTTCAGTTCTCTCTAGGAGCTATTGTTCTTTCCACCTTAGTGACCATGCTTCTACTCCTTATATCAGCACTGGTCTTGTTTTGTATACTTAAATACTGACCGGCATCTTCTGGTCACAGACAACACCTGTTAAGTGTTTCCATTTTGCCTTGATTCTCTGCTAGACATCCTCCTTGCATCCTCCTCTAACTTTTAAGACTGATCCCAGATACATGACATTTATATAGGAAATTTGCAGTGTGCAAATTAGACAGGTTTTTGTGACCAGATGACCACTTATCTCAGGTGTACATTAGCATGGGGTTGACTGTATTTTCTATAATGAGAGAAAATTTAAATTGTGTCAATATGCCAATTATGCCTTTTTTTCTATTGGATGGCTGTTAGGTGTACCATCAGAATTTTCAATGATTTTGCATTAGTTTCTGGTTTACACTGGAAGTATCCAAAGCTATCTGGATTGGAGTGTACACATTTTCAGAATAAAATATGCACCTGCTTGAATTAATTTGGTGTTCTTATCATTTCAACATACATTAACATCCAGACTATAAAAACCCTCAGCAGGGGTGCAATAACAAGCTTGGCTGTACAAGATGTGCATGGGCGCATTAACATGCTGGGTTATAAAAGTCCTGTGCATTTCAACAGTTAGTTTTTTTTTTAAAACTTAGTATGTTAGAATTTAGATGGTATAATAGAGTTAAACTATGCGAAAGAAGTTAAAAGAGAGTGGCAAATGCTAGTCTGCCACAGACTCAAAGACAAGGATGTCTCTTCCCATCATTATCTTTGCAAGTTTAATGTCATAACACAAAATATAGATTCCAAGGACAAAGGGGTATGTAGCAAAATATTAAAATAGGTGCAAAATTAATTCATTTTTAATATTTTCTCCAAACTGCCAGAATAATTTTTAACATAGTGGTTAGGCATATTGCATTTACTTTCACTTTGACACTAGGCTCTATATGATAAGACATAATTGTATTTCCTTAAAATTCTATTTTAGGTGTTTTTATATAGCACAGTCTTATGCAGCAGCTAAAAAGTGGAGAGAAGCCATAGGTTTATATGACAGAGTTTTGTCATATGCTAGTCAGTCACTGAATGTGTACAAGAAGTTGCAAATAGAAGCTGTGTACAAGGTAATCTGTTGACCTTTTTTCTCTTCATACTTCTGACTTTCACTTTTTTTACTTATTTTTTTTTAATCACCTTTTATTTGGCAAAAGTTTTATCACACAACATTAGCAATAGGGTATAAGGACTTTTGATCCAGAAATCAGAATCTACCGGAATATATGAACTTCTGATTAATCAGAGTTAAACAAGGCAGGAACGATCCGATTCGGATAATAATAATAAAGTTGAATTTCTATAGCACCATGTCTAACACTTTGTCATTCGAAAGTAAGTTAATAAAGTTAAATAAGTCAGAAAAGTCCAATATGATTAGCACAATGGGGTGAAATGATAATACTTGAGTTAGACCGAATGATTTAAATTAATTAAAATATTTTAATGCGCATGGGCATGACGCACTCAGTTTAATAGATAATAAAGTAATTTAATAATCAACATTTATAATGCCAGGTTCTTTGCAAGAAACAGTAGCATCTCCTTTTTTCTACAGACATGCTCGATCGTTTGTTGCTGCAAATAGCACCTGAGGTGCTAAAACTTTTTCACTATCGACGCTAGTGGCTGGTATTGAACAAAAACATTTAGCGACAGCTGCCAGAAGCTGGAACATTTTTTTTCTCAGGATTTCCAGTAGATGACTGGGTTCGTGGGTGGTAAAATCCTCGGCTGAATTTTCTCAGCTAGATACAAATCCAATTTGTGCTGGCCACGTGAATTCAGATGACGGGAGCAAAGGCGAGATTTTGGTCGGATGTGCTAGAGGCAAATAACTCCTGGTAGTAGGCATTTCCAATTAATCAAATCATATCCAGAATCGGAAAAATTACATGCCCAAAATCAGCAAACGGAAATCGTTAGAAAAATGCTAATCGGTTATGCCCTAATTAGCAATATACATTTTTAGAACCTTGGCAGCTTTACTAAAATTGGTGATATATACATTTTCTCGTATAATAGTTTTAGATGGTAGAAAATAGAATGCTTACTAAAAATTTTACAGATTTTATTTTAGCAACTGTCATTACTGACTGTGGTATTCGTTACCGTAGGTAGCAGTTATTTTGATGAGAAAGTCTTTATTTGACAGCTGGTAAATGTCCCAATATCTTTTCCTGAATTTACCTGAATTTTTATTAACAAGTCACATATTTTGTCAAAGACAGCACTGGCTTTGTCATTAAATAATTGTACAAACAAAATTGCTGTCAGTGTTTAATTGCTGTAAGACTTGTGTACCTTTCTATGTGGCATAACATGCACAGGGATGATTCCAACAATAACATTTTGGGGCCCTTGTCCTTAAAATTGGTTGTTGTTGTAGAGTTTAACGCCATTTTTCAGCACAAGATAGGCTATACATGGCGGCCAGTATTAATGATGGAGTAAGAAACCGGGAAAACCCAGGAAAAAACCACTGACCCACGAGAAGCTACTGGCAGGCTTTCTCACTTACCCACATTATCCGAGTCTAGAACTCACGCAGACAGAGAAAGGAGAGATGGCAGTGATCCATAACGGTCAGCGCTTTAGACCACTCGGCCACTCGGAGTCCCCCTTAAAATTGAGAATTTTTTATTGCAAAATGAGCACTGTTCCATTAAACATATATGGAATGCAGGGAAAGCACTTTTAAAGTGGGTACTCACCTATAGATGCAATTCAAAATTTTCTTATCATTGTAATATGATCTCTTTGAAATCATAGTACCCTGGCATATATTTTTTTTTTTAAAAATATGCCTTTTCTTGATAACATGTATGTTTATGGAACATCCCTGAGTATCTTTGGGGATTTTTTAAATGATTATGGTTAGGAACTTTTTGTCACTAAATGATTGTCTTTGTAAAAAAAAATTATTGCAAAATGAGTATCTATGGAAATTTTTAAAATGAGTATCTTCTGGAATTTCTGACACCTAGTCTCATGGCTAGTAACCTCCTAATTAGTCATAATTTTTGTTGTAATTTATTTACATATGTCCCTTTCTAGCAGTCACATAAATAATTAATTTTATAAACCACAATTACTAGGAATTTATATAATTTTGTTTGTTTGTAGAGAAGCTACCTTTTAAAGATAGCTGTAGTAGTAGATTACTGTTGTTCTGTGTATGGAATAAAAAACAACTTTTTTATAACCAGTCCTTGATATGAAATTATAATATCTTTATTCATCTACATGCTATAAATTAAGGCTGAATTATAGTAATTATTTTTGTTACTAATAGGTGTTATTTGACATTTATACAGTAGATTCTAATCTGCATTAAAATATGTCTGATACCAAAAATATACAAACCTTTTAAAGTCATCTCAAAACTGTCAGAATAGAATTTACCAAATTTGACAGAAAATCTTACAGAATGAAAGCCATTCATATACATACAAATGATATTGCACCTTCAATATGACCACAGTTACTGAAAACAGAAAAACATTTGATTGGCTCTTCACATGAACAGTTTAGCAGGGTATGACCAAATTTGATAATGCATTGTCTCATTAAAGACTTTGAAGTTTATGCAAATAAGGCTATCATTACTAAACACATAACAACTTTTCAATAACTTAGCAAAAATGGAGATAATAATCAAATTTAACAGAAAGCATTATGGTTTAGAGGGTTTCAGAGTTTGTACAAATTACGCTATAGTGTCTCAGTAGTGTTGGATTCTAGGGGTCATGGGCCTGATACCAGCACATGATCTGTACAACATAACAGGAAAAATAACATTAAAGCAATTTGACATACCAATAATGTTTAGATGGTAAATTGTAATTTTCGTATGGCATATTAAAATGCATATACAAACATTGTTTCAGTAGTATGCTGTCCGTATTTTCAGCAGCAATGATTCCACTGATGAATGACATAAGAAAATAATGAAAGAAAATATATTTAGAATCCTCATTTTCTAAATTAAACATGGTACTCAGTTTCATTACAATCCTTTGTGCTGTCCGTTTTTTCCTCTCGCCATCTGTCATTCATATTTGACAAAATACATGGAAATCAGTGGAGAGAGTGAAAAGGAATTTGGGCTTAATGGAACCTTTGAAACTGAACTTGCAAGTAACCTATAAAAATGTGGGTCATCCTAACAGTAAGTGTACAATTTCCAGGGGATTTGTCCACATTGTTCACAAAACCAATAATACAAAGTTGTAGTAGACTATTAAGACTATAACAGTAAGTGTACATTTTCCAGGGGATTTGTCCACATTGTTCACAAAACCAATAATACAAAGTTGTAGTAGACTATTAAGACTATAACAGTAAGTGTACAATTTCCAGGGGATTTGTCCACATTGTTCACAAAACCAATAATACAAAGTTGTAGTAGACTATTAAGACTATACATTAAACTTTTTGGTTAGGAGGCCCATCTATACTGTCACATACATGCCAACCATTACGTTTTTTTTCTCACTAAATTACGCCTTACACATAAAGGTATTTGGATTATGCTTTTTCAATATATCCCCCTCCCAAAAAAATTAATAATTTGTTTCATCATTTTTATTAACATCCCACTAATCACACAGAACATATTCTAGAAAAGACGGCTACTGTGTAACTATGACATAAAAGTACAAGTGTCTGTAGACTAGGGGTGACTTTCCCAAAATGTGTTCTATTTATAGCAGCAGTCTTATTTCCAAGAAGACCTCTGTATCGATTTATAGCAGCTGTCTAGCTTAGGACAGAACAGACTGGTTTTCTAATTTATAATCAGTTCATACATTCTTTGTTAAAAATAATGTGAGGACAAAACCATTGTAGGAATTTGGCAGTAAAAGTCGTCTTATTAATTCTAGTCGATGTGTATGTTACAGCAAAAATATTTCTCAAATGATTTCACAGATGGATTAGAAAGAAAAGAACCCAGAAAAAAACTACTCAGAGATGAATACATGAATAACACAATACAGTGCAATTTGGGTAGCTTCAAGCGAAATGCAGGCTGTGTGGAAAGGATTTTAATATTGGTCATAGTGTATAACAGACACTTTGAATTAGCTTGTTTTGCTATTTCCAATACTAAGGTCACTTCTTTTTTTACAGCAAAACTAAATTGTGGAAACAAATTTTATAAATGTAGGGGTATTATTTATTGAGTACTTAATAGAACACTGACTACAACTAGTGGTAGAATACAACTTTGGTCCTTTGTTCAAATGGATGCTTCTGATGCATAAATTGCAGAAGATATACATGTGTTTTGTACATATGCCCTTTGAATTTTATTATGTTATATGTAGATTACGCTTTTTTTCTTCTCAAATTACTCCTTTTGTCCACTTGGATTATGATTTTCTTTGCCAGGGGATGGCATGTATGTGTCAGACATCCTGCTCCTTGCCTAACCATAATAGCAATTGATGATATTACATTATTAAATGGAATCCCACCAAAAATCATCCTGGGTGTGAAGAGATAAAAACATTTGCAACTTATGTTTCCCATTGGATTTGTTGATACTATGTCTTAATATGGACACCATACAACTATACACACTTACCAGGCATGAAATCACAAATAAGGTCCCCACTTAAGGTATACACTTAATGGACATAAAAGGACAGACATACAGAATCTGTCTTGGTGTTTGGACCAAGACAAATCCCAGTTAAGGGGTTACATATTTAACTCCCCATGAGGCTTGCCCGAATGGGGAGACATATAATGTAACCCTGTGACTGGGATTTCCTTGTATAGGTTGATTCTTTTGCTCACCCAATATTATCATTTAAGAAAAAATACCATTGTGCAGTATAGTCCAAGTGAAAATATTTACATGCAGAGCAATAATACAAATATGTTAATGAGGGTCTGGTGTGATGTGTTATCTGAAGTAGTTTTTATGCATGAGCAAAAAAAAATAAAACATTGCATAGTTTTCAGGTATTATCATATTTAATATATGGATGTTATATGCAATGAACAAAAAATAGTTAATATTTATAACAAGAAAATGTTTCATTTTTATCAGTTCAAGTTATGAAAATTATATTGAATATAATGAAACGATACTGGGCTCACACGTCTGTTGTAGGGTATACATTTAGCATGGTTATTCATGGGTAATTTAGAGATCTGTGTCACTGACATATATAATTCTCCTTTTCTTTAGAGAAGGTGAAGCTGACATTTTCGTGTTGTAATTAATATTGATAGTAAAAGTACTCCCATGTATAAAAGATCCTCCAAATACGGACCCTAGTGGATAACCATGTGCTAAACTTTCAAGTTTACAGTTGAAAATGTATTTTTTTGTCTTGGAAAATATGGCAAGTTTTACAGTGAAATTTGCTTATGGATTAATATCTTGATGGATAAAAGATTTCTTCTGGCTGATAAGTGCATAATTTGTCCTTAAATAATGTACATATATTTTTTTATTCAACTTGGGCACAATAGAGATGCTTAACAAAAATAGAATAAAGCATGTTTGACATAAGACATTCCTGGCTGTTACTAAGTTTTCTGTAGCTGTTAAGAGCATTGGAAGACTATGAAATGTATAGGTCTATAGGCTATGTGTTAGCATTTTCTATCATAGTTCATTCACACAGCATTGAGAATTTTATCCTATCTGTAGCACAGTAAATTTTCAGGTTAGCATCATTAAATGTAATTAATAGTACTGTATATAATTTGTTTCACACAGGATATTTAAAAGTAGTTAAGTTGCTTTACCTACATTGACTGATGCTGACCTGAAAATGTACTGAGTCAGGCCTGCAGATAGGATTAAACTGACCATGCTGTGTGCAGCCAACTACAGCATAATACCAAAAAGCTCCACATCGTGTGCGTGTGTGTGTGTCTCAAAATGTTTTGTCTGGCATGTTCTCAGAAATTGAAAGACATTGAGTTACTATGTTGTTTTGTTATATATTGGTTATTGTTGGTGTTGCTATTGTTTGATTTTTTAAGTCATCTCAGACCATTGGTCTCAGTCCAGGTCCACACCTGACATGGACATAGTGGAAGACAACAAGGGTTTCTGTTTTTAAAAGTAGTTCAGAGCATGTGGACACCTGGACTGAGACAACTGGTCTGAGATGACTAAGCCAAGAAAAGTAAGGTTAGTAAACAGCATGATTTCTCTATCGCATGGGTGAGAAAAGATCTCCCCTACAACCTGGACTGAGACAACTGGTCTGAGATGACTAAACTAAGCCAAGAAAAGTAAGGTTAGTAAACAGCATGATTTCTCTATCGCATGGGTGAGAAAAGATCTCCCCTACAACTGTATACACTTACTATGCTTAAAAGTACAAATAATGTCCCCACCCTAATACTGTCCGTACACAAAGGTCATAAAAAGACACATAAGATTCCCACTGGAACTATATGTACTTAAACTGGGTATAAAAGGACAAATATAATTTCCACCCTACAACTATATACACTTACTAGTCATAAAACAACAAATAAGGTCCCCACTCTACAACTATATAGACTTACTAGGCATAAAAATATAAGATCTCCCCCCCAAAAAAATATATGCACTTACTGGAGATAAAAAGACAAATTTAGGCATGAAACTGTCAAGGTTCATAGAGTTCCATCTTTTTCTCCTTTAATCTTGACCTTTGGTTCATAACTTGAAATCTGTCATGATCCCTATCCTTTAAATATATATGCTTTCTGTACTACAAAAAACAAGTTTATCCATATAACTGATACATCCCCACACCCAGAGACTTAACTCCATGGTCATAACTTGGAAACTATTGAGATTACTACCATTTTCTCCCTGTCCTTCCTTCCCCACTTCATTTGTAACTTATTTATGATATGTATTTTCAGGGAGAAGTCACAAAGCTGGAGGAATTAGTTAAAGAAGTGGAAGGACAGAAGTATTCATGCCATGCCTCTAGCATATTGGATGCAGAGAATCTGACAGATCAAATAGGACGTCTTGTTGTTAGTGAGAAAAAGGTAGGTCTTTTATGTATATGAAGTGCTTGTTTTATTTTGATTTGGTGTGTATATGTTATGCAGAAATTTTTTTCTTCACATGGTTAGACAGAAGTTTTACTTTTCACCTGTTGTCCATACTTCCAAAGTAAGGTGATATCATTTTGCTTGTAAGATGGGGGGGTCTGCATCAATAGAAAGTATTCTGGCATAGAGGGTACAGATGGGTGGTGGTGTCTACATAAACAGAAAGTGTACTGGCATAGAGTACAGGTATGTTGGTCAATATCAGCAGAAAGTGTACTGGCATAGAGGGTACAGATATGTTGGTCTATATCAACAGAAAGCGTACTGGCATAGAGGGTACAGATATGTTGGTATATATCAACAGAAAGTGTACTGGCATAGAGGGTACAGATATATTGGTCTATATCAACAGAAAGTGTACTGGCATAGAGGATACAGATGGGGGGGTCTATATCAACAGAATGTGTACTGGCATAGAGGGTACTGATGGGGGGTCTATATCAACAGAAAGTGTACTGACATAGAGGGTACAGATGGGTGAGGCCTATATCAACAAAAAGTGTACTGACATAGAGGGTACAGATGGTTGAGGCCTATATCAATAGAAAGTGTACTGATATAGAGGGTACAGATTGGTGGTCTATATCAACTGATAGTTTACTGATATAGAGGGTACAGATGGGGGGTCTATATCAACAGAAAGTGTACTGGCATAGAGGGTACAGATGGTGGGTCTATATCAACAGATAGTTTACTGACATAGAGGGTACAGATGGGGGGTTTATATCAACAGAAAGTGTACTGGCATAGAGTGTACAGATGGGTGTCTATATCATCAAAACTTGCACTGGCATAGTACAGATATGTTGGTCTATATCAGCAGAAAGTGTACTGGCATTGAGGGTACAGATATGTTGATCTTTATCACCAGAAAGTGTATCGGCATAGAGGATACAGATATGTTGGTCTATATTAACAGAATGTTTACTGGCATAGAGGGTACAGATGGGGTGGATCTATATCAACAGAAAGTGTACTGGCATAGAGGGTACAGTTATGATGGTCTATATCAACAGAAAGTGTACTGGCATAATTTTTACCCTAGAAAACACAAAGAAATGGTATATATATGAAACAAGACTTTTGATTTACAAAAAGGAGTTCCAAAAATTTATTCTAAAGTTATGAAAACACCTGCAAAAAGTCATGTGAATAAACAGTTCTAAATTGATAGTTTGAATTTCAGTTCTGGTCCAAAATGGTGGATGATGACATCAGACGAAGGCTAACACAAAAAGTCCTAAATTTTCACTGTGAAGCAAAATTTGTATTTTTCTGTTCCAATTTAGAAATAATTTCATTCATTTAGGACTTTTATAAACCTTTATTGGGGTTATCCATTAATTGTGTCAACAAAATTTGATGGGTTGAAGAAGTTTGACAGTTGTTGACATTAGGGAGAATTCAAGGTAAATTGATGTCAACGTTATTTTTTACAATAAATTTAATAAATCAAAAAATAGGAAAGTAGTGAGTTGGTATGACACAGACTTGCTCACCTGTTAATAGCCAACCAGTTAGTTTAATCCTAAACCAGTTGAGCTCTTGCTAAGGAAGTCATAGTTATGCATCATCATATTTTGTTTTTATTCCATGATTCTATTTTTAGCATAAAAGCCAGCTGTATAAAATATTGTTAGTTTGTGGGGGGAGTAAAAGTTTTTTGACATAATTGTTGGGGGGCTGAAAGTTTGACAGTTGTTGATGGGGGGATTGCCTAAAAATTGTTGACATAATTAATGGACGTCCCCTATAGGGACTAGGTTGGATACACTTCATATTTTTCTAAATTCCTCTCACATTTTTCATTTGTAACTTTGACAGTTGTGAAGTTTTACAAAACATGTTGGTTTTGCTCCTTTTGTGTGTTAAGTTTGTGACATTAGTCATAGCACTGCAGTGACCCAATGATAGTAATGTTTTTAGAAATCATTATGCTTGCATGTTGATAATTTTAGAAATCATTATGCCTGCATGTTGATAATTTTAGAAATCATTATGCTTGCATGCTGATAATTTTAGAAATCATTATGCTTGCATGTTGATAATTTTAGAATTCATTATGTTTGCATGTTGATAATTTTAGAAATCATTATGCTTGCATGTTTATTTAGAAATCATTATGCTTGCATGTTTATTTAGAAATCATTATGCTTGCATGTTGATAATTTTAGAAATCATTATGCTTGCATGTTGATAATTTTAGAAATCATTATGCTTGCATGCTGATAATTTTAGAACTCATTATGCTTGCATGTTTATTTAGAAATCATTATGCTTGCATGTTGATAATTTTAGAAATCATTATGCTTGCATGTCGATAATTTTAGAAATCATTATGCTTGCATGTTGATAATTTTAGAAATCATTATGCTTGCATGTTGATAATTTTAGAAATCATTATGCTTGCATTTTGATAATTTTAGAAATCATTATGCTTGCATGTTTATTTAGAAATCATTATGCTTGCATGTTGATAATTTTAGAAATCATTATGCCTGCATGTTGATAATTTTAGAAATCATTATGCTTGCATGTTGATAATTTTAGAAATCATTATGCTTGCATTTTGATAATTTTAGAAATCATTGTTTGCATGTTGATAATTTTAGAAATCATTATGCTTGCATGTTGATAATTTTAGAAATCATTATGCTTGCATGTTGATAATTTTAGAAATCATTATGCTTGCATGTTTATTTAGAAATCATTATGCTTGCATGTTGATAATTTTAGAAATCATTATGCTTGCATGTTGATAATTTTAGAAATCATTATGTTTGCATGTTGATAATTTTAGAAATCATTATGCTTGCATGTTTATTTAGAAATCATTATCCTTGCATGTTGATAATTTTAGAAATCATTATGCTTGCATGTTGATAATTTTAGAAATCATTATGCTTGCATGCTGATAATTTTAGAACTCATTATGCTTGCATGTTTATTTAGAAATCATTATGCTTGCATGTTGATAATTTTAGAAATCATTATGTTTGCATGTTGATAATTTTAGAAATCATTATGCTTACATGTTGATAATTTTAGAAATCATTATGCTTGCATGTTGATAATTTTAGAAATCATTATGCTTGCATGTTGATAATTTTAGAAATCATTATGCTTGCATGTTGATAATTTTAGAAATCATTATGCTTGCATGTTGATAATTTTAGAAATCATTATGCTTGCATGCTGATAATTTTAGAACTCATTATGCTTGCATGTTTATTTAGAAATCATTATGCTTGCATGTTGATAATTTTAGAAATCATTATGCTTGCATGTTGATAATTTTAGAAATCATTATGCTTGCATGTTGATAATTTTAGAAATCATTATGCTTGCATGTTGATAATTTTAGAAATCATTATGCTTGCATGTTTATTTAGAAATCATTATGCTTGCATGTTGATAATTTTAGAAATCATTATGCTTGCATGTTGATAATTTTAGAAATCATTATGCTTGCATGTTGATAATTTTAGAAATCATTATGCTTGCATGTTGATAATTTTAGAAATCATTATGCTTGCATGTTGATAATTTTAGAAATCATTATGCTTGCATGTTGATAATTTTAGAAATCATTATGCGTGAATGTTGATAATTTTAGAAATCATTATGCTTGCATGTTTATTTAGAAATCATTATGCTTGCGTGTTGATAATTTTAGAAATCATTATGCTTGCATGTTTATTTAGAAATCAGTATGCTTGCATGTTGATAATTTTAGAAATCATTATGCTTGCATGTTGATAATTTTAGAAATCATTATGCTTGCATGTTTTTTTAGAAATCATTATGCTTGCGTGTTGATAATTTTAGAAATCATTATGCTTGCATGTTGATAATTTTAGAAATCATTATGCTTGCATGTTGATAATTTTAGAAATCATTATGCTTGCATGTTGATAATTTTAGAAATCATTATGCTGAATGTTGATAATTTTAGAAATCATTATGCTTGCATGTTTATTTAGAAATCATTATGCTTGCGTGTTGATAATTTTAGAAATCATTATGTTTGCATGTTGATAATTTTAGAAATCATTATGCTTGAATGTTGATAATTTTAGAAATCATTATGCTTGCATGTTGATAATTTTAGAAATCATTATGCTTGCATGTTGATAATTTTAGAAATCATTATGCTTGCATGTTGATAATTTTAGAAATCATTATGCCTGCATGTTGATAATTTTAGAAATCATTATGCTTGCATGTTGATAATTTTAGAAATCATTATGCTTGCATGTTGATAATTTTAGAAATCATTATGCTTGCATGTTGATAATTTTAGAAATCATTATGCTTGCGTGTTGATAATTTTAGAAATCATTATGCTTGCATGTTGATAATTTTAGAAATCATTATGCTTGCGTGTTGATAATTTTAGGAATCATTATGCTTGCGTGTTGATAATTTGTATTCATCTTTTCTTTCAGCCCCTAATTGAAAGGTTAGATCAGTATGTTGAGGACGCCTCTCTAATCAGCAAGAAACCAAACCTTGTGTACTTCCCTCCAGACTTTGAGCCTATCCCATGTAGGCCATTATTCTTTGATCTAGCCCTAAACAATGTTGATTTCCCATCACTGGAAGACAAGATGGAATCCAAGAAGACAGGTGGTCTGACAGGCCTTGTGAATAGATGGTTATGGGGTGGAAAAAAGTAGTTTTTTCTCTCATACATTTACTAGAATGGCATAAGAAATCAAAGTATGACTGCTTGGATATTCTTTAGCATTGTTAAATGCAATAGGAAAGATTGAAATGCATATATAAGTGATTCACTTGAGAGATTTATGTTCAGTGGTGATTGTATTTTCCTGCTTAAATATGCAAGATGTGTTACAAGTATCAGATGGAATAGTGTTGTACAATGGTTGAGTTGTATGTGCTACATTTTCTTTACTTTTGTCTCCTTGGGTATTTTTTTATCCATTGTGGTGTGCAACATGGACAGTTTTAAATTGGTCAATATATCAAGGACATGCCTACGGGTGCATCACTAGGTGTGTTGAACATCCGAAGGATAGCAATTCAAAGACTAATAATAATTAGTATAAATGTGTGAGAATGGTGCTTAAAAAATTCAAATTGTTTAAAAAATTTTTATCCTTTATATTTCATGATTCCATTTCATTTTATTAAATCTGCAAAAGAATTTATTCATATTTTCACTGTATTTTTTATTGGCAGTTTGATAGAAAATTGTCTGTAGCAAAATTGTATCATGGTGACTACCATCAACTTGTCATAAAGATTAAACCTACAAAATATAAAGTCGATAATCATGTACAAAATTTCAGCATTTGAACAGTTTCTGAGATAAACTGAGCCTGTCTTAAATGTTTATGGTAGTATTAAAGAACACAAAAGTTGTTTTCAGTTTCTCAAGAGAATAACAAGATTCATTGGAGTTTTTGGTAGCAAGATAGTGCTTTATGATTTAACCAGCATGCATTACTGCTAGTATTCTGGTTTAACATAGTATTTTGTTTCCACAGTACCATATTGATTCTTTAGTGATTTCTATCGTTAAGGAATGTATAAAAATTTCCAAGTAATTCATTATGCATTTCATTAGGTTAAAAGCATGTTTTCATTTTTCATGACAAAATACTTCCTAAAATTAAGATTACAAAATAGTTCCATTTTTACCATTTGTTTTACTATAATGTGATTGCAACATACCCCAGGTATATATTGCAGTACACAGAGAAATATTGCTGTGCAAAAATTGTTTTATGGTACCAAACTGCAATATTATATAAATGTCAAGTACAGTGTAACCCCGCTATAACACAGTGGTTGGGGTCCATGAAACTAAACTGTATTTTAGTCGAAATAATGTTATAACCCACCAGTGCATTTACCTTAAATATATCAGGGTGGGGTGCGGTATAAAAGCTAGTGCAGAAATGTTTGCTTTTGAGTCATTGAAACTATACTGAAAAACATTTGCATATTGACAACTTAGATTTTTGTAGAACAATCCATAATCTGTTAGTGCTGTACATGTATATAAGAAATCCTTCAATTCAAGTATTGAACAAATGTTATACAATTCATGTATGACTTGCATCCCATTAAAAAACACAATTAACACACAAAAAATTGGTAGTCTTTGTTTTGATCAATATCCCTTGTCACTTAACAATTCACTACATCTGTCATGTGGCTATACTTGTTTACATACTATATATATATATATATATATATATATATATATATATATATATATATATATATATATATATATATACTTAGATTGGCCTGATATATTGACGAGGCTACCCAGGGGATAAGGCTGTTGATGGGGAAATGAAAATGTGAACAAATTAAAAAATTTAACAAACATTGTTTCAAGATACCCCATCAGAAATTTCTTGACAGCTAAATATCTAGTTTCAAAAGACTGCCAATTTAATATGCTACCATTGGTAACAACCTAGAAAACAAATGTTTTTTTCCTGCAAAAAATGAAACTTTCATGGCACAATAAACATGTTCCAGTCACTTTGGAAAATGCAACAATCCAAAAGATTCTTTTGCATTTAAATTTTGTGCTGACTTCTGCTAATGAAAGTATTTTTTTTTGTTCTTGAAGATTGTAGTCTGAATTTTTTTATGAAGGACGCATGTGTTATTGAAGTTACCGCTAAGGACAGCTTTAAAGGACAAAACAGATGTCCATTTCTTGTTGCAGCGGCAACATCAAATAATTGTATGACATTGAATGAGATGGGAGTGTTTTATATTTGTACAAAACAACCAATGCTTCAGAGGTGTAATAAGTTTTCTTGAAATTTCAGCAAAACTTTTTCTGTGAACATTTTAAAACAAAAAGAAATTAGCTGTTGGTTATCAATTATAGCAGTTGCTGTTGCTACCTTCAAAACTTCAAAAGCTGGTTGGAAGCCCCAAGTGGTCTAAAACGCTGTGATTTATGGATCAATGCCATCTCACCTCTGTCTGTGTGGGTTCAAGTCTAGGATTCGGCACATGTGGATATGTGAGAAAGCTTGCCAGTAGCTTCTCGTGGGTCGGTGGTTCTTTTTGGTGATTTCCCAGTTTCTTCCTCTACCATTAATACTGGCCGCCATGAATAGCCTATTGTGTGCTGAAAAATGGTGTTAAGCCCAACAACAACAATCAAAAGCTGGTCGATTGTAGCTAGCCCCAGTAGCATGATAAACCAAGAAGTGGATGCCAGTTTGGGTTTTTTTCTTTGCTTTTGGGGTTTTTGTTTCTTTCTCTTTTATTTGCTTTTGTTGTGTGTGACATTTCTGGTAATGGAATTATGCTTCCTTCCAAACGTGTCAGAAATTTAAAAAGGCCAACAGGTGTTTTATTCTGATATGGGTTATTACAGAAAATGTGAGTGTTCTGAAGGATTTAATTCTATGAGTGAAAAAAAAAATAAGAATTTCACTTACCATCCACATACAAGGTCAGTCTAAAAAAATAAATTACTAGCGAGTGGTCAATAGTTCGACACTATTTTGAGCAAAAGATCCATTATAAGATAGTGGAGATCAACCAGACAAGGCAAAAACAGAAAGTTAAAAAACAATCTAAAGATAAAAAAATATGGAGAACTTGCAGCATACATTACTTGGTGTCAGTTTTCAGGAAAAGTGATTAATGATAAACAATGCAATGCTAAGTTGGTTTGTCAATATGAACAATGATTTTGTTTATTTAACAATAAATAAATTCAAGTGCAGTTTGTATCCAGTTTACAGTTTCCTGTCATGGTGTCTCTGAATTTCATTTCTCCAAATATAAGGCTGTATATGAAAGCTTAAATGGCTAATAATGTCGCCAAAAAAAAACCACCTTGCCAGATAGTATATTTTGTCATCAGTATGGAAAAAAAAAACTTGCGAAATTGGCAAAGCCAGCATTATCACTAAATGTTATATGTTATTTTTGGGGGTTACTTTTAAGAAAAAATTATTCAGCATATATGAAACTGCATGGACCACATCAATCTTTTTGTATTAGAATTTATACAAAATCTCTTCCCCAAAATGACAATAAACTTTTTACCTGTTACTTTTGTACATTTAAGAGAGAAAACTAAAATTTTTGTGTATGAGAAATATACATGAACATGAAAAATTTTTGGGAGCCACACCAAAATCATGATTTTTCCAAATTTGTGTTATATCAGAGCATGCTATAGTGGGGTTGCACTGTACCAGGAAAGTTACTAAACAGGCAGTAGAGTGGTTTGATCAACGGAACAGCAACTTCCTGAAGGTAGTTGCCTTCCATCCAAGGTCATTGGTTGATTCCATTGTCTCTGGCTTCAGAGTAACCTGTGGCATGGGCTATTTGGAATATAGCTTTCCAACAGTATGTGGACAGGCCTATAGGAATGCTATACTAGTACAAGGTTTAACATGTAATTTAAAATGTGAGTGCAGAAATCTTCTGCAACAAATGCCAGTATGCAATAAATTTGATGTTGTGTCCAAGTTTTTTATTGTGGTGGAGGGACATTAGGAAAAGTTTTGAAAAATATAAGCCATAAGTTTTGTGTTTGATTTAAACAATATACCTGCCATCCCTTTTATATGTTGGTCCTAAAATATAAACATGTTTATAAAAATAACCCAATGATTATTGGAGAGCTGTACTACGTATACTGTGAATTTGACATTATTGTGTTATCATTTTTGAAGATTCTCTGATACTACAAACCACAGGTTTACTACCTAGTGTTAAAATGCCATCTTGCAAAGAAAAAAGGACATTTCTCCCAACAGATACACATCCACAGATATAAGCACTGAGAATGAAAACATACAGGCATGATGATAAATGAACATCGTGAGTTGCTAGAACATGTACAGTTTGTACTATACAGCAAGTCACCAGAGCCTGTACAATCTATATTATAAATTTAAATTAAAAAACTATTATACAGCAAGTCTACAGAATTTGTACAGTATGTATTGTACAGGGAGTTGCCAGATTCTGTATAGTCTGTATTATGCAGGTAGTTGGAAGAGCCTAGATTACAGCTAATAAACTGCATAGACTTAGATCTGCAGGCATTATTATGATAACATTTTTAAAAAATCTGATGCAACCCTTTTTTTTACATTTTCTTATGTCAGAGAAGCTTCATATTACTTGGATGCAGATGGAGCAGTTGCTAGGTTTCATATAGTGCAGGATACAGTTGCTAAGATACATATAGTGCAGGATACATTTGCTAAGATACATATAGTGCAGGATGCAGTTGCTAAGATACATATAGTGCAGGATGCAGTTGCTAAGATACATATAGTGCAGGATGCAGTTGCTAAGATACATATAGTGCAGGATACAGTTGCTAAGATACATATAGTGCAGGATACATTTGCTAAGATACATATAGTGCAGGATGCAGTTTCTAAGATACATATAGTGCAGGATGCAGTTGCTAAGATACATATAGTACAGGATACAGTTGCTAAGAGTCATATAGTGCATGATACAGTTGCTAGGATACATATAGTGCAGGATACAGTTGCTAGGATACATATAGTGCAGCTGAACAGTGACTTTGAAATGGAATCATTTTCTATGTACTGGTTGGGATTGCTGTTACAATCAGATTTACAAATCCCAATTGTTTAATTTGCATTAGTCAAGAACCAAACTTATTGGCATACACTGTAATGAATTTATTCACTTTTAACTTTCTTTGTCATTTTGAAAATGTCTAAACTGTTTCTTCGGATCACTTTTCATCCATTAAATTAGAGGGTCAACTCCCAGATTTGGCTGAGGCAGAGATAATATTGTTTCATTTACATAGGCTCTTTCCCACCTTTTTCTGTATACATCATAAATATAGGGCAAGGTTGGTATGTATTTGTGAGTTTCAGTTAAATATTCATCACTTCTGAATATGAGCTTCTCAGCAGAAATTCAGTCTCAATTTTAGGCATTTTATCATCAGTTACAAAAGTCAGACATTTCTGCCTAATATGACCATTTCCAGAGGTCTGATATGTTCTATTTCATAGTGTGAGTAATTGTTCTATTGCAAATCATGTTGTATTGTTTTTTTCTTCAGCAGAGATAACTCTAGTAATGTGAAGGATTATCATAAATGGTTATTTAGTCAATTGATTGTGTAATCTTGAAGAATTTTGTACAGTTTGATTAAGAAATGATAATGATTAAAATTGTTAGTTTGTGTATGATGGCATGTTCTTGCATAAGAATATTGTACAATATTTCAAATGGCACAGAGTAAAAATGATTGTATAATTTTTGTCTTTTATTTAAATGAGCATGTTCATTTTCTTATTTATGGAAGTGATTTATTCCAAATGTTAAGAAAACGATTTTTAAGCAGAAATGAATCGATCTTAGGAATAGTCAAATGTAATTTTATCCTATGACTTTGAACTCTTCAAGCAATAAATTTAAACTGAAGGTGAAGTCCCAAAATTTCAGCTTATGTTTAAAGAATAAACTTAGATTTATGGCACCTCAGCACATTAAAAAGTTAAAAACGTAAAACGGAATTCCACAAAAAATTGAAGCCTTCCAAATAAACATACAGGTAAGTTCAAGATGATACGATGTAAAATACAAAGATGTTAAAATTCTGCTATATAAAAAAACAGCACATAGAACATCATAAAACTTCTCTTCCACTTCAAGTTTGCCTGATTTCAATGAAATTTAACTCTAGGGATCGTATTAAACATGCTGTATTTTCAACAGTAGATGAGCAATGTACTCAAAAGGTATTGAAAACATGGCACTTTGATGTTTTTTCCAGTAGATTTGTATAGCTTTTTCTACTGGCAGAGAATATTTTTCCTGTTTAAAAATATTTGTTTTAATTAAATGTTTTTTGGGTTTAATTCTTATTAAGCATGGATTTCTAATAGTTGAACATGCTTGTTTTACACATTTTGTATGAATTTTATATAAAACTAAAAATAATGTTAAGATTTCTAATGGCAGATGACAAAAGCATTGTACTATTTTTTGTTGATCAAACTGTAAGTTTGCTTATTATATGGTCCTTCCTACAAATGCTATTTTCAGCTTAAAAACCATGGACAAGTTTCAACCAAATTTACAACAAAATTTGGCATCAAGACTTTTCACATTTATACAAATTATGCTAATTAGTGTAGAATATGGTCACAGTTACTAAATATATCACATTTGAAATGACCAACACAACAACCACTGAACAGAATTTGACTAGATATTACAAAGCATCCTAGAATTAGAAAATCATTGACTTTCTCAAGAACAGCCAAACAGAAATGATAAAATCTAATGGAAAGTCCATGCAATTTTTCTTATGCAATTACTCCAAATCAGAAAAGACTTAAATAGCAAAGTATTTGAGCCAAAAAGGCTTTTCAGTTTTTACAAATGATGCCAGACTGCCATGCAGTATGGTAACTGTTACTAAAATTAGAAAAACTCATTTGTACCAGTTTTTCTTCAGAACTGCATAACAGAATTGGAGGAAAATCTGATGGAATGCGTGAAGACCTTGAATCAAATACGGTCACCATTACTAAAATAAGGAAAACCATTTAATTGCATTTTCTCAATAACCATTTGATACTATATTAGGCCAGATTTAACAGAAAATATTCAGATAGCATGACATAACCTTTAAATTTATAAAATGATGTTTGGTTGCTATCAAATATTGTTGGCATTACACAAAGGAAAAAACTTTCTGACATCTCACAAACAAAAATTTTACCGAATTTGACAAAGGACTCCAGGCAAGAAGGCTTTTCAGTTTATTCATAAATGATGCTCATCTTCTCATTACATGTCCATTGCTGTTGAAAACAGAAACACTATGAAATATCTTATTAGTCAACAGGTTTGTCCAAATAATGTTAATTAATTTGACAAAAAGGCAGCCATTACTATAAAAATACCAAAAAATTGTGAATCAGAAAGCATCTTCCTTTTAAACCAGATTGCTTAACCAACTGATTGTAAATTTAGCTTTTGGAGAGATGTCAGACAGGTGAGCATTTTCAAGTTTCTGACCTCTTTATATATTACTGGAAATTAAATTTTCTGTGTACATTTGTTTTATAAATATGCAACTTGTATAGCTAAAATTTACATTCTTAAGTCTTTATTGACTGTTAATGGTTACTTTGTGTAAATGGTGCAGGTGAGTACATGTCTCCTTTTTATAAGAAAGACAACTCTTCTGTACATATGTTGTTAATAATAATCTCAGTTTTTATGCCATATATGTATTGTAATAAAATTATACAAAGAAAGAAGATTTTGTTCTAGTTTTTTTTTGTTTGAACAAAAAGCATTTGACTTGAACCAGACTTAAATGTTTTTGTCTAGTTATTTTTACTTTCTACCAAGAGAGCATAAGACCATTCTTCCAAATGGGATAGACATTATGTAGCTATTTTCTTCTTGACCTGCCCATGTTCAGGGAAAGCAAAATATTTTCTCCTTGACCAGCCCATGTTCAGGGAAAGCGAAATATTTTCTCCTTGACCAGCCCATGTTCAGGGAAAGCAAAATATTTTCTCCTTGACCAGCCCATGTTCAGGGAAAGTAACTGTTGAACTAGCATTGTTGCATTAACAGCTTGGTTGGGTTTTGGTTCTCATCTGCATACATTTCATAAACCCTTTTATATTCTTATGATGAAAATAAGATTCATTCTACAATATCTACAGTCTGCAACTTTTATATCGGAGATCATGATCATAAAAAAAAAAATACTGAGTTGGGGTTTTATTTAAAGCTGATTAAATTACATCCATTTTCTAAACCCATCGCTTAATTGTCATCCTACTATAAATCTTGTGATGGCAAGACAAGTTTATTTTACATGCATGTCCCTATAGCCTAGAAGTCAAGGTCAGCCATAGAAGATTTACATTAAAGTTCTGGTTTAAACTATTTCAGATGCTTAAATTTCCTAAACCTTTGATTTTTCAAAATTCTTTTGATGAATCAATATGAAGCTAACACAGTTTGATGACATGTATGCATGGTGTCAAACTCATGATCATAGAATATTTGCATTAATGTTTTGTTTGTTTTTTTTTATTGTTGGCGTAACATTTTCTTTTCATGGATTTCTTTATACACAAGATGAAGAATTATGAAACAGAGGTAATTAATTCTGCACCAGGCTTAAACTATCATTTGACCTTTGGATAAAGGTTAAATGTTTAACAGCAATGCTTGGCTCAACATTGCAAGCCCTGACCTTTTTTGTTATCTAACTTGTGAGGACTATGGTAAAGGTTATTATAAATGTCACATTGTGTTTCTCCATATTTCTTTCTAATTGTTCTAATATTTGGTAGTATTGTCTTTACCTGAATGTAAAGAGTGTACAAAGCTGAACACAATGCAAGTTCTGATATGTGCCAGCAGATCTAGATCTCATTTGTTTGCATAAATGAAAGGGCAAAGCCTAAGACATGTTCATCTAACTTGGCTTCTTTTGACACCAGTGGCTGATATTGTTTATGATAATAAAGAGATTTCACAATATATATATATATATATATATATATATATATATATATATATATATATATATATTAAAAATTGTTTTCTCATTATTTTCATAAGGACAAAATTTAGGACTATTACAATCTAAATGTATATGACTGGGTCATTTGTTGCTTTTTTTTAAAAAATGGCATTGACATTATCATGCAAGGAAATGAGAGCTAAATGCCCTTCATGAAGGATTATGATTTAGCCAATTCTGGCTGGCCTGACTGGGTATTTGACCTTTGACCCTTGGATTACATGTTTGAAGCTCTTCCAACTAATGTGGCTCCCTCAAGGAGAAAGAAATATTCCTAGAAGTTGATGGCCAAGGAGGTTGAAGTTCAGAATCACTCAGAACCATTATTTAAAGGTGGTCAGTAGGTGAAGTCATTGGATCTGGCAGTACTATCTATCATTGCCACAACTGAATGGACATATAAGTAAATAGGCTTCCCAAGGACACAATGAGACAGCTAGCTTAATGATTAGTGATTAGGAATGCATATTTTCAGTCTTGATGTGCAGGTATCAACCCAGTGCTCTGTTCCAATTTTATGATGCACTTGCAGTTGATGAATTTATTTCATTGAAAATCTCATCTGCATTGTCATATGAGTTCCTTTTCACATTGTTCTCACTACAGCAAACATTGCAGATTCTGATCTTTCTGCATGTTATGCCCCAGCAGATACAGATCTATTCTGCTCACACATTTAAACCTGAAGAAGTAAATAAAATATACATGTTCATAGCTTTTAATACAAAGCATCATCATCTATCAATGCTGCACTATTAAAAGCTATTATCAAGTTCTCTCCTTGCCTGGTCTGGAAGGAAAACCAAACAATAAAGCATTTAAATTCTTTATTTTTCACACTGGTTATTTGTGCAAACACTGCATTTACAGCTAATAATAGTTATCAGTTAAGAGACCAAACTGGTCTCTTTCATTTACTGCATGGAATATTATCTATGCATATATGATGTTTGAATGTGGGTAGGGGCCAAACTACATGTAGAAGAGGTTAAAGTCACTCTGTTCTTTTGATACTTTCATTCACATGAGTATGAATTAATTTAATTGATTTTACATGTGCACATCTATTACATTCCAACCATACTTAAGCTACTGTAACTCTGATGTGTCATTTACTCATCATGTTTTTTCAGTCTTAGATCCTGTCTTTCAATCTACAGTCACCAGTTTTATGAGACTTGTTTCACACATTTTTTATATTGTTCACCTCTCTCTCTCTCTCTCTCTCTCTCTCTCTCTCTCTCTCTCTCTCTCTCTCTCTCTCTCTCTCTCTCTCTCTCTCTCTCTCATGGTTTGATTCTGTATCAACAAACCTACTTTTTCATATTTGTCTTTTCTTATAACAATTTTATGCTTATGGCACAATGTCCAGTTTATTACAAATACAGTAATACAGACAAACATTTTGATTTAAATAAAACTAGTAAAAGTTAAAAACCAATGGCCTTTCATAATTCCCTTGGATATTGTAAACTGATTTTCTTTTTATAAAAAAAGGAAATTGCCACAATAAATCATATTCATCAACAATGTTTCAAATATTATCATAATTTCTCTTGCAACATACAAAGAATAGAAATTTGAGAAACATAGCTTTAGCCCAGTATTTTTATACTACATGCAGTAAAAAAGACCAGATATAGCAAAATATCTGTTCATCGATCTCATTTTATGAAAATCTGTGTCTTTTCAACCTCAATACTTTAATGTCATGGTAGATCAGTATAGAAAATAACAAACATAGATTACTTTTATTTTGTACAACAGCTAAAGAAAGTACATAAAATGTCTAAATTATCACAGCTATCTGACCTATGATTGACTTAAGGTAGCGTTTACAAATACACGTAACAATTATGTGAATCCTAAGTAACAACAAATCTACATTAGATCATAAATGCCAATAAAAATTAACTAAGACACCAAACAATGAATTAAAAATATCAAGAATTTCATTAAAATGATGTTTTAATCAATTACACATCAATTCCATATGAATATGGGGAGAAACAAACTTGCAAAACATTATTTCAAATATGAAAATTGGTAAGCAAAACAATAATTATTAAAAACTTTGAGACAAGTTAAAGCCACCCAAAAATTAAAGCACAAGTTCTGAAACTGACTGGTAGGAAATGAAAGTATAGATATTAAGTTTCAAAAAACTATAACTAGTGGAACTTTGATAAAATCTGTCAAACAAGGTTTAAAAATGTCTACTCCTACCCCCTCCAAGCTTATAAGACTATAAATTACGAACAATAATCAATTCGGTGTCAAGAGGCACATATGGAAAACTGCAAGGTGATAGAGCCAGTCATGTCTGATTAAGGACAAATTTTACTTTACCAAATGAAGTTCTGACTGAATGTTATTGAAGTTAGCCACATATATTGGGAGAACTTGGCATTTAACAACCAAAGATTAATTGGTTAAACACATTTTGGTTTCTATGACCTGAAAAGAACTGTTCTTGCTGACATGAAATGGAGGATGGGCTAACAAACTATATTCCAGTTGTCATTGTAACACAGTATAGTTTTGTGTAGGATACAATTGTCATTGTAACATAGTTTTGTGTAGGATACAATTGTCATTGTAAAACATTATAGTTTTGTGTAGGATACAATTGTCATTGTAACACAGTATAGTTTTGTGTAGGATACAATTGTCATTGTAACACATTAGTCTTGTATAGGATACAATTGTCATTGTAACACAGTATAGTCTTGTGTAGGATACAATTGTCATTGTAACACAGTACAGTCTTGTATAGGATACAACTGTCATTGTAACACAGTATAGTCTTGTGTAGGATACAATTGTCATTGTAACACAGTAGTCTTGTATAGGATACAACTGTCATTGTAACACAGTATAGTCTTGTATAGGATACAACTGTCATTGTAACACAGTATAGTCTTGTGTAGGATACAATTGTCCTTGTAACAAAGTATAGTTTTGTGTAGGATACAATTGCATCACATGAAGTGAAATTCATATGTGCAATTACAACATAGTTTGATGTTTTAAGTGCTACTACTATTATCTATCTGATACTAATCTCATGCCTAATTATAAACCCACCCCTATTTCACCCCACAATGCACTTATCTCCATGTTTTCATGAGAAAAATATGGTATGCAAAATATTAAAGTTAAAACCTGTTTTAAAGCTTGTCATGTATTTTGTATTAGTTCTGTCCAGTTTAATGTAACGAGATCAATATTATGATGATGCAATGTGAAAAATATCAATGGGTAACGTCTATCACAAATTGGGGACATGATACTGACTTGCTATTAGCTTTCAATCACAGATAAATTCTAACTTTACTACAAGCCACCATTATATCATGATACGAAAGTAATTGGTGCAAATAAGTTTTACTTGTATTATAGAAATAACCTGCAGCAATACTACTACCTTTAATCACATTTAAAATATGAAATATGAGCATACTGAAATATTTACAATTATTTGTCCTTTCTTTGATACTGTTACTTGAGTACTTGGAACAAATTGTTTAACTTGTGTTACTGAAAAAACTGACTGTACCCATTGTCACACAAAAATATTATGAGCATAATGAAATAATAACAATTATTTCTCTCTACTGTATGATCTTGTTTTTAATCTAGACACACATTTCTAATTGATAGGTTAATCAATTTCAAATATGAAAAATATTTATTTTAAAAGTATTAAACATACAACAGCTACTTGTAAAAACATATATTTGAAAACTACCTGTGAGGAGGACACTGTTATATAAATACTACATGCAAATTAAAACAAGCTATTCAATTTCATAGCAAATATTATTTACTTGTCCTTTCAATTATATAGCTACCTCAGTAAATAGCCATTAGATTTTTTTTATGGCACCTTCATTTATGGATGTTTTATTTAGATTTCCTTCTTGCAATCAAATTTGTGTATCAAACAACAAGCCTTTAAAACTTTCAAAAACCTAACCATAGTCTCATTTCATGAATCAGACTGACATTTCCATTAATCTGTAATCTGACCAGTGAATTAATGATCCTGTCTCAACCAATCATAAATCACATCAAGCTCAAACTAATGATCTCCAAACCAGCCCTCTGCAGATATTCATTAATGTCATTCTCATGTTTTATTCAATAGTTGGATATACATAATAGATAAGTGACATTAAACTATATATCATGTGTGAGATTAGACAATATATCATGTATGAGATTAGACTATATAATTATATCATGTCAGATCAGACTATATCATAAGATTAGACTATATATCGTGTGAGATCACTTTTGAATTTTACACAAGGTTTACATTTAATTGTGCATTACACACACACACACATGCAAACACTGCAATGGTCTACAATGTTTTAATTAACATTCTGAGCAAGCAGATCAGTAAGTTAATCAAAAATACAGAATGGCCAGTATCATGTATGTTGCTAAACAGTCTGTTCATCATCTTTTTTGAAAGACCAGATATACATGTATTTAATTTAGAAGAAAACTATTTTTGAAAAAATTCAAAAGAGCACAGTTAATGCATAAGTTTGAATTGTATTCAAGAACAGTTGTTAAGTACCATTATACATATGAATAAAATGGTCTTTGTTCACAATGATACATCTAAAAGCTCTGAAAATAAGGTATTTGTCCTGGAACACCCCATTTCAAAAACTAAAGAGCTGTAAACAGTTGTGAACTGATGCATCAACTAAGATGGTTCTGGAACAGGCCGCCTCATCTTATAAATAATAAATCTCTTTGGTCTTTTATTATTTTACCAGATATTCAGTCAATTTCCAAATAACTAAATGAGGAATAATAACAAATTTAAAGAACCACAGTTAAAAATTTAATCTCAAATCTTTCATCTCATTTTCTCATCTTAATCTCACTTTCAAATAAAACAATTATTTGGAACTATAAGTTATAAATATCTGAAAGTGGCTGCAAGACTTTTTTAAGTTTTATGTTGCTAAAATAAGTTTGAGTATCCTGAGCTAAGCAGGCAGTAATTTTGAAGACTGAAAAGGAGTATTTACTGATCTGCTGTAGAATATGCCATGACTGATCAGGGTCTATAGGTTTGTTGTTGTTATTGGGTTTAATGCCATTTTTCTGCACAAGAGGCTATGCATGGTGGCCAGTAATAGTGGTGGAGAAAAAACCAGGAAAACCCAAAAGAACCACTGACCCTCAAGGAACTACTACTGGCAAGCTTTCTCACATACCCAAATTTGCTAAGCCTGAGACTCAAACCCATGCAGAGGTCAGATGACAATGATCCATAACTGTGAGTCCTTTTAGACCACTTGACCACTCAGGTCCCCCTATAGGTTTGTAGCCAAGTGTGTGAAAGACACAGATAAGCACAAAAAAACTTAAGGTCCAGGTTTTGTGAAAACATATGCTATAAACAGAAATAAACCCCAACAAATTATGCAAGGATTTGTGGAAGAGAACAAGTTTGATATAACCCATGAGAACATCTTATCACATTCGAAAGTCATATCACAGATGTCCTTTCTGCAGACTTAGGAAGTATTTAGTTTTGTCAGGATTTAAAACACTTTTTTACATGAGGCAACTACAACAAAGCCAGGGTGACCTTTGAAAACTGAATATGACAGCCATCCTTAAAACATAAATGATTTGCAACCCACAAGAATTAGATATATACCAGTCAAACCCATTTCAAAGCCCCTGTGTCTTTTACTGTATGGTATGTGCATCTATGATCACACATTAATGAGTGACTAACATCCTGACCTATATAAGTTTAATGTATATTTCAGTCAACATAATTTTAAATTCAAATAAATTTAAACTTGGAATTCAATTTATTTTGACATCTTTCCTAGTGTTTATCATTCTGTGCTCAGTAAAATCAATGCAGACTTAATGCTGTACTTGAATACATATGGTACTGATTGAAGAAATCCTCCACATATATATTACTTAATGCTTATCTTTTGTTAAAAGAAAATTATGATTCATTACACCACACAAGTTATCTAAATTTTCTTTATTTCATCAATTACTTTAAACTACAGACATGATTTCACACAGCACACTATGCAAATTCTTACAATGGATTAGTTAACAGAAGATACACACTAATCAAACTAACATGCAAACACGCATAGATATATCACAGATATCTTTACACATTACATATCAAGGTTGCCAAAACTCACTGCATCTCTGATTCTCTAAGCAGATGTCCACAATATGCAATGCCTGACGTACAAGATTCAGGACTAAAACTCTAATTATTTGGATACTGTCACATTACACAAGAAAAATAAACTCTGATAATGCTCACAAGAATCCTACAATCATTATATGCAAAAATCACTATATCAGACATAGAATACATGAGACTAGATGTGGATGTGTCATTCTATCAGTAATATACGTCATGTGATGTAAATGTTGCTGACTACTAATTATATTTTCAATCATTGACACTATGTCCCCATTACATACAATTCATGTCATTAATATTATTAATAGGTTTATTCTACCTCCACCAACACTCTTTCACTATAAGTACAAAGTGGAAGGCATTAAAATATACAAATACTATAGGGTCTCAATCTTTCTTTTTCATCTCTTCAATATTTTCATTTATGAGTCTTGTGCAACTCCGTACACTAAAAATTTACATCAGATACTGATGGCACGGTCATACCACACTCCATTATCTATCTCAATAAAAAGAAATTGCCAAAGCTCTTCTTTAGGACTACTGAATTTCACAAGATTTACCATTTACAAAAATAGAAGCATAATCAACAACAAAAAAGTAACACATTTATGTGTCATGAAACCCCTCTGAAGGCTTGATATTTTGAACAGGCTCAATGCATACTACTTCAGGTCATCAGAAACAACTAATGGAAGCTGGAGCTGTGGTGGTTTAGTAGCAAGTATTGGTTACAATTGTGTCCCTGAACAAGGCATTTTATTCTGACTGCTTGTTTTGATGTGCTGTAAGAAACCAAACCTGATCCTGAAACCTTTGTCAGTGCAGATGTATGTGTTGCATGCATCATAAAAGAACACCAAACTACCCATACAATATTCTCAACAGAAGCATAGATATTTCAGAATTCTTCAGTATTTCCTTTGGACATGGTAATGATCATCTAACAAATACACAATATGAAGTAATGCTTTTCTCATTTCTTCTATTTAAAAAAAATTCCAATCAATTTGTCTATAGTCAGAATTTTTTTTTCAATACTAGCTCAATGCAATAGTAAATGATGTTTATTATGTTTACAAACATTAACACATTAACAAATAAACATTTTCATCATCAACTTAGGCCGGAAAACAAAATATACCCATCTATTATCTAGACCAGCAATTTACTACATGAATTATTTACTCAGATATGAATTTTGACTTAACTATACTTCACACTGTGCATCTTTTAACAAAAGCAGTTGTTTCACTACCAACTTATAATTTAGGCTTAAAGAGATCTGTGACCAAAAATTCAATAAAAACTTCAAACCATTCCACAAGTTTCTTTAAAGTACAATGAATCTATGAGGTAGTATTTTGGCTATTAAGGTATTTTTTATGAAGACAGTTTTTCATAGATTTGTTGATGTTCCTTGTCTCTTAATCACAGTATGTTGATGCTAAAGCTGAGAATTATTTTCAATTCATCATTTAAGGAAATTTTATACCAATTATTAATATTTCAATGGAATCCAATTTCCTTTCAACAATACTAAATGGGTACTTTATCAATTTCTATAGTATAATCTCAGTACATGAATTAGGCACTTCTACTGGCTTAGAAAAAAATTTCTTTAACAAGTTTTACAATAAAAATGTAAAGGATTATCTAGTTATAAAAAAAAATAATAACTCATAATAAATGGCTAAGCGTAAAATTGTGTTCTATGCTAAAAAAGCTGAAATTGAAATTCCTTGTGTGATTAATGCAATTAACAGTGTCCAAAACTTTGTAATTTAAATTCCAAATAGTGCATATAATTAGTCTGTTATGGTTTGAACATATAGCATGAATGGACATCAGTGCTGAAAAAGAAGAAAAATTACTCAGGCATATGGCAATAATGCCAATCCTGATTTCTCTTTTCTGGAATGTTCCTGGTTAAAGGAATATCATAGAATTTATTTAAAATGTTACCTGGAAAAGAGTCAGTTACAGTGAGCCATTTTATTACAGTGACCATTTCATATTCAATGGTCAGCAGTTATCATGGTGACCAAAAGGGTGAGAGTTTGAATCCAACACTGGATTAGCCCTGGCTTGCTATCAAGATGCATGACTGGGCAAAGCAATTTAATCAACTGCCTCTATACTACCCAACTTGTCTTGATGTGCCACCAAAACAAATGAGATTTAATTATATACAAGATATTGCAAATCTGCACAAAATGAATTGAATATTCCCAAACTTAGAATACTTTGAACAGATGAATGGAATATTCCCCAAACCAAAAATACTTTAACTTGAACTTTGTGATGTAAAAACAATTATTTTGCAAAGAGCAAAACTAATGTGTCAAATTCATTCACTGATTTACAAAGATGAAGTTCATAGGAAGTTTGTAATGATCAGGCAGGTTATTATATGTAATGTCATTTCTCTGCATCAGAGAGGGTACACATGGCAGCCAGTTTAACTGGTGGAGGAAGAACCCTAGGAAAACCGGACAGAACTACCAATCCATAGGAAGCTACTAGAAAGCTTTCTAACACACCCACATTGGCTGAACTTGAGAATTGAACCCATGCACAGATGAGATGGCATTGATCGGTAAAAGAAATCACTGTAGACCACTTTGCTACCTATAAGTAAATGCTTGATTTGTTAAAGTGTTATTGTACAAGAAAATCGATCTAAAATGATCAATGTACCTAGCTCACTGTAACAGACTCCTTTCTTGCATCCAATAGACTAAAGCAAATGTTATTTTAAATAAATTCTTTGCATATATTTCTTCAACCCTAAAAAATTCCACAAAAAAGTTAATGAAGATTATTAATTGATACTGTTTATAATTACAAACTCTCTTGTAATCCAAACACTAGTAAATTTATACTTTTGTTAGAATCAAAACTGGTATTGCCTATAATAGTGATGTCAGCTTTTGAAAACTCATTTAGGACCAAACAGGCATCATGAAAGGTCTTCTGGCAAACAAGCCAATGTTGATGTGAATTTTCATTTTTCAGTGGAGTGATAACAAGGACTTCAATATGGCCTCTGTGCTGGCCATATTGGATTGCCCATGTGTCACCATTCATATTTAGGACCAACACATCACTAGTGATTTACTAAAGTATCATGAATCAGGCTTTCTGATCTTAAGTTCTCTCTCATATCTAGAAATTCACTCACCCTTTCCTTTGTGTGCTTAACATGATGATTTTATGATTTTTAAAATACTCATTCAAATGTTATTTTAAGGACAAGTGGGATGGAATAAATTTCTCCATAATTTCAATTTATTGAACTTTATTTGGGAATGGATATTTAACAAACATTTTAAGTGAGTTTGGATTGTTAGGACCCTTAGCTATATAAAAAATATATATTTTTTAAATACATCAGCATTTTGTAAGTGATCATAATTTAAAAAAAGCATTTATAAACATGGATTTTATTCTGATGACTTTGCTCCCCCCTTGCTGTTTTATTCATCATCTAGATACTGTCTTTTGTACAGAATATTTGATTTGCAAAGGATTCAAATTAATGAAAACCAAGATATATATTTAATACAATATCAGTGTCATTTGTACAGTAATGAATATCCTTTAAACTGGGACACCATCAAATTTGCTCAAATTCTTATAAGGAGTTTTAAAATAGTTATTCATATAGCAACCAAATTAATGAAAGTATGGCAAAAGTTTTATGAACTTAAAAGCCCATCATGCCAGGATGCTCTGTCAAGTTTACAATAATTTTCTTCAGCAATATTTTAAAAGACAGTTAAAGGATTTTCTATATTTTAGTAATGGTGAAGAATCAGCATAATTCTGAATGCTCTTAATGCACAATGTTTCCTGACAAATTTGGTCCATTTCTTCGGATCACTTTCAGAGAAGAATTTGTTTCAAACTTTTTTCTGCTTTTAGTAACTATGGCCGTATTTCATGGCAGATTTTCTGCATGAATTTGAATGGCCTTATGCAGGAATGCTTTCTGTAAAATTTCGTCAATTTCTGTTAAGTGGGTTTTGAGAGGAAGTAGTTTAAAGGTTTTTATAAGTTTAGTAATAACAGCTCCATTTGATAGTGGATCTGCATCATGTATACAAATTATAAAGGCCTCTCTGTCGGGATGCTGTCAAATTGAGGACAGTTCCAATGAATGGCTCTTCACATCATTAAAAAGGTTTTCTGCTTTCAGTAATGATGGTCATATTTGATGGTGAATTGGCATCACTGTATAAATGTGAAAACATTCTATGCCAGGATACAGTCTATCAAACTTAGCTGAATTCTGCTGAATAATGTTTAAGAAGTAGTTTAATGGTTTTTATATTTTTTACGAATTGCAGCAACACTTATAATGATCTGGTGTCAACTGAATAAATCTTAAAGGTTATAAAAATGCCAGAATGCTCCCTGTAAAAAATTGGGCAGCTGGTTTCTTTGAAGTTAAATATAGTAAATGTGAACGGATGATGCAAGACACATGGAAGATGATGCACAATGGATGAAAAATATCCTCAGCCAAATGGGCTTACAGACAGTAAAGCGAAAACTCCTATACATAAAATCAAACAAGCTAAAAAAAAACACCCAACAAACAATGCATCTTTTTTAAGAGATCACTTTGATGTGGATGCAGACAAATTAAATTCAAATTTAATGTTACAAGACGTTGGTAGGAATGGAATCTCCAAAAAGCACATGCATCTCACAATAGAATTACACAGTGCAAAAATGATGGAAACAGTGATAATGATCCATTACTTAAAAATAAATGCTAAAATAAAAGTACCCAACATTGTGTATATGGCTAGAAAGCTGGTAACTAAGTGTGAAATATGCAATCAGTTCTGGAGCTAGCAAAACAATCTGATATTCAAAAGCTGTAAATATGCATTGATTGGAAAATAATTTTCTCACACTGTCTTACCCTTTTCATATCACATATCCATCTTTAAACCTCTTTTTTACTCTCATTAGCACCAGTAAAAACAATATGCAGGCCAAATATTTATGTAATTATGTTTCAAATATAATCATGCATGGTCCAACACTGGCACCCCAGTAGGCTACCATGAAAAACACCTGGTAGTCCTAGCTTATCTGTAGCCTCGCTAGTGTGTGAAACTCGCAAAAAAAATCCTCCAACCCAGAGGACCAGTAAACTGAAAATGTTGCTGATCCTTTCCATAACCTAGTCCTATATTTCATGACACAATGGTAGACATATCAGCTCTTAGTTATATAATGAAACCTGGAACAAATAAAAACACAATGATATTTATAACATGCGTCAAATTTATTACTGGCTGGTTACATTTACAAAGACCACTCTTTTTGAGGATATATAGAATGAAAAGTGTTGCCCTCCATGTTGATATTAAAATTATTTGTGTCTGAAATGAATTTTTTAACTTTATGTACATTCTGAGAGGCTCATGTGAAGATGTTCAGCTCAACAAACTATAACCACATTTTCATGGTCTTAGCATCCATCCCGAGTCTATCTTAAATTCACCTAGTCTAGCTTAAATTCACCAGGTCTATCTTAAATTCACCAAGTCTATCTTAAATTCACCAAGTCTAGCTTAAATTCACCAAGTCCAGCTTAAACTCAGTAGCCATGAAGGTTACACTTGAAAAAAGAACCTGCAGCCCAGCTTAAATTCATTTGCCTAAAGGAAGCATTTGAAAATAAAATTATTAAATGTAGCAACAATTCATAAATGATTACACTCCTTTTCAAAACATTGTAAAGTTAGAATGAAAAAAAACTCCTGAAATAATGAAAAAGCTTAATGAATTACATGAATTAAACACATGGTAGCCCTAACCAATGATTTTGGTAGACCCAGGGCTCTTATAACAAGATTTCTTGGACCGTATCATGAGACATCTCCAAACATGTGATATTTTATTCTGCTACCATATATTACAATTTTTTATTGCTTTCAATGACTGTACAACCTGTTAAGTGCATCCTGACTGCAAATAAAGTTAAATGAACAGGATGAATCTGAAAAACTTAAAGCAAAGTTTAGCTGAGATACATGTACAAACTTTAGTATTTTACAATTACTAAACTTTAGATTGAATTTGTTTTTGTTATCATCCATTTTATAAAGATCTAACACAACTAGTTGTCAATATAGAAAGAACAGCAAAAAACATTAAATGGTGCCATGGCTAGCACTACAATCCCATGCATGATCGATCAAACTCGGCCAATCACATCTTGTTCATGTGCTAGTTAAATCTAACAAGTAATACCTTTGTGCTAAAATTCCTCCAAAGTGCTTGCTGAGAGCTAATGAAAAATGTGACAAAATTTTAGGAACACCATAAAAAGTTCTGCACAAACTATACAGTAGTAGAGCAGGATTGAGGGTATTTGGACAGCTAAGCCATTTATACATTTTTTCATCCATATATACTTTTTGTGGTACACAGGAAATGAGAAGTTATGTAGCAGCTATTGGAGTTTCTGCTTATAATCAGAATGTTCGTAATGATCATGTGATTTTTCAGTCCATCAGATTTATGCTGTCGTGAGTGAAACTGTACATGATGTTGATTAACATTGGATTTTTAAATCATTTTTAAAAAATTAAGAACATAAATGACAGTAATAAAACATTTTATAATCAGCAGTTTTAGTTTTATATATTCAGCTATTAAGATAAACTGTATATTTCTTTTAATCGAAACTGGACTCAAAATTGTATACTTTTGTTGATAGTTATTTTTCTTCTCAGACCTCTATACATTACTTGAAGTTCACTTAAAGCTTGTCAAAAAGATCTACTCTACTCATTTTAGGAAAAAAAATCTTGAGCAAGAACATTATTAATATTGGATTCTTCACAGTAAAATTTTAAAAATGTCTGATGATTGGTTAGCAAGCGTCTGGTTTGCCTGACAGTCCAAGGGAACCCAACCCTACCTGAATTCAAAAATAAATTAAAAATTAAGATACATTCAAAACTGGGAGAAAATTTGATTTCATAGCCTGTACAAGGACTATAGTAAAATCGACTTAACTGTGATACTTGTGATTTTTCCTTATAAATTCAAAATCCTCCGCAGCCTAATGATGAACATCCAAATGGAGTACAAACTTGGAATAAAATCAATATCAGCACAAAAAAAATTTATTAGGCTGTTTTTTCTTGGAACAATACTGTGTCACTAGTCATAAATTGGACACTTAAATGTTTACTAAGTTACTGGAAGATTGATAAGTTATCAGAAACACAGATTTAAAATTATAGATCTAAAATCACAATTAATTACCATCCATATAAGCCATGTACACAATACATAAAAAACAAATCATACTACTTAAATCAACACCATGACTGTCAAAGAAGCCCAACTAAAGTTCATATCATAGCTACAATGCACCTGATAAAAGGAATTTAAATGTACTTTCAATGTTATGATATGAAAAAACACTGACTTGGAATACTTTCAGTTATTTTAGTCAACAATACAGGTAGTAAACAAAAAAATTTATTTTCAAAGTTACAAAGATAAGCTAAAACAAGTGAATATATGCACAAGCATTTTTTGTGTGTTTAAATTGATAAATACAAACTTTTTTAAAGATTACATTTCATGTATACAGTTAACAGTTAATCTCCATCAAAACAACCAACTTGTTGGTAAACAATTTTTTTTTGTTATATAAAGTTTGCCACTGTATCAATTTAGGCAATTTTTGAGAAAATTAAGTTTTTCTTTTCTTCGTCTATTTTTAGCAACCAGGATCATCTGCAGTAGCAGATACATCCCTGTGCAAATGTACCCTGGCAATTTTACTCAAACCATCATACCATAGACAGTGGTTTTTTTTTTTCTCATACATTTTCCATAAAATATTCTTAAAAAATGATAATACCTTGTTATAATATGATTATACCAACTCTCTGATTAACAATGCAAGTATACAATTTGCTATGTAAACCTGGTTGCATCTGGAAGCAACAGGCAGATCCAAAGTCTTGCATGATAATTAGTCTATGTACAATTAAGATCAGCAAATTTCAGGCAGTGTCATTGTAGCAGAGAGTTGACACAGGTAGTTTATACAACTGTAAAATGAAAAAAGACTGTTGGCATTAAATTTAAATATTCTTTTATAAGTGTCAAATTGAAAAGTATACATTAAATCCAACCAATTTTTATTGAAACAAGAGTTAACTGTGTTTTAATTCTTTAAATTAGATCAAATTTGAATGAGTCTTCACTAAATCTGAATACACACAATAATGAGTAGACTAACAAATTTGATTATGTTTTTAATGAATCAAGTTCATACCTTTGATTATTTCAAAAAAACAGCTTTAAACTGGGATAGTTAGTATATGCAAATTAAATTCATATCAGTTGAAGTCTGACTTTTTAACATTTAATTGTGCATGTCACAAAATTCATATCCATGGATACATTGAAGCATCAAATGTTTCCTCAAAATACAGAACTCTATTTGACAGTGTCCAATCTAAATTGACAGTGTCCAATGGCAGTGTCCAATCTAAATTGACAGTGTCCAATGACAGTGTCCAATCTAAATTGACAGTGTCCAATCTAAATTGACAGTGTCCAATGACAGTGTCCAACCTAAATTGACAGTGTTCAATGACAGTGTCCAATCTAAATTGACAGTGTCCAATGACAATGTCCAATCTAAATTGACAGTGTCCAATGACAGTTTCCAATCTAAATTGACAGTGTCCAATGACAGTGTCCAATCTAAATTATAGCATCACACTGATCTTACATTGATTATATTTTTCACCAACAAATAAACCTTTAATTAGAAAAAAAACTCATAATGCCTGAAGTAAGATGAATCCTAGCTAATTTATTTAACAATAGTAGTTCAAGTAAAGAAAAACCTAATGACTGTTAATCATGATTAATTTTAAAAAGCTCACAATTTTGTGATTTTTCTGATTGTTGAATAAAAGCTTGCTGACATGTTTAACAGTGTATATGATACATTTTATATTCCTCTGGCCAGTTTTTAGATCTTGGGAAGTTTAGGTGCACTGACAACAGGATTATTCTGTTCCAATAGTTTCCGACCCTCTGTTTTGTAATCAAAGGTACATTCATGAGACTCTGCATACCGATGCGTAGCACAAAAATTATTCCCACACCTGAAAAAGAAATCAGTATTTTTTTAAAATAAAAAAATGTAGTAATATATTCATCCACTATCACACCAATTATTCATAAAAGATGAAACTTTATATGAAAATGAACCAAGATTTTGCACTTAGACTTTCTTTGTGTTTCAATAAACAAAAATACCCATTTCACAATCATGGCATGGCATAGCATTTAAGATTTTCAAGTCTGAAAATGAGGCAGATTTTATCTCAGCACAGGACCAAGAAAATTTCACCAATATACATAATTAGTAACGTGATGTTGATTGCTAAATTACATCAAGCTGATAACAAAAACTAGGAGATGTGAAGCATCCAGTCATGCGTTATGCAAACAAGAAGATGTGATTTAGCGATCTTGATCAAGTTACCATGGTGGCTATCTTGAGGGTCAGTTTGCATCATTATCATTGGGAACGTCTAGAAATTACAAAACCTCTAAATATTTCCAAAATGATCATTATGCTGGACATGTCAGTGTGTATGTAATTTGCATTTTTAAAGTAGCTTGAACAATTTAAATTATATTGCTTTGATGTCTGCAGTGTGGCAGTTTATAGTGATGTCATACACTGAGGCATCATGCGGCAGACATGTAGCATGATGTCCTACCCAGTACATTATTCTGACAACAGGGATACCAGTTCTAACATTAACCTCTTAATGCTCAGCACCTAGCAAGGCAGTTGTTAGTACCATATTTATTAAGTCTTTGCTAAGACTTGGTCAGGGTTTGAACCCATGACATCCTGCATCTGAGTCAGATATCTAACCACTAGGCCATCAGAGTAGTCATACCAGGAGTCATCATTTTAATTTAAGACCAACAAGACATCACAAGAAGTCTTCATGTGATAACTTCATCTAACAATAACAAGATTTTCAAGATGGCTGCCATGGAGGCTATAATTGGAATATTAAGTAACTTATCAAGCTGAAGCTGGATGGTAATTTCACTTAACGTGCAGTAGCCTTAGGATCTCACAAGAGGATGCATAGGTCACATGACTGATCAGTCTTTAAAGAGGTCACAGATTACAAAATGACACAGGGTGGGTGGGTGGGTGGGTGTGATCCCTAAGGATGCTACAGATTCAAAACATTTATCATCAAACTTAAACTTGGTAAGTATCACTTAATTTTCCAAGTTCACTCAACCATTTTTAACCTAGAGACCCCACAAGATGTTAGTGTTCTGAGCCTTTCATACCATAAAGACCCCCACAAGATGTTGAGTGTGTTCTGAGCCTTTCATACCATAACGACCCCCACAAGATGTTGAGTGTGTTCTGAGCCTTTCATACCATAAAGACCCCCACAAGATGTTGAGAGTGTTCTGAGTCTTTCATACCGTAAAGACCCCCACAAGATGTTGAGTGTGTTCTGAGCCTTTAATACCATAAAGACCCCCACAAGATGTTGAGGGTGTTCTGAATTTTTCATACCATAAAGACCCCCACAAGATGTTGAGGGTGTTCTGAGTCTTTCATATCGTAAAGACCCCCACAAGATGTTGAGAGTGTTCTGAATTTTTCATACCATAAAGACCCCCACAAGATGTTTATAGTGTATCCTGTGACAGAAATATAGTAAGGAAAAAAGAGTTAATTAACTCTGCATCATAAATCATTAGAATTCAATAAGCAAATTAAACTGAAGATGGATGTACTAAATATAACAACACTGAATGACAAATCTGAACAAAGAGCTCCAATTAGCCATTTTGACTGTAGTATCCAGAGGTACCTTGACTGAAAAAGTAGGACTAGTGTAAGGCATTCATGTACAGGTAGTCGTCGACTTACGACCTATGCAACTTACAACCACTCGACTTTACAACCACAATTGCTGCAACTTCAGTGAAAATTGATTACATCTGAAGCACCGATATATACCAAGAATTTTTTTTTAAAAAACATTGTCTCAATGTTCTACAATTATTTGATGTTGCTACAGCAATAACAAACAGGTATTTGTTTGGTCCTTCAAAGGGAGCCTTTAACAGTGCTTTCAATAACAAAGGCACCTTCATCAAAGAAAGCAGGTGACCTTTGATCAAAGAAATCAGCAACAAACTAAAGTAAAAGCATTGCTTCTTTTCATAGTGATTAGAACATATTTATTTTGCCGCAAAACTTTCCTTTTTACAACAAAAACGTGCATAAATATACGGAGGCTCCTGTGTGGGTGATTTTCTGTGCGCGTCCCAAATCAAAAACTGTGCATCCAAATACACGTAATTAAGCATTTTCGAGATCTCTGCTATGGTACAAAGACCAATAAATGCACGATGTATGTGGTCAGCTTATAGAAACGCTTATGTTACCAGTATATATAAATGAAAGATCAATTTGATTAGCATTTTTAAAAATTTTAAAATTGTCACTATGCCGAAGCGAAAAAATCATATATGGCAGACTTTAAATTAGACGTCATCAAGTTTACCAAGGAGTGTGGCTACAGAGCTGCTGGAAGAGAATTTGGCTGCAGCAAGAAAAATGCATGTGGAATTGCGAAGATGAATCTAATGAAATGAGCTCGTAGAGGTAGAAATGCAAGATGGCCTAACATGGAAGAAAATCTAGTCAACTGAGGGAAATTTGCAATGTGACTGTAACTGTGCCATTTCAATGATAGCGATCAAATTAAAGGGTCAAATTATTGCTACAGAAATGAAGATCAATGATTTTGGCGGCAGTGACAACTGGGTTTTGAATTTCATAAATATAAGTACTGGTATATAAAACACAGATTTTGATGATTTGTGTAAAAACTATTTTACATAAGACACACCAATATATAAGACGCACCATGGGTGGGGGTATAAGTAAAACTTTGTATAAGATGCCTCTTATATACGCAATAAAAACGATACTGACAACATCTGCCTTCACAATTTAATTTCAGACAAACTAACAGACCACAGACAGAATTTTGGCACGCAGACTGCTTTTATACAGCAGTATATTTGTTTGCCCAGTGGGCGGAGCCACTGCGCATCCAGTTACTCGCAGTAACAAACCTGACGAATGTAAAAATAAGAAACAAAATGGTGTAGAGATGATACAAATGGCATAAAATGAACAAAGAAAATGATATAGAGTATAACAATAATGAAAGAAAATTATGATAAAATACTACTTAATGATTTTTATAACATCATTTCACAGTACTGTACATATAGCCTACTCAACTTACGACCAAATCGTGTTACGATCGGTCTGTAAGAACCAATCGTGGTCATAAGTCAATGACTTACTGTACTTTGTAGTGCAAAATATCAGTGCTGATGGCAATAGCTTGAATGACAGATTGTAGCATCTTATGACAATGTCTCTGTTCAAACTAAGAAGAGACAAGTTGGGGCCTGGAAACTATGAAGAGACAAGTTGGGGCTTGGAAACTATGAAGAGACAAGTTGGGGCTTGGAAACAAAGAAGAGACAAGTTGGGGCCTGAAACTAAGAAGAGATAAGATAGGGCCTGGATACAAGGAGATCAGTTGGGGCCTGGAAATTAAGAACTGGTTTCATTATTCTTAACACTGATTGTTCCATCAAAAAAACAATCACAGTGACTGTACAAAGACATCTGGCGGATGCATAGACTCCTAAGTGAATTTCATCCAAAAGTTAATAATATGCACAGCTAAAGTCACCTATTATAAAGATATCTGTTTTTATACACATGTAAATTCCAAGGATATAAGAAGCTAAGGGTTTGCTCTCTCTGCAAGTAATGCCTGAAGAAAAATTATGAGGGTAATTTCATAGAAAGCTTGGAAACCAGTAAGGACAATTTAAGAATCTAACACAAAATTAACATATGATGTGACTACTTTCTTGGGAAAATTATATCTCTGGTTAAACACTCATCTCCTAATACATGCAAAAAATGAATGTTTTAAATAATTCAAAACATCTGACAAACCCAGATATACTAACAGCAAACATGGCTGGACTGACAATTATTATGAATGGGAACATGTAAGGATTCTAAAATTAGATGTACAAATAAGCACAAGGGATACATCTGGTTTTAATCACAAATTACTGGAGATATACGTCCAATATCATAACAGTTGATTGTCTCCAAATGCAGTAGAAAATAAAAAAGTGGTGCTTACTTCATAAAAAGTGTGTGTGTGTGTGTCTGTGTATGTACGAGACACACAGACAGAAAACAAGAAAAAGGCTTAATAAGTGCATACAGCTTTTATCAGTTTACCTGCACTGGTAGCTGCTGGCAAGCCCAGTCTTCTTCCCACATACAAAACACCTCTTGGCAGCCTTCTTCTTGGACTTAACTGGTGGAAGTCTGTGGGTAGGAGAAAGAAGTCTCCCATCTCGACTACTCGTCATTCGCTGAAGTCTGGCAGACTACAGAACACAAATGTATGGTACGTTTTCAGATTGCACAATTATGAACACTAATGTGGTAAAAATATCTTTCCTGAGTTCTTATTTCAAAGCAATTCTAACCCTCTATCTTGGCAACAAGGTTAAAATAAAATCCCTTCCAAAGCATACTAGGACAAGATGAAAATTCTGCCAGCTAAGTTAGATGGTATCATTTGCTAGATGTTGTATACTAAACAGTCAATATTTTTATACATATGGTCTCAGCAGAACTCACTCCCAGTAAATAATATAACAACTCATGTTTGAAAAACACCTGAACTCACTTATAATGTGGAATCAGGTACTGATCCTATTTTATTTTATTCTAGAACAAACAACAGAATTCATCCTCACCGAGTGTTAAGAAAATTGCTTTTATAATTAGTAAATGAAAGCATGACTTAGTGCTCATTTTATCATCAAAAATAAGTTCATGCCCAGAAATTTTAAATCAACATCATGAACTTCTCTACTTTAATAAGAAAGCCTTTATTTATGGATAACAAACTTCTCAAAAACAAATTTTGGTCAAAACAGAGTTCAGTGAGAAATGCTGTTGAATGCTAATAGGTAGCAAGACTTTAGGACATACACACCAAATTAAGCTGTCCTGTCAGATGAAATTCATGTTTCAATCTTAAATCTGTGCCAATGTAATCTGTATGACTGATATGTTCTCTTCTATTCAAGCATGAAAAAACAATTGACTGACACATACTAACAAACACTTCTGTGAGAACTTTCGTGGTGGCTGTACTTTGATTTATAAGTTCAGAAAGGTGTTTGCTGCATTGTGACAATAAAATTACCAGACCTATTTTGTTTAATCATGTTTATTGTTATATACCCTCAGATGTTTACTAGTAAGTAGAATTACTAACATTTACATGTAAGTCTGAACCAACCTACATTTGTATTATACTGTGTTTTGCTGTACAAACTATTTATACATTTCTGTTTTGATTGCACTTATATTTGTTTTTTATAAACCAGATCTAATTCCGAAATAATATTTCCCAAATTATCTGCCCATCACCATGCTGCAAATCTAACATCCTATAATAGATGCTCAAAGAGTCACTCACTGCTCAGTCTCTACATGAGCAACCTCAGGTGACAGACAGTAAAGTCAGATGATATTAAAATGAACAGGATGAATTCTTGCGCTTTATACCAGATGCCATTAAACAATGGCATTTATAAGATACTGTAAATGACAGAAATGTGGGGCTTACTTTCACTGTTTAGTTTTAAGATGTATGGAATTGTGGATTACTGTTAATCTGATCTTTCTGGACTACTATTTTTATACAGGTATATGACCTATAGAAGACTTCATGGATTTCACATACAAATTTCAAACATCAAGAATTATGGATTGATATGAATTTTATATCAGAAAGGTGCACAAAATCTAACCTGTCAATTTATTTTTGAAAGACTCCACTAAATACTTTTTGTTTTACACAAGTTTTTTTTCAAATCAATCCAGTTTGATCTGTTTAATTCTCCAAAGTGTAAACTCCAACTCGATTACAAAAAGTCATTTCTCATTGACAGATTTGATATGCTGAATATGCACTGACTTATAGGAGGGTCAAAGAGAAATTTGATTTCTGCAACCATAAAAGAGTGGCCAGGGTCGGGTACACTTTTAATTGTGAATACATAGCATCTATCTCTAGTGTTATAAGGATAAAGGTCAAAAACTCCAGTGTCAACATTCTTTTTTGACATTATCTACCTTTTAAAAACAAAAAATTGAATTAAACTGACGCAGTATTCAAGAGCTTTTATTCCGATATTAAATGTAATTTCTGATATTAAATATAATTTATAAAAAAAAAGAATCATCTGAATGGACTGAGGCTCTATTGGGAAAATAAAATTTCCTGGAATTCAGGATAAGATCATTTCCTTCTTTCAACTGCTAAGTAATGGAACCATTTAAGACAATCTTTAACACAAGTAAAATTTTCAAATTAGCTGCTGTCTTGGAACATTGGATGTCAGATTGGTACCATTTTAATTCAGGACCAAGTAACACAAGTCTACTGGTAAAAAAACCCATGTGGATATAGATATTCATTTCAGAAGAGATAACAATATTTTTAAGATAATCAATGGTGGACATACGAGGCTTAGTCAGTTTCATTTAAGTCAAAGTAGACAGCACAGGAGTTCTTCTGATGAAAACCTCATGACAAAATGACTTACCATTTAAAAGTATTAATGAAATAATGAAAACCAGACTGTCAAGATGGCCACATACTGGATGTCAGATAAAACATTATAAACGTAATTTAGTGACAATCCCATGCTAATATGACCATTCGGTCAGGAAAAGTAGCTGAGACAGAATTTTCAAGATTTCCACTGTGGCAGTCATGTTAACACCAGATTGGCACCATTTTCATTTAGAACTAGAGATCACAAGACGTCTTTTGGTAAAAACTAGATGTCAATATAATTTTCCTCTATAGGAGAAGAAATATAAAAAAATATTTTCAAGATGGCTGCTAGGATGGCTATTATGGCAGTCAGATCAGCACCATTTTCATTTCGGACCAGTTAGACATAATGAGTTTTATAATTTTGTTACATGAAAACTCTGCACCATCATGACCAACTCTGAGGTTACATCTGTCTGTTAAGAGCAACAAAATTTAAGTTTTAAAATTTTAAATATGTGGCCCATTACTTTGTTAATTTCATGACTTAAGTCAAGCTAATACATCTCTTAGTAGTAATTTTAAACTATGTAAAATTCTTTCAAATAAAGTGTGTTAATGTTTTTGCAAAGCATAAAATTGCAGCACTTCCATTGTGAAATCTTCATTTCTGAAGCTGTGAAGTTGTGCATGTTGTAAAGCTCTTCAATTTTAGAAGTAAGTCTTGCTTTTAGTTCACAATCCCATAATGCCTTAATCTGAAGCTATAATGAAGAAAGCATTCTTTCATGACCTGCATAAGTAATATCTTGTAATTAAGTCTACATTACAGATTCTAGATCTATTTCAAATACAAGCATTTAAAAAAAACAACACTCTGGCTATGGAATGAAAAGTACAAGTTAGAATAAAATGAAATTTTAGGTATTAAAAGCATCTACCCTCTCATAAGGCATGCTAGTATTGGGACATGAGCTTATTTATAGGTGTATTTATGGAGGTGTGACCAAAAAGGTGTGGACTTGTTTTATATATATATATATATATATATATATATATATATATATATATATATATATATATATATATATATATATATATATATATATATATATATATATATATATATATGTTATGTTAATTACAGTATACTGCAATCAAATCCTTTAAAAACCGAATTGACAGTATGGCTTATGATGAAATGGATGTGTGTTATGCAAATTACATTTAAATCTAATCCTTTTTAAACCATCCTGTCAATAAGGACTCCCTAATTATAACACCAGCCTTAGGAGGCATGGAGTATTCCACCTATCAATGAAACCACCTTATAATGAAGTACTACTGAAAAATGAAATGGGATCCATGACCATTCCCATCTTGTTACCATGCTACGGTGAAGGGCAGACCTGCCAACCCTGACGAGTTCTTCTCAGTAAGGCAGTTGATTTTTTTTCCGTAAGTTTGACCTGTTTTCAGTAAGGTGTAAAAGAAATATCATAAACTGCTAGTGTAAAGCTAGAAAACATAATTAAAAGTTTGATATTCTATACATGCAGTGAAAAAAAACATTATGTTAAATTGAAGAGATTGTAAAGTATGTATATACATTATTTACCACTAGTACAGTTGCACAAGTTCTACGCAGCTCAATAGATTGTTGCTGTCTCTCAACGAGATGTAATTTTTATATTTTACCATTACACATGATGAAATCATATCTCTCGCCACAAGTCATACTTGAATTTGCATGTGATGTTCAAAAACATAATTGTGTCTGTTCCATCTTTTATTCACAAGAATCTGAATATTTTTTTTTATTCTTTGATGTTGGTTATTAATACTTTTTAAAAGGCTTATTTTCCCATTCGTCTTAAACATGCATTACTTGTTGGATGCCATTTTTTAAAAAATTCAATATTTAACAGCTGGATCATGCAGGTGCTTTGCATGAACAAATTATCGCAGTTTAAAGCATCTGAGGTGCTGCTGTAAAGTTAGTCTGGTTCCCTGACGAATTTCATTAATTCTAATATGACACCCGGGTCCAAATCAAAAGACGGATGAACAAATTTTCTCAATTTCTTGGCAATGATCATTTTCTGTAGTTTTTGCTTTCATGCCCTAAGTCCGTATTTTAAGGGTAATTTTCATAATACTTACAGAAAAATCGTAAGAGTTGGCAGGTCTGTGAAGGGTGTTATGAGAAAGCTGTGTGTTCATATTACTTACCATTAACCTTCCCTCTGGAGTGGTTATGCGTCCTTCTTGAAATGTTGTATTCCCTAAAGTATAATTTCCTGATACTCTAGTCTTACTAGCACTTGTCACAGTTATATTTCCAATCCGTGAAGACCCTACTTTTTCCAGAGATGCTTGCCGCAGTAGTCCTGACATTGCCCTAGCTTCGCTTGTTGTCAAACTTTCTAAAGTGAATTCTTTTCTCTTCTCAAGTCCACTAAATTTAGATGAATTAGTTGGCTTTCCAAGAGATTCTCGAAGACTCTCAAACAATGAGAGGTCTCCCTTAAGTTTACTTTTACCCTTTGAAGAATTGGGAGGTCTGAGAGAATCTCGCAAAGTTTCTAAACTAACATCTTTTTTTTTACTTGAGGTAACTGACCTTGAGCTTGAAGCATCATTTAAGCTACTAAGCCTAAGTAGATCATGCTTTTTAGCTGAAGTCACAGTTGTATTATCTGTATTATCACAGTTTGCTGTATCACTCTCTACTGCATTTTTAAGTGACTTTTCCTTTAACACCTCTGCAGATGCCGCTGACTCTCCTTTTTCAGCTTCATCCTCCTTAACACAGGTCAAAGCTTGACCTAAAGATTTTTCCTGGTTTTCTGCTTGCTTTTTTGGAGATCCAGGTTTTGATTCTTCCTGAGAGTCTTTTTCAGTACTTTCCTTTTTCTCTTTCTCTGAGGATATTTTCATCTGACTGGGTAAGTGATGCTGCAATACAGAGTGACCAACTGGAGGTAGGCAGAGATTTTTATTCAAAACAGGACCAAGTGAGTAACTTGTGCTAGGAAGATGACGAAGCTTTGTAGACCGTCCACTTGTGGAACGACCTGAAGAGGGAGGATGAGGCTTCCTTCTTGGCTGCAATTAATGTCATACACATCATGTAAAAAAAAAAATAATGATGAAAATCTTAACAATTGAAAATGTAAAGGTCACCTGAACTTATTAGCAACTCCTAAACACATAAAATCCACAAGTCTCAGTCATAGAACATTACTATAAAATATATTCAGACCAACATTAAAATAAGAGTTATTTGTAGTTTAATGCCTCTAAACTGAGTAACATTTAATACCTATACACACTGAGAAAGAAAATGAATGAATAAATTCTGATTGCATCTAAAGTATATGTATTAATGTTAAGAACATCATTATTTTGTTTTCAGGAGCTCAATATCACACATTTATGACTTTTAAAAACATTCTGCAATTAAATAAATTTCCAATTATTCTCTGCAAAAATAAGGAATGTTAATTCAATTTGATCACTGAAATATCTCCAGTTCAAAGCATCAATTAGACATGATGAGACTGAATAACACCAAACAATGTGATGTGCAAAGAATACAAAATACAGAAATAACCTAATGCATGTAATTTGAAATCTTTTTATCTATAAATGCAGTCATTCGTTCACAAAATGTATTACTCCAATAGAATAAGCACTATTCAATAAGAAAAATATTTATTTCTGGCTACCACATTGGTACCCACAATTCCCTTTCACAGAACTCAGACATTCTTGATGAAATTGTTACAGTGTGGCTTAAAGTGAAGGTCAATCAGTGACTAATATGAATACTGTGCTTATTTATCAAGATCGATGAAATGGGAGCTTCTTCATTATGAAGATACACAATTACAACCTTTTCAATATCCTATATAAGCCATTGTCAATTAAAATAAAGTGGGAAAATGCTACTACATTAATTTTATGAAAATAATAAAGTTCAAGATAACAATTTTCTTAATCTTTTTTCAAGTGTACCATTATTGACTTTTGTGTTCAAGGTCTAACTCTATTTACAAAATTTACAATGTTCTGGAAGCATGTGTTTGACCCACATCCTAGTCATTTTCTAATGTCTTAGGTTTTTAAAAAAGGCTGTGGCAAACAAAATTATTTCATTCCTCCTTTCATTCAGTCTATATAATTATTTACTGTTATGTTTGAATATAATTTGAGAGGAATCATTTATTTAAATTATTCAATGGAATTGTAAAGTGTTTAGTGACATTTTAGACAAAATCACTAATTTGGGGCTATTGTGAATTCATTCAAGACTATTGGTATATCAGCACACTCAATTCATTCATAATAGTCTTAACCATTGGAGTTGTGATATAACATTCAGGATTATTTGGGATTTAATTCACAATACTTTAAAAAATCAAAGTTAAATTAAAAATCTTAAACAAAAATATATGAATACTATATATAATATGCATATATGTTTGCATGTATGTGCAAAGTTAGTCCCTTCTATATGAAGGGATGATGTGTGTGTGTGTGTGTGTAGGTAATGCTGTGAAACCCAACAGGAACAGTTGCCTTGAGAATAAGGAGAAAGACCGTTTTATACAGTCCTACCCACTTATATCCACAACACCTATGTCAGCAAGTCGCCTATGTCAACAAAAATACAAAGATCCACTCCAGTGGTCTATTATTACCAAATTTGTCATGCTTTTGTTGATAATGAAATAAAAAAAATATCTGTACATGTAGAGAATCCCTTGGTCCCAACTTGAACAAATTCTTTGTTTTCTTACCATTTGTGCCAAGAAGCTGCAAGTTTTGACTGATACTTTGCAGTACAATTATCTGATTTTCTTACTGTCCCCTCAAACACTTATCTCAAAGCTACTTATGTCAACATTATTATGTTGGGTAAGAGGATGCTGAGATATATGGGTAGTACTCTACTTATATATTCAGATGCCAGGTACAGTACTATAGCTCTCTTCTTCATATGAGTGCTTTAAAAAAGCACTATTCAATGCTTACCTTTTTGCTGATATTTATTTTTTCCATTTTGAATCGTAACTGCCTTATTTTTTCACGCATATGTTCATTTTCTTCCACTTTCTCTTTGGAGGGAGCCTCCTCCTCCTCCTCTTCATCATTAAAGTTGTACATTGAGGCACCACTGAAAAGAGATGCATCTATTAAAAATGACACAATGAACAACAAAGCACTTTAATGTGCCTGTAAATAACACTGATGCATCTTAAATAACTTTTAAAACCTTACAAAACTTCTTAATAAAATAAAAGTGATACCTATGTTTTGTGATATTCTCATTTACACCAAACAAAAATGTTGCTAAAAATAATGGAATTGATTAATGGTCAGAGCATTCAGTGCTACATATCTCAGTCAGAGGAACAAGCATGCAAAGAAAATTCTAAGACTGGAAGTTGTATCAAGTGTTGAGAAAGCTTGGACATCATTTGTGGAACTCATTAAAAATTGTACAGGACCTTTTTTAAAAATATCTAAAATAAAGAATTTAAAGTCAAAGACACATTCTTGTACTCTTGCCATTCACAAGAACTAAGAGGAATAAATCAATGCAGAAGATAATCAAAAGAAATCCATTATCTTTTTTAATTGGGTTCTACCCCATTATTGTTTATTTACTGCAAATGTTATTGTTGAAAATTTTGTAAAAATTTATTTGAATTTTTTTTTCTTTTTGGGATGAAGTCAGAAAAATAACCCTACAAATATTATATTGCTATGATGCATTGCACAATATCATTGAAACACTTCCAGAAAATATGCATCATTCAATTTTTCTTTTTTGGTTTTCATTTTTTATTGCTGGTATCAATGGCCCAACAACATAGGTGGATGAAATTCTAATTTCTTAGATTTCCTCAAAATCACTCCATTTGTTTTAATCTTTCATGAATCTGTAGTACTATTATAGTATCTCAACTTTAATGAGTTTATCATTCCACAGCTGCATCACTTCAGGGAAGGTAATGCTTGTTCCAATTTCCTATGTCATACTAATTAAAATGCAAATTAAGAGAGAAATTTATTTTTATAAAAATGGGGTATACAAGTTCTAAAGGTTTAAAAAAAGTTTCATAAAAAGGAATCTCTATATAGGATATTACAAGTAACCATCATGAGTGTCTGATGCCTAATCCAGTACTGTTTCCAAAATTAAACAGTGTCCATTACTGCAATAATGACTGAGCCTATCTTTATCACTTCTTGTGCTACAGTACCATGTGCAACTTGTAACAACACTGATACACTGAAAATGGACGTAAATCTTACCAGTATTTCTGGTTTACTTTAAAACACAAATTTGACCATCCGATTGAGGAATTCCAGATCTATCAAGAAATTTATCATTCTTGAACTTGGTCCATCAACAACACACTGAGAAAATCAATGTTTTTCTCTCTACAATAAAACCTCCCAAGTATAAATAACAAGTATAAAAGTCACATCTAAAATCATTAGTCTCCAGTAGATAATGTAAACATTATCATTCAGAAAATGAATTCAGATTATATTAATCTTGTCCCTCTTTTTCAATCAAAGAATCATCTGCAATCTTTTATCTTGATACTTAAACCTTAAAAAATTATAAAATCGAAAATGTGACCATTTAAAATCTGTTTGACAAGCTATTATCACTGCCCAGCCAGAGAAGCTAGATATCACTGGGTCAAAGTCAAAGGCTTTAGGTCAACTTAGTGACAACAACAATACAGTTCATGCATCAATAATTACCTTAATTAACAACTACAGGTGAGGCCTGCATGAAAAGCATGCAGTCAACTCCCTAATTTGTATTCTCCTATGCACTTACATTACACAGTTAATCTGTTGAGGGTAACATAACACAATATGCAAATCATTAATTAGTATGGAAAATGTTACTAATAAAGATATGTATTAAGTCCTATCCAACTGTCTTGGTTGGAAAGGGACTTCTGAGTATGGATGTGGTTTTTTTATACTTTTAATGTAGCTTTAACAATCTGAGTAATATCAATATTATGTCTGCAGTGTGTCAGTTTTATAGTGATGTCTAGCAATGAGGCATCATGCTGCAGACATAGCATCATGTCCCACCCAGGCTCATTATCCTCACACCAGTCCAACTAGTCTGAGCACTAGCCCATTAATGCTGAGCACCACGTGACGCCCGTTGCTAATACCATTTTTATAAGTCACTGGTATGACTTGGCCAGGGTTCAAACCCAACACCTACCACATCTGAGGTGGATGCTCTAACCACTACAGCCACTGGAGAAGCTGATTTCTGAGTAGGCTAGGATGTAATTTGATCATACTCAAACACTTATTACATTATAAAGGAATAAAATGTAGATCACCATGCCCTTCCCTTCTTTGGTACTAACATAAATCCAATCATCAAGTTTTATGACTGGAGAATAAACACCCTAGAAATGTTGTTATTGAAATGTTTAATGCCATTTTTCAGCACAAGATAGGCTATACATAGTGGCCAGTATTAAGGGTGGAGAAGAAGCCAGGAAAACCCCAGAAAGAACCACTGACCCTTGAGGAGCCACTGGCAAGCTTTCTCACTTACCCACATTGGCCAAACCCAAGACACAATCCCATGCAGACAGAGGTGAGATGGTGGTGATCCATAATGGTGAGTACCTTAAATCACTTGACTACTCAGGACTGCCCACCAAAGAAATGAACATTTAATACAAAATGTGAACAAAGTCACTGAGCATGAAATATTGGTCTCAACATGTTTTATGACTGCAGGTAGAGATAAAACACCAATGTAACCATGAGCTAAATGTAAAAAGCTAAAAATGCAGGTCACATTAGCCAACTTTTGTTGCATGGGTGAGCTACTATGAACAATGTATGAAACTGAAACGAAGTCACTAACACAAGAAATATTTGGTTATAATGGCCTACATTGTGATGAAGGTGTAATACTCATCAAGATACATTTCCTCACCAAATTTCACTAGTATTGGTCTAACAGTATTTATACAAACAGCTCAATTCCAAAACTGAATATAAGCCAATAATAGTGACATTCATTTTTGGTAAGGGTATGGTACTAAAAAAAATGCATACAGTTATCAAGACTGATGATTCAAGCATAAACAGAGGATGAGAAATAAACTGAAAAACAAAATTCAACCAAAGTTTGTTCAACTACAAAATATAGGTTATAGTTACCAACTTATGTGATGGAACTCATGAAAGTGTGTGTGTTGTGTGTATGTGTTTATAACCTATCTTGTTAGCTGAATGTGAACACTTAACCTAAGCCAGTAAAATCTGAAATGTAGGTCACTGTGACATTCTTTTGTGATATGGTTGTGGTCCCAACAGAGATACATACAATCATCTATTTGGATGACTCAAGCATGAACAGTGCTAGAGAAATAAACTTAAAACAATATTTAACCAAAGTGAAGCATGAGAAATAGGTCTGTGACCTATCTTTGTGATGAGAGTGTAGTACTTTTCAAGAAGCATCACATAATCAAGTTTCATCAATATACAGTCAAAAGTATATGTACACATGCTGCAATCTAATTAAAATCAGATCTCCACTATCATACATGAAAATTTGACAGCAGCTGTTCTGGGGTCATGTTCTGGTGACCTTTAAATTAGCCAATGGAAATGCAACCTTCAGATATCTCTAAGTGAATCAAATCATTTGGCACATGCTGAGTCTCTTCATCCGTACTGCTCAGTCTCCCAAACTCTAAGATATAAGACTTCATCTGATTGGCTCATAAAATTAGTATCTATGGTTATAAAATTGTCACCAAAACAAGATCATTAAGCAGTCACTGTCAGATCTTCTGGTAGGAGAGTGGGGATGGGATTTTAATCAGATTGAAAACCTACTGGTTATAAGCTAAACACAAAACTTAACATAAGCCAGTAGAAAGTGAAATTCATGTCACATTCTTTTTGTAGAAAGGGTGTGGTACATAATAGACATTCAAGAATTTAGATTTGATTATTCTAATATGAATACATTTTGCAAAATAAACTCTCCTACACAATCTTAATTACACATGATCATATGTTAAACCATATACTATTGAAATTCATATAAATATGCATGTAACTCGCTTAAATTTTGAGAATAAACATGTTAACTTTTTTCTGCTTAACTGTGCATGTTGATATGAAACTTGGAACTAACTTTATATTCACTGAAATCTATAACCAATGTTTAATCTGTACACACAGCCATTCTGTAAAAGTTATTTGGTCTTAGATAGTATGGGCCTGACATTAAGTCAATATTTAAATGTTATTCTGTGGATAAAGACAATCAAAAATAGAAGTTCAGTGTTGGATATTTTCTAGATTACAGATATTATTTATTCCCAGTATCAAAATATTTACCTTAAAGATTCAGAAAGTGGAGTAAGAGTGCCATCTCCTCTGTCCACAACTCGAAAGAAGTTTAGTTGGTCCCCTTCTCTAAACACCAGTAATGTGACTTGTCTGTTGCCTGGTAACTTTTCCCAGATTTCATCACGATTTGCTTCAACATATTCGGCCATTTCCCTGAGTTGTGGATCTTCCATTGGGACTGAAACAGCCAATGCAAAATTACTGACAACTCACAAAAAGAATTAACATTTTTTTACAGACAAATATTAACAGTAGGTTCAACCAAGAATATCTAGAGAATGCCTTGTCTTGCCCGATTTGTATCTGGACTACCTCTACAATCAGATCACTCTGACCTACTAAGTGAATAATACCCAAAATACTAGACATTCAACAGACTATTTCATTTTATAACACTTTTATCAAAGAACTGAAATAATAAATAATAACTGATTACTGAGCTGTTGGGTTCTTTGATTCTATAATATATAAGTAAAAATTTGCTGCTGTTAGCATGACCATAAAATAATCAATTCCTAAGTCCTTGAATGCACAAACCAAAACATTTACTTAAAAGTTAATGTAATCTTAAGTTACCTATCAGGAACTTACAAATAGAATGGCAATTTAACACATTCAAACTTACTGTTAGTCAAAATTAGCATTTACCAATAATAATGGTGAAGTTTCCCAAAACTCTCACATCTAGCTTTTAGAAAATCTGACTCCTCAGTTGACTGCAACACATTATATTCAAGAGTTCACTTGCACTAATTACCCTTATTTTTTATCTCTGGTGCACACAGAACACATAAAAGAAAATAATGATACAAGATTGTTATGGCTGATTTTAGACCAAACCAAATGCATGATGAGGTTCCTGGACAGAATGTGACCATTGGCTGAAATAAAATGCCTAACTGATTTTGATTGGTCTGGACACCAATCATTAGGATATGGTGGATCAGTAAGAGTATCTGTAAACAAAAGATGAAATTTTCAGAGAAAACAGTTCTGTATTTATTTTACAAAGTAGCATACCAGGACTAAATACTAAATATAGACTGGAATATCCAAAACAAGTTCTATCAAGGAATGGGTACCTGAGCAAGAGGAATTAATATACAAGTCGGTAAGACTCTTGACAGGTCCTGTCTACATGCTTATTTTAGTAGATAATTGTAAAAAAACAATGTTTTAGTCTGACACTGTTGTGACTGATTTAAAGGAAACATAACTTGAAAATAAAATATTGATATAGTGGTGGAAACTAATTAATCCACAACATAAGTGCCTGTGATATTAACATGTGATATAATTTTTAAAATAAGGAATAGATATGGGTATTTGTGACCAGTTTTTCTAAATAACCCCACCTTTCAGCCAAGAAGAGGTCATTGGGCCCCAAATACTTCCATTTAGAGAATGTCTTGCAGAACAACTTTTCTTTTAATTCAGGATACATGTACCATTCTGTTTAAACAAAACGAAAACATGGTCCCTCTCTCATCTACAAATAGCTAAATGGAAATATGAGAGCTTGACTAGTGAATAAAACTAGATCCATACTAAGAAACTGAGTCTGAACACTTTGGTATTGAAATATTCATTGACAGCATTCTGTAATAGAGACAAAGAGAAAATGAAAACTAGACAGCAGACATAACAATGAGAACAAAAGTTCCTCAAAGGGAACACCTTGGAATTCAAACCAAGACTGTTTCTTCATTTTAATGTCAAGTATTGAAATAATTTCTGATATTCTTCAACGATAACACAATTTTCAAATTAAATGCTGTGACACACATGTTGGACATCAGATCTGCACCATTTTCATTAGGACAAAGTAGACATCGTTAGAAGTCTTTCTATGAAAACTCCATGTCATGACAATTATCTGCTAAGGGAAGAAGTGAAAACAAACTTTATAAGACATAGCAGCCATACTGGACATATGACTGATATCAATTTCATTTGATTAAATATCATAAGAAGTATTGTACAGCAATGTTATGAGTTCCTCAGTTTTACAGTGGGGATAAAGAAATAATGGAGAGAAGTAAAATGAAAACCCTACACCGGCTCTGTCTATAAGGATGGAATTGCCACAGCTTCTTTGCAGATTCATATGACTACTGCACACTTTCTGAAGCCATCTGCTTACTTTTTTAATCCTGAGAAATGGTATCATTCAGTTCATTATATTGTGTGTCTCTGATATTAGTGTTATAGACAGGACATGATAATTTGTAGTAATTACCAAGTATAATCAAAATAGTCACAGCAAACCATCATGGATACATGTGAGTTGACAAGTACACTCTTTGAAAGAAGATTCTATTTGCAAATGGATAACCTAGCACAATGGAAGCCATCAACACAGTTGTTTTCTTTGCTACTTCCATATTAATTTCATGTACAGACCAATAACCTAGTACAACAGAAGCCAGGAATACCATTTGTCTTTGCTACTAATGTAGTAATTTTAAGTACAAACTAAAAATATAGCACAACAGAAAACATCAACATGGTTTGTTTTCTTTGCCATGAACATGTTGATTCATGAACAAGGGATATCCTAAAAGCAGGAACAGCAGCTCTCCTGCAGGTTTGTTTTCTTTGACATTATGCTGACTGAGAGATAACCAAGCTGGGTTTATTTTATTGAATGAGCATTGTTTGAATCATACTGTATAGCCACACTGTTACAGCAGTAAAACAATATTTGAGGTAAAAGACTGGAAATATTGTTTCATGCCTGGAGAAGAACAAAACCTGACATATTTAAATTGGGTATTATATTTTTATTTGAAATAAAAAAAAACAGTTCTTCACCTATACTGCACAGTAGAAGAAAGGACAATCAACTAGCAAGATGGTTGTTAATACAAAGAGGCTAGAGAGAGAGAGAAGGAAGAGAAATATGGCAATGCCAACCTATCACCAATAGTCATTGAAAAAGACTGGAATCAGGTGATGTTGAAATGCCTGCTATTTGAGTTTGATCAGTCACTTATATGATTAAATTTGTTCTATCAATCTATCAGAATGACTCATTGAATTCTGCATTAAGTTTGTACTCTATTTCTAAGAGAAAATTAATTATTCCAATATCAAGTTCAATTTAAGTTTGTTGATGTAATTGATAAAATTGTTATATAATTCATCCTTTTGTTATTAGTAATGACAACACTTTGATCATTCTGCTCCTTGTCTGTTCAACTACTTTTTATCATAGCATGTTACCAACATAAATTATAAGTAACACACCTATGTAAAACTTAAAACTTATGTGGCAGCGAATAAGATAGACACTGCACAAACAGACTTATCAAAACAAATGAATCCTTTCCATCAGAATGAAAACAATATACATCTTGAAGACATTAAGTCCTTTCAGTTCACCATTTTGACTGAATAATCAACTCATTAACCTCAATTATGCATCAACTTAAGCCAAGGTTGTACCTTACTTCCAGGCTCTGCAGTGTAAACATAATTTATGATACACCAAAGAAAATGGAATTGCTAAAAAGATGTAAAATAAAGTTTTTAAGAGCTGCTTTCTTAACCAAAAAAATGCTAGTTTTTAACCAGAGTTTATAAACAGATTTGAGACTTCATGCAACTGAATCTTTGCAAAAGGTAAGAGTTTAATATTTTGGAGTAGAAAGGGGCTAAGACTAAAAACTCTTGGGTCCAATATGCAAAAAGGACCACCCAAAAATGTCATATTTTCACCATTCAGCAGGAAAAAAAAGCCAATAGAAAACAAACTTTTATGCACCTAAGCATCCAGCTAAATGAAAATTTCTTAAAAACATGTTTTGATGCATTCAAAAAGAGATTCCAAATTTCTTTTAGTACCACCATTTCAGGTTAAAAATTAAAAGTATTTCCAGGGGACAACAGGTTCAGACATAATTACTGGGCAATTCCATGTACTCTGATGCAATAAATATGAATATATTTACAGCAGTGTAAACTTTGCAAAATACACGAAAAAGTTTTTCTAAATAATACACAGATCACAACCACTGCACCAGTGAGGGTTTGACCTTCACCATATTACATATTTAAAGTGACAAGATAATACTGGTTGCTGATATATAGATCTCTGGTTGTGAATACCAACTGATAAGCTAAAGAAATTTGTCCTTTATCTGCTGTATACTGTCTTATTTTGTTATTCATTTGTTGTATATAAATACATGTACTGTGCAACATTTACATATATGTATTTTTGTATCACCAAATACATTTGAATATCAGATGAAAGGTTTTTTTCCCCTCTACATTATTACTGGATATATTTCATGGGGTACAAGCCACTTGTTAAAATAAATATATATATATATATATAGTTATTGGTAACACAAGATGACAAATATCAGGTATTAATGTAAGAAGAGAAAAAAAAATTTCCTATTTACTTGCTCCAAAAATTGATATATAGAAGAAATAAACTCAATCTTTAGTACAGAATCCTAAACCCAAACCATTTTTCATAAATTTAATTCACTTTAATCACCTGGTCATATAAATACAAGTGACTTAAGAAAGCAGGAGTTGACCTGTCACAGCAATTAACCTGTCAAAGCAACTGACCTGTCACAGTAAATCACCTTTTCTGTAAACTATTTAAAAAAAGCATCACAGCAGGTTTGTTGTTGTTGTTGTTATGGAGAAATAACTTAAGAGAGATGAAAATGGCATCTGGTCAAATGAATTTATCAAACAGTAATTTCCATGTATGAAATAAAAGTCAGTTTCTATTTATTTGTTCTATCTCATGCAGTAATCATTTTTGTTGCTGGAGGTACAACTTTTGTATGTACACAAAATTAAGCATCACATGGCATGATGGAAAATCTTTAATTTTTCCTTAAAAAATATAGGAATGAAAACATTTTGCCATTAAGTCTCCATATTTCACACTTAAAATATATAATAAATATCAATATTTTACTCTTTTCTTTATCTGTTTGTCCTACTCTAATACTTGCATAATACAGTAAAACAAGATGAAATTTTTCCAAAGCATTTTTAGATTGTGTCTTTAGTAAAGTCAGTCATTCTCAGTCTCTGTCTCTCTCTAACTCTCATAAAATATGGAATACATATCAATTCTTCTTATGTTATTATCAGCAGCATAAACATATTTTATCATGTCTTGGCAATAGTAAATGTATTCCCCGATTGTCCAGCTTTCATTAATTATATGGCCTCCTCATTTACATAAAAGAATAAAGATGTTCCTCCAAGAGTTTGAGAAATAATGCTAAAAGCTGATTAATGCTGACCAAATTTATTCTTTTGATGCTTGAAATGTGAACATTTTTACAAAACAGCCTTGAGTTTGGATGGAAAACCTGCAGGCATGGTTGTTTCAGAAGGTGAGAAAGACTGGATTTCCTGTGAATCCTTGCTACTAGATTCTGGAGGTCACTAATTTTACCTCATATTGGATAAATTTGGATCAAAAAGTAGCATAAAAGGTGCCTGTTTAAATATGTATGCTATACAGCCATAACTGCCTCAGGTAGGTAAAATTACATTATGGACAATGAAAGCCAAAAATTTGACTGGATAGTACTCTTTTGGAATTGCATAAATAACATCATGCTTGGATCTTGGTGATTTATCCTTCCAGCCCTCTACCATACTAAGCTGCACAAAGGAATTAATGAACCTCAACTTCATCAGCTCTCCATTGCACAAATATAAGCATCCATAATTCCATTAAAACTCAAAAGAAGCACTCTGACTTTAATAACTTACTCCTTCTGGTGTTGATTGGCCCTCCTCGCATGGCAAGGACTAGTTTTAGTGTGGCACCTTCATGAATGCTGTAGTCATGGAGACAATAATCATCTTCCAACTCCATGGAGTTCCAAATCAAGTGTTGCTGGGCAATGGGAATACCTGAAAATGCAAAAATAATGCCAAAATTAAATAGATGTCTCTCAATGAAGTTCTTATTATTGCAAATTTTAAAGTTAAACAATCACCATCTTTCAAGGCATGCTTGCATATATAAATACACTGTCTTTAATGCACCTTTTTGTAAATAAAGTAGGGATAAAGAAAGATTCAGTTCTTGAAAAGAAGAGAAAAAGTAAAAACAAACATGTATAGTTCAAGAAATAAATGTAATGAAATACAATAAAGATTTCATGCCAAATTATTTTCTGCCTAGTTTGCTGAAATTAGTCTAGGCCTTTATGAGACTGTAAAAATAACTTTTGATAATACACTAAAGAAGATGGATGATGGATCATGTCCAATAAACAAAAGAACCATAAGAAAGATCAATTGGCTTTATGGTAACATCAGCTTAAATTGATTTTATAAAAGCAGGAAACACAACCACACCTATCATGAGTGATCACCTCTTCTGCCAAGAACAGGTCATCTCTCATTACTGGGTATCATATAACACAAAACCATTTAAAAATAAGGCCTTTGACAGGTGGTATCCCAAAACAGTGGTCTTTCAAGTGACTATTACAGTGCTTCTTTATTACATCTGTCTAAAAAAATAGAAGTCATTATGGCAATGGACTTTTCATATTTTAATGAATGACATTGCTAAAAATAACAGAGCATGACACCTACGACCCTTCTAAATGTAGATCAGACATCTGCTATAATCTAAGTTAGTTGCTTGTTCACTTATACAAAATTAGTGTTATCTAATTTGACTGGAGAAAAAAAATCACTTTGTGAACAGTGACAAAATGAAAAGTGTGAAACTTGGCAAAAAAGCCTGTTATGCCCACAGGACAAGCAAAATACAACTTGTCTTCTCCATAACCAACAAGTCTTTCATGTCATCAAACAAGACAAAATGAAGTCAGTGACTTGATTGTAAATAAAGGTAGGCATGATATCATGCCTCAGTAATGCTACTTATAAAATGTAGAACACACAACAGAATATGCCAGACATTTGATTAAATTCAGCATAACATGGCTGCTATTTACTAACCATTAATGACCATTCTGAATCAGACTGAGCAAGAATCAGGATCTTCAATCACTGAACTGTCATCAATGACTTGTCAGAACTAGACTGTCATCAATGACTTGTCAGAACTAGACTCAGTCAATAAAGATGAATGTGTGGTATCCAACATTGCTCAGTTCAGCTCAGCATCATTAATGATATCTCTGACCAGAGCTCAGTTAATTTTCATATCATTATCTTTAATTGTAGAAAAATTTATTTAACAGTAATGTCATCAACATCATCTAAATTTCTTTAAACTAATTTACCTTTTTAATGTATGTCCAAAAAGTAGACTATGCTCATTTACCTGTGACACACAAGCAAACTCCTGTAACATAAAAGAACTCTTCCATGACTCCTGGGTCAATATGGTTGATTAGTGATGCTATGTATGTTGATACAAAATACTTGCATGAAACAAATTCAACTTTATATCATAAGAGGCTTACATGAAAATTCATTGAGCTCAAGTCTCAGATACCATTTGTAATGCCAGATAAACAAACTGCAACAGTATGTCATGGTCATGGCATGCATCTGCTTTCCATACTCTATCTATATCCCAGTTTTTATTTCACTATGTGTTGTTCCTTTTGACTAGTTCTTTTTTCCCATGAATATGTTTGGTTTTTCTGTGAGCTTCATGACAAATACCACCAAGTGTTGATGTTGAGAATCAAAAGTAAGATATGTTATCAAACATCACACAGATACAGAAAAGTCTTATCTGGAGTTCAAAGTACTTTGAAGTTATTTATAGTCTCATAGAATGCATAATCACAAGTGGTCACCAGAAACAATTTGGTAATTTAATTTTCACTTTGTATTTAATATTTCTTTTAATATTATAAAAAAAATTTATGTGTAACAATTTTACTTGGCATACCTAAAAGTCCAAATGGTCAAACTGGCTGGCATAGGATCAGCAGCAATTGCACATGCTGTCCTTGTGGCAGAGTGGTTTAAAGTGCTTACCAATTGCTGCAATCTCACCTCTGTCAATGTGGGGTCTAGTCCTGGGCCCTGCCAATGCGGGGCGGGGCGGGTATGTGAGAAATCTTGCCGGTAGGGCTGTCAAAAATCATGAAAAAACCAACCCGGGGACCCATTGCAAATTTTAACGGGTACCGTTAGCACATGAATAATATGTACAACAGTAGACCAACTAATTGTTATCTCCATTTCTTTAATATTTTTTTTATGATGATAGAGGCTAACTGTGTACTACTCGGTCTGATTCGTCCACACGCCATAGCTGGGAATTGTCTGACCGCACGCTGTTAATAAATTTATTTAGAATGACCATTGCACACAGATGGTAGGTATAATCCAACTTTTAATGATCACTGTGATCAGCTGCGTTAAAAGCTTTAGAACACTTGCATTTTTTAAAGTATAAGTCCTTATTAGAAAAGACCATGTTTATTCATCTGCTTTTGACCGCAGTTTTGAATTACCCACACATGCTTTCCCCTTGGTTATACTATGTGACCACGCAGTCTCATAAGAGTTATTATTTTGGAATTATAATTCTTAGAATAGTTATGGTAAAAATGTAGTATCAAAAACAGAAATATTGGTATATGTATGATGGCTAACTTTTGAAATTCGCAGAGCTAGTCGACTAGAAAACAATGAGCAAATATTAATTTAGGCATTACAAAGATTTCAAAGTGTCTAGGTGATGATTGTTCATAATATAAATTGTGGGATTTCTTTGACATGTTTTTTCGGAAATCAATGGTATCCAACTGGATTTCATTAAAAGAGCACGCAATGTACCGATCATTTAGCACCCACATTCGATAGTTATCATCTACAAAGAGATTTATTACCCGTAGAACAAATGTTTTAACCTTGGTATATAATGCCTTGGAGATAATGGTTTGTCTGGTTGCACAACGCCAATGAATGTTATTAATCCAAACAGACTGTCTGACATATTGTTTGTTTATATTAAGCAAAGATCTGGTTTCTAATTATAGCCATAGTTGTTACACATGTTTAAAGTGGTTGTCTGAGTATGTTGATTTTTTGGGATTTTTTTAACAGGTACCTTTCAATACCTGGGTTTTTCTATACGGTTGGGTAACAGGGTACCGGATGACAGCCCTACTTGCCAGTTGCTTCCCATAGGTTGGTTCTTACAGGGATTTTCCTGGGTTCTTCCTAAATCAGTTATACAGGCAGCCATATACATCCTATCATAAGCTGAAAAATTATATTAAACACACAACAACAAAATGTGTGACTTAAATTTTTACGTTCTTGGGTAAATTAAAATATTCAGTGCCACTATTGGGTATCAGGTCCCTCACCTTTACAAAGTTCATCAGTCTACTTGTACTGAAAGCTATAACTATGTACAAAGCAAAGTATGTGACCTGTGACTGTAGAAGAATACTTGTTCTGTATTCTCTATTACATTGAATATCAATAATTTGCCGTATATGAATAATAATAAGCTGTCCCTGTAAACAGGATAATGCAATATTGGTTAGCAATAATTTGCCATTTTATGAATAATAATAAACTGTTCATGGACATGACTGAAAAAATTGTTAAAGCTGCATTAAGAACCCAAATCACACACACAAACACACATATACCTACCCACCACTGGTTAAATATTTCAAAGGATTCTTTGACAATTAAGCTAAGCTAGTGACATAAAAAAGCTCCACAGATGACATTTTTCTCCTTAATATTTATAATTACAATGGATTTTAATCCATTTAGTTCAAAGAATTATTGTCTGCCATATATGCAATTGAAGTTATTGATACATTGAGTGAGTTCTGTGACACTGCTACTACACTGTGACGTAACTACTGTAATTACATGAACAAAATGAAGGAATTGATTTTACTGATTGAAAATAAGAGAACCATGACTTTTCAACTTCATTCAGTGTTCAACTTTGATTATTAGCACCATGAAGATTTCTGCAGCATACAGAAGATAGAGCAATTGAAGCCCCATGAAATTCTTTCCTATATATCAAGACGAAATATCCAGTCAGTAAACTCAGACACTGTCTCAAAGATGAAGACTTACAAATAAAGATGCTATCAACTGAGGTAATACCAAAAGTATTATAATTACATATGTGAACATGCATCAATTTTGAAATTGTGTTGGTAATGTGTGCTCCTCTTCAGCAGAATATGAATGCAAATAAGTCCCTTAAACAAAAGTATTTTTGTTTATAAAAAAAAAAACTTGAAGCACAACACACTCCAATTGCTTATAAACACTGACTGCCAATCCAATCAATACCAAGGATATTAATAAGGAAATTAGACACTGGTTTGAAATAGAACCTAGAGAAAACACTGCTATGAAATAAAAAAATAAATTTAGAAGACAAGCTCACACAATCTGGAATGTGATGCTAGCAGATGAATGCCAAAGTTGGTTAAAGGAGACTCAAGTTTCTTTAACAACTGCATTCAACTGTGATTTTTATCAGCTACTATCACATTTCAAAGAACTGACATGTATTTCAATGAAATTTGAATATGCATCCACCAGCATGGACAGAAAAATATGTCAAAGCATAGTCTGACAGTGATTGGCTTCTAGTTCCCTGTAAGTTGACCATAAAACATGCTATACAAAACCATTAATTTATGCTTAAAAAATTATAAATGACCTCTTGTCATCATAATTAAATGATTGCTAAGTCTTTCTCCAGTCATTCTGAATATGTTTATTTTTTTTCTCATAATTTCCATTCTATTTAGACCTGGTACATCTGAATGCCTGCAGTGTCACAGGTTTTGTAATAGATAAAATTCATGTAAGTGATCAATGGTTCCCAACCTTTTCAAGTACAAAGACTCCTTCTTAACTTCAAAAATATTTTGTGGATGCACACTCTAAAAGGCTGTACTAAATACATAACCTCTTTCCCTTGTTCCCACAAGGGGTTCAAGACCCAGAGGTTGGGAACAACTGAATCTAAAACATATGGTAACTCAATATGATTGAACAGTTTTAGCTTCAGTTGAAACCAGACAAACATTTGATGAAAATTTGCAGATTTCTTATATATTGTACAACACCAGTCTCTAATGATCAAGTAACCATTTATAACTCTTAAAATGTTTTAAGTATTCAAAATTGCATATTCTGTAATTTTTAGGAACATATATATATATATATATATATATATATATATATATATATATATATATATATATATATATATATATATATATATATATATATATATGAATGATCAAATAAGCAAATACTGCTTACATATAACTGGTTCACTGCCATAAAAATTAAAAATAAACCATGGACCATACTTCTTAGGCCCCATTCCTAGGAACATAATTTCCCAGAAAAAAAAAAAACAAAACAAAGACTAAATCAAATTCTTAATAGTTCTAGCATACCATACATAACAAGTTCTCCACAGAAGGTAATATTATCTTTTCTGCCTGATCACACATTCAAATTCAATAATGTTGGAGTGCCACATTTATTAGTGATCTGACCTCTGTTAACAGACAACACATTAAAGTCAAAATTTGTAAATCCAACTTTTGGAGCTAAAACAAAAATCTCACTTTATTTACAGGAACCTTCTAAAGGATTAACAAAATCCAACTATGTTTAGACTGATCACCCTGAATAAACAGGCATGCCACATGTAAGTCTGTACTCTTTACAAATGCATGCATTCAAGCTGTTAGAAAAACTGTAAGTGGCATTCATTTAATCAGTGAACCTGTTATGGTATCTGTGTGTACAAAGAATTTCTTTTCTGGCAGACACCCAAGATATTTCAAATTTGAAAAACTATCTCTGTCTACCTTTTGTATGATTTTTTTTGTAGTGCATTTACTTATTTGACTTGAATAGCTAGCAATGAAAAATTTAGAACATACAAATCAAAATTTAGAACATGAACAATTTGGACAATAAGGGACATCACATCAATTTGTATGCAAAGTTATTTCAATACCACATCATGCATATATATAGACTGCTCCAGTGGCTTAAGTGGTTAGAGCATCCACTTTGGATATGGGAGGTCATGGGTTCAAACCCTGTCTGTGACATACCAATGACTAAAAAAAAATGATATTCACAGCTGCCTCACTCTGTACTGAACATTAGGAGGTTATTGTTAATACTGGTTGGTATGGTATCAGGATCATATCACAAGGAGGGAGGAGACATGATGCTACATGTTTGTGGCATGATGCCCAGTTCGGGAGGACACTATAAACTGCAAAGCTGCAGACATATGGAGGCTATCATTCCTGTCATGAATAGCACCTCTTAACTGACCTCATTTAGTACAGGGGTGGATTGTATCTTTGAAGTGCTATCATATTAATGTATCAAAACATCGTATCATGTATCACCAAAGTATTGGTAAAAAATAATTTAAAGTGCTTAGGTTTTTTCTGTGTAAAGATTCAGTCAATATAAATCAAAATTATGTACCATTACTATGATTAGAAAATTAACTTCCATAGGTGATATTAAATAATCAATTGCACTGAATATCTGCTTTTAATAATATTATTGAAGTGGAATAATATTTTTTCCAATTTAATAGATAAAACTTTAAAAGCTATCAATCTGTCTTATTTCAATTTCAAGCAGTGGCTTGAACAAAATGTATTGATCATTACTAAATAACTATCCCATCAACACTAGTAACAGCACTCAGTTGATTTGCTTTGTCATGTATCACACAAAGGCATGAGGTATACAAACTTACTTCTTGACTGATCAAGTAATTAGATACCTTACCTCATTGAATTATTCTTTGTGATTTTAAACAAGATCAGGCATCTATTAGCAAACAAATACTAAATATACCAATTTAATATAGGGAACTTTATTAAAAGGCATATCAATACTGAGTCATCACAGTCACCAAGTTCATACTGGCCCTCTAGTGTTGTTAATGAAAAGCAAAGTCTTTGTTTCCAGAGTCAGATATCAAATGGCTTCATAAACAAAAACAATGACATGTGTTAACAACTCATGAAATTCTTTATAACAACCAAATACATGTATTTTGCACATTTTGAGTTGAAACTTTATGCCTATGCAATGTGTCAATAAATTCTGATAAACAACCTACATAAGGTATGATACATATTGATGCATATAACAAAGAAGTAAACAATTCATGACCAAGGAAGACTTAACTTTTATAAGGTATAATATACTTTTTGGTGCAATTCTCCACCTTTATAATCACTGCATTATAGTGGTAAACAATTGTATCACTTAATCATTTAACACAATATAGTGAAATGTAAAGAAAAGAATATATAATAAAATGTATATTGAGGACCAAAAGATAACTGTAGATGACAGTCAAATTTGGCAACCTTGGTAAAAGACAAGGCAATTTAAAAGCAACATTAAATATTGAACGGTTCTTGTGCTATAATAGTTGACTTATTTCAACTAAATATGAATTAATAGTTCTTATTCTTGGCGTAAGAGTGATATGTGATCCGGTGTTGTCATACACATTGCAGAACCATTCAAAAACGTCATTTGAATCTTGGTACATATGCAATTCTCTTTCCATTTGCTCCATTTTCCCATTGTTGCTAAATAACTTTACAGTTACGATGTTATTTGTTCGAGTCTTTTCTACCTAAATAAGTATAATGTATAAAGTATAATGTAGCTTCCCAATACTGTCCCTAGCCAGATTGATCATAAAACAAAAGACACCAAACACCTCTTCAGTAATATACTGGAAATGTAGATAATAAAACATGACAATTTTTTTCTATAACAAAGTACTATATAGTCATTGTGTTATCTACAAGGCATAATACATACAAATATCATTTGATATCAATGAACTGATCCCAAATCATACATACATGTACTATTATAGGGACTGACCACATTATTTACTGATCCAAGCTTTTTATCTGAATTTAGTTTCATTTGTATGTCATAACTAAAGGTCTACAAATCAGGACATATTTAGTTACATAAATAGTCAATATTTATTTGTGTATGCTCAATGTAAAAAACATCTTTATAAAATGGCATTTGTGTAAACAAGTGCAATCAAGATGTGTCTATACATATACAGTAGTTCCCCTCTTATACGGCCACCCCTTCTGCACCCCACCCCTTCTGCACCGGGTAAAGTGGCCTTATAAGGCAGGTGGCCTTACCAGAGGGGGACTAAATTTTTTGTGAGAAGTATATGTACGTAGTAAGAAAGCTTCATTTTTCAAAGCATTTAATATCTTCGTTTAAAAGCAACATTAAATATTGAACTGTTCTTGTGCTATAATAGTTGACTTATTTCAACTGAATATGAATTAATAGTTCTTATTCTTGGTGTAATCGTGATATGGTGATATGCGAGCAGGTGTTGTCATGCACATTGCAGAACCATTCAAAAACGTCATTTGAATCTTGAAACATACGCAATTCTCTTTCCATTTGCTCCATTTTCCCACTGCTGCTAAATAACTTTACGGTTACGATGTTATTTGTTTGAGTCTTTTCAACATAAAATTGTTTTATTTGAGTCTTTTCTACCTAAATTTGTTTGACCAGTCCCCCTCTCGTAGACTATAATAACTGACGTTTTCTGAAATAATCATCTTCGTATATGTGATGACATGTTAAAGTTTGGTAATGAGTTATTCCAATGTTGCTAACTGTATTGGATTTATTTATGCAGACAAGTTGTGTTGTCACATGATTTTTCGGTCTTTGTCTAGTACCCTGTTTCTCTTTTTTGCCTATGCTGACGGTGTGATCTTGACCATTACGTCCAGTTATAATCATCAAGGTTGCAACTATCAGACTGATAAAACAATTTTTTCTGCATTTAAACAGGTGTCGTATATTTTTAAAGGCATCATATATTTTTAAAGGCATCGATTGTCACTTGAATCATTAGTCGAAGTCTGGTACCCTATTGTTTTTATATTTATTAATTTTTTTTACTCAAGTTCGAAAAATGGCTTGGATAAGTGCACCGATTTCATCTGAACAATAGGTGGCGCTCTACAGTTTCATATTTAGCATAGGGTTAAAATTTTAAAGAAAGAGTTTCCCCGGGTTTCCTCCCTCACTAGTTATACTGGTTATTTAACAGAGACTTTGTCTATCTTAGGTATTGTTCAAAGAACTTTTAATTTCCTTTATTTTGATGTATGATTGATGGGTGCAATATGGGTTAAGAGTACACAGTTTGGCCTTACTCCTTTCAAAAAAGTGCTAGCTCTACTTGCTCATTTTCACTTCTCGAACTTCAGAGGTAAATTGTAAAAAAAAGAGCTGATAACATTTTTTACATTTTATGTATTTGGTAATTCATTCATTGCACTTTCAGAAGCTGGTATTATCTAGTTTGGCAAAATTCCTTTTCCATATTTTAAAAGCTGCCAAGAATAGTGTACTTTAGACAAATTTAGGTTGATTTTTGGAGCACAAGGGAGCAGTCATTTTAGTTAGCACTGTCCTAAAATCATTTAAAATTTCCAAAAGTACAATATCCAAAGAAATTTCATCCACATTACATGAAAGTAGCATATAGGTATGCCAACATTCTCTCCACTATGCATGTTTAAAATGCAAACAACTTCACCTTACATACATCACTCTCTCAAAAGTACATAACTGGTGAGAGACACCATAGCACATTGAGGCTGTTAAACTTTACAATTGTGGAGTAATAGCCATTAATTATGCAAGTTCAACATCTTGCAGAGGAAAGCCATAAAGGCTATCAAACCATTTTGGGTGCAGACTTTGGTCTTGTCCATCCATAGTGCCACTTCTCTGATGTTATTGCTATTACTAAGTGTAATCTTAACAATTATCAGTGGATAAACCAGACCTCTTAGGATAAGTAAGGGTATATGGATTACCTTTAAGTAAGGAATAAAATATGGGTCTTTCTTGGCTTTAAGGAATAAATGTGGCTTTTCCTGAGGTGTAAAGGATATAATATTAACCTTAGTGGTACCTGTAGAACACTTTTTTGAAGAATGAAAATCTGACATGGGAAACTGAAATAGGATTACTTAACACAATTAAAAAAAAAATTGTTCTAGATACATATTACAAAATAAAATGCAGCTGCTTGTGAGGGGTAAATTTTTTGTTTTTGCAAAAATATGCTGGCCGCTGGTCGAATTAGCCTGGTGGCCTTTCTTGAGGGGTAATTTTGAACACAAATTCGTTGGAGCCTTCAGATTCTGGCCATAAAGAGCAGGTGGCCGCTGGAGAGGGGGGGGGGGGCGTTCAAGAGGGGGACTACTATATATATATATATATATATATATATATATATATATATATATATATATATATATATATATATATATATATATATAGAATAGATAAATGGAATTATATGTACTGGTGTAATCCAAAACACATTACAGTTTGGAATTACCAGATAAAGTCCCATTTCGGTTTGGAACTGTTGGTAAAAGCCAAAACACTGTTCTGTTAAACATCTGTATTTATAATACTATGCTCAAAGCAATAGTTACTATTACATTTAATGGTAAACAGAAATGAGTCAAGACAATTTTCACTATAGTAGAACTTTGATTATCCAGCACCCAATTAACTATCAGTCTCTGTTAACCATCGGGGCATTGTACCACATAATATTAAAAACAGGTACTATATGTACATATAGATATAATTTTTTTGATCATCCGCTCTATTGTTTAATACTTTATCATGCATATTCTATTATATATCTATTCTCATGTCTACCGTGGTCATGGGGTCCCCCACCCTGATGGATAATCGAAGTTCTACTGTATGTTCAACTTCTCTTACAATAGTATTTTAAAAAAATTCCACAAAGAATTTAAAACCTGGAAAAAATACCAACATGCAAAATTAAAAAGCTATATTAAAAAATGTTTAAATGCCATCAAGCAACACAAATAGGGTTTATCATATGATCCAGAACAAGGTGTTCTATGAATATCCCAATGCAATAGTTTTTATTTAGTGTGATTGTAAAATTGCATAATTTCAAGTATTTCTATGAGAATAGGATTATAATTATAACAGCACAAAGAAACCATTACAGACACTTCTGTGCCATTTTAGGAGACTGACATATGCCACCATATCCCTTTAACTGTCTCCATTTTTCCCCATTAAAAATGTATGCATATTATGTAAGACTGTTCCAACCTCTCAATCTCCATCCCCTTGGGGGTATATTGAAGAATCTGAAATGGTTAAGAAATTTTACTGATCAAAGAACATATGCTTTGTTATATGGTTGGTGATGTTAGCTAGTCACCATTTTCTGCTCAATCACTATTGATTACAAAACACATTAAAAGGCTCTCCAAATTAATAATCATCAAACTGAATAAATTTAAGTTTTCGAAAAATAATATACAGCCCCGTTTTTGCAATTTTTGAGGTTAATATTCTTAATAAATTTGTATTCTGTATTATATCCATGGTAAGAAATTTTCTTGCCAAATTGATAACTGGAAGTATCCTCTAATTACATCATCTAATACAATTAAAGTTAGCCAGATCATTTTAATCCATTTTCTGTTATTCTTACATACAAGTCATATAACCCAGTGAGTTGCATGGTTTTAGTTTTCTTCAGAAATATGAAGCCAAATCCACTTGCACTATATCAATTCATGAACTGGAGACCATGAGTTCGATGTCACAATTCACAGCTATTTAATATGCTATTCACAATGTTAGATGTCACAATTCACAGCTATTTAATATGCTATTCACAATGTTAGATGTCACAATTCACAGCTATTTAATATGCTATTCACAATGTTAGATGTCACAATTCACAGCTATTTAATATGCTATTCACAATGTTAGATGTCACAATTCACAGCTATTTAATATGCTATTCACAATGTTAGATGTCACAATTCACAGCTATTTAATATGCTATTCACAATGTTAGATGTCACAATTCACAGCTATTTAATATGCTATTCACAATGTTTCTAATCAAACTGATTGCATATGACAACTCTCTACTCTTTTTTCCTGGAAGAAAATGACTGTTATGAAACCATCATGGATATCATAAAGTGATAAATAAACTTGAACTATAACAGGCAATTAACAACAGAAACAAATAACAAATGGAAACTTGTTAACAAGTATGAACAGTGGCTGAAAAATCTCTGTACCTGAAAATCAGTTTCACATTTAAACTATTTCGCATAAAGAAGCAAAATATGATATAAAGCTCAATCTTTTTAAAATTTATGTGATGTGATATGATTATGATTTTTAAAGTATTTTTAAAAAATTTTCAGTTATATCTGAAGTTATCTGCAGTATGGCAGTTTATAGTGATGTCTAGCACTGGGGCATCATGCCATAGACATGTAGCATGATGTCTCACCTAGTCACATTATCTTGACAGGGGCAGTGGTCTAAAGTGGAGGTGTCTAAAGTGCTCTCTTATGGATCACTGCCATCTCACCTCTGTCTGCATGAGTTTGAGTCTAAGATTCAGTGAATGTGGATATGTGAGAAAGCTTGTCAGTAGCTTCTTGTTCGTGGGTTGGTGGTTTTTTCTGCAGATTTCCTGGTTCTTCCTCCACCATTAATACTGGCCGCCATGAATAGCCTATCCTGTGCTGAAAAATGGTGTTAAACCCCAGAACAACAACTTGACACCAGGCCAATCAGTTCTAAACCTACCCTCTTAATACTGTCAAGCTAAGCTAGGCAACTGTTAATAGGTTAAAGTTAGGACTGGTCAGGCCTGGTATCAGGATAATGTGACTGAGTTGGACATCATGCTACATGTCTGTAGCATTATGCCCCAGTGCTAGACATGCAAAATTTATAACCATTTTTAAAGTATTTTTTATCTATACACAGCAAATACAATGAGTGAGAAAGTAGTCACACTTTCCTTTCATCTACCAATCCCACAAAAAATGCTGTATATATCAGGTTATTGTAAACTGGTAGCAAATAGATGTAAATAAAAAAAAAGCTTGATGCAGACAATGTCAGCTATTTTCAAACCTGCTGCTAATATTCTGATATGAAACCAATTTATGAAATTTGAAAACCTGTCAGTAATCAATCACTGCTTTTTACAACTTGTAAAATGATTAAGATATGTACTTTCTTCTCAATTTCAAGCCCAAAGAAAAATTTTGGAATTTGATTATATTTATCTGATTTTGTCATGTAACATATAATACACAAATGTTATTTCCAGATATGCTGAGAAGTAGCTTCACAATTTAATGTTTACTTTATTCTAAGGTTCCAATTAAGCTGAATGCCAGTGACCAATCTCTTTTTGAACAAATGGGCAATATGACAGCATGCCACCCTCATTGTGGACATCATAAAACAGGAATGTTCTTAACATTTTGCTGCAATATATTATATTCAAAATTTATTTTATTTTTTGATCAATTAAGTGTAGACCACTTCATGAATGTTATGTTAACTGCAGATAATCAGCACCAGCTTGAAGTTTTATGGTCTATTCTTGAAATAATTACCGTATTCATAGACATAACACTTATTTATAACACTAAATTCTGTTCCATATATCTACACACATTTGAACAATCACATTTACAAGTATTATGTCACTCTCCCTTCCTCACTCAGCATGCAAAGATAAATGGTAAGCCAACAAATGTGCTGAAACATGTATGTCTGCATAGACAGGATTATAAATTTCTTGCAATTTCTACCCAAATATGCTGGATAATACATGCATATCAACTGGTATTCTCTGCAAGGGTTATCAGTCGTTGTTCTTTCTGTGGGTCCTCTATTATTAGTGTATTCAAATGTCTACTCTGATGTCCTTAAATTCAGTTTATCTCATGTCACATATATATCCCAGCACAATTAGGCAACTTTTCCTGCTGTAGGTCAATTACATGGATATCATAAATTAATATTTAGCTAAGTACCAACTGGATTAGGACAGTTGTTGTTGTTGTTGTTGTTGTGGGGTTTAACGCCATTTTTCAGCACAGGAAAGGCTATACATGGCGGCCAGTATTAATGGTGGAGGAAGAAACCGGGAAATCACCCGAAAGAACCACCGACCCACGAGAAGCTACTGGCAAGCTCTCTCACATATCCACATGATTAGGACAGTTGCTTCTGAAATGACAAATGCCAAATTGCACAATCAAGAAAAAATTTTGGGGAATACATATTGGTTTTCAAAATGGCTTAATCTGTGACCCACAACAGTCTAAAGCCAGTAAAATGAACAAATGCCATGCCAGCACAACAGCATTTTTCAAGGCTTGGCTCTGGGGCATGCTAACTGCTAAAAGACACTAGTACCCTAATGAAAGTCCCATACATGTTTTGACATTAGATACATCACTTAATTTTCAAATCAGATGCAGTGGTACACATATCTGGTATCAACTTGGCACTATTTTAATTTAGGTTGAAGTACATATAATTAGAAGTCTTGGATGAAAACCTATGTCATGAGGATCATCCATTCTGGTGCCATAGTGACAAGATTTTTCAAACAGTTATCATGGCAGCCATAATAAATGGAATATTTGCACCATTTCCAATTATACTTTGCTGAAAACCTCATAATCATCATTTATTCAGGGGGAGTAGTGACAAAAAGATTTTTAAGACAGTCTGGCACCATTTTTTTTATTAAGACCAAACAATATAGATATCATAAGAAGTCTATTGGTGAAAATGTCATATTGATATAGTCATGCATTTAGAAGCAAGTCAAGAAAATAATTTTATCAAGATGACTTACCACCCATAAGGATTAGTAATAACAATCCTTTTAAGATGGCTGATTTGGTGGCCATATTGACTGTCAGATCACAACCATTTTCATTTAAGACCAACTGAACATTATGGGATGTTTTCAGGTGAAATCCCCACATCAGTATGCCTATCTGTTCATGATAAGTTGTGATGACAATGTTTAAAATGGCTACCATGGTGCCATTTAGCACCAACTAGATGTCATAACAACTGTTGTAGCAAAGAATTCCATGGTGATATGACCATAACTTCTGGAGAAGTAACAATAACAAGATTTTTGAAATCATTGCCATGATGGCTATTTTGAATGTCAGGCTGGCATTATTTTCATTTAAGACCAAATATAGAAAGCGTTTTAGTGAAAGTCTCATGTTGATTTCCTATCATTCAGGAGGAATAATAACTGTTTTCAAGATGGTAACCATAACAGCCATATTTGATGTCAGATCTGACCAACTAGACATCATAAGAAGTCTGTTAATGAAAACAAACTTTTGATATGACCATCCATTTTGGATATATAGCGCAGTACATATAAATATTTTCAATAGTGCTGCCATGCTGAAATGTCTCAGGCACCATTTTCATTTAGCACAAACTACACATAATAAAACGTCTTTTTGAGAAAACCACATTTTAGCTTGTCTATCAACTCTGAAGAATAGCAACAAGATTTTCAAGTGGTTCATTCTGGTGGCCAAATTGAATGTTTGAGCAGTAGCAGCAGTTTAATTTAAGACCAATTTGACCCATGGTTCTTATCCTTTTTATCAACAACAAGATTCAAGGTCAATGCACTCATCTGCACTAGTGCTTCCTTCCACCCATCGAATGCTAAAAACCATTTGGGTAGTATATTTAAAATTAATAATGTTCATTTCAGTGATCCACTAAAAACAGAATGGCAACCCACTGGTCATAGACTCTGACCATGGGATCAATGTGCATAAAGTTCCAAGGCAGTCCTCCAAGTAGTTTTGAAGTAGCAATAACAAACTTGAGCTAACTGATGGACAGACAGACAACAAACCATTACCATAAGCTCATTTTAGTCTATGATCAGAATGGAATAAAAATGTATTTCATTGGCTTAAAATTATATTAGACTGAAGGTGTACATGTATTATATAAGGCTGATATATGTAATCTGCTGGTAGTCTACATGTATTATATAAGGCTGATATAGGTAATCTGCTGGTAGGTGTACATGTATTATATCAGGCTGGTATATGTAATCTGCTGGTAGGTGTACATGTATTATATCAGGCTGGTATATGTTATCTACTGGTAGGGGTACATGTATATCAGGCTGATATATGTTATCTACTTATAAGTGTACTTGTATTATATCAGGCTGGTATATGTTATCTACTGGTAGGTGTACATGTATTATTCAGCAAAATATTATACAATTAACACAGAACTGCAAGTTAGGAATGCACACACAAATGTGATTCAAATATCTCTTTGCAGTGAGAGTCTCTGCAACAGAGTCTGGTCTGTTTTCAAAATTGTCTACAGTTTTCAATATAGTGGACCCTAAGTTTGGTGAGAAATGTAGTCCTAGATTCATATTTTTAAGATTCTAAGGATAAACTCTTATCCAATCACTGCTAATAGAAAATATCTTGTCAAAGGATGACATATATTGTGATGATTTAACAAACACTGGTTATAAAGAAAAGCCAATACTTTATTTGAATACACACAATATTAACACAGAAATTTTATAAAAAACCCACTGAATCAGTAATGTATAGAAATGTTTATGTTTCAGTGCATTTTACAAAAATAAAACAATTTTATGGATTCTTTGTGGCTTTGAACTTCGTTGCATGTTGCTATAGTCCTGCCATATCCTTCCCCCTATTAGTCAGTGTGATGTGCAAAACGTGTGTAACATGGTTTAAAAAGTTAATTTGAAAAATCTTTTTATTTAGCATTTCTGACTAATTGAATCATATCTGGATTCCAGAAAAATTGCATGCCAAAACTCTAGAATCAGAAATCAGTAGAAAAATGCTAATCAGTTATTTCCTAAAGTAGACATCATCAAAATATGTTTTTAGTGAAAACCACTTTACTATAACCATCTATTGGATGCAAGTAGTGGCAATGAGATTTTCAAGACAGATTGTAAAAGTCATACTAGATGTATTATTGGCACCCTTTTCATTTAAGACCAACTAAGTGTTATATAATTCTGTGTGAGTGTGTGTGTGTGAGATTTGGATTTTAACACAGCTGTAACAACTTCCCAGTCATGTTGCAATGATATCGGCAGACATGTAACATATCCCACCCAATCACATTATCATGACACAAGGTCAATCAGTCCTAACACTAGAGCTTAATGCTAAGTAACTAGCAAGGCAGCTGTTAGTACAATTTTTATAAGTCTTTGGTATGACTTGGCTTGGGATCGAACCTGCAACCTTCACATTCACGGCAGATGCTTTAACCACTAGACCACCAAAGTGGTTATAAAATTCCAATGCTGAAATGCCCATGTTTATGACCATCCATTTAACAGAAGTAGAGATAACAATATTTCAAGATGACAACCATAGTGCACATACATAGAGTCAGAATGCATCATCATTCTCATTAAGGCCCAACTAGACCTGTCTGTCATTTTGAAAGACAATGCCTGAGCTCTATTTGCAGGTCCACTGCATCCTTGAAGATCATCTGCTTACCTGTATTATGTTAATATTTTGAAAATAATTAAGCTTTACAATCAAAAAGATGAATACCTACATTATTATTCTGGGGTCATTAGGAAATAAAATAGAATTCACATGATCCCTTAAAGTGACCTTGACTTTAATGGATGGTGGTATAACTGAATATGGTACAAACTGTCGTGCCAGGATATGTACAACAGGCTAGTTACACTCAATATTATCACTGGTTGAAAAGTTCTATCCATAATTGGATGAGGTCACAGATTTATATTTTTTCCAACCATGACCTTGACACTTAGGGAATGATACCCATGCAACACACATTACTGGCTAAAGTTTCATCTCTGTATATGTAATCTGCAGTTTTAACATAACAATTTTTCATTCATATTGCTACAATGCCTGCTTTGTGGAAGTTCAGAGTGATGTACATCTAGCTCTGGGGCCTCATCATCATGTTGCAGACATGTAGCATAATGTCATATTATTCTGACACCAAGATAATCAGTCCTAACACTAATCTCTTAAAACTGAGTGCATAGCATAACAGTAGTCAGTACCATCTTTATACCTCTTTGTTATGACTATGCAGGGGTTCAAATATGACTCTGCAGGGGTTCAAAACCAAAACCTCCAGCATCTGGACTAAAGTTTCATTACAATCTATTCACCAGTTCAAAAGTTACACTCAAGACATAAATAAGTCACCAAATGACACTTTCCCAAGATATGACCTTGACCCTGAGATTATGGAGGCAGACGTGGATGTGGTATGTGACACCCAGTCCAGTTATGATACATACCTGGGCATTAAAACGGCTCCAGTATTACAAAGTTATAGGCTGGACAAGCAGAGAACAGAGGGCTGGATGGATACTGCCATAAATTAATACATCTAGATAGCAGCAGCTACAAAATCTGATGTACTTAAAGTAATTAGTATAGCAAATGGCTTTTGCCAGTATTATTATTCTAGCATTTACAAAGAAATCTTATGATAGTCTATCCTTGTCAATCAACAGAATACATTTTGGATTTCAAATTGCTTTAGTGATAACTTAATTGTTGCAAAGTGAGAACAGTACAGTATCAGTAAAAGCTTTCAATCTGAAAGTTTACTAAACCTGAAAAATTCAAATTTGCCAGTGCAAACAGATCAAGGGAAGACTGGGGAAACTTGTATCTGACAAACCAGGGAGGAATCCTGGACTTTGAGAAGCAGCATCTGGGGCATCAGTAATCCAAACTAAGGCATCATGCCAGTTTCAGAGGCAGTGACCTGCTTAAATTTGTTATAAAAGTCAGGAGTTGCTGAATGTAAACATTAATGTGACTTTATGGATACAATAATTTTCATGTACAAATAGATCATATTGCAGCCCAGCCCAAAAAATGGACAATAAAAAGTTCAATTCTGACTTTCTAATGTCTTTAACCATGAACTATTTGTAAAGAGAGACCAGTACAATATCTGTAGTAATCCAGCCAGTGATATTAAGGCTATAGTTCTCTCACAATTCACAGCCTGGGAGACATTAATAAAGTCAGCCAATGATCAAGACTCCAGTATTGATTGTGCCAGACATACCACTCCAGTCCAGGGGGTAATTTAAACTGGCATACCCCACTGCTGGAGAGGTAATATGCAGACAGTAAAGCACCTATCACTCAACTAAATCATTAAGTTAGTTCTTTATGAAATCTGATGATTAAAATAATTAGCTTGCTGTATAGCAAGAAAAAAAACTGGATCTTAAACTTGGTTTGAATAAAAAAAAAACATCAAAAGAATATATAATACATCCATATTATAATAAACTCATCAGTTTTGTGATTGCACATTGTTTTGTATGGAATAGTTGCACATCTCACACTGTATAAATTAGGGATGATAATGTGAAATGTTCAAATACTTATTTAATTTGCAATGGATTAGTCTTAGATAGCTAAGAATGAAGGAAATTACTCCAACACCTCTAAAATGTTATTTAAAACAGTAATCACCTGTGAACAACATTCACCCATTTATGCAAAGCATAGACAAGTTGCAGCATAATATACCATTATTATCTGGCTTAAGTTTTGAACAATGACATTCATCACTGAAAATAATTTGCACTAAACACCTATATGACCTGTATGACTGGTACTTTATACCTACACCTCAACAATATTCAGTTTAAACAAATATAATGAGACCAATGGTTTGGAAATGTTTTAAAGATTCTGGCCATAGCAAGATAACTGACCCCAAAAAACAAACTGTTACATAAAGGGGCATACTCCTTTGTCTGAAAAAGCTTTCAGGCATTCAAAAAATAATCATTTCTTTTGATCATTATATTTGAGTGATGATTTTCAAATTATTCCTTATGACAACCATACTGAAATGTCAGACTGATACCATTTTAATGAGGGACAAACCAGACAAGACCTTTGGTAATACATGTAATACACCAACTTTGCCAGTTTTAGACTATAAGCAATGTTACACTGTCCAAGTTAAATGTGTCTAGAGATGACCTGCTACTTACTGCTCATGAGTGACTGATTCATGTAATAAAGTTTAACTGATGGAGTATACTTATGGCATGTGATATGCATTAGGGCATAACTGATTAGCAATTTTATATTGATTTACATTCCAGATTTTGTCATAAAAATTTTTCGTTTGGATTCAATTAATCAGAAATGCTAAATTAAAAGGTTTTTCAAATTAACTTTTTAAATTGTGTTACATACTTTTTGCACATCCCACCGACATCACAAGGGGAAGGATATGGCAGAACTTTAGCAAAATGCAATGAAGTTCAAAGCCACAAAGAATTTGTGAAATTTTTTTTGTGTAAAATGTGCTGAATCATTAATAAATTATAATTATTCTCCTGGTATGAACAAAATATTTTAGACAGATATCATTTATTCATGGGTTTAACCATAATGATCTTACAGCTAAGATTCTAAACTATCCTTAACTGGAAATTTTTTGTGGGCATGTGCATTGGAACTAAGGGAGGTAATTTTAAGCTTTACGATCAGCAACACCATATTGCAACTGTGAAATGCCCTAAAGAAATTCAACCTTATTATTTTTATTATCCGGATCAAAAGCTGGTTGTGCCCTAAGAGTTATGAATCTATGAGGTTTAACCAATCAAATAATGATGTTTCTGTAAATAAGAATATTGTCTTATCATTATTACATGATCTATATTATGTCATTTGTTACATCAGTCAATCACAATGCTATAAACTTAGGCATTGCTTGCAATTTCTATCTCTATGTAATAACAACAGTACTGAGTGTTGAAATCATCTCTGATATTCTTCATCAATAAAAACATGATTTTAAGATTAGCTGTAGTGGTGAAAACATTGAAAGTCATATTGGCAACATTTTCATTTAGTACCATGCAGACATCATTAGAAATCTTTTGGTGAAACCCCATGTCAATATGACCATCCATTCAAGGGGAGTACTGACAGCAAGATTTTTAAGACATCCATCATGGCAGCCATTCTGATTCATATCATTTTCATTCAGAACCAATATTGGCATCATAAAAAGTCTACGTGTGAAAACTCCACAAGCCATTTGAAAAGAGTAGATAAAAACATTTTCAAGACAGCAACAATGGTGGCCATGCTGTGTTTCATTTTGCATCATTTTCACTCAGGCTGTATGACACAATTTTCATTTAGCTCCAAAAAGACACTAAGTAGCAATAACAAAATTTTCAAAATGGCTGCCATAGTGGAAATTTTGAACATTATATTGCCACCATTTTTATTTAGAACAACTTTATATGATAAAAGTCTTTTAGTCAAACACCATGACAACATACATGACCATCAGAAGGATCTGCCTAATCAAGATTTTCAAGACATCTGATGCATATATGATCTCCAAGCTTGCATCATTTCATTGAGGACCAACTAGACCATTGGATAAAGTCTGCAAAGTTTCAAGGTAATCTTTCAAGTACTTTAGCAGTGATAAGAAACTGGTGCTAATGAATAAACAGGCAAAAATGACCTATTGTAATTGATCACTTCTGGTCCAGGAACAGTAGAGCTAAAAAGTAACAATGTCAATTCAATGGTACATTCCTTAACCATGCAGGTATGAGAAAAAAATTATCTTGTCAACAAAAAGGATATAACATGGGGAAAAACATTAGCACTTTATGACCTGCCAGAAATCGACATCTCAGTTTTCTCTGTCAGGATTCTGACATGATGACAATCATCTTGTTACTGTGAAAAAAATTCACTCATAACATGCACTTTCCTTAATATACCAGACAAAAGAAAACAATCAACCTGTGCAATATTTCTTCAATTGTTTTAATACTAGTTCCTCCATCATTTTATGAACTGTTAGCAACAACTCCCAAATATTATATATTTTTAGATAATTCCCTCTGATATGGGATAAATATTTTCCTACATGTAGAGCAAGAAAAAGCAAAAAAACTTGCCATCCTACAGTAACTTTGGACCACTTGGTCCACAGATATGTAATTTGAAAAAGAATTTAACACACTCCAACTTTCATCAATGATAATCATCCTCACTTCATTTATGATGCTGTACCTTACTCTAATGACAATGTCATTTACAAAGCAGGTTGTATTACAGAAAAAGAGAAAGATGAATTTCTGCAATGATACCAAACAATGTAGACATTCCATATGCATTAAAAAATATGGAGGAAATTTTCCTTCCTTGAATTTTGCCTATTTCAAAACAGAAGTTTGTGTACAGATTTTAAACTTTTTTGTCCTTATGATCTAAAGCTGCTTGGTCCAACTGTACATGGATAGACAAACCTTTGCAAAAAGTATGGTAAGTTTTGAGATTTGGAGTAAAATGGGATCAGGGCATGAAAATCTTAAGTTCAATATGAAGGAAAAAAAAATGAAACAACTCCATTGTTCACCCTTCTGTGCATTTAAGAGGGAAATGGCCAATCAAAACCAATCTATTCTATATACCTAAGCATCTGCTAAACAAAAAAACAACTGTCTCTAACTGGATTCAGAAATAACCCCCAAAATGTGTTTCACATCCCCATTTCAGGTGAAAATGAAAAATTCTACATGGGTCAATTACTTAACCTCATTCATCATATAGAAAACTATTCAGTTTGAGGTCATGACAAGCATGGCCTACCCTGGTGCCAAGTAGAATGGGTTCCTGAATATAACACAGAGGTCAAAAATCAGGGTACATAAACCCCAAGACAACCACATAATTCCCGATGCACAGTACTTCTATACCACATTTAGTCCATGCATGTATTTCTATCTGTTCCTATCTCAGGAACATCCCAAGTCAAGAAAAGACAAACTTGCATTATCAAATAACAGAGGCCAATTCACTGAAATGTAGACATCATCCAACTGCTAACATAACTCCTATACCATGTGCTTATCAGGTTTAGCAAAATATCTCCAAGGCCAGTTCTGCAGATATTTAGGTCCTTACTGAGTGTTCTGGGGGTTCCAATAATCATCTACTGAAATCAATTGAACTGTGGAACTCCCGATACCTTAGACTGGCAAACAATACTGTGAACTTTGGCAAACAAAAGATCAAACAAAGAGACAACTGTACATGAGAAAATGAATCAATAAACACAACACTTATGCACCAAGGATTGCTCTTCCACATAATTTTACTTTAAGTAATACATTTACAGTTTGTTATCCTGAAGCATAAAACTGAAATTTTTAGGCATTTTCTAATTCAAACCTGGATTCCAATGCAAAGTTTGTATTTTACACTGATCTGAATTAAATTTAAAAAAAACTTAAATCATGACAAATCTTAAATCATGCAGTTACTTAAAATAGAATCAAAGAATGTTAATGTATTATTACAACAATAAAACACAAAAATATGTACCTAAAACGTCTACCACTTCTCTACAAATTATATCCAAACCAAAACAAAATAAGGTACTTAAAGTGGCACATAAATGAAGGAAAATTCATGTTTTAAAAGGGATGGTGGAGAAAACAAAAATGTACCATTTTTGACACATTTATGCTCATTCACAACTGCACTCAAAATATTTTGTGATTTAGAACCACCCCACCCCTCCAGCCAAAACAAAATGTTTATTTCCAGTTGATTGATCATCTGTTTTTTGTTGCCTACCCTAGTAGTTATCCCCTCCCCTTCAAAAAAATTCACCCTACCACCCGACATTGAGCTGTACAACTAATTGATCTGGTTTAATCCAGTAATTGAAATGGTTAGTACAATTTATATACTAAAACTTATATACACTGTAAAAGAAAAATTACCTAACAACCCTAACAGTAAAACCAGTGTAATTGGTTAACAGATTTTATTTATGGTCCAACAGTGGTAATATGGAAAAAAACACTACCTATCCGTCTTTCGGCACAACTCACTTAGAATTTACATTTTGGGGGCTACCAGTTACTACTTCTGTCTAAGAAAGAATAAATATCTAGCTTATTTTAAAATTTTCCAAAAACCAGAGTTCAATCCTCTAAACATTCACTTCTTTTATTTTTTCTTCACCTGGTGCTGTGGACAACTCTAAATTGTGCAGTGTAGACAAAAAACTTGCTTTTAAGCAAACAATTTGAATAAAAACAAAGTCATTGGTAACGATACAAAGCAGTTTAATATGAAGCACTTCATTTTCAGCTTAAAGTGCCACTTCTGTAATCAGTCGATGTACCATGATAGCATATTTGATCAATGTAAACCATTATATTGTCACTGTTTCTAAATTGTATCTATATCAAAATTTCAATGCTCATATTTTTCCTCATTTTCCAAGTAGATATTCAGGTATTCCAACATCAACTTCCTACACAATAAATGATTATGAGAGCTGTCCACAACTTTAAAAAACTTGTGCATCTGTTGGCCTGACAACATAAAAATTGTAGAGCCAGCTGGCCTGATAACACACCAAATGAAAACAATTTTAAGTACTGGTGACACTAAAAGAATCTAGACTGGTGTTTTCACCAAGACAAGGAAATACTAGTCAAGGTCACATTTTAGGTCTTCCAATGAGGCTCTGCCTAGTGGGAAAAAATGTAATCCTGTGACTGGGATTTCCTCATCTTGGTACAAATACAGATATAGATTATTTTTCTCACCAAATTTTAGTTTCCATTTACATTAAAAAAAAACATGCATTTTTTCACTGTGATTAGCAGATTCAAAATACTGTATTCGTTAGGTACTATTATCAACTCTCACTCTGCAAAAAAGCCATCAGGTTTTGTCCTTTTTAATGAAAATCTGAATAAGTATCAAATCTATCTATCTATCTATCTATCTATCTCTCTCTCTCTCTCTCTCTCTCTCTCTCTCTCTCTCTCTCTCTCTCTCTCTCTCTCTCTCTATCTATCTATCTATCTATCATATAACTATCTATGAATAATATTCTTGGAAATTTACCTTTTCTGCCCTAGAAATATGAAAAGTGTTGATATTATTGGTACAATGATAGACTACATGGAAATTTATTTTGTGGAATTGTGTATGGACTGATGAAAGAACCTCTCTGACTGGAAGTGCAGAATTTTTATTTGTTTCCAATGTTTGATTCATCTGGGGTTGGTTTGTTGATATCTCACAAAGTATAAAGGTCAAATGCAACACATTTCTGGTTTGTTGCAGCTTTGCAGATATTCTTGAGAGTTTGGATTTTCATATAGCCAGTGATGTGTATTGCCTGTTTATCAGGAATAGTATTTCTGTTTAAGTTCATTCCACACAGCATCTTAGATTCTGTCCCATCTGTAGCTCAGTAAACTTTCAGATCAGTGTTATTAACTCATTAACCATGGTGCCATGATTAGGTGGCAGGAGATAGTAGCCTACTTCGGAGCTCTGTAGCATCAAGGTTATGTACCATACACTAAAGTGAATGGTATTATAGAAAGGTAGAGAGATATAGCTCTACAATGATACCAAATAATCTGGTTGTACTACAAAATACAGAGGGAAAAGCATTTTTTACCAATTTTTTTTTCACACAAAATACACCTTTGGTTGGAATCCATTTTTGTGTCTGGATTTAGACATTTTGGCCTTAGATTTAAGGCAGACCAGTCTGAGCTGCACTTAGACAGGAGATTCTTTGCAAAAAGTAGGAAAGATGAGCATTTTAGAATAAAGAGTGGTCTCAATACAAAAATGATGGGTCCCTTAAGCAAAAGAAAAAACTCTCAACTTTTAGCCTTCTGCTCATGCATGAGCAAAATAGCCAATGAAAAACAATGTTTCTAACACAACTAGGCATTAGGTTAACTGGAAATTTCTTGTAGGTCATTGTATTAGGATGTATTAAGAAATAGTCCCCCAAAATGTGTTTCCTACTTGCATTTCAAGTCAAAGCAACAAAAATCTCCAGGGGTTAATGAGTTATATAAAAAACTTATATAAAAAAGCCCACAAAATATATACCAAAAGGCATTGAATGATGTAAATTCACCAATGAATTGTAAGCAGGACCACATGAATTACTGGATTATCTGAGGGAAATAATCTTGAAATGACAAATACTTTTTCATATCAATAAATTCTGATAACATTATGACCAAGAAATCTGGAATTTATTCTTATATGTGTGTATAGTATATTGGTGTATATGACTGCCTCGGGTTGAGGACTAACAGAGTTCAAATTCAACAAAATGCAAAATCCTTTTTTTCCACCATGTGCTATTTCACTTGAATTAAAAGATAATTATATAACTGTTTATATTTTATGTGTGAATATTCACAAAACACAGCAAAAACAAATGATCAACTTTTATATTGCACAGGATCCAGTATAAAATGTGCAAATTTATTCTGCTAAGTAATATGTTTGAGCATACAATAACAATTTGTGTCTCTTTCATGAATAATTCATCTTGTAGGTAAAAAAACTTAATATCTCCTTTGTTCATTCATTTCATGCAAATATACTTTATATCTGTTTCCCTACAACCAAGAATCAAATCTGGCACACATGATCAAATCCCATAGCTGGACCTCCTAGTCTATTATTCATTTTTGAAGTGGACAAGTAAACTTTTGATAGACACCAATCCAGAATGCTTATTTTCCTATTTTAAAAAAGTCAGGCAAGTGCTATTTTTATGCTTCAATCTCTTTATCTACCTTTATCTTGCCATTCGTGCATATAGAAATCATATTGGTTACTTGTTATTATAAGTTCAGAAAAATACATTTTAAAAAAATTAAAATTCAGGTTTGGTTGATTATCTTTTAAAAACATTCCACTATTACTCTACACTGGATGTGTTTGTGACTTTCAAGATTACTTTTTTTTAGTGTCTAATATAAATGATGCTTTTAATTTGTGGAGTTCAAATATTATTTCATTCTCACCTGATTGTATTTATTTATCTGAGTACATGCATGTTGAATCAAAACATGGTTCAGTAAATATTTACCTATGTCAGAAACTGACTAATGGACTTCAATTACTTATGAACTGAATGAAATATTTATTAATAAAATGTTTCAAAATGCATACTTTTTACTTAACAAGATGAATCTTTGATACCTGAATAAAAAAAAATTGTGCCTAACAGAAAAAAAATGCACAATTATGTAAAGTAACAACAAGGTTCAAGTATTATACAGAAAGAAAAATACATTTTATAGAAACATTGCAATCAATTAAAAAATAGAAACATGCACTTTTTTCTCAAATCTAACACATAACATGAAAATAAAATCTGAATGAGCAGGTGAAGTAAAAAAAAAAAAACATACTACATGAATATTTAAAGCAAGGAACAACAAAAATGAAACAAATTTTTACAAAAGGAACAGTGATTTTACAAATGTACTTGCCTGACTCCAAGGATAAGCTCAAATTTGGTTTTGGCCAGCTCAAATACAAATGACACTAGCCCACAAATAAGTCCACAAAATTCCAGAAGACATTTCATCCAATGTGAATTTTTTATCAAACAATATATTTGGGAGGGAGAATAATTTTTAATTACTCTTTGTCCAACTCCAACTCAACTTCCTACTGTGTGTGTGCAGCTTACAACTAATTTACAGTAGGTGATTGGCCCCAAATGACCATTGGTCAAAAGTGCTCATTGTTAAGGATCACTGCCATCTCACCTCTGTCTGCATGGGTTGAAGTCTGATTAAGCTATGTGGTTTTATGAGAAACCTTGTCAATGACTTCTTTTGGGTTGGTAGTTCTTGGAGGAAGGGGGTCCCCCCTTCTTAAGCCACCATTTATATTGGCCTCAATGTATAGCCTATCTTGTGCTAAAAAAAGGTGTAAAACCCTACAACACAAACAGCAAGAGACAGTCTTTTGACATTTGTCCAACTAATGTTTATGCCTTATCAGCCTTTATAAAAAAAAAAATATGAACTGGGTGTGGCTAACAGGTCACTGATGTCATGCTTTAAGCATGCATAAATTATAGACTGCTGCATGATTATCTTCAAGTATAATGATAGCTAGAAGATAGAAACAATTATAAACTTAAATTTATGTTGATCCAATATCAACATTTGCTTGATTGCCCATCTAATTATAATTAGTTAAGACAAAACTATGGAACATATGTTCATCATCAGTATTAGATTAACATATAACTTGTATGGTTTAGTGGGTATATATAAATATTGAAATTGATTTGAGGAGTCAAAATATAATATGAAGAGATAAAAAGAGTAGTATAAAATATAATAAAAATATAAATTAATCCGTGTTTTTTTAATAGTCCAAATATAAAAAGTCATACATAATTGGAAAGAACAAAATTAATAGCTGTACAGAAATCAGTAATGACCATGTCACACTGTCAGTTTGTCCCTTATAAAATACCATGTGTTTATTTAACGCAAGATAATCATCAAAATCAATTTGCATGTGTGTGTGTGTGTGTATGTGTGTGTGATTTGTATTGTAACAAATTTTCAGTCATGTCCATACAATGTCTGCAGTATGGAAGTTTAAAGTGATGTCCAGCACTAGGATATCATGCCACAGACATGTAGCATGATGACCCACCCAGTCACATTATCCTGACACCAGGCCAACCAGTCCCAACACTAACCTCCTAATGCTGAGTGCCAAGCGAGATAGCTATTAGTACCATTTTTGTAAGTCTTTGGTATGACTTGGCCTGTGATAGAACCCATGATCCCCCACATTCGGGACGCTCTAACCATTAGGCCACTGGAGCAGTCCAAAATCAGTTTGCATAAATAACAATAGTACTAACTATGTGCTTGCAACTCTCAAAAACAAATGACCCTAAAGTATTTAAATTATTTTAGATGGCTATTATGATTTACTCGAAACAATGTAGTCATTAAACACAAATAATATTGGAAACAGTTGAATCCCATGACAAACCAAGTCTTGGGAAGGTTGAAACTGGTCGAAAAAGGTTATGAAATTGCTGGATATGGAGACTCGTACAAACATTTTTCATGTGATACCAACACTACTAATTACAGGTAAAAGAAAATAAAAACAATGACATCACATCTAAATCAATGCATACTGTAACTTTCCAACAAGGCCCTTGTCAAGGGTAGGGGTGGGGTAGAGAATGTTTACCTTCCAGCCTTTGTATCTTTGCCTTCACGGACATAATTGTCTCAAACGGAGACACACGTAGCTCGAAGGCTGCTCCTGTCAACGTCTCGATGTACAGCTCCATGTCCGTGGAAAGTCCTCGAATGTCGAGGCTTTCTTTAGATGATGATCACAAGTTTACCAATTTCAATCCATGATTTTGAGACTGAAACCACTGAAGATTATCAAAACAATCCCAAACTTCTGTTGAAATCTTGAGATTACTGTCATTTGACCATTGGAATGAATATGCAATTAAAATGACAACATTAACTTTCCATAACCGAATAACTGTTACAATAGTTGCATCAACTATACAACATATATCTTGCTTTAACACAACAACACTCAACACAAGGTAGTAATGTCAAGATGGTGGTCTCAATAATTTCCTGCTCAGGAATTCGGGATTTCTCAGGTGCCCGTATGTGGTAGTTACGGACAACAATTAATCACGTGATAATTTTTGTTCTAAAAAGTTTCGACGAATCCAGCATGTACAACTTAACGGATATGTTTATGAAAAGGAATTATGTTTTAAATCGATTCATAAATCCATCGTAAGTCTTTTTATTTGTAATCACAAATTAAACTATTATCATGTTGTTTATATCATGACTGTTTATATTTTATGACCATTTGTTTCAAATAAGTCGTCTTATATTCAAATGTTCATGCGTGAGATTTTTAAATCATATCCTAGTTGTATACATGTTGCTTTCCTTCAAAAAAACAATATTCACAAGACTACATATACTGACCAAATCTTCAAAAATAAACATGTAATAATTCTTAAACTATAGTTTTTAATGAACTTATTTTACTTCAACTTCATTTCTTAAATTTTAACAAATAGAATGAAACAAGATATCAAAGCACAAAAACAACATACTTATCTAGGAGTGTAATGTTCATAGTGCTGATAAGTGGCACTTGATAATGGGTGCCCGCGCAATGGACAATGAGATGGTCACTTCCCCTGCCTTGCCCCCCCCCCCCATCTTTCTGGGCTTGAATCGTTGCTTATCATTGAACCATGAGTCATGCATATACTATTTTATAAGCATCGATCCGAGCCCGTTATTTCACATCTAAACAAGTTTTGGCCTATATCCGTTAAAGTTAATAATTGACAGCTACATGTTTTCCATCCCATGGAAAAGTTTCTCCGAGCGCCCTTGCACTCGATAGTCTAATATATCGTGACTCATGAAAACACGGAGGTAGTATTGCGTATGTCCAGAATTATTAATACTTTGAACAGAATGCCTCAATGACAATAGAGCGTTTAAAACCATAAGCATTCTAGTATTCTGTTTCAATCAATATTTAGTAAAAGTTTATTATGGCATTGCCCGTTTTTTACATTTCACGTAACATTTGACATACTTGATGGTTGTGGGGGTGGGTTTGGTACTGATGCGCGTGAGCGAAGTTAGTGGACGAACCGATGGAGTGAAGCTTTCAGATAATCCCCAGGTATATCAGTTATTCTCAACCTGGCTTGTTTCTTTTAAAGAAAATGTAATCGGTGATATAATTTAAATATTACTAAAATAGCGACAGAGACTAAATTCCACTAAAAATAATTTAAGCTTACCTCCCCTCGTCGACTATCTCGGGATGTACAAAAAATAAATTTACGTAAAGGAATTCGGTAAAAGTTTCTGACGACGTGTACTTGTTTTGAGGCTTTTTTTATGTCCTCAATATCAGAAAACCTCCTTTCTTCTTACTAATGTTTCCAAAAGCTTGGAAAGTTTTTACTTTTAAATTATAGATATTTATTTAGGAAGTTTAGACAAAATATTACACAACTTCATCGACTTTTATTAGCGTTTTAACTGTGGATATATAAAAAAAATTCATTATCTTTATCTTGATGATTAAGACAGAACCGAATTCTGCCCCTTACAAATCGACGACATTCAAGCAAATCTCTCACTATCATTTTATTAATCGGATATTTGTTGCCAATATTAAATACTTTCGACTGATCAAGATCAATATTAAGTTTATTGTATTTTTGTTGACTAATCGGATCATGGAAGTTATTAAACCTTTTTGTCAATTTACTAGCTTAATTGTTGGGGATATTTGAAATATTCTCTCTTGTCACACATAACAAGCGAAAGTTTATCAAGCTCGCTGAAACATATACATGAAGTTTCATTGTTAATTTCAACTGACAACTGTTTTCCGTCAATCATCAGATTTTGATCTTGCAGTGTCATTTTATTTTCAAGGATTATTTCTTATTTTTAAATAAAATTTCATACCCTATCATTACATTAGACCGTTCCGGTGGCCTAGTACTTAGAGCGTCCGCCTTGGATGTGAGAGTTCGCGAGTTCAATCCCCTGTCGGGTCATACCAAAGACTTACCAAAAAAAAAATGGTATTAACAGGTGGGACATCATGCTACATGTCTTCGGCATGATGCCCCAGTGCTAGACATCACTATAAACTGCCACACTGCAGACATCGTAATGATATGACTGAAATATTGTTAAAGCTACATTAAAATCATAATCACATCACATCACCTTTGCCAAAGATAAAATCTGGTATAGCATATGTAATTGTTTTATAGACCAAGCAAAAACGTATCAGTACCATTCTCCAAATAAATTTTTATCATCGAAGTTACTTAGTCCGCCCTTAATAATAACTTTAGTTTCGAGTTTGTGAAGATTTGTTCGAATAGCAATTGTTCTAATTTAACTGGCGCCACCATCATGCGCGTACTTAAAATCATGAAACATCTAATCTAAGTTTTTAACGTGATAGCGCGGTATTTGTTTTGCTTTTTTGTTACTTTGTTATTATTAAATAATACAACATATATTTTACTACGCAATCCAATAAAAGTTTTGATAATGAGCGAATTCATTTCATTCTGAAACTCACCATTGACATTTTTATTTGTTTTACCTTGAAATTTGCTGTCACCAGGATCATCTGACAAATCAATCAGATGTCGATTAGTGTAGATTTTCTGATAAACATCCTAACACTCAGGTTCATAAGCTAATGAGTCAGTGTAGGTAAACAGTAATTTACTTGACGGCCACTGCATCTTAACAATACGTTATGAAAATCGAGCATCAGTCAGTTTGAGAAATCAAGTACAGAATCTCCGAAGCAAATCTGTTAAGCTTTCAGCTTGTTTTCCTTCGTCATATTGCAACAAAGTTTTCATTAAAAAAATATCATACTCACAAATAATCGTCAGACACAAGCTTCTTTCGGCAGTTATTAGTATTAAATAGGTCAATACAGACACGCTTTCTACTGTTCTCCATTGTCTTTCCGAAAACGGAGTTATTCAAAACTTTTATGAAGTTATTCTCGCAAATCAGTTGTAGCTAAAGTTTTCATCGGCAGTGTTAATGTCGGCGTCTGTTAGCAATTGTAACTTTACTTTCCTAAATTTGAACAGAGCATCCCACAACGGACCTGGATCAAGTCAGTAATTGTCATGACCTACTTTTCGAAAACTTCCAAATAAGTCCGCTGACAATAAGTACGCTGACAATTATATTGTTTCCAGATACAAATCATGCTAATCTCTGAAAGTTTTACACATTCCAAATATCTTGAGCGTAGCAGTACTTGGCATCGCAGATACTTTCGTTTTTCATTTGCGAATTAAATTTAACCTTCACAGGTAATTGTGTTTCAAACTTACTACAATCATTCTCACAAGAAAATATTCCTATTCTTTTTTTTTCTTGTTAGTAAGCTTGCTTTATCACCAAAACAATATTGAGGAATATAAAACTCGTTACAACCTTTTACGAATTCATCCAATGAAGCCGCCATAGATTGCAAGATGTCGATAAAACAACTTACCTAAAGTAACCGACATATTTTTCAAAATTGTTCAGAATACATTTAGATGTGTCTCAAGTTTCAAGCGCGACCTGATTTCATGATCAGCAAAAGTTTTTATTGTAATATGACAGTCATGTCCTCGGAAAACCAGAATAACAGGAATAAAATCTGGTGCAGTAAATTTTAGGTTGCATTTGTCGTGAGCAGGAACTCGATATTATCCGGTCAAATGTCAATGATCATGTACTTTATCTTTCGAACTTTGCTCGACTGCACTTGAAGGAGCAAACGCCCGTTCACAAGTATGACAAAATTTTGCCTCTCAAAATTCAGTTTCCTACTGCAATGTTAATTTGCCATTCGAACAGTTTTTAAGCAGATTAAAAATAATATCAACTTTTTTTAACAACCAGGCAACGTTTAATCGGTTGAATAAACGTCGATCATCACAACAATCAATCCCATATGCATCTCCACATGGAACATAATTTTGTGTCAATATACGAACTTCTGCGTATAATACGTTATATTTCATTGTATGAAACGGAATTTCGAGAATCATCTCAAATTTCCAACCTAAACCTGATTCAGTAAACTTTTCTATGTTTCAAAATTCCTAATGAATTTTGTTAGCAAGTATGGCAATATTTGTTCCGGGTGAAACACGCTATGATTTTATGCTGATAAATGATCAGCAATTTCTTCATCAGTATCATTTCCAGAAACGTATAATTTAGATTGTATAACATACTATTGTACAAGAATTGTCAAACCCTTGTGCACATTAATTCACGTTTAATTGCTGGTTGCAAATGAAACAAAATTTGTCAATGAAAAATTTGCCAGAACGATTTATTTATCAGATCGTAAACTATTGCCAAATCCTACAAAAGATGTAACACCTTTTGTAGGTTCTCCTATCAGGCTAAATTTTGCATTATCACGCAAATTTAGCATTTTATTTACAAGGTTTTCCAATTATTTAATTGAGTTGTCAAAATAAATACAGTGAGAGATTATAATTGTTTATTGTAATAATGACAATATTTAAGTACAAACGAACAATAGATACATCCAATGTACAACTCGTACTATGTAATTATGCAAGGGTACTGCTGTATACATCCACTGTACAACTTGTACTATGTAATTATGCAAAAAAAGTCAGTAAAACATTTACCAAACTTGAACTTTGTGAACCAAACGTTAACCGTGGTTGGTAATAAGATATCAATTAGAAATTTAGGAAAGATTTATTTACTCGTTTTGTGGAGAAATTCCGGAGGGGAAAAGGATTGTATCGTGTAAACATTGAAGTTACCAATAATAACAATGCAAATCGTGGTTTGCATAACGAATTTCAGCCACATATTGCATATGATGAATATGAGACTATTATTAGCAATCGAAAAACAAGAAAGTAGTAGGTACCTAAAAATAATGATTGGAGTTTGTAATAAAAAACAAATTTGTTATTATTGCATTAGTTTTGTTTTTTAATTTTTGGATGGGCCAATACCTTTTAGTCTGGTTATTAATCACATAAATAACATTAAGATCGATAATCTTTGGGAAAATATTAATTAATATCAATAAACCTGGAAACTTATGAGGAAATAAAATTTAAGTTCAATGTATGCTGCGGCGAAACATTTTAACATTAATGTTATACCTGTTAAGTTTGTTTTCAGATGAAACAACAAAATAATTTTTTTTTCAAACAAATACAGCATTAGTAGTTTTAGATACGATAATTAAATCTTTGCAAGATTGTTAAATATTCTTTTATCGCAACACAAAAGTATTGTGTATTTCACTCTCTTGCAGTTGTTTTTATGCTTCTGTAAGAAGTTTCCTCCTTTTACAGTTTCTTTCACAGCTTTTGAAGTTCCGTTCGGGAGTTGTCTACCTCGCAATGAACTTTTGACAGAATTATCTTCTGGTATGATTTTGTAGGATTTTTGTTAGTTCTTCTAGACTAATGCAATTGTGACACCAAATCATTACTACAACATATACAACATCAGTAACTGCTGTTTCTTGTAGTTTCATTTTTTTTGTATTGTTATAAGAAACATTTTGTCATTTGTTTCCATTGTTTAATATTAAGTTGATGGAAATATCTTTGTCTAATCTGAAAAAACAATGCTCAATTTCGCGGCGATTGTCCATTGTAATTTTTTTGTAGATTATGCAAAATTAATGACAATATGAATCTGCTTGAAAGACTTGTGCATATTTACAATGAAAAAATAACTAGTCAACGACGCAGTTGGAATCACAAGCAACGCTGATAATAAAATTGTCGATTTACCACAGGTACCGGAGGAATAAGATAATTTTGACAACAACATTGTTGATATAAAAAAATACATTACTGAAGATAAACAACTGTCAGATAAAATGTCAAGTATCATGTTGCAAAACAATAATGAAGTCTGACTTTAGTGTTGGGGAAAATGAATTATTCTGGCGATTAATACAGCCATTTATAAACACCACGATATCAGGTCGACAGAAAAGCATAAAGTCCATTTTCAACGTGATGCACAATAGAGAAGCTATCACTGAAGTTAGAAAAGAAAATTGTATTTATTATCATGATGCAAACCAGTAAAATGCAAATCGTTCTAACTTAGATACGAAGAAATTTAGATAAACATTACTTCGCAATACTGTTAGTTGGTATCCAGCTATCATACCGCGCCACATGATTAGACTTATTGCCACGTTTTCTGATTACTCTTTCGAGAACAAATATATCTTGATCTGTCTTTTGTAATTCCTGTTCGTACAAACTACTAACAACCGGCTCGCCTGGCAAATCTTTTCGCGCGTATGTTCCAGGAATTATCTTTATTTTTTTCAACGACAAATACTTCTTCAATCCAGTTTAGAACGTTAACAGGATGCTTTATATCACGATAACAAATATCATGACGCATTGATATCTCATCAACTCGATTCTAAGGCTTTTGTCCTGGAAGCGGGTATTCGTTCTCGTCCACTGTAAATCCAGAGGATTATACGGCCTGTATAGTTGTGGCCTGGCATTAGCCACCTAACACAGGGTTTTGGCAATTTACCTATACGTTTGTGGATATCTATTCCAGGACAAATTGCTTTCCTACGATTGCAGGATTGACAATACGCAAAGATTTTTGTCACAAGTACAATTTAAACAGAACTAAAACAGAGTGGGATTTCTCTGTTCGGACAAAATGAATAACAACAGCTCAAAGCGATGAATGATCGGATTTATAAAATGTGGATATAAAACAAATACACAGACTCTCACACTACTATCATATGACTAATACAATTTGTTCTAGACACTCATGAAATGAGAAAAAAAAACAACACGAAAATATGAGCTAACCTAACAAATGTGTCACATGTTGTGAAAAATGAAAGTGAGAAAATCAGAAATGAGATCCACTTGATCTCATGTATGTATTGAACAAAGATTCACGAAATCTCTTGAAATAAAAAGGAAAATGAACAATGTTCATAGTGTTTTTTCTGACACTTCGACTAATTCCTGCGTTCAATGCAAATGAGTGAACACAAATAAACATACGTCACTAAACTGGAATCCACTTGCTAAACTGACTGTACAGTTTATACGATATATTAATTCGAATCTGCAGCCAGCACTCATTTGACACCGAATCTCCTATAAGGCTTCGACAGTTTCACAGTCTCCGTTAGCCCAATAATGTCCAGTGATATCCGATAATGTTCATTAAGCTCTCTTAATGTCCTCTTTTCAATGGGCCACAACAGTAGGATCCAACAGGCTACAATAGCTCCCGTAATTCACAATAGACTCCAGTAGTCTATAATAATATCCAACAGTCTACAATAGTATACAACAGGGTCCAATAGTATCCAAAAAGGGTCACTTGTATCCAAAAGTTACAATAAAACAAAACTCTTTGTTACTAAAATGGTAATAAGAACAAGCACTGTAAAAACGGAACTTAATCACCCGACATAACACAAAGCCGAGAAATGGTTTCATAAATTAAAAAAAAAAACTTTGACACTTACCCCCATGGCCTGAGACAAATGGTAGAAAGTTCGCCTGCCACCTACAAAATCCAAATGACTTGTGTCTAAGTTCACAAGGTATCAAGCTTAAGTCCATAGGAGTGATTAATAGTCATGGTCAAATGTCCACGCAATCCATGCTTTTACATGGCTCTCCGCCTGCATGTATTTTCAAAATAACTTTACCTGGTGGCCAGTGATTCACCCTAGGTAACATTGTACGCCTGGTGAATAAGGTGAAAAATAGATTAAAGGTAAAACCAAGTTATTTTTAGCCTTATTCTATGACAACAATTACATGTAGTTTTCATTTTTTATCTGTCCGACAAAAACAGAGTTATTATTTTAATCATTAACCAGAATAACTTTATCGTTAATGGAATTATGTCTATTCCCGATCCAATCAACTATGATTTTGATTTGAAAAGTATACCTTTCCATTTACCGCGGAAGCGTAAATCCATTTATGCATTATTCTATTGGATTTTTTGTCTGTGTTCGCAGTTTATGTTTTGTATTTGAAACTGTATGTTGAAATTTTTTATATTACCTTGTCACAATATTTATCGCTACGTGATTTATACGTTAGGCAAATCGCACGTGTGTCGTTCTTATTACTAAGGTACTTGTCAAATGGTAAATTAAACTTAAAATACCCGGTTTCTTTGCCGCCATCGTCCTAAGAAACATTATACAATAGTATCCACAATCAACCGTTCCAACTGGATGTAGTTGGTTAGATGAATATTTTTTTTTCAATATATTTCTTGATGACAACACTAGGTGTTAGTCAAAATGAATCAAGGTAATTATTTTCGTGAGCTGCTACACAATGGACCCTGATTCGTCATTGAAATCATGTACATTAATTACACATGAAGCGCCTGCTGGTGCGGTATCAGGTTCGTCTACGAAATACACTCCCAGAGAATTTTTAACCGATTATAGTCTTTCAAGTATATCGAAATTGTTCAACGAGGGCACGATCAGCGTCTTCTGCCCTGTTCGAACAGGGCGCGACCAATTCTGAGCAGATTTGGAAGTAGACTGCCGACTACTCCTGCTAAAGGTGGAGTTATTGGAATAAATCTTCTTTGTTTCATTTTCGTGTTGTTCTCATTTTTGTTGTTGTCTTTTTTCGCAGGCGCGACTTTATATTTTGCATTGGCTTTGCTGACGTTGCTTTCATTGATTGGCATATTTTATTTGATAGTGGTAGATGAAACTGAAATGTTCAAAGAACCTTTTACATTACCATTTGTTTGATAGCGTGTCCAAAGACACCGTCTCCAATCAGATTGTTCTACTCCATCAAGAATTAGCGTACGCTTTAGTCCTCCAAAAATTTGTCGTAATCGCGGTAAAACTCGAATATTGTGCTCAGCGGAAGCGTCATTGTTATTTGACAAGATTCTGTGGCAAACGATTTTCTTTTAACATAACCGTCATTGTATCATCTTTGTTATATATTTTTAACTGCCAATGATATTGCATCTCCAACATCAATAGCAGAATTTGCTATAAGATTATTGTTATCAGCTGCTAAAGCACCAGCACCAGTACGAAAGTCGCTTGACATAGTTTCTTTCGTGCTAGTATCTTAACACCACATCATATTTGTTTCAAACGATCTTGAATAATCTTCGCTAAAAGAGATGATGTTAAAAATTGTATTTGCAATAGGCAAGTATATCAAAATATCGTTTACATTTTGATTTGCCAATTGGCATCTAAACAAGCTCCATCTGTTATTGACAATAGCGATTTATGTATCGGCTGCTATATTACCACAAGCTGCAGTTAAAATTTGTCCACATACCTATAATATCGGTTTAAGAGGTAAAAGAAATACATCTTCATCTAGTGCATTAAAAGTTCTGACGCAGTCCTTATTTGGCTAGTTTTATTTTCTTCAAGATATGCAGCATGCTCGTTATCAAATCCTTCAGTAAGATCAAGATAACGTTTTGTCGACATCATTTATTCGTAATTGCCATACAAAATTCTTTAACGGCCAACTGACTGAACTAAATTGGTTTGACTAAAGTAAAAGTAAATCACAGCCGGTTTTATTTTGCTTACTAGGTTTTTAATTACATATTCACCTTGTGGTGATAATAATTTCTTTGTTGTGGCTATCATTGCTTGTTTTGTATCTTTTGATGATACTATAGTTAAAATTACTTGTTATATCCCCTGAGCTTTGGTTTAGATAAGCACATTTAATGGTATCTGCAATCGTTTGTTCGACAGCTTTAGCTACTGAAGATGCTGCTCCGGGGGAAAAGTTTTTGATGAGTCAATTGCGATCAGTACTACTTTGTGTGCAATTCTGGATATATTTTCAACGATCTTATACAATATATTTCCTAAAATCCTCCAAATATTTTTCTTGAAAAAATTGCCCTTTGATTAATTGTTTTGTATCTGCTAGTTCTACAAATTTTGTAAGAAAGGCTCACCAATATTTTAAGAAAGTCTCACAAAATTCATCTCAATATTCTAACCAACAGAACGTATGTGTACGTAATATGTTAAAGATTTGTGGGCGGAGATCCAGTTGACCTTCAGCAACGAAACATCTGTGCCAGATCACGTGCAAGCTTATCAAAAAAGAAAGAACTTGTATATGTCTCTGGTAGCATCGTGATGACACTCGATGATACGTAACCTCATTGCTCGTTTGCAATATTTCTAAGATCAATAATATCCGGTCCTGTAAACTGTATGACACATCCTGTATTTCGCAACATGAACCTATCAAAGTTATAAAATCCTTGGGCAAGATAAACAGAATTACACTTTATGTTACGTAGCAATGAAAAAAAAAGATTGTATTTTCTTCATCTCAGCTTTGTTTCGCGGAATATCATGAAAACAATTATTTTATGCTCAGAGACGGATCAAGTCCGTTTATTGGAATCAAATCTTACTGTTGATTAAAAAAAAATTCCTCACCTACACCAAGCTAATCGTTGTACTCATTTAAAGGTCTTAATTGTCTTGTTGTAGATTAATTGTCTCTCTGTCATAGTTAAAGTTGATGTTGAGCAAGAGTTTCATTAACGAGTTCTGTTTTGCCAGATCTTGTCCGACCAAAGATAAGGTAATGACAATTAGATAGTTCATTTGTGTGTTTGCGTTTCACTAATCGCAAGGTATCAAAATTCGATATTGACATTGTTATATTTTTTAGCTTGGTAGTACAAATTTATACCCGCATTTTTATGAATTTATTAACGAAATACGGCACAACACTAACAGTTTATGTCAGCTGTCAGCAGACTCAGTTCTAACAAGAAACGGTAAAGTTGATATATCCACGTTTGTGAAACAATCTGGCGACAAAATGACTGGAAACGTGTCAATTTCAAATCAACTAGTGCGCGATTTTGAAACAACATACCCACCAGTAAATGTGAATAACACAAAAGCAGTAAGCCATGTTCAGACAGATGGATCAGTAACTGGAACATTGATTTGTCAAGCAAAAAAAAATCGGGTTGGAAATTGCATAAGCGCTAGCAAATATGGTTAAAGTCAAGCAGTAAGTTATCTGCAGTTAAAATGCGTAGATGACAAGAAGCTTGATAAGACAGGCTGTATAGCGGCTGAAAATATTGATATGTCTGGTAAAAAGATTATTGGATTGGAGTAAATTTTCCATTAGTTTTGCCAAATACAAGTCAAGCAGCAAGTTATAATACAATAAAATCTGTATATGATGCCGTGGTAAACAAAACTGTCAACAAATAGCTGGTAGCCTGATAATAAGTAACAAAGCAAACGTAACTGGATTACCAATAACATTACCACCAGCCAATGATACTGATGCTATTAGTTATCCTCAGCTAGGAGGAGCACTCGTTCCCTATTCGCATTTCTCTGGCGGATCAATGACTATAGTGACACGCAAGTGGTAAGTGGTAAGTTGATATATAAAACGCAGCTTGACAACACAACATTTGCCAACGATTATTGACTAACCTATGTCAGATTTGTCAAAATTAATTTTGTTAAACGGATCGTCGATACAATATCTGGTGCGTATAACACTTGTCGAGTCAACATAGTTGGATTTGAGGTAAGAGCATCAAGACAATATACTGGAAATAATCAAAATCATGATTTTATTTTAAGTTCTGTAGTTAGTGGAAAAGAATAAACCAATGGAAAAACAGTACATTTTTGATCGAAATCAAATGCTCTGTTGCAGTATAAATCTGGCAATATCATTTGTGAGGCAAAATAAACTCAGATGTTGGTCGAATTTTTAACAGGCGTCGGAACGATAAAACGATGCTATTAACTGGATAATTTTGTATAGTACACCAAACACGTATATTTCAACAGCGCAATATTTTACAATTCTTCCTGAAAATATACTGTTAACAAGTACTTATATTTTCTAGGACTGATATCGTTTCAAATTTATATACTCGATGATCATGCATGATCATAATGATCACTTTTAATCTAATATTTAAGAAATAGTGACAGAAACAGCAATTATAACTGTAGCAAAAGAGGTTTATGACACTATTTAAAATCCTGAAAGAGATATTTCTCTCGAGGATTAAGCTTCTAATGATAGAGCACATCTTAAAAATGGTATAAACGAGCTTAAAAAACCATTGATTTCGAAAGTAAAAAGATCTAGATGTAGAACTCAATGATGATGAAAATAATTTCATTCGTTCATTATATGCATGGACCTCAGTTTAAAGATGATATACAAGATTGTGATATTAATAATTTCATCCTTAAGATTGTTCGGGAGAATAAAAGCAAGTTGGTGATTTGTTGAAAAGAATTGGTCTCGAATTATCAGACGACAATACAGTCTTGATTAATTAAATAAATATATAAGAGCACGAGCGCATGGAAGAGGTCCAGAACAAACACAAATTAATACGTTAAATAATGATGTTGATAAGTTCGCTAATGTAAAATAATCAAAGCCAACTAAGACAAAAAAAACCAAACAAAAAAACCCCCAAAACACTAAACGATAATTTTTTCAAGCGCATTTATTTAAAGAACTTGGTATTGATTACAACGACAAAACTCTGCTGGAGGTAGTCGACAATAATATAGAGATCATATATTAATGCAGTTTTGCCTCTATTGATGAAAGAAAAATCTGTTCGTGGTATTAAGCATGTTATTAAGTTTAATCCAGTCATTGTTAATTGTGATATGTCGAATTTTGAAAACTCTTAGAAGCATTGGTTAATGGAATTGTATGAAAGTCAACTTAATTAAAGTAGAAAGGGCTAGAGATAGTTAGATGATTATTTTCATTTCATCTCTGAACGTCAAAGGGGAATTCGTTCTAGCTGACGTAACATGACCGAGTCATATGCTATGGTACAAGAGAATGACATAAGACCCTTCCCCAAAATCGACCGGTTAAAGGGCGGGAGCTGGCTATAGACGAGTGTTCAAATGAACGTTAATTACGGCATGATTAGTTGTTTAGTTGTCTTGTCAATCCAAAAATTCTACGGAACAGGTTTAGGAAACAGTCTATTCCGATTGGTTAATATGAATTTATGGGTGTAACTCTGTAAGAAATTAAAGGTTTTACTTTAGGAAAATTCTTCAGTCTTAAATCTTTCGCGAGGAAAAATAGATGGACTCCGAATTCGTAACAAGTACGTTTTCGTTATAGAGTAAAGGGCCAGATAGTTGTCTCAGGAGACGGAATATATGTGAGGTTCGTGGAAACGAATAAATAAAACGGCAAAAGGTACGCAATCTTAGTTTCCCGATTTTAATGTTATTTCATTTGTTGATATATTTGCAAATGTATTCTTGATATGATGTATGCATGTATGATTTCGTTTCGCAGGATTTTAGTGAAATGCTAATCATGACATTTTATTCTTTGATTTCCTAATTATCAATTCATTTGGAGAATTGGCAAGATTGAACGTAATTAAAATTTTATTAGATTAGTTGACAAGATTGCATGTAATTGAATCTTTAATACATAGGAGTGATTAGGAATTTTCATGAATTATGCATAAGGAATGATGGGTAAAGTTTCATAGTTTAATGATTAACTCTGTCTAGAATGAGTATGACCTAACATTACATGTATATCCATATACTAGTTTGTAATATTTAATTGATCACTTAAGGGTATATCTATATGCTAGTTTGTAATATTTAATTGGTCGAGTAAACTATTTTAGAATAGTTAGATCTGAGGGTCCAAGCCATATGTAACTTAACACTGCTAGATTGGTAGAGTAAGAAGTCAAGGGGGGGTTTACATACGGGTTCATACGGCTGAGTTGAATTTAATTGACCACCCCTAGCGTGATCCGAACTAAGGTCAGGACAAGCCTTGACCATCTATGTAAACATAAGCGTTAGGGAGCAATGAGTTACTGCGGCAAAATTTATGCCTTTTGTTTTCTGAGCCGAATTAATGTAAAAATATATATATATACCTGAGAATGTGACCTATTGTCTATTGCGAGACATATTATTTATTGAAGGAAACAACTTTCCTGGATTCACCCGAAAAATTCCTAAACCAATCACTGGTTCCGAGCAAATTCTAAGCCGAAATCTAAGTCCAAAAACGATTGTTAAATCGGAGGTCGACAGACAAGAGGCCAAGACCAAACAGCTAGACAAAGATCGGCAGAGCAGGGACGAACGGAAGTCTTGATGTCCGCATAAAATAGGTGATGAAGTCTCTCATTGTTGCACTCAAAGGTCACATCTCATTGGCAATGAAGAAAGTATATTAACGTTGAAAGTAATTTTACATTTAAAGAAATTTGTATTGTCTTTTTATTTGAGTACATGTTAGTACCATTTTTCCTTCTTTTGTAACCAAGTCATTGATTTCTTTTCATTTTAAATTCTGTTGATAAACTGATTAAATTTTATATTTTATATTTGTTCACTGAAAGGGGGCTCGTCGTATTTATTTCTTCAGTATACTTGTTGAGTAATCTGCATTCTTCTTTCTATCTATCCACACTGGGTAAATTACACCGCGGAGGTCATTCCCTAGCAACGAACCGTAGTGAAAGAGGTTTGTGTGTTTTGAACGCCGCCAATTTGTCACATAAATAAATCACTAGTTGCAATCAAAAGCATAACCGATGATATCAAAGATTATAGCAACTAGGAAAAAGATGATTTTATTCAAGATCTATCAAAAAAGATGTCAAACAATTTATACGAGTGTCAGTATATTATTGACTTTGAAGATGTGCTAATCCCTTTATTAGTTTGAGCAAGACAGTTACCATTATGCGACGATGCAAATCATCTTGTAGATATTGGAAACATTATCGTCTCAATTCCGTTACAAGTTCTGTTAATTTCAATTTACTGGCTGGTTAGTTTGTAAAATCTTTTTAAAATAAGAAAACCTTGCTTCAACTTATTCGATTGTAAATCAGCACCTCCCTCTCAAAAACTGTAACTTTGATGTTCTAATATCTGCATTGAGTTTAATTAATAATTTTCGTATTTTTATTTTAAACTTCACAACTTAATACTACGTTGATGACAAATTTATAATGTTATCTTGGTTAAAAATGAGGTTTCAGCAGATGAAAGATACAAAGATATTTCCTCAAACGTATACGACAGTTAAAAATTTTTTTTAATTCACCTTAAAAATAAAGTTTTCTGACGTTTCTACATAAAAACGTAGTGATCATTGAAAAGTTTTGCATGCCTGATTATTAGATTGAAATAAAAAGCAAATCATCGATTTCAATCATGCGTTGGAGAATATTCCAAAAACAGATGTTGACGCTCTAATGGAGTATTACAAGTTTTAGCAGCAAAACTTTGGTGTGAAAAATGATACAAGTATTACAGCAGACTACTTATAAAATATTATGTTTACCACTGCTAATTACCTGCTATCATATAATGTTAAGCGAAGCTTCAATAAACCGGTTTTTGTTGATAATATCCGGCGCTGTTGTTTTCCTTGCAACAGCGTGTAAAAAATTGATCTTCGACTTGAAACCGAAAATTGTTTGCAAAACAGCAAGCATCATTTTTAAAAATTATTTGATCAGATACCATATCATCAGTGAGGTGTAAACTACGATATGGACGATGTAATGCGTGAGTTTCGTATTAATGATAGTATGTTAACAGATCTTCTCCCAATGAGAGTTAGCAGGTACAAAAGTAATTATGTAGAACAGGTATGGTGATGATAGGGTATGAAACTGCCGAAAAATAAGAATTGATGTTGGAAAAATTATCATTAACAAATAGCAGCAGCAGCAAGACTAAAAAGCTGATGACTGACGGTAAGCAGTTGTCAGTTGAAATTAACAACGAAACTACAGGTGTATGTTTCAGCAAGTTCGATAAACTAAAACTTTCGCTTGTTATGTGTGGCAACTGAGAATACTTCAAATACTTCGAACAATTCAGCCAGAAATTGTCGACAAGGTTTAATAACTTTCATGATCAGATTAGTCCACAAGTACACTAAAGTAACTAATGATCTTAATCGGTCAAAAGTATTTTTAGTAAGAAAAATATTGAATTGATAAAATCGCAATGATAGATTTTCTTTTGATTGTCGTCGTTGTTTAAGTTGCATAAAAAGGTTCTGTCTTTATCACCATGATAATGAAATATTTTTAATATCCACAGTTGAAACGTTAATAAAAAATGATGTTACGTCAAATTTTGTCTAAATTTTGTAAACAAAATTTGGAAAGAAAATGTATCTAAATTTTGTAAATACATTTTATCTAAACTTTATGAATGAAAACTTTCCAAGCTTTTGGAACCAGTAGTAAGAAGAAAGGAGATTTATTGTATCGAAGATATAAAAAACCACCCCAAACAAGGACACGAGGAAGAAAAAGAAGATGAAGACGAAGATGATGAAGAAAATGATGATGACGAAGATGACGACGACGATGATGAAGAAGATGATGTTGATGCCATCCAAATGGCGATACAGCTGATTGGTTCCTCTGTAATATTAGCTACCAATCACTTTGGTATTTACAGTATGGCGTGAAAAACATTTTTTCAGTGATGAGAAGCAGACGAATTGACGTGGTCTACAGATACAAATGCTATTTGTATTTGTCAAAAATGTCATACAGTTTATGACTGAATCTTCCAATCCAGATTTGTTGATTTAAATCCAGATATGTATAATATCTATGTCGAATATGTCGATTTCATTCAGATGTCAAAACTCTGCACTCGTTTTTAAACTCTTTTTAACACATGAAAAGAAAGAGAAATAATGTAAAAGCTCTCTGAATGCGGTCAAAAAATTAAAACGTATGAATAAAAAAATCTTAATCTAAATCATCAAAAACAAATCAACAAAGTTTTAAATAAATGGCTTCATCACTCATAAAATTCAACAACTTGGTTATTTAAAAAATATAGCTAGACCTAATGATTATGAAACGACTGACGATAGGTCCTGTTAAAAGAACAATTTAAAAAGTAGCAAAACGTGATTGTTATCAATTTCATCACTGAAAAAATGTGCGAAAATATTGAAAAGGGATGAAGCGAATCATGCCACTGAACGTTTATGTGACATTTTGCACATTAAATTTGGACAAAATATGCTATGCTGATGTTCGACAGAATTAAATATATAACATTGTATATAAACACAAAATAAACTAGCCAGCAGAAGTGCACGTAAGCAGTTGACTAGTATAATTACAAAGATAAAAGCTTATAAACTAATTTTAAAATATTGTTTTGATGCATCGAATCAGTCTCGAATAAACCAAAATGACATCTTGCTGCAATTTAAACAGCGTATTGAAGTTGGTTCAATACATGTCTGATGTAAGGTGAGACAGAAAGAAATTTGAAAATGACTTTAATGTATCAGTTAATACAAACATTACTATCATACAGATTAGAGAAATTAAATTCGTACTCTACGGAGTTTCGAACCCTGGTCTGCTATGGACTCCAAGGTGCGAGATCAATGTCATTTAACCGGCAAATATCGCAGAGCAGCTCATAACAGTTGCAATTTGAAATTTTATACTCCAGATTTTATTCACATAATTTAACATAACTTTAACAGTCACATCATTGTAGAAGTTTTTGGTGATCAAAGCAATAAAGCTAAACTAAATCTAAATAAGGTGATAAAATCTATTTTTAATAATTGTGAAAAAGTATATATCAGTGAAACTAAGGAAAATTACGATTTTTTTTGCCCACTATTATCAAGATTCTACTCAGAATCCGGGGATAGCATTGTCTGTTCTGTCTGGTATATATTTATAATTCTTTGTAAAAAAAAAATCATATATACCTTGATTTCTTTCATAGGAATCTGGGACGACTGTGTATATATTTGAGAATTATTTACTAGGTCGTCATGCGAGTGTCTGCTACGCACGAGCTCATATAACACCGACTCAGTGCCGTCACTTTTTGGTGATGCTTGCTTAGTCGTGACAGTATATGGGATGGTGCGTGCAGGCAAGGCGATTGGTGCCATTAATCTATTAAATTGTGCCCAATATTACCAAGATTCTACTACAGCACCCATATATATATATATATATATATATATATATATATATATATATATATATATATATATATATATATATATATATATATATATATATATATATATATATATATTTCGCATCGTGGAGTCCCCCAGCAACTGTTCACAAATATTTGCGAAGCATTTTCTGAGATATATCTAGGGTAAACTTATTCCTTCTCGTCTAGTCCGAAAACATTTACTGAGATACCATTTTGTTATTCGTAATTTTGGTATATGATTTTCTGTTACTAAGAAAATGATACCGTTAAAATTTAGTTCGTTGTTGTGCGGAAAATACCTGTTGACGCGATCGGAATTTTGTTCTTTGGGAAACAGCGCGGAAAGAATAGACTACTGGAAACATCTGTCATCGTTGTTTTTGACATTTATACAGCATGTTTTGTTCTTCATTTTTTGCTGAAGATCGACGTACGAACTACTGCGAAGTACATTATATTTTGATGTGTGAAAAAAACCCTGTTTCTATCATTTCGAATTTCCATCCCGACCCTGACGAAGTAAATTCTTCTAAGTTTTTTTTTATTTCTGTCTTGATGTATTTCATGAGCAATCATAACAATGTTTGTTCAAGTTAATATTTTCTTCGATTTGCCTGTTAAATAAGGTTCCGAGATTTCGCTGTCAGAACTTTTTGTTTCCAAAAGTATATCCTCAACTGCGTGTAATTTCGTGTGTAATAAGATCGTATTATACTGGACTATGAGTCTGATACTTTTATGAGCCGCAAGTTCTCGAGATATAACATGCTGTAAAAAAAGGAAATAAATTTGTAGAGATAAAATTAGCTAAAATAGTCTGACCATCAAGTTTATAACTGTTTTTATCATGTGCGGCGATCATAGTCAACTACCACCTTTTGTCTCATCGCCATATGACTGGCTGAAGGAATTTATAGATTATAGAGATATTTGATGATCACCGGACATTTGATTCGACTCTGATGGATTTCAAGAAGTTAATCAGACTGAAGCTAAACAAGATTCAATGCGAGATAATGCCGAAGATAATTCCAGAAACAACAAATGACGTTTTTTAGAATCAGAGGAGGCCTGTTTATTTGATAGTTGCATGTCGGAAGATAGTTCACTTCAGCAACTATCATCTCTCTATATAAAGAAAAGTTTTTAGATCTGCCTGTGCCAATGTGTTATCTCCCAGCTGATGACCATAAATCAGAAAGTTTGATGTTGAGATTACTGGGGCCAATGAGAAGCCTTAACACAGCCGTCGTGCTGAACTTTAGGATATGCAATAACAATTCATTGATCGCAGGGACTGACTATCAGTGACACCATTATTTGGATTGTTGGTGATCGTATCAAATGGTTTAACCTACTTTATCTGGCAGTTTCTCGAAACAGAAGAATGTCCCAGTTACGGAGAATTGTGCCGGATAGCTGCACCACTGTGGATAATAATCAAACTCAGGGCAATGTCAATAAAGAATAGGCTGGTTATCAGCAAGAAGACAAAATAAATAAACGCGACTTCGAGCTTTATTTTAAATTTATCATGAGATTGAAACAACAACAAAATAATTACTGTGCTACTGTAACACAGTAATGGTGTGGCAGCATTCTCCTAATGAACCACTACAATATACTGTGGATAGAAATGCGAAAATGTTATGCTGACCTGTATTGAGCGTAATCGACGTCGGGGTATCAGCACCCTATAGCTGGACTTCTGCTAGCGAATCATCCTTTATCCTTCAAGCAACATAAACTCATCGGAGAGGATAACAGCAATGCAATCTAACCGGCGGAAACGTATCCACCTAAATGGTCATGAAAGACATGTCTACCACAGACTATGTGATCAACTCAGGTGTTCCAGTTAAAAGTAATAAATTGGATACAACATAGCGAAGTATTGCTGGGAAATCTGAAGACTGGTGTAAATCTTATGAGGTCGGTCCATGAACGGCCACAACTTGATGTAATACACACTTTCAACTTGATTGTTGCTAAAATCAGCATAATTCTTCGGTACTTCATTACCGTTTTACTGCAGAGAAACGTCTTCTCAAATATCACCGCATTATGAGTTTGATCGTTGGCTCGATCATTATTTTGGTGTTCTAAGGCAATACTGGGTTCTTATTTGCTATGTAAACTGTCCCTAAATAGTACCGACTGGTTTGTAGGCTGTAGTGACTGCGAGAAACGACAGTGTTGACGACGTTCCAGACTGCTTAAAATTGCGATTCTGTGATCATTGACGTTAGTAGAGCAGACATCCAAAATGTATATGTCGACAACACAATTTTGCCACCAGAGACACCTACATCACGCCAAATTTCGTCATTGAAGGTACCCTTACGCATTTATGTGACCGTGAGTTTCTCCCCGAAAATAACCTTGCAAACATATCTGCTGTTACGAATGTATGGTAATAAACTAAGCAACAGAAAGAAGCAAACCTAGCGAGATTTGTAAAACTTAAAAAAAAAATAATTAATTATCAAAGTTGTAAATGAAAATATGAGAGGTATTACGAAACGAGTCCAAATTAATCATATTAAAGTTATATGAAAGTCCAAAGAATGAAGCTTTCGTATAAATTTCAAAACTGGAAATGTACTTGTCTGCCAAGAATCGTGAAGTTTTCTAGATAGCGCTACCAAGAACTCCTTTTTCCTAATTCACAATTGTTCCATAATAAGATTATAGACAAAATAATGTGCACTTTCTATTTTAAATGAACAGTCCAAATAAATGTTTCTTATCTCGAATACTATCTAGGTACAACATACAATACGTCTGTAGATTTACAACAGGCACATAAGAAATGAGGATGACTAAAAAAATTGGAATAAATCTGCGCAGTTCCATCCTTATATACACCGACTATTACAACTATGTTTTACAATATATCTCACGCATTGGTCTTTCTTTAGCTCAGCCAATGGGAAGTTAATGAATTCATCTAAAAACGTTCAAACCCCATCATCCAATGAGAACTTAACACAAAGACGTCATTGAGTCTTACTAATATTTTTTATTAGTAATTGTCAATATACAAGTAATCATCTATTTATAGATCATATGCAATTTTACGACTTTAATACACACAGGCTACGAAACAAAATCTAACTAAAGATATTCTGCACAATTAAAAAACAAAAATAAAAATTAAAAATAATTAAATACAACCATGTGACAGGAGATAACACAAAAATAAATTTCAACATAATACTGCAAAAAAACAAATTTATAACTGAAAAGTACTGCACACGAAAACATCACTGAATCTGCATACAGTGGTTGCCATAAAAAAATCCAAGATTAAAATTGTCTAGATCATGTATATCTAAGTCTGCGGTATCTGTACGAGCTCGAGTTCGTCCAGTAATGTTTATAATATGCACGATCTGATAAGTTCACCTAAAACATAAACAGGACAGCCGACTTCCCTTAATCGATGCTGTTTCTGAAAATTATAGTATTGTCGAGGATTGCTTATATTTCTTTTCCATCGATGGCATAACGGACGCTGTCAAACAGCACCGAGATGTCATTGCCAACAAAATTCGACAAAGAATTCGGCAGCAAAGTTAGTATTGTTGACACATGTTTATAACATGGAAGAAAATGCTGTTTACGAATAATGCTAAACATATTCCATGCTGAGATCTTAGATCACAGGCGCATCTATGTCCCACGCGGTATTGGGTGTGTTTCAGAATTGTACCATTGTTTTAACTAATACATACATGACTTTGTCTAAACCTCTTTGATAGCTTTGTCAGTGGTCAATCCACAAATGTATTCTGCTTCTAAGTGCCCGAAGAAAGAAGCTACCTAGAACACCGTGTACAACAGTGAAATACATATCCACGGCTGGTTATACAACCTGATTCTAACATCCAATCCATGCCTAGACAAACATTTATAAATTCTGTCAATGTCCGCAATACATATAAAAAACAACAACAAAACAAAACAAGAGACGAAATAAATGGATAAGAATTGACACGTATTTTCAAGCAGTAAGTCTATTTCAGGGATTAACAATGTACAGGCAACAATGTAACCAGCAATCAGCACCAAATTTACCAAAATCAGTATTTGTTTTTGCCACCAAACTTAAAACGCATCGGGACCCAATTAGAGTCCGAGTCCTTTAACCCGTTTGTTTGTACCCCTCCTCCTTTCAACAACGGAAACCTTTAATTTGGTAAAAAGTGCAAAAGAGCATAGTCAACTCATTCATTGATTTATTTTTTCTAACCAGACTGTGAGTAGAATGGTCATAATGGCGCGTTTCATGCTTAATGGAAGTTTTTAATGTTAGAAACGGACATGCTTGAGACCCATTTCAAGTTCCTGGACCAGTCCATTTTCAGCAAAGGGTTATATGCGCGACTAAAAAGATATACATACCTATGTCGTCTGCTTCCGATATTTACAGTGTCGAATCAAGCAAAATGAAAAGAATGACAACAAAAACTTTGCCTTTCACGTGGATTTAACAAGCGGTTTCATTAATATATTCATGTGTGCAAAGGAATAGAATTCCAAACTCAACGTTATGGTAATTTACAGAATTATCCGGCAGTTACCGAATAGGATGAATTATGTCATTTTGTTGTTTGTCATTATGTTTTCAGAAAGAAATAAACTACCCCATAGTGTACGGAATATGGTGCCGTATTAGTATGAAAAGTCCGTTAAGCATGAAAGGTGCAAGGTGATGCCAGTATTAGTGCCTTGTATGGCGTTGTGTTAGTATGAAAAGTCTATTAAGCATCAAAGGTGCAAGGTGATGCCAGTATTAGTGCATGTCTGGTCAGTCAGGTTAGAAATTAAAATTCAATTGACTTAATTCTGTGCACTTTTTATCACATTAAACGTGTTAGTTATTGAAATCGGTAGTGGGTAACAAACGAGGGTGTAGCGTCAGACTATAGTACTTCCAGTTCAGTACCCACGATGAATATACCCAGTCTATTTTTAAAGAATTTTTTTTTCTGTCTCCGTTTGGCGGTGATACAAGAGTTTGATATTGGCATTCTTGGTATGGATTCAAAGACAATTGTTTATTCTTTAGAATATAAGCTTATGGTATGGCTTAGCTAGATGTCGTAGTCTCAATTTATTTTGTTGTCCACAACGTAGGACTAAGTGTACTTATATTAGTACTAGGTGTGGTTGTCTGTGTGTGTTCTATTGCACGTTGTTTTGCTGTTAGTCAGGCCATTTAAAAAATTCCGGTGAACTTTTGGCAAGAACTTCCCCATGAAGTCTACTTTTGAATGTATTTAAGATTATCTTATGATTTGTATTGATTGTCACATACAGGAAAGTTCAGTACTGATAATCAAATGTAGAGAATATACAGTAAAATTAATTGTGTTCTATGGCCACATTTCAGTTATTTACTGCTGACTCGAATTTGTTCGGATCTTTTATGTCGGTCAATAGTGAACTCCATGACTCTCCGAATGCAAACGGCACTGCCGGACTTGTAACTTACTGGACGTCAAAGTCGGCGAACAATTGTTGTATTTTCTCTAGTATGTCATCAAACTGGATGAAGTGTGTGAAGCTGTTTTGAAAATCGAACTGTTCTTAATTACGACTGGGTTTAGCTGGAAATTAGCAGACACAATTGGGATAAACTTGCAGGGTTGGAAATACTGACGGGTTTGGACTTAGTCTGGTACGCTGTATTATCGCGGTACATTATGTTGTTTTCAGTACTCAATAAAACCGATCTGCTATTGTTGCATTGTTACAAATTTTAAAGTTTCTCTGATTTTGCTTATATCTATTTCTATAAAAGATATCGATCGATCCAATCGCGTTAATGTAGATAAAACTGTATATGGTGGCTGACCCGGATTACCGTGCCATGGGAAAACAACTCTATATTATCGCGGTATTTACCTAAATTATGTATGGTAGCACACACATATTATAATAAACACAAATTTGAACTTGGTGATAAGATATAACGTCCACGCTTGCACTGGCTGAAAATTTTCACGAAAAAGAAAGAAAGGATTTAATGACTAAATTGAATACTAATGTCATTTGAAACTCATAATTACAGTAGTAAAACACTATATCACTTTGCCTGAAATAAGTGCAATGTGGGCAGAGAAATCTATATATAAATGAATAAATAAATTATTAATAATATTATTATTATTGAAATTTTACTAATTTCAAAAGTAGTTTATTATTTCTTTCCTATTTATGTTGGATAAGTAGGCTCATTAGCAGCATTGTGTCAATTTGGGTCCATAATGGCTACCATGAAATCAAATTGCAACCTTGACCTTCTTATGACCTGTATGTCACTATCAGGATATGACCTGTAATCATCAAACATCAGACAGTAAACTGAATAAATTCTGTAATCAAATCGAATGCAGGTATAACAAGTTTGATTAGATTTTTGTTTACGGTGATCAATGTAATTTCATGCACTTTACAAAAAAGTAATGTTCATTTATTTCATTGTAAACTTTTCAAAACTGTTGACATTTTAGATGAAATTGTGCTATAAGATATTTGTGTCCTTACTGGCTACAGCTTTACATATGTAAACAACCGCTAGACGACACATGTCTACAATTAAATGAAAAATTCCATTTGCAGTGATAATATAGAGCCCGCAATAATATAGCGTTGGACTATATATATCTTCTCTTGTGTTATATTGTTACCGGTTAGACACCCCAACCCCCATCCCTTGAGTTATGGACGGATACTCCTAATTTTTTTTTAGAGTTTTTGCCATCACTATGCTAGAGGTCATTCATTTACAGTTACCTTGCAGAAAGTATGATCTGTTGAAATCGGACATGAATAGAGCTGACATGAGGATAGGGCAACCAGGGATTTATCCCAGGACCACGGGCACGTATGGGGCCTGGGCCAAACAACATTTTTTTATTTTATAAAAAATTTTTTAACAAGAACTAGGAAAGACTCGGGTGTTTCTTACCCTGGGGCCCATGAGCTTTCTATATCCCTGGTCGTGAAATGCATTAAAATATCAAAATTCAATAGGGAACTTCGGAGATTCCTTGTTTGATGTCACAACTAAGCGTTGGCAGAGCTCTGGTTGGCAGAACCGCCATGGTAACGAAGGAAGATGATCTGTTGAAATCAGACATGAACAGAGCTGACAAGAGGCAACCGTTGATTTAGACCATTGAATAGTCAGTGCTAATTGTATACCTGGTACTATTGTTTTGATATTGGGTGTATATTTTAAGTCATATATTTTGATGTATTGTTACATTAACTAATTTTCCATATATATATATATATATATATATATATATATATATATATATATAATAATAATAATAATAATAATAATAATATGGCTTTTACAGGTTTGGTATCAAGCAATTTGATATACCATTGTTATACTATTGATGTATCAAATTATGATCCGTCCACGTGTAATAATATACATATATAAACATTGGAACTGCATTCTGATAATTCTATGCCTATAAATTAATGATGCATTTCCACTCACTAATCAATAGTATCAGCTATCCCCATTTTCTAAATGAATTTAATGAGAAAAACTATTTCATTGCAATCATTTCTGCTCTCGGTTCAAAGGGCAAATATGTGTATTAGCATGTAGTATAAATAAAATATTTGTACACTATGAATGCTGTATCATTGATATGTCACTCGCATAAATTTTCATGAAGCAGAAACTTGACTAACTTCATTTCCTTTGTATGTAATAGCTATGAACAATTATCTGTTAATCATTGTCATCATCATTATAAACCAATGATGCAGAAAAAAGAGAAGATGCATGTTGTTGTCAGGTTTATCATTGAACTTTACATTTCCTTTGTTGATAAAAGATTATGTGCATAAACAGCTGAAGATAGAATTGTTTAATGTTTTATCAACAACTAAATGACAAAACTTATCATGGTTCCATCATGAAAACTTTTATTTAATGTGGGTCGGTGTATTGGCTTTGAAGTGCTTTAATTGCATATCTTGGTATTAAAAACCTATCCTGATTACTGCAATAAATTTCACTGTGTATGTATATATATATATATATATATATATATATATATATATATATATATATATATATATATATATATATATATATATATTGGTAAACGAGCATATACAATCGAATGTAGAGTAAGCCTATGGTCTTTCTGCCAACCAGACTAGAAAACCCCCTCACATGATCATGCCCTATGACATCAGGGTGAAGTTCCCATTATACAAAAGGGATATTCCTAAACAATTCTACACTCATGATTTTATAGAGTGTAATATGTATGTACAGGCACTTACTTCAGGGGGAAACTGATGTGTACCCTAACCAATTAATACCACTTGGTGAGTGTACAGGTCTCAGTGGACATTTTTTCTGATGAATTTTCATTTCACAATGACCTATAACAGAAAAATTAGAATAATTTTACACTAAAGATTCAAATAAAAACTTGTGAATTTTTTTTATAGAAAGACTGCTTGTGAAATTTTGACTGAGGCAATCAGAGCTTAATTGATTATGCAACCGGTGGTTTTTATACTAAACTGACAATGCCTTACCAACCTCTCTTTTTTACATTAATTTTTTATAGCAAAATTTTCCTGTGACAAGGTGGCTGAAAGAATCAGTATGTGCCTTATGCATAAATGAAGTTAACTGGTACTCTAACAAATTACTGTAGTATGTTTTTCATCACCCCACAACCATGTTGATTTTTAGACCTTTGTTGGAGATGTATATCAATATGTAAACCAACATACCTGTTCACTGTGGCAAGCAGTCATGATCAAATAACCCAACCCATTTTGAAGCCTAATTCAAAGTAAATTTAAACCACATTAAATATTTAACATCTGTGTGGATTTACAAATGCTAGGTTCATATTTCCTACCTTAGAGAGGGTCAAAATACAAAAACTATCCAGTGATGCCACACATTAGTCTCCCTCTGAATCAAGTGTCTGTGTATGTATTCCAGAAAGATTATAACACTGTTATGAAGTTAGAACATTACTAAGTATAGATAATTTATTGCAGTACCCCACTTCTCGAATCTGTGGACTTGTTTAGTCCTACAATATAAGATGTCCACCCTGATATTAATTCTCTCTGAAAACATATTGCATTGTAGGACTATAGTATAGGTACACTCATCTGTTTGTATCCCTTACCAATTTTAAAAACAAAAGGCATTAGTGATACCAAAGATGCCCAAAACTTGGTCATTTCTTTAATTGATTTATAAGTTCTAACCCGATTATGCCAGGTGGTTTCAAATACTGTCAACTTGTTGGCATTTCAAATCAGATGGTAGTTTCTGTACTAATCAGTCACCATATTTGCATGGGTGAGTCTGTTTTCAAGCAACAGATGTGATGTAGTTCACTGTCTGTAATAATCTCAGTAATTCCCTAAATTTTGGAATTTACATCTCTTTGAACACATGTATACAAGAGTTCTTCTTTTTCATATAGTCAGTTTGTTTTAGAAATATTAAAGCTAAACATTACAAATATTACATGCCCACAGTTTTATTGAAATAAACTGTTCTAGGAAATAGAAAAAGACATTGTGCAGTCTCTTTGTTTACATAATACATTGAAAGCTTCCATTTACTTTGAACCGCCAATAAGTCAACAGAGTTGGAGAATCTTTTGTAATAGGTTAGAAATGATAAATGAATGAATGAAATTAGGTTTTGTGCATTTTTATATATCCTTGATGCATTTTTGTTTTAAAATCTGTAGGGGAGTACAAACAAAGAGTGTGCCAACAGTATAGGACATGTGCTTTTGTAATCTGTCCAGTATTATGCAGTTATATATACATATTTCTCAACACTATAGGTACATTTTTTATATATACATATCTTTCAACACTATAGACACATTTTTTATATACATATCTCTCAATACTATAGCAGGGTTGTCCTGGGCTTTGTCAATGTCGAAAATTGCAAATTGTTTTCCTTTATTGGCAACAAAATATATCATCTGGTGATCTTTTGGGATGACAGCCTTTTTGGCTATTCAATTTGTACATACAATCATGGATTGGAAAAATTCGAAGGGGCCATGAATAGGAAGTCAGAGACTAGGATACACAATACGCTGGAATCTGTTACATAAAAATATTCTTTGTTCACATTTACAAACTCATTTTTACAGCATATTGTTATATTAAAATTATGTCCATTTATGTTGACATCTGGCCTGAGTACTGTATGCTGTGATGCGCTATATCAACAATCAACCGACCACTGAAGACAAATAGAAACAACTACAATTAATTCAATGATGGCTAGTCCTTCTGTAGTTTAATTTAAAAATACCAATAAAATAGTTTTGCAGAAACTTCAGAGAAAACTGATTACCTTTGAAATACCGATTGCTGTGTATAAATATTATACAAAGCAAATGTAAAACCTCTCAATAAGAATTATATGATGTCAAAAGTGCAACTTTGTCATGGGTAAACATCAGTTAGACTTTGCATGTTCATCGTCTCATCCTGAGAACAATTTCACAAAATTGACAACATTTTGCAAATTCATCAGATAACACAGTAACTGAACCTGATGTTATACCTGACAGTCCAGCATCATCTTCATGTAGTGATGGTAGTAGTGCAACACCACAAGATGATGAATAGGTCAAAAGTTCCAAAATATTTTTTGACAGCTGGAAACTTGAGCATCCATGGCTGAGATATGATACAAAGTTAAATTAGATGTTCTCTGTTATATGTATCAAGACACAAGTCATCAATTCATTTATAAATGGCTGTATATTTTGAAGAACGAGTGTCTCATCAAACATGAATCCAGGCTGGGTAAGTTATTATTTTCAATTCCAATAGAGTCAAGAAATCTGAATATGTCCCAACAAAAAAATGTCCCTTCTGTATTTAAGTTTCAAATATACAGAAAGATTTACAAAGAATTTGGATAGTCACTGAATAAATTTATTTAATACCGTACAGTTATTCTAGTGTATCCTGCAAAAAAAATTAATCTTTTCACAAACCAAACTGGGAGATTGAATCTGACAAATTGCAAACGGGACATACCATCAGGAATTATTTGTGGAATATTTAAACATCATTTTTACAACATATTAACATATTTCTCAGGTCCAATACATTAAATTCTCAAAGGACATGCTGTTTCTCTCTGGAGTGCATTATCTCCCCCACCCCCATGTCTCATTTGACAGTCTAGTCAGCTGTGCTGAAACTGCACAATAAATAAAGGTTAGACTCAAGCTTTTTCGACATACTTCAAAGATACTGTCTGTTCTACAGAGAGTAAAAGCACAATCAACTGATTGACAAATAAATTATGTCCATTTTTATTAGCAATGCCTAAATATGGGTGTGAATTTATGCTAACAATTCAAATGTGATCTCAAGCTACCATACATGTGATAACAATTTCCCACATTTTGTGTCGCATCTGGTATTTAATTTATATCCCATCTGGTACACTAATGCTAGGTGTTGACTAGTGTAAGTTTCATTAGTGGGAATGGATATCCTAGTTTGCTTGTCAAGAAAAAATCTACAGCATTCAGTGATTATTCTTGGGATTTATGAAGCAATTCTCTATAAGCAAATCATGTAAAGGGTGGCAAAAATAAATTTCTGAACTCCTGGTTGATGAGATGTACCTTATGGAGCTAGCCTTAAATTGGAGGGTATAATATAGTACAATCATAGGCTTTTGTTGTTCTATTGTCATTAAGTAAAGTTTCTTACAAAAATTTTAGTTGGAAAATTATATACATAATATTGATTAGCTTTGATAACTGATGTTTCTATTAACAAATAAGAGAGAGAGAGAGAGAGAGAGAGAGAGAGAGAGAGAGAGAGAGAGAGAGAGAGAGAGAGAGAGAGAGAGAGAGAGAGAGAGAGATATCAGGAAAGTAGATATTTTACATTTGATGATGCATTTATTTCAGGTGACAACAGTCATACCCATGCATTAATGGTCATATGGGATGCAAAGACAATCGTAGTAGTGCAAAACAGTCATGTACTGATTTATTTTGTAATACTGTGGCTGTATTGGTTGTTGTCAATAAAGTAATAACTATCCCATCTTGTTCAATTTTTATTCCTATTACATTAATAGACTTGGAAAAATATTCACTACTTGTTACTTGTCCTGGCAACACGTTTTAAAAATTGGCTACAAAATTTTGAGGTTGGCAATTTTTTAGGCAACAACTTTTTGAAAGCCAGGTACATTATTATATATATATATATATATATATATATATATATATATATATATATATATATATATATATATATATATATATATATATATATATATCAACACTATGGGTACTTTTTTATATATACATATCTCTTGACACTATGGAAAACACTTTAGAAACTAAGCTTATCTAAGCAATTTGTTCATTACATCTTCCTCAAACCCCCCAGCTTATGACAAATAGTTGAAATTCTACAAATAATAACACACACACCAAAATATCAGTAGTTACATGTGTTGTGTTATAGATGTAAAACTTCTGTGATTACACTGTGCAATTTTGCCATAAGTCTTCATTTGACTTTTATAACGTTAGTTGTTAGAGGTAATGTTATTGTCACTAGGAAATGAATTCATCTGGTGGCAATGATATTCATACTATGATTGGATTATACAAGAAAGCCACATGTGTGGTATGGTAGTTTACTTGCTAGTTCTAACTATAAACTGCTCTACTTAGTAGCTGCAATACTAGATAGGGACTGCTCCTGGAGATAGGGGGCGCTGCAATCAATCATAGAAGATATCTGATGTGTATTAGGAACCCTTAGTATGTTATAACTTGAGACTTCCTCGTTTTCATAACATGGTATCAGAAGTGACTCCAAAAGATACATAAACGTTTTACAGTGAGTGAAAATGGCAAAATTCCAGGCACCAAAGAGCTTTAACTTTGGAAAGCCAGTGGAGTGGCCAGATTGGAAACAGCATTTCATGAGCATTAGGATTGCCACCAAGCTAAACAAGGAAGATAAGGCAGTTCAAGTAAGTTTACTAATATTTGCAGTGGGGAAAGAAGCAGAACAATTATTTAAATCATTTGAGTATGCTAACAATGAAGATGTCAACAAGTATGACCCAGTTTAACAGAAATTTGATGATTACTTTATAAATAAGGGCAATTTAATCCACAAAAGAGCGTGTTTCCACCAACCTAATCAAAAACCTGGAGAGTCTGTGGAGGAATTTTGAAGAAAGTTGTATGAAATTGCCGATCATTGTGACTTTGGTGCACAAAAGGATGAAGCAATAGGGATCATCTTGTAATTGGAATTCTGCATAAAGAGTTTTCTGAAAAGCTACAAATGGAGGCCAACCTTACCTTAGTGAAAGCCATACAAATAGCGAGACAGTCAGAACTGGTAAAAAGTCAGATATGTGACCAAAGTCAGATGGTCAAAGATTTAGATGAAATGTCTAAACCATGATTGACCAACCAAAATGGACAGTGTCAGTGGCAAAAACCATACCAGAATAATCAAACAACAGCACAGCAAACATATCATAAATGCAACAGTAGGCATGGTAGAGGTGAGAGAGATATCCTGCTAAAGAAAGACGGTGCCAAAGTTGTAGCAAGCTCGACCACTTTGCCGTTGTCTGTCACTCAAAAAGAGTTCAATTTAACACCAGCTATAGATTATGCAGTATACCAAGAAGCATTCTTCCTTGGCTTAATAACAAAGTGTGATGATGAAAATGAGGCATGGCACGTAATATTAAACATTTGTGGAACCTCAGTTTACTTCAAAATAGACACTAGAGCAGATGCAACAGTTATGTCTGAAGCTACCTACAACTCTCTTCCAACAAAACCAAAGCTGAGACAATCAGAATTCAAGTTGTGCAGCCCTTGAGGGATTCTGGATTCAAGGGGCAAGTTTGTGGCATATACTGTCCATAAGAAAGTATCAAACCAGTTTCAGGTATTTATCATCAAGGGACCATATGCCAATAATCTCCTTGGACACATGTTACACATGCAATGTGTCTTGTGAAAAAAGTTGAGATCAACAAATAGCCTTTGGGCACTTTGGCCTGTTGAAGTGTGAGCCAGTAAAGATCATATTCCATGATGATACCAGGTCATACAGTATAGCTGCACCCAGGCGTGTACCAATTCCTTTGTTGTCTAAGGTGAAAGAAGAATTGCTCCATATGCAACAGGAAGGCATCATTGAGGAAGTAAATGAGCCCACAGAATGGTGTGCACCTATGGTGCAGTCCCTAAGAAAAATGGCAAAGTCAGGATTTGTGTTGACGTAAAGAAGCATAATACGGCTGTCTAATGGGAAAGATATATGCTCCTTACTCTAAATGATATATCACTGAAGCTGATGGGCTGCAGTGTCTTCTCCAAACCTGATGCGGAAAGCATATTTGATCAAATACCCTTACATTCAGAAATTGCAAAACTGACAACCTTTATTACATTGCTGGGTCGCTTCTGCTTTAAATGAGTCCTATTTTTTATTACGTCTGCACCAGACATTTTCCAGAGAAAAATGACACTGCTGCTAACTGGTTATGAAGGAGCATAGGCCATTATGGATGATACCTGTGTACTAATTTATGGTAGAAACTTAGAGTGCAGGACAGATGCCTAAATTTGGTACTGGAGAAACTCAGAAGGAGTGGTCTCAAGCTCAACAATGAAATATGTGAATTAGGGAGAAAAGACTGAAATTTCTTTTTCACATGATCAGCTTAGATAGCATCCTTCCCAGTCAGGCAAAGGTTGCTGCAGTGAAAGAGCTACCTTAAAATAAAATTAAATATCAGTGAGCTTCATTTAATCAACTACCTTGGTAGATTTCTCCCTGATTTGTCCACAATAATGCAACCAATTATGAACCTGCTGAAATCAGACAGTCTGGTATTGGGACCAAGACCAGGAATAAGCCTTCACGAAAGTCAATGAGATGCTGACATCCACACCTGTCTTAGCATTTATGACCCTGGCAAGGTGACAGTTGTCAGTCCTGATGCCAGCAGTTATGGAATTTGTGGGACAATATTCCAACAACATAGAGAGAAACTCCGTTGCCTTTTGTTCCAGGGCACTTATCCTGCTGAGGCCAGATATGCACAGAAGGAGTGCCTTGCATGTGTGTGAGAAGTTTTCATGATATCATTTTAGACTGGACTCATTCAGATTGCATACTAACCATAAACTGTTAGTGCCACTGATAAGCACACGATTTAGGTGTCAGTGGCTGTTGATGCAGTTGAGACACTTCCATGCAAAGGCAGAGTACATAGCTGGGAAGCTTTTGGTAGTTCCAGACACCCTTTCTTATAGACCTCTTCTAGACCAGGAAGCCACATATGAAGACGAAATGGAAGTTTATAGAGTCAGTGGAGGCATGCAGGTCAATTTCTGATAGGAAATTAGAACAAATAGAAGAAGGTTACAGGAGTGACCACCATCTGCAGACTGCAATGACTTTCACCAGAAATTGATGGCCAGATAAGAAAATAGCAGTTTCTTAGATGAACTTACTGTATGCAGTGAACTCTCAATTCAGAACAACCTATTTCTCTTCGGCAACAATTATCATGCCTACATCTTAAGGTCTGAAATTCTTGATGACATTCACGAAGGTCATCAGAGATTAACCAAATACCATGAGAGAGTCCAAAGATGTGTATGGTGGCCTGGAATCACGAGGTAGATTCAAGACAAATTACAGACATGTGAATTTTGTCAGATTAGGAAGCCAGCACAGAGGAGGGAACCATTGAAGACAACCTCTTTAGCAGACAGACCATGGCAGAAAATTGTAATCGATATTTTTGAAGCCAAACAAGAAGTAAACCTGGTAGCTATTGACTAATTTTTATGCTAATTGGAAATTATGCATCTAACAAAAACAATCTAACAGTTAATTGGAAAGCTAAAGAGCACATTTGCACAATGGTTAATCACAGAAATGATAGTATCAGACAATTGGACCCTGTTCATTTCCTCAGAATTCAAAGAGTTTGCTGAGAAATACAACTTAAAACAAGTATTTACCGGTCCGCGCTATCCACAAGTGAATGGTGAAGCAGAAATTGATGTCAAAATAGCAAAGTCCATGCTTAAAGAGGATGATGTATTCCTTGCCTTGATGGCTTATAGAACCACAATGACAACTGAGACAGGTGCTATTGGATGCCAGATGATGACCACCTTGCCCATTATTGAAAAAAGTTAAACCCCAATTGGCCAACCTCAGAATCATCAAACAGAGAGACCTTAAGACAAAACAAAGATATGAATTCTTTTACAACCAGTGCCACTCTACACTTAATTTACCAGATATTACTGAGGGAGACAATGTTAGAATCAAATGGCATGGAAATGACAACAAGTGGTCAACACCAGGCATAGTTATTCAAGTCGTCAAAGACCAAAGAAGTTGCTTGGTAAAAAGTACCCATGGCATATACAGGCAAAATCGAATCCATGTAAAGCAGATGAAAAGCCCTGAGAATCTACTTCCAGTCTATACCAATTCGTCTACAGACATTGTAACAAAATCCTCACATTGTCCAGTCAGGACCCATTTGGAGTCCAGCACAAAGTCTCAAAAACATGGAGCCCATGTCACCATCTGATGATTCTATCACCCAGCGCAACCCAGTTCAGCTGACCCAATTCAAGCCAGCTTTCCCAATGGGCCCAACAATCTGAACACTCAAGTGTGGGCATCAAGTGGAGGAGTCATCCGAAAACCAGCCAGATTCAATGATTTTGTCTGAGTTGTTATCAGGTTTATTGCCATTTTTCAGGACAAGATAGACTATACATGGTGGCCAGTATTAATGGTGGAGGAAGAAACATGGAAAACCCCAGGAAGAACCACTGACCCACAAGAAGTTGCTGGCAGGCTTTCTCACTTACCCACATTAGCCAAGTCTAGACTCGAACTCACAGCAGACAGAGTTGAGATGGCAGGGATCCATAACAGTCAGTGCTTTAGACTACTCGGGGCCTCTGATTTTGTCTAAGAAAGTGACTTTTATAAAGGTGCCAATGCATAACCTATTATTTGATTTCTGAATTATTGCAATAGAATTGGACTTTTAGTTTTCTATATTATTAGAATAATTAGAATCAGGACTATCATGTGAGGTTTACAGTAACTTAGTATGTAAATCGATTCCGTCAAATTCTTTCTGTGGATAATTCAGATGTAAAGACAGTAAATTCATTGCTTATTTATTGAATGTTTTCAAATTGGCGGAATTGATTCATTTTTCCCTATCTAGTCATAAGCAGAATGATATGTTAGGATATTGGGTATAGCATACATTAAGACCTAGGTGTACTGTGTTCATATTGTTCAATATAGTCATTATTAATTTGGTTAATTATACATGATTTAGGCTATTGCAATGTCTGTATTTGACCATAGATTTCTGTTGCTGCCAACAAGTCGTGTTTTCAGGTTATGTCAGTTCAGTTTCAACATTTGCTGATATTCTAAATTATCGCCTCATTGAAAAAACAAAACTCATTTTAAAACCATTATTTTTTGTCTTATATTTAATTCACAAGCTGATAATATACTATCAATGTAGCAATATTTTCCACTAAAAATTACACAAGTGTCACAAAAGCATCTCTTTTTTGAAAAATGATATATGGATCCTTTCTGTTATTAAAGATGTGCTACATAGTAAACTTTGACTGCTCCGGTGACATAGTGGCTAGAAAATGCACATTGAGTATGGAGGTTGTTAGTTCAAACCCTGGCAGAGTCATACCAAAGACATAAAAATGGTACTAACAGCTGCCTCACTTGATGCTCAGCATTAAGTGGTTAGTATTAGGACTGGTCAGCGTGGTGTCAGGATAATGTGACTTCGTGGGACATCATGCTACATATCTGCAGCATGATGCCCCATTGCTGGAGATAACTATAAACTGCCACACTGCAGACATCATAGCGCTATGAACTGGAAAATTGTTAAACTTGCATTAAAGATCCAAATCATACGCACACACACACATACACACACCACACATACACAGACACAAAGTAAACTTACTGTTTGGCAGTACAGTACATACATTTTTCTCAGACAGGTGATTGTCAGAACAATGGCTTACATCAAAAGATGGTAAAATTGTTCATATCTTGTTAATAATCACTATACATTAGTATTTACCTTGACTGATTCTCAGACACTTGGGGTTTTGTTTGGTATCTAATGGGTATTTTTTATTATGTTAATATGAACCAGTCTACTAAAGAAAGATAGTATATTACATTAGTTGCAGGTACAACACATGAATGAAATGAGTGATTATATGCAACATTGATAAATCTATTGTAGTCATTAGCTGTATGCCCAAAAGGGATTGGTGGGATTTGATAATTGCAGTCAAGAAAAAAATGTGATTGCTTATTTGCTAACAAATTTACATTTTATGGATTACTGAATATGATTGCAATAATCATCGTTTCGTGTAATTTTACACAGTAGAAAAGGATGTTTATACATTGATTGAAAAAGTAAAGGTTTGACAGCAAAAATGCACCATTGGTGCATATATGTTGTATCTCCTGCATTTGCAGGGATGGTTGCACTTGGTACCAGCTATGTCTAATTCCCAACATTCTTGAACAAGAAACAATCTCCAGTATTTTGTAAATTGTAGAAACTTTTTTTTAATCATGGAACACATTTTATGTGCCTCATGTTTCTAGATTATTGGAATATGATTAAGTTGAAACAATTTTAAGTATAATCATCTGCATTTTCTTCTAGTCTGGAGAATTTAATTTCTGAGCTTGGCTTTCCAGAATGTTTTTCTTTGTCTTTTTGTGAGAGATGATGTGTTTTAATTATTGTCTCTTGGACAAATTAACCAACAACAATGACAATACTGTATAAATTAAAGTATGTTCATATGTATATATGCATGCATTCATGTATGTATTGATAGAATGTCATATTTTTGCTGAAGTCAGGGGAAATAAATTTCTTTACCCAGTTTATGAGGTGAAATAATGACAGATTTCTTTCTTTGAATTCTAATTATTTTAAAAGAATTTTTCAAGAAATGTCCAGAAAATTGGGTCTTAGGGAAAAAGTAAAACTTTATTGCACATATACCCAGACAAAGAGGAGCAATCACACTCAGACCAACCACACATCAAAGTCTCTGTAAAATCCTACAAACAGTGCAGAAGAGGATGGCAATGATCTGAATTCCAACAACACCTATAACAAACTTTGAAGAATTGTCCCAAAAATTGGAACAAAGGTCAAAGGAACAACCTTGGTGAGCATCAGTGCTATTGATACATCCAACATTTCAATAAAAATTATTTTGTAAGAGTTGAAGCTTTGATAAGCTGAATTGTCAGAATAACTTTTCTTTAAAAATTTATCCATAATATTCTTTGGAAATATAAGGGGGAAAATTTAGAAACCTTATTTTATCCATTAACAGGAATGTATATTTACCTCCAAAGTTTCATTGAAAGTGTTGTAAGATATGATGTTTTTGTAAAAGACAGGCAGATGGACAAACTGACAGTGACAATTATCATCTCTCTATAATCAGGAAGGATAACAATCTTTATGTTTGTGTTAGTGTATTAACCCAAACAATTCTTACTTTTTTCTTAGCACTTTTATAAACGGTGATGATTGCACTTGATATATAGAAATGAAATATATGTACATTACACTTAATATATACATGTACATTACATATCATTTATAGTAATGCTACACATGCATACATTACACCTGAGCTTCATCTGTCAATCTATTCAACAGAAATGTCATATATAATGAATGCAAGAGTAACATTGACAGAGAAAATTGTCTTTCAAGGTGGGGGTTGAATCCACTGTCATTTTTTATTCTGACATTCTGACAAGGGAGAACAGGCAATTGAGGGGTTCATTGTGTGACTGTTTCATTTCATAGCCAAGCCAGGTCACTTACCTGTACAGGTGGAACCACTAATTTCCAAATTCTGTTTTTACGTTGAATCTCACTTATTGCAGAAAAGGCAGAATTTGATTCATTACCTTTGATGTTAAAGGTGAGATAATATCAGATTTTATACAAGATGTTTTATTTTGTAGAGTTATATAGTTATTTGCTCACTAACCCTTTTTATTTTTTAGTTTGCCATTTTTAATTTTGATATATTTGTTATTATTGTCATAATACAGTGCATATGCCCTTGTGTTTAAAATTTATGAAAGTTGTGGATGCTTATTGTTGATATTGCACATGTGCATATTAAGTTTTGCATATGGGAACAACTATAATTGCACATATTGATACAACTAATGTTAAAGTTGCAGTATTCATGTACAAAGATTTGGGTTATAATGGAAATGATAGTTAATTGAGGATGTGGGAAGACATCTTTCGTTTGAGTCTAACATCACATCACAGGCCTTCTTCAACATGCCATACAATCACAGAATTGATAAAAAATATATGATGGTGAAATCAAATATATTTTACTGTTTCCTAAAAGTATCTTCTTTTTTTCTGTATATTTTTCATATAATTTTAAAACATTACTACATTTTAGCAAGGGATATTTATCCAAATAAATCCTCTACTTGCTTTCTACTCCACCTGGCTTTATAACATTGTCATTCATAAATTGTATTTGTACATGGTCTATTCAGCAATTCCTGATTACCATTGCTGGACTATGCTTGTTTTTCATTTCAGATAGGAGATAGTGAAAGTGACAGGAAAATGAGTTCAACGAAGCAGGAGGAAAATGTTACTGCTTCTGCAATTCACATAGAAGATTGTACAGACAATATCGAGAAAAATGGTGTTGAAATTACATATGAAAGGGACAGACATCACAAGTGCTTAGCTGTACGACAGACCTGTCACAGTTGCTGGATTCCTGTTAGATCTAAATACAATTCCCTTCCAGAAAACCCATCTCAGTTACAGAGGTTAAAGTATGCACTTCTGTGTCCACCCCATGGAAAAGTGGCCCATTACATTCAACTGGTCATTCTGTTTTGTGTTGCCTGGGCCACTCTGATTTCCTTAACACAAGATGAGGCCCTCCCTGGTGGCCATTTCTTTAGTCTTCTAGTCCTTTTCTTTTCAGCAGTGATTGGTGGATACATTGTCTCACTGTTCAGGCTACCTCCATTACTTGGTGAGTAAGCATGAAACTTCATTTACACAGTAAGAAAACTACTGTATATTTGCTTATGATTTCAACTGCAAACTGCACAGGCTTTGATCTGTCATTGCATAATGCATTTATTTATAATGACTTAAGAATTGTGGTCATATTTATCAGTGTTGCATCACCAAATACAACTACATCTATTGGCATCAAACTTGGATAGGAAGTGTTGTGCTACAAAGTATGGTTATTGTGATATACTGAAACATAAAACTACATTAAGAAATTGGCTGCATTTGAACACCTCTTTACTAGTTGACATAAACTGATGGGGCATCTTATGATGGACATATGTCACAAACTGGCTCACTACGGTCTTTTTTCAGGATTGATTAGAAATTGCTAAAGAATTGTGACAATTATTCCCATCTGAAATGAAATTTCTATCTGACTGCACCTGTTGACTTCAAATATACACATGGGATGTGAATGTTTCATGCATCAAATATACACATGGGATGTGAATGTTTCATGCATCAAACTTGGTAAATGACCCGCTTTTAGGATTTATTGAATTTTTTTTACATTTACATGAGCTCAGAGTTCAATACTTTTAGACCTATTATTACTTAAAGTGGGTCATGTGTCCTTTTTTCCAGGATTTTGTACATTGCTGGTACTTAAAATTGGTGTCTGTACTCTAATCTCAGAATGATCATGACACCAAGTGAGCAAAGTAGTGTGAATATAGGGATGATGCTTTATCACACAATGAAATTTGTTTGCTGTGACCTACTTTCTGTAGATAATCAAGACACTCTTATGTCACATAGTTTAGTTTGCTTTGTGAGCTCCTTCTTGCCCACAGCTGTATTTTATTAACTCAATTGTGATGAATACTGCTGTCAGAATATTCATCAGTCTAGTATTAGCTTTGCTTATAGGCATTTTTTCCTTCCATAAGTTTAAATTAAATTAAATTGTACAAAACTTTGCATCAGCTCAGCTGATATGATGTGGTCTGTGTTGGAAATGAAACCAGAGTATTTAGAGAACATTGACTGCTAATAAACTCTATCTTAATTGGTCAGTCTTGGAATAAAATCACATAGAAGTACAAAGCAAATGCAAAGCTTTTCTCTGTTTAGATCTTCATAGATTTTGTGTTCTTTTATGACATTGGTATTAGCATAGTTATTACCCATGTCTGTCTTTTCATCTGTCCTTCTGTCTGACCCTCCATCTGTCCATTTTCACCTTGGTTGTGTATATCTGTATCATGTCTTTAACTTTTATTTCATCACTGACCATTGCAATGAGCTGCTTACAGGTTTCAAGCTCAAATCATAAACCATTTTATGTTAGGGATAATTTCCCATTGGATAATTAAAGTCAGGTTGTTCCTGTTGCAACAATGGGATATATTGCAAAATATATCATGTGGGAAGTATTGCAACATAGATCGAGTAGGAAATTTTGCGAGACAGAGTCATATATTGCATATAAAGATGAAGAACTAAACAGTTTATTACTGTTTACTATGTGTTTATTTTAAATTCAGTCTGCAGATTAATTTAATGTTTAGTTAGATATAATTTGAGTGGACTCCTTGGATTATTCATTGTGATTACAGAGCACTCATTGACTTTGAACTAAAATATTATTCTGGGAATACTGAATTTTTTGATATATTAAGACTGTTGATACTTAAGCATATTCTAGGATATTATGACCACAGCACATTTGTGATCTGGAATTCATTAGGAACACTATTCTTTTGGATGGTATATTCATAATACTTTAAGTTCTTAAATTTTTATTTTATAAATTTATAATTAAATAATTGTTAAATTTTACATAGCTTTTTTATTTTGCTTTCTTCGTTTATTTAGTTTAAGACATAGAGTCATAACATTTTGGTCAAGTTCTGTAATGAAGCCAGTTTTCAGGTACTGCGATGGGGAATCCATGGTCCATGATTTATATACATCTAGTTTTCGATTGGCTTTACATAGAAATATAAAGCTGATTTATTTGTTATGTGAAATTTTTATTTGTAAGGAATGCTGATAATTGGGTGCCTGCTGAAAAATATCCCCATCGTCAAGATGATTGGAGACAATTTAAACCAACAATGGTCCTCTGTGCTCAGGTTTGTTTTTTGACATTAATACTCATCATGTTATATCACTCCTTTATCATTATAAATGAATAATAATGTTGTTTAAATCTTTTATGATTATTATCTTACTTTCATTAGTAGTGAATATCAGTATTACTCTCAGGCATATATCCATTTTTAGCTCACCTGGTACACATAGCTAAAAGTAAGGCCTAGTGAATTAATGGTAGAATGGCTATAAGGCCAAAAAAGTTAATGGTAGAATGGCTATAAGGCCTAGTGAATTAATGGTAGAATGGCTATAAGGCCAAATAAGTTAATGGTAGAATGGCTATAAGGCCAGGTTAGTTAATGGTAGAATGGGATAAGGCCAGGTTAGTTAATGGTAGAATGGCTATAAGGCCAGGTTAGTTAATGGTAGAATGGCTATAAGGCCAGGTTAGTTAATGGTAGAATGACTATAAGGCCTAGTGAATTAAATGTAGAATGGCTATAAGGCCAAGTTAATTAATGGTAGAATGGCTATAAGGCCAGGTTAGGTAATGGTAGAATGGCTATAAGGCCAGGTTAGTTAATGGTGGAATGGATATAAGGCCAGGTTAGTTAATGGTAGAATGGCTATAAGGCCAGGTTAGGTAATGGTAGAATGGCTATAAGGCCAAGTTAGTTAATGGTAGAATGGATATAAGGTCAAGTTAATTAATGGTAGAATGGGATAAGGCCAAATAAGTTAATTTTAGAATGGATAAATGGTCAATCTAATTATTGGTAGTATGGCTATTTAGCCAGGTAAGTTAATGGTAGAATGGATATAAGGCATCTTCTTCGCTGTCCTGCTTAAGTACACTTTCGGGACGTCCACAGAAGGGATCTACCTACACACGCATTCAGATGGCAGACTGTTCAACCTGGCACGACTGAAGGCAATGAGCAAAGTAAGGAAAGCAACCATTAGGGACATGCTCTTTGTAGATGATGCTGCTATATTAACTAATACAGTAGCTTAACTGTAACGCCTGATGGACGGCTTTGCTAAAGCATGCAATGAATTCAGGTTGACCATCAGCCAAAAGAAAACCAATGTGATGGCTCAGGATGCGGACCCTCCCAGCATCATCATCAACAACTACAACTAGAAGTAGTCAGTGAGTTCACTTACCTTGGCTCTACCATCATCAACAACCTCTCACTTGAAACCAAGCTCAACAAGCGGATTGGAAAGGCATCAACAACTCTCTCTAGACTGTTGCAGAGAGTGGCACAACAGCATGCTGACAATGAACACTAAGATCTCAGTGTACCATGCCTGTGTTCTTAGCACTCTCCTGTACGCCAGCGAAACTTGGACCCTGTATGCCTCTAAGAAGAAAAGACTGAGTGCCTTTTACATGTGTTGTCTCCGCCGCATACTCTGGATATCCTGGAGTGATTGTGTGACAAACAACGAGGTGCTTCAACATACCAAAATTCCCAGCATTGTCACACTCCTCTGCCAACATCGCATCAGATGGCTGGGCCATGTGTGTTGAATGGATGATGGACGGATCCCCAGAGACCTTCACTACTCTAAGTTTGCCTCAGGCAGAAGATCAATCGAACGGCCTCTTCTTCGCTTCAAGGATGTCTGCAAGCACGAAATGAAAGCTATTTGGATCGATGTCAACACCTTGGAAGAGCTTACCCTCGACAAGCCCAGCTGGTGACATGATCTGTTCACAGGTCTGAAAGCCAGCGAGGAAAAGTAACGTCCGCTCGCTGATGAGAAAAGATCTGAGGAAGAGGATGCAGTTCCAACCCAGACCTGACTCAACCTTCAAGTGCAGCAACTGCAGCAAGGATTGCCACTCCTGTGTGGGGCTCCATAGCCACAGAAGACGCTGCACAACTACAAACTGGGACAACTCTCATAGGCGAATTTCCATCATCTCTTGAGATTAACGCAAGCCAAGAAATGGATATAAGGCCAAATTAATTAATGGTAGAATGGCTATAAGGCCAGGTTAGTTAATGGTAGAATGGCTCTAAGGCCAAATAAGTTAATGGTAGAATGGCTATAAGGTCAGGTTAGTTAATGGTAGAATGGCTATAAGGCTAGGTTAGTTAATGGTAGAATGCCAATAAGGCCTAGTGAATTAATGGTAGAATGGCTATAAGGCTAAGTTAATTAATGGTAGAATGGCTATAAGGCCTAGTTAATTAATGGTAGAATGGATATAAGGTCAGGTTTGTTAATGGTAGAATGGCTATAAGGCCTAGTGAATTAATGGTAGAATGGCTATAAGGCCAAATAAGTTAATGGTAGAATGGCTATAAGGCCAAGTTAGTTAATGGTAGAATGGCTATAAGGCCAAGTTAATTAATGGTATGGTTCATCAAAAATTGCAACCACTCCGGTGGCCTAGTGGTTAGAGCATCTTGGATGTGGGAGGTCATGGGTTCAATCCCCGGTCGAGTCATACCAAAGACTTACAAAATTGGTATTTACAGCTGCCTGACTTGATGCTCAGCATTAAGAGGTTAGTATTAGGACTGGTCGGCCTGGTGTCAGGATAATGTGAAAGGTTGGGACATCATGCTACATGTCTGCAGCATGATGCCACAGTGCAGAAATCGTAGTGATATGACTGAAAATTTGTTAAAGCTACATTAAAAATCATAAACACCACCATGCCACTATCAACAATTGCTGTTGTGAAATTCTTTTCAAAACCATTGGACCAGTTTCAAGCAAACTAGACAGTCTGGAACATTCTGGCATAAAGACCTTTCAGATTTTTTATAAAGTATGCTGATACACCAATGAATGTGGCCTCATATAACTGGTATGAAACTATGCTGACCCATGATCAAATTTGCCTGCTATAAACACTAAAGCAGTAAACAAAATTTAGGTGACCTTGTGGTCTTAGGCACTTGGCATTAAAAATCACTCACACATCTCATCCCTGTCAGTGAGAGTTTGAGTCTTAGCTTGACCATTGTGAGAAAGTTTGCCAATAATTACCCCAGGGTCAGCTAGTTCTTCCAGTGGTCTGGATTTTTCACACACATAATATACCAGCTGCCAGGTGTCATGAGCTGAAAATGGTATTAAGTCCCAGAAAACTCAAAAGATCAACATATATTGGCCGAATTTAATTGGATTTTTGCATTAAAAACCTTTTAAATAGATAAAACTTATGCCAGTATGATATTAAATGTGGCAAACATTTCTAAAACATAAACATAAACCCTTTCATCGACTTCTTACCAAAACCATTTAAGAATTTAAGAATTTGACTAAATTTGACAAAGACTTTAAAGTTTGTACAAATCACGCTGATCCATCATAAGATATTGCCACTGTTACAAAAAATACTTTAAGATTAAAGTGAATTAATATGAAATGCCAAATGAAATACATTACACACACACACACACACACACACACACACACACACACACACACACACACATATATATATATATATATATATATATATATATATATATATATATATATATATATATATATAAACACACACACACACACACACAAATATATATATATATATATATATATATATATATATATATATATATATATATATATACACACACACACAAATGCTGCTGACTTGCCTGTAGGCATGATTGATATATCTGCTTATTGGAATTTGTTATTGGGATTGTATTGTTACTCCTATGAATATTCTTAAATATTTGTAGTAAATTCTATGTGACTAATTATTATTATTTAATTCAATATTATTACTATTTAATACAACTTGTTGAGACTGTTGGATATTATTATATGCAACAAAATAGAGGAAACATAAAAAAGAATAAGACCGCTCCAGTGGCCTAATGGTTAGAGCATCCACCTCAGGCTTTTCAAGATTGATTAATAGCATCCTTGTATAAAGGCCTTTGAGATTTGTGAAACTGATGTTAATCCACTATACAGTATGACAGCTAAACTATAGTTAAGTGAAACTAGAAAAACGTTTAAATGATTTTTTTTCTTAAAATTTAGTTGATACATTTGAACCAAATATGAGGGAAAGCATCCTTGCATAAAGGCAGTTATATTTGTATAAGTGATACTAATCTGCAACCCAGTGTGGCACCTAAACCTTCAGACCAAGTCTGCCCAATATATGCTTAGCAGAATTTTACAAAATTTGTCAGGAAGCACATTTTTGGGAAGGCCTTTAAAATTAATTTGAATGGTGCATCATCTGCTGTCGAAATAGGTTATTGATTGTATAAAAAGAAATTCCTTAAATTACTTTTCATTAAAGAAAATAGCAACTTTAAAAAATTGATGACACTGACACTAAGCATCATAATTTGTAGGTCTTTAAATTTTTATAAATGATGTTCATTTTCCATCATTATATAGATAAAGATTGCAGAGAAACTCTGAAACAATCTTTTTCCTGACCAGTTTATTAGAATCTGTTGACATTTCATTATCATCATGCTGGCCAAGATGTCTTCATCAACTGATAATTTCATTTAACTTTTCTAAAGATGTCATACAGGTGAGCAATCAAAGGCTTATTTGGGCCTCATATTCATGTTATTTATTTTATTTATGTTTCAGTGTTTTTCCTTACATTTTTCAGACAGGTGGCACTTACAGTGATCTTGATCAGGGCAGGACTTGGATTGGATCCCAAAGCTCTGCGGAAGTTATCATGGGCAGTTCTGCGTCTTGCATTTTCCCCATGTCTGGCTGAGTGTATCATTGAGGCTATTGCTGCTCATTTTCTGCTGGGTTTACCTTGGATTTGGGGTCTCATGTTGGGGTCTGTATGATCAACAATTATGAATTTTGTCATTTGTTTCCTTTTCACTTTTATTTCCTGTTTTTTTTTTTCTTTCTTTTTTTTTGGTTCACATTTGAAAGAAGTTTCGCCTGTCCATTTGTCCATACATCTTGATCAACACTGGTAAGGTTTTTTGTGTTTAGAATTTTTAAATATTATATGTTAATTTTTTTCTCCATTAACTTTACATTGTCAGAATCATTCAGTATTTACTGATATTGAACACCTTCATACTGCACTCCTCACGCTGAGTTCAAAGGAACTATTTTCTCACATAAACAAATTTTTATGAATGAAATAAAGCAGATATTTCATGGACTGCCACATACCAGCAAATGTTTCATAGACTGACAGCTTTGGCACATTCTGAACTAACTTTTTTGATAAATGTTTCAGATTTAGGCTAGCTATATACGCCATATAGCATCCTCACAATAACAAACAAGTTATAACACATAAATTATCTTCTTTAGCTATTCATAAAAATGACAAAAAAATACTTAAAATTTACATTCTGAATTTCCTCAAAAATATACTTTTGTAATTTTGTAAATCTTAATTACATGAACCATGTCATGAGTTCTCAAGATTGATTACACATTTTAAAATTGTACTGTAATCTTGAGTTTTATTTTCCAAGTGCAGTTACATCCTCCTTACTGCACTCAAAATGAAATGAACATTAAATTCCACAGCATCTTTTCGATGATTGCAATGGAAAGTCTTCATAATTTTTCAACATTATGATTTGAATCGTTCAATGACAGAATAAAAACATGCATGCCGATGTCAACACATGAGTATGATTAAATTGGCAGGCGTTGGAATCCGATGCAAGTCACTTCATGTAGATAAATCCAGACCTTAATCACAAGATTGTGTTGTACCGACAAGAATACCAGACCATATTCATTCCTGATCAAAAATGAAAAGTTGTTGCAATACATATTCATAAAAAATATTACTCTAAATTTCAATATTAAGTAAACCAAAGACTATTTTCTTTTGAAATTTACATCTAATGCATGACCAACATCAAATTTATCTGGGCGGAGTTCTCTCTCATTAATAATGTTGTTGTGTAATGATGCATCAATGCTTATGTATTTAGTTTGGAATACGTACATACATTTACTTACTTTGTTTCTTGTAGTGTATTTTTGTTTATACATTCAAGCCTTGGGAAGAATAAGAAATAAGCATATAATAAAAAGGTCACTGTATTTGTATGGGAAAATATGAACTCGATTTGTCGGATGGATATACTGCACCCCCAAGGTCATTTAGTTTATCCATCTGAAAAACTTGTTTATATTTTCCAGTAACCTGTAATTATCTCATAGTCAGTATAGTTTCCCTACAGTACCTATAAATACTATTATTCAGAATGTGACATAAATTGGTGTTTGGATGTATCATACTGAGTTCTGTACCTTGCAGTAAAAAGTTTGTGACCTATATTTCACAGTCCCGTGACCTAGGTTGACCTGTTTGTATCTGTGTCATATTCTTAAGCAATATTGACTGTAAAGGTTACATAATTTTGTACAGTTATCCTTTATTTACCCTCTCTGTTTTATTGTTTTATTCAAGTATAAAAATGGCCAGTGATTGAGGTTGTCAGATCATTGAAGTTTGTGTGACAGATGATTGACACAGGTGAATTCCAGCAGTGGATCTTTATAACATGATGATAACATAGACCAATTAAATGAATTTGAATATTTAGATAAAAAATTTTTTTATTAATTAATGTAATTACACTTATGGTGATCTTGGTTGCTTGCATTAAGTTACACTGGTTATTATCATAAATATTCTTAGTGGCACTGTGCCATCACTGTTGGATTTTCTAGATATACCAAAACAAATTTAGATAATACTGATCACCTATTACTGGCAGCAGTTGATAATTGAATTTGCTCTGACTGACAAGCATAGCAGATGTTCAGGTTGTAGGTTCATTATTCTTTTTCACCTTGATTAGGCTTAAGGGATGGTGGAGAGCAAGGGTGGCAAGTAGAAAGGACAATCAAAGAGCAAATCAAGTGGTATATTCAGATTTATTGGCTCAAACTTGTGGTGTCAAGAGATGAGTGAGAAATCAAGGGAGAACTGCATGAATTTACATCATATTTTTAGACAATATTGTGAAATAACATAAATTTGATGTGTTGGTGAAAATTAGGTCATTGTAACATATATTTTACAGTCTAATGACATTGGTTAACCTTTGTCTTTAGCTAAAAGTAAGAGTTTCGTGTTACCTGGTTAGTCTAGCAGTTACAATTGCAATGCTTAGTGTCATCCATAAACACTCAGTTTTACAGTCACAACTGCTAGTATAACCTCTTAAATGGGTAATATTAAAGCCATAAATGCTGCCACTTATCATAAATTTCACCATTTTTCCAGTCAGACTAAAGTTTGTTTGGAAGGAAGCATGTGTTAAAAAAGCTATCTGACATAATCTGTTATTTGAAATAATCAAGGTGCTAGGTTTAAATGACATTGCCTAATTCATTCAGTGAAGTCACTTGTAAATATGATCTTTTTCGGGAGTGCACCAAAAGTAGAGATGTGATCCATTAAACAAATTCAGTTAGTAACTCATCTAATAGCAAGAATATTCACATGTGGCATATACATTTATTTGAGAGTGGATGAAGAGAGGTGAGTCTGTGGTTGGACTTGACTTAAAAGCATGTATATATGGTATATATATGTCTCCTTTTAAAAATACAAAGTTTGGGTTCCAAATTTAGATGTTATTGAACAAGTATTGTTTTGGATAATATGGTTATTCTATTTTTTTCCTTCAAAACCAGATTAATAGTTGCATAACAGGACAGAGGTAATCCAATTTTCAAATCCCCAGAACACCCTGTAATCTATAAATTTGTCACATTTCTGTTTGTTCATTCATAATAAACACTATCTTGGATTTTTATTGTTCTCATTTAGAAATTACATTGGAGTGTTTTTTCATGCAGTAATAAATTTAATTAACTTATTCTGAGCTCAAAAATTGATGCTGTTGGTGGTGACATGGTTTTCTTAGTGAACAAATAAATTGTTGAAAACTGGTAGAGTCTGACTTAACAAAGACCATTTTAAAGCATATATTACTGAAAAAATGAATATTTACTGTAAAAAATAATGAATTCACACCCCAAGCACCTGTGGACATTATAAGATTATCCCGATGTGAGCCTTCCATACTGGGTTTTGAATTTCGCATACTCAAGGCTTCATTACATTGGAAATATTTTTTTTCTACTATATATGCAAATTTGGAAATAATTGTAGCATTGCTTTTAATAAATAGTTCTTCTTCTCTTCATTGCCTTTTCTATCAATGACCTTTATTGATACCAAGCTAATCAAAGTCAGTAAGACATTTCTGTTAGCCAATGAAACTAATTGACATATTCATTTTTAGCAATGAGCACCCTCTATTCAGTAGACTTGTTATTTGCTTGATTCAGTCTTAATTGTCTTTTATCTTTATTTTCTTCAGTGTTTTTTTATGTACCATATGGGTGCCATTGAGAGAACTATTTTGTGCAAAAAGTGAAAAATAAAGGTCATTGCTATAAGGGTGAAGATTAACCTTGCAAAGTTTTGCTGGTGGCACACTTTTGGCACATAATGTTTTACATGGAACAGAATATATATTTCTGGCACACTGATTTGTGTGTGGCAAACTTGCAAATAACTTGTCGTTATTGTAATGGACTTAAAGTGAAATAAAACCCAGCATAAGCACTCATACTGATGGAATTAAATCATTATTTTCACAGACATCAATTTTAAAATGGACAGGTTACTGTTTTCTTTTTAAATCCTGTCAGCATTTACCATTATGTGGACATCAGAGCACATCTCCTTTAGTGAAGATAGTGAACCTCAGTAAACTGAAAAGTACTCGGGACCAAATGTAATTTTGTATGGAGAGATATTTTAATTTTGAGATGTTTAACTGCATTTAGATGTGACATGTGGAGTAATGTACATTACAGTGAAAATAGGTCAATGTGACCTATAGTTTCATGGCTGATTGATATTGTTTAACCAACACTTTTAGATCATTTTGTCAGGTACTGTTGCAGTGGAGTCACATATCTACATATCTAACTGCATCCTGTGGAATACTACCACCAGCAGTGAAAACTAAGATAATGTGTCCTACATTTCATAGTTGAGGGATCTGTGTATGGTACTTAATAAATAAATATGAATTTACAGTATTCATGGTTTGCAATCAGGCCATACCACAATTGATGGGTTCTTTATAAAATTTGCTTTCCCCGTTTTGATAACTGCCAAAATAAGTGTGCTTTGGACTAGTTCTGGCTAATTTTAAGGGTACATGGGGCAGCCATTTTAGTAGTCTGTGCATCATTTCCACAAGTACCATTTGTAAAGATATTTCAGCCACATAGGTGGTATGCCAGCATTCTCTATCTTTGTTTATGTTGCAAATGCAAAACACCTGTTGCTCTGTCAGAAGTATGTATTTGTAAAGCACCATCTTAAGTCTTTGAATGACTTTAATTCCAGCTCACATACAATGACCAAACTTGATTGACTGTTTGACTTTAATTCCAGCTCACATACAATGACCAAACTTGATTGACTGTTTGACTTTAATTCCAGCTCACATACAATGACCAAACTTGATTGACTGTTTGCACTTAGGGTAAGAAAGATCTCAGTTGAAGTTAGGGTCAAAAGTAAGAAGTTAGAAATGGTCACAAATAAAATAATCTTAAGGGAAATAAGGAAAATGTTCAACTGATTGTATTCCAGTCATCCCAGTATTCCATGGTGTTTGAAATTAAATGTAGAAAAGGCTGAATACCAAGTGTAATTAAAATACAGGCAATTAAAAATGCAATTTTAATTTTTTTTCTCAAACAATTCAGTGCAAATTTCATTTTTATTCTCAAATGGAGCAGGCAGAGAGATTGAATGTTGAATAAATATTGCACTATGGCCATTTCCTTCTCCCTATCTTATTTTTCTACTCTCCCTTTTGAAAATGCCCTGGTTGCATCTGTGGATATGTAGGGTTAGACAGATTAAAGGCCAAGGTCACAGTGATCTAAATCTAATGTTTTGCTTCTGTATGTTAACTTATCCTACACCATTTTCTTACTACAAAATTCATTAAATTTTGTACATATTGCTTATAGGGTTAGAGAGTATTGGCTCATCAGCTCTTGCCATCCAGAGTCAGCCTGTTCTTTCCAGTTCTTTTACACAAAATTAATGAATATGTGATGTTCTTTTCACTGCACTCTTGTATGATAATTTTCAGATTTTTTTGTACCAAAATTTGAAGAAAAAGAATAGTATGACAAATTTAAATGTACAAGCAAATAATCAAAATTTCTGGGAATCAATTTGAATTGTATAAAAATTGCTGAAAAAAGTAGATATAATGCCATAAAGAAAACTTGATCAAAACCCAAATGAATATTATGTTACATGACATTGGGTTGGTCATATTTAATTGAAGCCAATAAACGATTTTGGCGACACCCTACTTCTTCATTTTGACTTCCTGACCTGTTATTAAACTAGTAACCTGTTTCTATTATGAATCAAAGAAGGTATTAAATTTATTTGGGAAGTTTTCCACCTTCATTATATTTTTTTTTAGATTTGTCCTTGCAGCAGTCTCACCTGCTGTAGTAGTACCAAGTCTTCTTAGCCTTGCAGACAGGGGTTATGGTGTGGACAAAGGTATACCAACTCTGGTGATTGCTGCTGCAAGTGTTGATGATGTTATTGCCATCACTGGGTTTGGTGTCATGCTAGGCATAGCATTTTCTACAGGTAAACAATTAAATTGTCTTGCAGCTGGGAAAAGTTGCAAATTTTACTTGATATGTAAATTTTTTACTGATTTTTATTTTTATGAGCCCATGTTAGTGGCAGAGTGAGACATACAAGTCATTTTTCTTGCATCAGCAGCATTGGCATCAACAAGTTGTTAAATGTTTTAACCAATGTTTTAATAGCAGTTACTATGTTACTTTCTCTTGTCCTGGCACTAGTCCACAGTCCAGGCTGAATTACCTCCCTTTTCTTGGCATTTTGTTCCCAGATCAAGGCGAATTTGCATATTCATTTAGTAAGCTGAGGTATATACATAGTTTGATATCTTAGTCACATCCATCATTCAGAGTAATTCCTTGGAACTTGTGAAGTATAACATATGTCTGGATGCTCAATAATTTTGGTAATTCAATTATCTTTTGCCATAATTTCTTTAAATTGTATCCATTTCTGTGTTGCAGTTGACTTTTTATCCTCAGTCCTTACATTTATTTACATTTATCAGTGCCATCTTTTCATTTTGTTGATTCATATACACTATCTAGTAAAGCAGTGCTTATATAAATTTTTCCTCTTGCTGGTACTGGTGTTATGTAGGCATTTATCATCTGCAATTTTGTTCTCATCATTTCTTTGTTTTATTTAATTTTCTTTCAGCATATGACCAGAAGCAGGTGAATGTCATGGCTTCGTGGGGCTTTCACTCCAACTGCTTGACATGTGCTAAGTCCACTCAGTTGGGTAGATGACCATTTTGCACCTTGTGGTCAGATAAAATATGGGTTCTAGCTGAAAGTCACTGCTTCTATAGCATCAAGAAGAAAGGAACCAGTTATTCTATTTTGTTTTTGCTTCTAGACCCTCTCCAGCCTTGAATGGAATCAGTGGGACTTCCAAGTGTATGGGAGTTGCCAGCATGTTGTTCCTGTGAAGAAACAGTGGCACTTCCTGGTGTATGGAAGTTACTTGCACACTGTTTCTGAAAGGGAAGAAACTGGTCAAGATGCCAGTCTCATGTAGGATCAGCTGCACTTTCTTCTCTAAAAGATGTGAACAGCACATGCAAGCAAGTCCAGCTGAAAAGGACAAGGAAGGCATGGTCATCTTTAACTTAATTTTTTTTTAGATCATCAGGTGAATCAAGTTCCTTGGACAGTTACTGCTCAATGCAGTCTTTATCACTTGACTGGACATTGACAATATTTGGCAACAGAAAATATATGCCAGGCATGGACCATCATTCATCTAGTACTGGTCACTGGGCACCAGACTTTATTTAGCAGTAACCACACAGCAAACTAGTCCTTGTCCAACTGGTCCCAAAATTTGGCAGTTTGCCAGTGTGATCAAAGGTCAAGAACAAAGTTGTTGGCATCATGATCGTTTACTGACCTGGATCAAGGAATAGACTGCTTCCAGGGAAAGGGACCTGGTCAACACCACCTCCAATTTCTCCATGTTCCTGTGCAGTCCTTATGGAGTTTGGGTGGACGATGAGTCCGGAATGTCTTCTCATTGTCTCATTGCACCTTGAATGAGTTTCTCATGGCTTCATTGGTTGGGAGACTTTGCAGTTAATATGCTGTCCTTGTCCTTGTTCCCTCCTGTTTCAGTGGAAGTGGAAGAGAACCTGCTTTACCACTTAAATCTCCCACCTGAATTTAGGAGTGTTCCAGTGAGGGATATAAATCATCACCTGGACCCATATTCCTGTAAAGCTGTAGTTATGAAGTTTAAGGCTGAAACCTTGTTTTTTTTTACCATGACTTCACAATCCAGTATCTTTCTGGTATTTTCCTTTGGCCATTTGAGGGAGAAGTGTCCCTCAGCAGCCACTTTCGGAATAGTAAATATACCTTCATACGGATTCCACTATGTAAAGGATTTTATGGGACAGAGTAAGGACCAGTGGAGGATGGCCCTACTGGATGCAGAGTTCTAATCCAAATGCCTTACAGTGGCCTCCCAAGATTATAGGGATGAAGAATACCGGTCGTTGGTCATGGTTCCACATGGCTAAACCAGTTAAGAAGTATACCCAGCCTGAAAGATCTCTGAATCCCCTGCCAAATGCTTTAAACAGGGGTCCTAACAGAAATGCCAGACCCCCTTTAAAGCTTCCTCCCATTTGTAAAATGGAACAGCCAGAAGACCAGGTCATAAAGTCTAGACTCCTTCAGCCTCCCAAAAGAGGCAGGCAGTTGACCTTAGGGAGTTGCACCCCCTTCTGCTAAGTCCCTTATTCCTTAAAACTTTTCTCAGTAGGTACCAGACTAAAACTGTCTTTATAGGCCTGGTCAGACCTGATGGATGATGCATGAATCCTTATCATGAACAGATGGTTGATTGCACAGGTCATGCATTAGATTGGTAATTTGAAGTTGACTTCTATTGACATGTCATGTCTTGGTTCAAAAAGTATTATGCTGTGAATTAAATCTGCCAGATGTTGCAATAAAACATGTACTTATAATTATATGTTGAATCAGATGTCATTTTCTGGTTTTACATGGTTTCTACATTATAATTTTGATTGTCATCAGTGACCAGTTGATCAATTTCACTCACCAGGTCTCTGAATCTAATCCCAGATACAACCATTTTAATTGCAAGTTGAAGCAGTATGACAGCAACAAAAAAATTCCAACAACAATTTTAAAATTCCAGTTTTAGGAAAATTAAAATTAGTACTCAAAATTATATTCCCATATTCAGGTTTGTACATGGTTTAAATATTTTCCAGTTTAACAAAATAAGTTATTCTGTTTCAGGTGGACTGGCCTGGTCCATTGTTAAAGGTCCGCTGGAGGCAGTTTGTGGTGTCTTCTATGGCATCATAGTGGGATTAATAATATGGTACCTGCCTTCAAAAGACTCTGTGAGTAAAACTGTCATTTTTGGACTTTTCATCATTTCAATTCCCATGCAATGTAGGGTACAAAAGGTCATCTTGTACATTTGCTTCAAACTTCAAACTTGCTTGAATTATTGATCATGTTTTATTTGTGAAATTTAATATAAAAAGCACAGGAGATATTACAAGTTGCAATGAAAAAACAAAAACATTACAGTACCAAATTATTAAATTTAGTAAAATATGCATCAGTTTTAATTCTGGATTCACTGTTGCTTCAGTGTTATTATCTTCCTTCCATGATTAACTGGTTTCCTCTCCAACTAGTTCTTTATATCACTTTTCATTTAGAACACTATACTATAAAATTTCACGAAACTGCAATTTTATTGCTATCTTCTGTTTTTAAAAATGACTTATTAATAAATAATAAGCTGTTGTAGTATATCAGAAATAAGTAACATTTAATTGACAGACTTTTCTAGTAAAGTTGTTAATGTTTTATTTGATCAGGTCCACAAATAAGTCATGGAAGATGATAAAAAAGAGATAATTGTTGTTGCTAGTGTGACATAGGTTTCATATATTTTGTTTCTTAAGGCATGATTTGCTGACACACCAAAACACACTAAAGTTAAAATGCAGGTGGAATGAGTAGCCATAGACAGTCATTCAGCTATAGGGGTTTGATAAGTCCAAGAGATTAACTTTCCTCTTTTGCTGTGTTTTTTGTGGTTATCAGTGTTTAAACAATGTGGGACAACATAATGACCCAGCAAACTTAGTTGGCATGGTTTGGTGGTTTAGAGCACAGCAAAACAAGTTTGGTTTTTTTTTTAATAAATGAGACCTAGTGATCTTTGAATTTTATCTAGTTCTGGTGTTTATTTAGAGCTTTTGTGAATAAACAAATCAAAGATAAATTGATATAATAATATTTGGGATGGTATAGGCCTAGTGGCTGAGTGTTAGAGTATGTAGAGATAAGTCTTTTGACTTTTGGACATATTTGGCAAATTCCATGATTTAGGTTATGTCTATATTACACCTGAGAATAAAAGCTTTGTAGGAAAGTGCAGCTTATACACTTATTACCCCTACCCTGTTTGTAGTTCTGTTTACTCCCAACATGATAAACGGTCACTACATTGCTTTATTCAGTGTAAAAAAAACTTTTACATAGCAACTTTTTGAGCAATATTACTTGTCTTACTAGAATCATCTTTGCTAGCCAAGGTTCAGATATGATAATCCTGTCTACATCTTGGCATATTAAGCAGATATGTCCATGCTTCAGGTTTGGGAATCTCATTGAATGCAGCAGCAAGCCACCACACATTCAATCAAAATTATGTAGTTCAAATTTGAACACTGTACCAACATGATCAAGACAAGGGGAGTGCACAACTTGAATGGACTGATAAATAAGCAATTTTCCACTGCTAGTCCCTGTTTGTATCTTTCACTCAGATACTCCTGCAATGGCTTCCTGCAATGGCTTCCCTCTGGTAGATAGAGATACTTTTGATGTTAAAACTTGCAAAGTATCTTTTTTAAGTCCAAATGCACCAATGTTACACAATATTGGTAAGTTGTTAGTACATACTAAGGAAGGCAGCTCATGAATTCATGTATGTGTCTCTTGGCCAAAACACTGAAATATCGGTTTGGAAAGCTAAGGTGTAGATAGGGTTATCATATCAGAACTTTGGCTAGTGAAGATGTACTAGATTCTGTTAACAGCAGTGTTGTCCTTAGGTCATAATTTATATTGGACAATGTGTTCCTCTAAATTTTTTCTTTGGAGAGGGGTTTGTGGGTACATTTATAATTGTATAACAGTATTCATCTATTTTATTTTGTTTTTATTAGTATACATATTTCTTTAATCAGACTTACTTGTAACAATGCATAGATCAGGCTCAGTTTTATTTTTAAATGCCAGGGAGATTTTAAAATATTTTAAAATATGTCTTGATCAATTTTAAATCAGTAGAGTAATTTGAGTTATCTGCAGAAATTTTCTTCCTCAGAAGAGTATATTGGCTTTACTGTATCTGAAATACTTTTGCAGTCATTGACCAGTTACCAATGTACAAATATGGTAATTGAACCTCTAAAACTAAAACTTTACTAGTTTAGTGATTCATTACTTGACTGTGTCACAGTACTGGGTTTGTTATGAAATGATTGGTGGGGTGATACAGTGAGGTGAATTATGTAATTGGTGGTGGGGTGGTATAGTGAGGTAAATTTATGAAATGGATGGTGTGGTGGTATAGTGAGGTGAATCTATGAAATTGGTGGTGTATGGTATAGTAAGGTGAATTTATGTTGTTGTTGTGCATCTTAACGCCATTATTCAGCACATGATAGTCAATATATGGTGGCCAGTATTAATGGTGGAGGAAGAAACTGGGAAATCTGCAGAAAGAACCACTGACCCACGAGAAGTAACTGGCAAGCTTTCACACATATCCACATTCACCGAATCTTAGACTCAAACTCACGAGGACAGGTGAGATGGCAGTGATCCTTAACTGACATCGCTTTAGACCACTCAGGGCCTCTTCCTAGAATGGAGATGGTTAAAGTGGATGATTAATACGGAAGTTGCAATATTCCCAAGTTCCGGTCTATTTAGACCACTTAGCCACTTGGGGCCCCTGGTGAATTTATGAAATGGGTGGTATAGTGAAAAAGGAGTGTGATCTTCTAAGCACAGGTGCATGTTCAGTATGTCATAAAGTAAACTTTTCATTTCCTGCATAAGCAACATAAATTATATGTCATTGTGTCGTACCAAAATGATACATTTTAACTATTGGCTTTACCACTTAGTAAAATATCACATCTTTTGCAAAACATGATGAAATATATCTGATATTTACACAGGTAAAGCAGATATCAGTATATAGTTCAAATCATGGATCTTTGTCCATGTCAGTATGGGGAAACTGTGCAGCATCTAACATAGACAGGATTTATTGACACCAAAAATGGGCAGCATATTTTATTTTCTATGCATCTCCTAACCATTCATCAGATTTGTTGAATTAAATTTAAGAAAAATTCATCAGAAGTCAAGTCTTGTGTGTAAGTGCCTGAATGGAATTACACCAAAATCAGAGTATCTGTTGAGATCAACAGATGATGGTAAATTTTATTAAGGTCAACCCCAAACTGGAAAATTCAAGAAAAGTTTCTAGTACTCCAATGCAGTTATATAGCATTAACTTTCCCCCCACATGTAAATATGGCTGAAAATATGAATGAATTCAAAAATTATTTTTTAAAAGATACATGCCTCAGGAAATTAAAAAATTTATCTAAGCTGGATTTCAGTTTAAGCATGTGATTTATGTTGAATGCCTTAAAGTAATTAATTTGGAGTGTCAATTATGCCTTGTTTTCCATGATACAAATTATCCTTGATGCTAAGTTTTATTAGGGCTGTTTCAGTAAAACATACATGGGCCCCAAGGAAAGCACTTTCATTATGGTGTAGTCACCCAGGGATGCAATTAAGAATTTGTTATCGTGGATGACTATGCTGTATCTGTTTAAGAAATTGCTTTCTTGTTTCTTACCTCATCTCAGTGTATAATATCCATTTCTGTCTCAAGCAATAAAAACTCTTGATCAGCTAGCATGCATGTTGGAATTTTCATGGATTTAATCAAAATGTAAATTAAAGAAAATGACACTCTGACTCACAACTTCCTATTAAAAAAAATTACACATTCTCTTGTAACTACCAACTAATAAGATCAGCAATGGTTGGGTGCTAAATAAAATATATACATATTCTTGCTGGTCCTACCCAGAATTCCAGATGAGAAACTTGGGTATCAGTACTAAGATGGATTAAACCTGGCAATTAGATGAAAAGTGTAATATTTATGAATATGAATAGAATTTAGATAATATTTAGTGTTTTTTGTCTGATTTGATGAGAAGTGTAATATTTATGAACATGAATAGAATTTAGATATTATTTTTTTGGTTGATCACACTGGAAGTACATTTTAAAAAATACATGCATATCAAGTTCTAATCTCAGAAATAATAGACTAGTTTTTATGTTTGATTTCAGAATTGAGTTATGGAGTGTAAAATTTAATAACCTGGTTGTTTGCTTGACAAAGTGTATACAATTTTGATCTACCATCATCATGGTCCAATTTAACTTGTATATAATTGATGAAACATCATGTGTACTTAAAACAGAACTGAGATTCACCAGAATAAATGCAGGGGCACCAAGTGGCCAATTGGTCTAAAGTGCTGACTGTTACAGATAACTGCCATCTCACCTCTGTCTTCGTGAGTTTGAGTCCATGCTCGGCTAACATGGGCAAGTGAGAAAGCCTGCCAGTAGTTTCTCGTGGGTTGGTGGTTCTTACTGGGGTTTTCCAGGGTTCTTCCACCACCATTAATACTAGCTGCCATGTATAGCATATCTTGTGCTGAAAAATGGCATTAAATCCCATAATAATAACAACTAACAGAACAAATACAGTTTTTTAAATTGAAGCTCAGGCATAGCCCAGACAGGTATCAGTCCACAGGGCAAGAATTAGATGACCTGCACTATTTCTTGACTGAGTACTTGTGTAACCAAGACTGATTCTGGAACTACCCTAATCCTTGCCAAAATTAGACTGCTGGGTAACTCACTGATTGACTTCATTCTAGTAACAGATCTTTGAGGCTGTTTTCACTAATAAATTTCACTAAGTCAAGAAGCAATGTATGGTATATTTCACTTACAACATAATTGATTTTAATGAAATATCCCTTTTTATGAAGTACTTTCTGTTAATCTCTCAGTTTAATTCCATTGTTTAAGCTCCACATGTAATTAAATCATATGTTACAAAGTAAAGTTCTGTCACATTACAGACTTTACAGCTTGAAGTATTTCTTCAGTTGCTCAATTTGGTCGTATTGTTTTTTTTGAACAATAAGATTAGTTTTTGTTGCATTTCCTTGTTTCCAAGACTCACTTTCAAGATGGATTCTCTGAGCAGAAACAGAATTGTATTAATCTCATTGGTTTTTTTTACATTGTAGCTACAGTTTATATAATCACAAAAAAGTACATGGGAAACAATTTTTAACTCCTCATACCAACAGAGACCAAAGAAATACAATAATATTTATGATTGTAGTTCAATTGTAAATTAGTTTTTTTGACCAGTGGTAGAAATATTAGTATTTAAATAACAACACCATTGGCATGGGCTTTTATAATTGGAGCTGTAACTATGCATTGATTTATTGAGTCCCTATTGGTCAGATCATGATAGTGAACTTGGGCATTTAATGTGTTATAATTTATTTTGTAAATTATCTGATACTTCTTCACCCAAACAATAAATGCTTGAACAATGTGCTTAAGGTAAATACCAAATGTATATTTTGTGCTTGCTCAGTTTTTAAGATATAGCAAACTACAGCAAATTACATACCTATGTATTGAAGCAGATTTCACTACATGTACATTTTCTTTTTCAGGGTCATGTCACATTCTACCGCATCTTGCTACTCTTTGGGTTTGGCTTTACAGCAACATTTGGAAGTGATCTGATCACACTTCCTGGAGCAGGGCCCCTTGGTTGCTTAACAATGGCATTCATGGCAGCTTTCAAATGGAGAAAGGATGCTGATGGGAATGGCGAGGTTACATTCTTTATTAACATTTTAATGGATGTTGACATAAATAGGTTGGTGGGATTTATTAGACAGGTGCTAGTCCAATAATGACATTCTATAACCCAAGACTGCCATACTTTTGCAATAACAAATGTGATGAACCAAATTTCTCCAGTTGTTTTTCTGGTTTTCGTCACTCTGCTTTTGAGATGATCCTGCTATTTCTAATAATAAACTTCACATTTAGATCTATTTGTGAAAGTTTTGATTAATTTTTTTCCCCTCAGGCAAGACTGGCTAAAGGCAAAATTATTGTGTTTGTAAACTTTGTATTTTGCGCCAATCTGCAGTTCAAGTAAAAAAGCTACATGTATTGTCTATATTTTTCAATATTTTAATTTGCTTTATGAAATGAAAACAAATTATGAAGGTACACCTTTCCCACCTTGGATGGTTGATTTTGGTGCTCTTTTGGTTGTGGCACCCTTTACAAGGACACATATTGCCTTCCCTCTGAGGCCAGCTGTGATAGAAGGGAGCATTCATTTATCATTTATTGCTATCAACAGTAGCCTGCCTGCTTGATGTACACATGAGACCCCTTGACTGTTAGTATGTGACATCAAATAGTATGCAGTTTTATCATTATAAACAAATGGACAATTTGAATTTATTTGATTGCAAAAAAGTTCAGGGAATATCTCTTGATAAATAAATTACCAACAAAACTTATAAAAATGACTAAATTTCCAACACAACAAATAACTCAATTACAGACACAACCATTAAAATAGAAGCAAAGATTATATTAATAACCTAAACTATTGACAAATTTTTATCTCTCTGAGGTTCTGTTTCTATTTATCTAACTATTCATCCATCCACACATTTATCCTGAAATCAGTCACACAGCTGTGTTATGCTGCTGGATCCAATAGTTCACATTGTGGCTGTAAGGCAGGCCCACTTATGTAGCTACCTACTTACTTACTTTCCTATAATTTTGAGCTCATCGGTTACCAATTGCATATTTTCAGAATGCAGTATCTGATATTGTAGCTGTGATGTGGATGATAATGCAGCCTTTATTGTTTGGTCTAATAGGGTCCGCAGTAGATGTATCTACAGTTGATGGCAGTACAGTAGGTATGTGTCTTTTTATATTGTCATGCATTTGATACAAAATAGAGGCAGTGATAAGAAGGTCTTGAAGTTTTTGTTGATCTTTTTCTTGTTTTCATTAGGAGAGGGCATGATGTAGGTATTCATATGGAGGCAGTGGCAGCATTAGCAATTTGAACTTAGTCCTAATTTAGATCACAGTTTTGTTGACATCGTAAGAGAGTGTTAAAAACAATTTTTAAACAGATCATTTGCAAATAATTAGCTTCCATTGTTGTCTGTAAACTTTTTAAGGAGGGTGCTTGTATTAACATTTATCTGAATGCTATTTAGACAGTAATCTGTACATGTCTTTGAAATTTGCTGATTTTACATCAAGGTGAATTAGTTTCATTTATGTCTGGGTCAATGAAGTCACAGTTGAAGGGACATAACCAGTGATAAATTGTTGTTAGAACCAGGTCACCTGTTGGCTGTAGTACTAGTTTATATAAATGAATTTCCATTGGGCATTTCACATGCAGTTACTAGGAGACACATGCAATTACTAGGGAACACGTAAAGTTACTAGGGGACACATGCAGTTACTAGGGGATTCATTGTAGATCAAATGTGATCTGAAAGTTGCAAGATCAGGGATCAAGATACAGCTGTATCGGGCATATAATATTTATAAAAATTGATCTCTCTTCATTAACATGGATTTGACCTGTTCAGCATTGTATAGTCCAACGAGTTTTATGCTCTTTCACATTGTCATAGTGTCTGATGTTCTAATGAATTAAAATAATGAAAAGACATGTATAGGAATATCACAGCTATACCTTGTAATTAAGGAGATTCTTTTATCTGATGTTGTACCTATACTTGAAATCGTAAGTGGAAGTTCTTGACAAAACAAGAGTCCCAGGAAGATACTGTTGCTGAACTTAAAAAAGAATTTACAGAAATCCAGACAATTTCTTCTTTTCAGCTGGTGCATATGGAAACCATCTGATATTCTTGAAAGAAAAGATGATTTTCAAGATGGATTTGCACCATTTTCAATTACGACCAGCCAGTATATAAGAAGTTTTTAGTGAAAACTCAGTGAGGAGTATTAGTATTAATAAAAAGATTTCCAAGATGACCATTCTGGTAGCAATAATTGTGTAAAATAATCAGCACCATTTTCATTTGGGATCAATTAAATATCGCAAGAAGTTTTTGGGGATAAAAACCATATGTCAGTATGACTTTCCATTTGGGAGGAGTAGTGCTTATAAGAATTTCAAGATGGCTGGCATGGCAGACATATAGAATGTCAGATTGACATCATTTTCATTCATGCCTAGTAGACATCATAAGAAGATTTATGATGAAAAACCCCATTTTGTTATGATTATCCATTCAGGATGTATAGTGGTACCAAGATTTTCAAGATGCTAAAGGTGTCAGATAAGCATTCATCTTCATCGTAAGAAGATTTTTTAGGAAAATCCCATATTAATATGACTTTATGTCATTTAGATGTGATGCGATTTTCAAGATGCTGCCTTTGTGGCCAATTTGGCAATCAGGTTGGCATTGGCCAATTTGGCAGTCAGGTTAGCAGTGGTCAATTTGGCACTCAGGTTGGCAGTGGTCAATTTGGCACTCAGGTTGGCAGTGGCCAGTTTGGCACTCAGGTTGGCAGTGGTCAATTTGGCATTCAGGTTGGCATTATTTTTGTTTAGTGCTAACTACACCTTGGGATTAAGGTGCATGTAAATGGGCATTGCTCCTGATATTGTTAGAATGAATAGTGATAACAAACTTGTGCTTGTCAATGGAGGAGTGACAGATTGATGGACAATTAAAAGTAAACCAATCTATCACACATGGACAACTCACAAAATGGTAAGACCCAGAATTATTGCAAAATTATCTCAATGTAATTCCTGAAAACTTAACAAGTGTTGTGTAGTATTCTGATGTACAATAGTTATTTTCTTCAGTGCCATTTACACAGTATTGAGTATTGATAGACAACAATCAACAGCCATCCCATAATCTCTTCTGGTCTGTTACCAGTAGAGCTAAAATACATTGAAGATGTCTAAGGATTTTTAGCAGATAAACAAAAATATTTTTTTTTTGTGTAAAGATTGTATTGTTAAAAGTAGCAAAGTCACAAATCACAATTCAAAATGTTTCCACATCATGAGTGAAATATTTCTTTTATCTACTTATAAAAATCATTTATTTTCTTTTTATTATAGTTGTTTTAGGGAAAAAATCATCAATTTGCATAGCTCGGAAAAATTAATTATAAATAATTTAATTCTTGAAGCCTATTTTTTATTGTTTGGAGTTCATTTTTAGACCTGTATCATGTGTCCTTTGCATATAGCACTACTGACCCAGTGGCACCTCATTTCAGTCACCACCTAACATTCCAAGCCAACAGAATTTTGTGACTCAGTGGTAAGATAGTCTATAATTTTTTGTCAGGAATTCATCATCTGGAGAGGTTCCAAACTGAAGATTACTCTTTGTATGGGTAATACCTTTGGCAGGTATATGGGAGAAAGAACAAAATTATGCTAGCAAGAGCAGGTAAAGGGGTGAGATACTCAACATATGCCTCCTTGGGATTTAATCAGACATGATGATGATGAAGAAAAAGAACTATACCATATACATATAAAATATGTAAATGATTAAAAGTAAACCAATCTATCACACATGGACAACTCACAAAATGGTAAGGCCCAGAATTATTGCAAAAGTATCTCAATGTAATTCCTGAAAACTTAACAAGTGTTGTGTAGTATTCTGATGTACAATAGTTATTTTCTTCAGTGCCATTTACACAGTATTGAGTAACTTATTGCACCCAAAAATGTTGCAGTTGACTCCAAGAGAGTTGTTTGAGGAGTGAACAGTGGTAACAGAGAACTTGTTAATAGAAATTGGTTGGTGCATATTAGGCATGTGCAGTGCAAGCAACATGCAGACACTGCTCACCATACAAACAACAAAACAACATGGACATCACTGTACTGAGTATCTCACACCAAAATACTAAATGCAAGCAAACAATAACATTGGTTTATAAAAGGATGCCAGCATGCCTATATGGAGTGGGCTAAACTGTTACCCATTTCACAACTCTCAGCAGCAAATGGAATCCAGAGGAGAAATCGTTTCATATCAAACTTTGTGTGGAGTAATTTCTCACCATGCTGGAAAGCCTAATGGTGGTGTCCTACTTTATTAAAAAAGGTGAGAGACCAAATTACCTGACGTGTATGTTATGGACTTCCTATACTGGTATTCCAGTTAACAGTCCAAATCACATTCACATCAATGTCTAAGCTGATTCATGGTCATGATGACACCATATTCTCTAGACAGAGTCAACCACTCTTCTCAATCCAATAGATTTGCACTCTTTGGAGGCAGCTTACGAAAGATCTTTTTGTAACAAGGTGGTTCCATAATTGCCAACCTTTGTCCTGGATCCAGAAGACTGGACTGTGGACACAATTTGGGCCAGTTATGACAGGTTTTAGGTCACTGCCTTTCCTTCTACTTTACTGGTACCTAAAATAATACCAAACTTGAGTGGACAGAACTGAAAGGTGATTCTGATTCAAAGCTATTCTCATGTTGATTAAATCCTGGGTGAGCTATCTGTTTGATCTAGCAAAAGTCATACCAAGAGAATCCCAGTAAAGTACAGCCTGCTCAGACATCCCCAGTTTCATGTGTTTCTTTCCAGCCCATGCACACGTCTCTTTCATATTTGGTTCTTGTTAGAGCCTTGCATAGATAGAAATTTATATTTATATTATTTTTGGATGATTTTTGTATGCAGCACAGGATTTTTTAAACTTTACAATTAACTACTTTCCTTGCAGATAAACAGCAATGACATAACATTTTGGCATTAATAGCAATAAAATTCATGACAAAACAAGGTTGACATTTGATCATGAGATATACACATGAAATGACTTTTCTGCAGCAAACTGTCAAAACCCATTATAGAATCAATGTCTAAATTCTTGCAATTTTGTTTGTTTGGTTTGGATAGCAAACAAAGAATTTTTAAGACTGGTTTTACTTTTCAGTTACTTAAATATTTCAGAATTAAAGGCTATTTGAATATCATTTGCTAGATGTTTAATTCCTGTGTTGAAAGTTTCACTAGAGTGTCACCAGCTTAAAACAAATTCAGATTCACTAAGTATTTAGGATACAGATGAATATTAAATTTGAAATCCAACTAATTATAATTTTTTTTTTTTTTTTAGTATTCCTAATGAAACTTGATTTTAACAAAAAGCATTTACATATCAAATGAAGTTTATTAAATGTAGGTTCCAGTGATTATTAAATTTTTATATTGAATAAATTTTCTCCATTTTATTTCATAATTTCAGGTTTGGGCTTGGCCACTCTATTCATTAGTCTGGTCTTCCGTCTTATTGTATCATTCCTAGCAGTATTTGGAACTCCACTGAATCTTAAGGAGAAACTATTCATTCCATTTGCCTGGATGCCAAAAGCTACAGTTCAGGTGAAGCTCTTGGAGAACTAACATTAGTTTTCTTTGATGCAATTCAAAATTTTATCAGGCTGCCATACTGACATTTAACTAGTTTTTTTTTATGCTGTTAATAATCACTAATACAGTTAAAGTTTTGATTACAGTTTTTATTTTTAATGAGCCACCATTCATGTGTTGGCAAGTACAGTTTTTAATGACCCACCATCATTCATGTGTTGGGGAGTACAGTTTTTAATGATATGCCATTTATGTGTTGGGGAGTAGTTCTTAATGACCCACCTTTCATGTGTTGGGGAGTAAAGTTGTACTTTGTCTCTGTGCATCAGTTCAAGATCTGTTTCAGATAGTGTCTTGGGGAGTGCAGTGAGGCATACAGTTTTACTTTGCATTTTGAATAGGTCAGTGTCTCAGGCACTGTCTGGGGCATGACATTTGCATCTGTCACTGCATTTAGTTAAGTTTTGAGTATAGGTCAGTATTTGTGGCACTGTCAGGGGCTTACATCTGTCTGTCACTGCATTTAGTTAAGTTTTGAGTATAGGTCAGTGTCTGTGACACTGTCTGGGGGCATTTATCTGTCTGTCACTGCATTTAGTTAAGTTTTGAGTATAGGTCAGTGTTTGTGGCACTGTCTGGGGGCATACATCTGTTTGTCACTGCATTTAGTTAAGTTTTGAATATAGGTCAGTGTCTGTGGCACTGTCTGGGGGCATACATCTGTCTGTCACTGCATTTAGTTAAGTTTTGAGTATAGGTCAGTGTCTGTGACACTGTCTGGGGGCATTTATCTGTCTGTCACTGCATTTAGTTAAGTTTTGAGTATAGGTCAGTGTTTGTGGCACTGTCTGGGGGCATACATCTGTTTGTCACTGCATTTAGTTAAGTTTTGAATATAGGTCAGTGTCTGTGGCACTGTCTGGGGGCATACATCTGTCTGTCACTGCATTTAGTTAAGTTTTGAGTATAGGTCAGTGTCTGTGACACTGTCTGGGGGCATTTATCTGTCTGTCACTGCATTTAGTTAAGTTTTGAGTATAGGTCAGTGTTTGTGGCACTGTCTGGGGGCATACATCTGTTTGTCACTGCATTTAGTTAAGTTTTGAATATAGGTCAGTGTCTGTGGCACTGTCTGGGGGCATACATCTGTCTGTCACTGCATTTAGTTAAGTTTTGAGTATAGGTCAGTGTTTGTGGCACTGTCTGGGGGCATACATCTGTTTGTCACTGCATTTAGTTAAGTTTTGAATATAGGTCGGTGTCTGTGGCACTGTCTGGGGGCATACATCTGTCTGTCACTGCATTTAGTTAAGTTTTGAGTATAGGTCAGTATCTGTGGCACAGTCTGGGGGCATACAGTCTTATCCTTGTCTGTCTATGCATTTATGTTTAGCATATAGTTCGGAGTCTCAGGTATTGTGTTGGGGGTTGAAGGTTTAGCCTTGTTTGTCCCAACATCTAGTTAAGGTTTGTATGTAGGTCAATGTCATGGCCACTGTAAATGATCATTTGAAAACATTTCCAGTATCCAGATTGTGTTCCCTGAACACATTTCCAGTGTCCAGACTGTAATCATAAAAGTAATTCCTCTACATATTGTTTATTAGTTTGATTGTTGGTGAAATATAACCGTATTACTCTTTGTGAAAAATGGGCACATAGGCATACAATCCAACCATTATGCTTTTGGCATAATCATTACGCTTTTTTTCACTAAATTACGCCTTATGTATAACTGTATTTGGATTATGCTTTTTTGGTATATCCCCCTTCCAAATAATTAATAATTTGTTTTCTCATTTTTATTAACATCCCACTAATCACACAGAACGTATTCTAGAAAAGACAGCTTCTGTGTAACTATGACATAGAAGTACACTTGTCTGTAGACTGTGACCTTCCTAAGTGTTATGTTCTATTTATAGTAGCTGCCCAATTTCCAAGAAGACCTATGTTTCTATTTATAGCAGATGTCTAGCTTAGGACAGAACAGACAGGTTTTCTAATTTTTAGTCATTGCTCACATATTCTTTGTTAAAACTAATGTGAGGTACAGAACCATTCTGCAGGAATTTGGCAGTAAAAGTTGTCCTATTTATTCAAGTCGATGCATATGTTACAGTAAAAATGTTTCTCAAATGATTTCACAGATAGATTAGAAAGAAGAAAAAAAAATGGAAAAAAAATTACTCCGAGATGAATACATGAATAACACCATACAGTGTCATTCTAGGGTAGCTTCACACCCATTGCAGGCTGTGTGGAAAAGATTTTAATCTTGGTCATAGTGTAAAACAAAGACACCTTGAATTAACTTGTTTTACTAACTCCATTACTAAGGTAACTTCCTTTTTACAGCAGAGCTAAATTGTGGAAACGAATTTGATAAATGCAGGGGCGTTATTTACAGAGCACTTAATAGAACACAGACTACAACTAGTGGTAGAAATCAACTTTGGTCCTTTGTTCTAACGGATGCTTCCTGACGCCAAAATTGTGGAAAAAATAAATATTTGTTTTGTACATATGCACATTGAATTTTATTGTTATATGTGGATTACACTTGTTTTACTCAGATTACTCCTTCTGTCCACTTGGATTACACTTTTTCCTTGCCAGGGGTTGGCATGTATGCATAAGTTCATTGAGCTAACAACCACTATGGTTCAGCAAGATATTAAGTGATAGCATCACAGTGAGTATTTTGCAGCACCATGGTTCATGTAGCTAAGAAGTGAAGACCTAACAATGCGTATTTTGCAACACTGTGGTTCACTGAGGTAACAGGTGGTGGCATAACAATTAGTATGTCACAGCACTATGGCTTGCTGAGGCTACAATTGATGGCATAACAATATTTATTTCAAAGCTGGCTCATGGAAGTAGCATTTGATGGCATAACAATCGGTATTCACAGCACTATGGTAAACTGAGGTAACAAGTGATGGCATGAAAGTAATCCAATAATGTAACAGCAGTTGCCCAGTTAATATTAATCTACCAACAGAGAACATCCTTAAAACAAACAACATTGAGCAACATGTCAGAATTAATTTCCATCTTTTTCATATTTTAAGAGTAGTGTGTTATGTTTTATAGGACTCATAAAATCATCAAGTTTAAAAATCAGTTACTGCATGAACGGCCATAGTGAAGCAAAGGTCATTCAAGCATAGTGTGTAATCAATTTTCAAACTGTAATCCAGTAAAATCTGAAGTTTAATTTTTATAATTATAAAAAATTGTCATCAATTTCAAGAGATAAATAACAAAAAGTGCTGCCTTTTGTCAGAGCAGGATGGTGAAGTCCTGCCAGCTTTAATGGACTGAAAAGAGTTCTGTAAAAGCTGGCTGAGACTGTCTATCCTTCCTTACAGTCCCCTGTCTTCTTTGACCTATAAAATCTGGCAGTGGAAGAGGTTGAGATTACCAGCCTTCCTCTGAACTGGAGTTCAGCAAGGCATTATTGACAGGTAATTATAATGTAGATTGGAGAGCAGGGTAAACAGAGATATTAAGAAAAAGAGGATAAAAGCAAATTACATTGAGATGTATTATGCCTAGAGCCATGTGTGGGGCACAAAACTTTCTTGCAAAGAATATTTGATAATGGTGTAACTCACACACATCTAACATATCCTACTAAATCTGGAGACCACATCAGATCATTGAACAATTTCTCTAAATATGACATGGATGGGGCACACAAATTATACTGCTGTTGTGGAGGTGTTAACAAGTGTACATTAAATTGGTCAGGTGCTTTCTGTTCCTGAATTTTGGTCTGAAAACAAAACTTCTGACACTTCAACAATTTACATGAGCCCATTACAATTTATATAAGATTGATCCATAGGAAGTTGTTGTCTTCAAACAGCCTTGACATTTCATTGTAGGTAGGCTCAGAGTCTGATTTTGTCAGTCAATCTCTAGTAATCAATCATTATCTTTTCACAATGTTCATCATAGAATGGAACCAGAAATTTGAGGACTTCTTAAATGATTATTACTAGTGCTTTTGTTCATTTTCAGTAAATAGGGATACTTCAGGAAGTTGTCTCAACAGTATTTGTTGAAATCTTTCTTAAAGACCATGTGTCATTTTATAAGACATGGGTGTCTTCAATATGAAGCTCTAACAGGATTGTTTGTGACATGTGGCAAGGCTTTTGCCATATATACCAATACTGGAGCATGGAATTCTGCAATCACACCTTGCACCATTGCCTATAAAACAAATCTATATTTGTTGAAACCATGTTTTAAAAACAGAATTTAATTAAGATGAGACTTTTATTATAATGATATTTAGAATTTTGCCATGTTAGAAAACTTCAAACATAAGACACAAATACAAACTTCATCATTTGAAATTCAGTCACACAAAGGAACTAGGTAAGGAGTTGTGCAGTTACAGAAGAGTGTTACCGATGTGCTTCAGGTTCATCATCAAACTGTTTTGACAGCTTGTCAGTGCTGAAGTTGTGTCTTTCTGCTTCAGTGACACATGTTTGGTTGATTTTCAAAACTACTGAACCATGGTTGCCATAATTAATTTGCTTTGTGCACAATTTACAGAGTGCCTGTCCAGCTAAATCACATCTCAAAATAGCATCACTGATTTTAACTGTCACAGATTCATTTAACCAGTCATCAATTCAAAGCAATGCTCAGGGTATTTGAACAAGAATTTATTTTTCACATCTTCATAAATATAATTCACTATAATTTCCAAATACTCATTTTCCTCTTGAATTTTCTTCAGTTTATTTTTCAGCCACCATTAATTTTTCTCAGACAGAGCATTTAAAAAGACTTATTTTATTAGTTTAAGATTTAGTTCATGTATGTTCATTGGTTAATCACAACTGTGATATATCAGCCTTTTACAGCAAGGAAACGTTTGCAGAATGTGGCTAATTCATTGATTAACTTTATCAATATTGATTATTTAAATTAATCTCTCTCCCCATTCCCAAAATTTACTGTTAAATGTTTGCTGATGACATTAAACCCATGGATCTGAGGAAAATTATACTTACCTGTCAGTATTGCAAGATTCCACCTCCCATCCCACATTGATGTCCTAAGTGTGTCTGGATATCAGTAGTATGATTTCAGCCAATCTTAAAAAGTTTGTTACCAAAGCTTGGTAAAATTGTAAATTTTGTTTTAAATTCCATGATCATCATTTGAAAATTCTAATACAGGATCCATTAAGATGCTATTGTTAACTGAAAGTTGCCATTAAAAGAAAGTAGGTTCTTTTCCCAAATTAAATAAAGATGTGTAACTGGTTGTACTTTGAGTGAGTGAGGCAAGGACATATAACACTCCTTGTGTACATTTCTATATTCAAGGGAGTCATTGAAGCTTAGTGAGTTGAGCATCAGACTGGTAATCCAAGGGTCACAGATTTGATATGCACCCAGGCCAGCCATGCAGGTCAGCTGCCTCATTTTGTTCTTGGAAAGGCGCTAGTTCCCATTTTCTTTATCTATTTGGCTTGCAATTTTTGATGGTTTGTTTTGAGGCATATATTATGGTCATCATCTGAAGATGAGCATATTGATAAGGCATTGTAATGTAGGCTGCATTTATACGATAGTATTGATAAGGCACTGTAATGTAGGCTGCATTTATAGGATAGTATTGATAAGGCATTGTAATGTAGGCTGCATTTATAGGATAGTATTGATAAGGCACTGTAATATAGACTGCAATTATTGGATAGTATTGATAAGGCATTGTAATGTAGGCTGCATTTATAGGATAATATTGATAAGGCACTGTAATGAAGGCTGCATTTATAGGATAGTATTGATAAGGCATTGTAATGTAGGCTGCATTTATAGGATAGTATTGATAAGGCACTGTAATGTAGGCTGCATTTATAAGATAGTTTTGATAAGGCATTGTAATGTAGGCTGCATTTATAGGATAGTATTGATAAGGCACTGTAATGTAGGCTGCATTTATAAGATAGTTTTGATAAGGCACTGTAATGTAGGCTGCAATTATAGGATAGTATTGATAAGACACTGTAATAAAGATTGCAATTATAGGATAGTATTGATAAGTCACTGTAATGTAGGCTGCAATTATAGGATAGTATTGATAAGGCACTGTAATGTAGGCTGCATTTATAGGATAGTAATAATAAGGCACTGTAATGTAGGCTGCATTTATAGGATAGTATTGATAAGGCACTGTAATGTAGGCTGCAATTATAGGATAGTATTGATAAGGCACTGTAATGTAGGCTGCATTTATAGGATAGTATTGATAAGGCACTGTCATGTAGGCTGCAATTATAGGATAGTATTGATAAGGCACTGTAATGTAGGCTGCAATTATAGGATAGTATTGATAAGGCACTGTAATATAGACTGCAATTATAGGATAGTATTGATAAGGCACTGTAATGTAGGCTGCATTTATAGGATAGTATTGATAAGGCACTGTAATATAGGCTGCAATTAAAGGATATTATTGATAAGGCACTGTAATGTAGGCTGCAATTATAGGATAGTATTGATAAGGCACTGTAATCTAGACTGCAATTATAGGATAGTATTGATAAGGCACTGTAATATTAGGCTGCAATTATAGGATAGTATTGATAAGGCATTGTAATGTAGGCTGCAATTATAGGATAGTATTGATAAGGCACTGTAATGTAGGCTGCAATTATAGGATAGTATTGATAAGGCACTGTAATATTAGGCTGCAATTATAGGATAGTATTGATAAGGCACTGTAATGTAGGCTGCAATTATAGGATAGTATTGATAAGGCACTGTAATATTAGGCTGCAATTATAGGATAGTATTGATAAGGCACTGTAATATTAGGCTGCAATTATAGGATAGTATTGATAAGGCACTGTAATGTAGGCTGCAATTATAGGATAGTATTGATAAGGCACTGTAATATTAGGCTGCAATTATAGGATAGTATTGATAAGGCACTGTAATATTAGGCTGCAATTATAGGATAGTGTTGATAAGGCACTGTAATATAGACAGCAAAAATAGGATAGTATTGATAAGGCACTGTAATATGGGCTGCATTTATAGGATAGTATTGATAAGGCACTGTAATATAGACTGCAATTATAGGATAATATTGATAAGTCACTGTAATGTAGGCTGCATTTATAGGATAGTATTAATAGGAGGTAAAACACTCTAATGTAGGCTGCAATTATGGGCTAAATGTGGTAGGAGGTAAGACACTGTAATGTAGGCTGCAATTATTAGATAAATGTGGTAGGAGGTAAGGTGCTGTAATATAGACTGCAATTATAGGATAGTATTGATAAGGTACTGTAATGTAGGCTGCAATTATAGGATAGTATTGATAAGGCACTGTAATATAGGCTGCAATTATAGGATAGTATTGATAAGGCACTGTAATGTAGGCTGCTGTTATAGGATAGTATTGATAAGGCACTGTAATGTAGGCTGCAATTATAGGATAGTATTGATAAGGCACTGTAATATAGACTGCAATTATAGGATAGTATTGATAAGGCACTGTAATATAGACTGCAATTATAGGATAGTATTGATAAGGCACTGTAATATAGGCTGCAATTATAGGATAGCATTGATAAGGCACTGTAATATGGGCTGCAATTATAGGATAGTATTGATAAGGCACTGTAATATAGACTGCAATTATAGAATAGTATTGATAAGGCTCTGTAATGTAGGCTGCAATTATAGGATAGTATTGATAAGGCACTGTAATATAGACTGCAATTATAGGATATTATTGATAAGGCACTGTAATATAGACTGCATTTATAGGTTAGTATTGATAAGGCACTGTAATATAGACTGCAATTATAGGTTAGTATTGATAAGGCACTGTAATATAGACTGCAATTATAGGATAGTATTGATAAGGCACTGTAATATAGACTGCAATTATAGGTTAGTATTGATAAGGCACTGTAATATAGACTGCAATTATAGGATAGTATTGATAAGGCACTGTAATATAGGCTGCAATTATAGGATAAAAGTGGTAGAAGGCTAGGCAATGTGGTAGTTTTTGTTCAAGACCATTGCTAGAAATCTGCAGTAAGGTATGGTCATATCAGTTTGCTTTTTTCATACATATGTTGACATGTACCCAACTGAAAACAATCAAGATTCAGATATGTTGTCATATCATAATGTAGCAAATGAATTTATACTGATCAGTTTGGTATTTTAAGGGAACATGATAAATCTTAAGTGATTGGTGGTAAATGGCACATCAATTAGGAAGTTTATATTATCTTGAAGTAATTACACACCATGGCAAGCTGCTCTGACCTAGAAAATCATGTGATAACACCCTTGTGTCAGTAGTGTTTACAGTTACATGTGTATTGTGTACCAGTATATACTGTAGTTATCACATAGTAGTTATTTGTATATTATGTATGTTACATATCGGCTCATTTAAAGTAACATAAAGAAAAGAGAGAAGACAACAAGCTTTATAACTTTTAACAAAAGCAATCTATTTCCCTAGAAAACATGGTGAAAAAGTAAAAAATATGAAACAAAACTTATGACTTATGAAGAAGGTCCAAAATTTTTTCCTAAACTTTTGAAAACAACATAAGTTCTGTGACTAAATAGTTCTAAATTAACGTCTGAATCTCATTTCCATCCAAGATGGAAGATGATGACGACAGGCGAAGGTTAACACAAATGTCAAGAATATTCACTGTGAATCCCAATTTGTACTGTCCTGTTCCAATTTAGAATTACTTTCAGCAGATGTCTTTGTTCAAAGCCAGTTTTATAGTTCTCCTGGGAAAATAATTATTCTTTAAAAGGTAGATGAAGTACAGCTGTCATCAATAACAAAACAAATTATTCTTCATTTGTACGAATGTACAACTCCTTCCAGCACAAAGAAATACCTTTCTCTTAAGGTATTAAAAACTCTATAAAATGTTATGATGTGACTCTCTAAGATTTTACAATACGACTCAAGACTAGTTTGCAAGTACTTGAGCATTACATATCATTTCATGTACATGCATGAAGAAATCATGGAGATTTCTGAATATCGCTAACATAGTATAGAATGTCCACAAGTATTATTAGTAATGACTGTGGTAACAACCAATCATTTACATAGCTATTTCTGACTGTTTATTTAAGATGACAAAACAGTCGTACAAAAATCATGCTTACATAAGTCACATTTACATTTTAAATAATTATGATGTTTCTAACAAAATATCAAATCCTGCAATCAAAATCATCATACTAATAATTATATTTAATGATATAAAAATGAAATAAAAACAAAATAGAATTAGAAAAATTCAAATTTTAACACACACATAATTTAAATACAGGGTCATAACATATATGACTATATACTGTAATTATCATGTAGGGAAAAGTGTATTATGTACAAGAATGTACTGCCATTAACATGTAGTGTTATTTGTATTATGCATGAGTATGTACTATAGTTGTCACATAGAGGTCATGTGATAATGTACAAGTAAGTACTGTGGTTGTCATGTAGGGTTATGCAGTTATGTACAAGTATGTACTATATTAGTCACTTAGGATTATTTGCATTATGTAGCAGTATGTACTGTATTAGTCACTTAGGATTATTTGCATTATGTACCAGTATGTACTGTAGTAGTCACTTAGGATTATTTGCATTATGTACCAGTATGTACTGTAGTAGTCACATAGGATTATTTGCATTATGTACAAGCATGTACTGTAGTTGTTAGGTAGGGTTATGTGTATTATATACAAGTATGTACCATACTAGTGACTTTGGATTACATGTATGTGCATTATGTACAAGTATGTACTGTTGTTGTTGTGTATGGTTATTTGTGTTATGTACAAGTATGTACTGTAGATATCTTGTAGTGTTGTATGATTATATCAATGTAGGTCTTAATGTGATTATGTCCCAGTATGCCTGACGTAATGTTGCACAACTCTTTTACACTGTTTGAGGTCAAGACTTCAGATCATAATGTATTAGTCTTTAGATGTGCACAGAGATCTTAAAGTTTGTAAAATTTTTATCAATTTTTGTGGGGGGTTAGGAATTTAAACAGTGGAACAAAGCAGTGAGATAAAATGGTAGAAGAGGGTGATGGTGAATAAATAAACATGCTGGAGAGTTACAGTCTTTGCATTCAGTTTTTAAAGTTTACTTACCTTCAGGTCCTACTGGGATCACTGTATATATGTAGGATGTCATTTCTGATGCTAAATACATCTTGTTACTTTCAGGCTGCCATAGGTGCACTTGCATATGACAAGGCTATCGAATTCAAAAGATCAGATGAAATTGTGTATGGCAGACAGATATTGACAATAGCTGTGCTAAGTATTTTAGTTACAGCTCCAATTGGTGCTGCTATAATTTCAATATTAGGGCCACGATTACTGCATAAAACAGAAACCAAGGTGACAGAACCTCTTAGGCTAGAAGAATCAGTGGATGAAGAAAGAGGGTACGTACTTGTTGAAATATTGGGTGTAAACATCAGATGCTGGTGTGAAGCAAGAGTGTTAATTGTAGCATTGTAGTAATTAAATCTTCAATAATTTTATTTTTAAAATTTAAATCTTTATTAAGTAATTTTTTGGTTGATAAAAATTATTTTTCCATAATACAGTCAAACATCTGAGCCATGTATTGTGCTGGCAAGTTAGGGTCTACTCTATTCATTCTATCATTATATCAGGTGGAGATTGAAGACCCAGATCTATCAATAAATTTGATACCAATAGATTATGTACAATTTGTTCATTCTGCTCACAATTTCAAGTAAAGTGGTCAGTGGACGAATTGTATGATATGTATGAGCCTATACTGTTTTCAGTTCATTCATCTCAGACAAGGGGCCCCAAGTGGCTGAGTTTTCTAAAGTTCTAAAGTGCTTTCCGTTATGGTTCACTGCCATCTCACCTCTGTCTTCCTGGGTTCAAGTCTTAGATTTGGCCAATGTGGGTGTGTGAGTAAGCTTGTCAGTAGTTTCTCATGGTTCTTTCTGGTGTTTTCCTGTGTTCTTCCTCCACCATTAATACTGGCTGGCATGTATAGCCTATCATGTGCTGAAAAATGGCATTAACCCCACAACAATAACAACAACAACAGTATCTCAGACATGAATTATGAAGTTCTATCCAATCACGACAAAAATTATTTTTTCCTTAAAGTCCAGTATTTTGTTATAGTCTTGATTACACTTCCACTGTGAAAGGTGAAGGGAGCATTTTGTATTTTTGTGTTTTATTATTGCATATTTAGACTTAGATGCATGTAAACTTTTTCATGTGTTATTTCAGCTCGCTCTGTAAACTTATAGTTTGACTTGGTTCATTCATCATCAGTTCATTCATCACCAGCATTTGCTGTTGTAAGGGTCTTCAGCGGACTAATTGCAGCCAAATTTAACAAAGGGCATTCAGGCATGAAATACTTTCAGTCTGTAACAAATCACCATTTCCAACACTGATGAAAACTGAAAAACTTTAAAATGACTTTTCATAAAATTACTGCTGAACATAATGTGACCATTTTTTATCTATTATAAGCACATTGGCATAAAGAGCTTTTAGATGTTGATTTGCAATCCTTTATGACCACCAAAACTAAATATAGAAAGACTTCTTAAAAATCATCAAGCACTAGATTGACCTCTTTTATTGGAAGCATTTCTGGCATACAAATAAAAACTTTTACAATTGGTGCTGATCTGCCAGGATATATGGCTTCAAACTTTTGAAAACATTTATACAATGTAAGAAAAACCATAAAAAGGAACTCAACTTAATTTGAATGAATACATCCCAGTATAAATGGCTGATATACTATATAACATACATATCAACCATTATGCTTTTGGTATAAATGTTATGCTTTTATTCACCTAATTACATCTTACACTCACTTTTATATTAATTGTTTTTCCAGTACATTAAAAAAATAAAAAGAAAGAAAAAAAAGTTGCACTTGACATTTTATTATCATCTCATTAATTCCACTCATCAATTAAATTTAAGAATATTCTATCAAGAAAGACTGCTGCATAAGAATAGCATAAGAGTTAATTTGACCATCATAGACCTAGATGTAGTTTCTAATTTCTATTTATAGCAACTGTATACGACTCATTTCCAAGAATATAGATGGTTTCCTCAATTTTTAACTTTGCTTTTCATGTTCATTGTATTGTTAATCAAGTTAGTGGACCAGTCTTTACTTCCAAAGAAAATGGTGCCAGATGCTAAGTGAAACAGTGTTTTATGGATTGACATGTATTTTGACTGTAGGACAGTTTACTAACAATCATGAATGTACAATTTCCTACAGTGTACTGTAATTATGGCATGTAATATATAGAATACTTTTATTTACTTTCATGTTTGCTTTTTTGTCACTTATATTTGCCAAAAAGTATTCTTATACCTCTCTCTGGGTTTGCATGTTTATCAAATACAACCATCGTAAGGGATCAACAACAACACAAGTACAGTCTCTTACATGTGATAAAAAAGTGGAAGACTAGTGAAATTTTTTTGTGGCTAGGCTAACGGAGTATTGAAAAAGAAAAGCAAGAACAAAAGAAATGGACCCCTCCAAGACATTAAGAAAGAAATGGAAAAAAACCCCAGTCTATCCAGTCATGGCAGGATATGGTAATAGCAAAGTCTGTATTTTGAAATACTGACTTGTATCACAGGATGTAATGTGCAGTGTTCTGGTTAACAAGTTGCTTGATATTTGCACACAGCTGTGATGGGTCAGGTTTATATGCAATTTATTGCATTTTAAATGATCTTTTTGCAATACCATATTACTTAATATGACATTATAACCAGACTGTATTAATCGAAATGTCAGAAGGAAACAGCTTAAGACCAAATATATATTTGCCCTAAATATATGTTAATTTACCTCTCAGAAAATTGAGTTAAAAGCAAGAGGCAATACTTGCATACATCAACTGCAAATTATCTAAATGCTGATCTTTAGTCACATAATCAACTGGAAGATCTGGACTTACATAGCCTATTAGGGTTAATCAATTGAACAAACAAAATAATCTGACCCAGCACCTTTTACAGTGGTAGATCAGGGGTGTGTTGTTTATATTTAGACCTGATTTGTGAGTATGCATGGTAACAAGTGACAGCATTTTAATGTTTTATGCTTTCACTTTATTGGACTTCATTTAAACAGAAATGGTATTATACCAGTGCATAGAAACAAAAATTACAATTTTACAAATTACATTTTTAAATATTGGATTTAAAGATAAGAATATTTAAATATATTTATTTTCAATCATAACAATGATAGAATTTCAGAGAAGGACTTGGAACACCAGTCACTTTGTTTATATTTGAAAAATACTTTATTTCATACCATGAAAATCTTACATTATTTTAATTATTTAAAGCCATTTAAAGAGATTGTACTGATGTGCTTTTGGATGTGTGTTTTAATATGCATGTGCTGTAGTATTTCTTCCACCTCCACAAGAATTTGAACTGACAGTTCAAATTGCATTCAGTTCACATATGCCTGAATTTGCACTAATAGCCAACATTGTCTTTCTTCTAGAGTAATAAAAAGTCAATGTTTGTCAAAGCTTTTAATGATCATTATTTCATTTGGCAACAATATAAAGTAGCATTTTAAATTCCATGTTGGATATTTCTTTTATTCTGCCTAAATCTAAGTAATTGTTGAAATATTTTATTTAAACTGCTAAAATATTTTATAGTAAGAAAGCATTTGACTTTTAGAAGCATATCCATGGAGACTTTTGCTTTTACATGTACCATTGTATTATATCATAGATTGATTCAACCAGTAACTGAAATTTCAGTGGCTACATTAAATGCTGTTTCTAGGCAGTTTTTGATATTTTCCAGTCAGTATATTGATACTGAGACTTTTTATGAACGATGGCTTCAGTGCCCATCATTTGCTAGTACTTTTCCATTTTACAAACTAAGGAATATTTTGCATATAGATAAAAAAATTATCTTTTCTACAGTTTTTTCTGTTCATTTATATTTTTTGTAAATACCATGCCTGTAATTTTTTACATAAAGTTTCAGACTTTAAGGTAAAATGTTTTGTTACACTTCTGCAAAACTGTTAAAATTTGATAATATATTTATTGACTTTTATGCATAGGAGCCAGATCTGAGGTCTTATTGGTTGCCTGAGCTATTTTATTCACTGACATGAATTGTAACCAGATATGAACTTATCATGTAGTTGAATTAGTTGTTGTGAAGATATTTTATATGACAGTATTTACTCCATGAATAGCCTGGATCTCAGCTTAATAAATTTGGCAGAAAATGGGAAATGTGTTTGTCATTTGAGATGATATAAAAATGCTTGCTACAGTGTTGTGTTATCAAGCATCAGGTCTGTTTTGAAAAGGAGTGAATTCAGTGAATATTTATTCTTTTTTATTCATCAGGGATAGTCCCGGCTTTCAAAAAGTTGTACAATGTTTACAACATGTCGCCAGGACAAGTAGTGAATATTTTTCCAAGAACAAGTAGTAGGACAAGTAGTGAATATTTTTCCAAGAACATTTATATAATATGCAATGAAAATTGAAAAAGATTGGATAGTTATTACTTTATTGACAAGTAATACAGAACAATACAGCCATAATATTGTAAATCATTACATGACTGTTTTGTAAGGAACTCAAGTTAATGATATTTTAATACCAAAAGCCTTTTATGATAATTTGTAATGTAAGATAAGTGACATATGATGCGACCATGATTTCATGCATTGAGGAATTAAATTAATTGCCCCCCCTCCATTTTTATGCTTCATGAATCCTAAGAATGATCTCTGAATGCTGTACAATTATTCCCACCAATGAAACTTACATGGGTTAACACCAGGCATTGATATACCATATATATAAGCATTAATTACCATCGTTAAATTAAAAGAAAGAATGAAAAAACATATCACAGAGCATATGTGCCCCCCCAAAAACTAATTCAGAATAAATGTGTTGTTTAGTAAGCAGTGTTGCATGCATATACAAGTTAACAATAAGGAAGTAAGGTGGGATATAAAATTTGTGAAATTATTATCACATGTATGGTAGCTTAAGACCACATTTGAATTGTTAACATAAATTCACACCCGGTTTTTAGGTATTGTTATAACAAATATGGTCTTTGTTTATTTGTCAATTGCTAGTGCTTTTACTCACTGTAGAACAGGCGGTTTCATTAAAATATTCGAAGAAGCTTGAATCTTAAACTTTATTTAATGTTCAGTTTCTGCACAGCTGACCAGACTATCAATTGTGGCAAATGGGGAGGGGGTTACACACTCTAAAGGGAGAAATTGCATGTCCTTTGAAAATTTCATGTTTATTGGAGCCCAAAAATCAGTTAATATTTAGTGAAGACAATACTTAAATATTTCGCAAAAAACTCCTGATGGTAGGTCCCCATTTGCATGTTTTGGGATTCAATCTCCCATCTTGGTTTGTGAAAAGATTTATATTTTGCATGACATGCTAGAATAACTAACTGTACAGTATTAAATAAATTTATTCAGCAACTAGTTGAATTCTTTGGAAATCTTTCTGTATATTTAAAACTTAAACATAAGAGAGTCTTTTATCTTTGGAGCATATTCAGTTTTCTTAGAACTATTGGAATTGAAAGAAATTTTAGGAAATATGAATTCATTCACCATGTAAGTGAATTTAATTCTTTTACTCCTGTATTTTGAGAAATAAATTATTTTCAATTGCTTAAAACTTGTTTGTGTTGCTATTTTTGGTTGTATAGTTTAAGTCCCTAGAATTGTAACATGGGATTTGGCAAAAGTAAAAGATGACTGAACAAAATCAACAGAATTACAGTCAGCTGTAAATGACTTGATGACTTGTGCCTTGATAAATGTATCACAGAACATCTCCTTTAACTTTGTATCATATCTCAGCCATGGGCACTCAAGTTTCCAGCTGTCAAGAAATTTTCGGGAACTTTTGAGCCATTTATCATGATTTGCACCTGAAGCATTACTACCATCACTGCATGTAGATGATGTTGGACTGTCAGGTATAACATCAGGTTCGGTGACAGTGTTGTCTGATGAATTTGCACTAAATCTAAAATTCTGATTGAGATTTTTCCATTTGCTTTGAATTTATACACAGCAATCAGTACTTCAGAGGTATCAGTTTTTTTTCTGAAGATTCAACAAAACTATTTTATTGGTATATTTGAAATAACAGAAGGAAAAAGGATTAGCTGTCATTTAATTAATTGTAGCTGTTTCTTCACAGGTCTGTTGATTGTAGGTATAGTCTGGTAGCATGATTGAGTGTATCCCAGCATATAGTACTCAGGCCAGATGTCAACATAAGCAGAATGCACTGTAGAGTTAGGTTTGTCAATATGAACAAAGGATTTGTTTATGTAACAGATTCCAGTGCATTGTTTATGCAAGTTTGTGGCTTCCTTTCTTGGTCCCTTTGAATTTCTCCATTCCAAATCCATGATAATATATACAAATTAAACAGCCAAAATAGCTCTCCCCCCAAAAATTGCCAGATGATATGTTTTGTTGCCAATAAGAGAAACAAAAAGCAATTTGCAACATTGGCTAAGCCCAGGACTATCCCCGGTATTATAGTAGATAAGCTCATTAGAATGGAGTTATATTTTGACACCTTACTACATTTACAGACCAGTACTGAGATTTGCTAACAGGAATTGTGCTGGCAGATCAGGATTTCATGTGTTTGCCGTGTCATATGTGAAATAAACAGCAGAGATCATGATCTGCAAGCATATGGGCAGTGGCAGATCTGGGGCAATGCACATTGCAGTTGTTCATCAACATATACATTATCCTGAATAGTATGATTTTGTTTTTACTCAGGATTACCACATTTATGTAGGCCACAGAAATTTATGCAAAATTAAGATCATTTAAACAAATATATTATGATTTAGTAAAAGGGTTTTTGGTTTCTTTTGTAATGCTCTAATTTCATTTTTTTATCATTACAACAGGTTTTTGCTAAAGGAAAGAGAGGTTAAAGATGAGACAGTAAGATTGTACTATTTTGTTTATAGTTTGCATGCTAATTATGAGTGGTGATCACTGCTTTTCAAATGAATAAGCTGTTCAACTCTTGCCTAATACCATCCATAACTTCTTCCATCAGGGCTAGAATCTTGTTTTGTGACAGATGAAAACATTTATCTTATTCTGGTCTTATTAGTCACCCTGTCTCAGAGATCTAATAATGTTGTTCTCATTGAATTTGACATAATTAAATGATCATTTAAATTAGTGCTATGTGACTTGTCCAATATACTTGTTGATTATGCTATATATATATATCATAAATTGTCAGTAAGAAAGAGTACATGAATTAAGCTGCTTTTAATAGAGTGGAATACTGGTCATTCTGTTATAACACCAAAAACTTTTGCAAACACTTGCCTATATAGAAGGGTCCAGCCAAGCAATAGAAATTATCTGGAGCCATGGAAAGAATTCAAAAAAAGTCAACATAATATCGTTATATTCTAATAACTGCACACACACACACACACACACACACACTGAAACTTAAAAATAGGTTTCCAATATTTTCACATGTTTCAGTCTAAGCATTCCTCATGGGAAGGAAGTGACTTGTGGCAAAAACTTGAACATTACAATTTGCCTGGATTTTACTAGTATGCATATCTTAGCTTTGACAGTTAAATCATTCTCAGAATATGGATTTTGCTTATGTTTTATTTATAACAGCCATGTTGGAGAGAATACATCTCAAAAGTGAAGATCTCGCAATATTGTCAAGGAAGCTAACTCTGTCCTTTTTTATGATAGAAAAATATTTTTTCTACATTGTCAGTGAGTAATTATTGTGATGAGCTTAACCTTACCAAATATACTCACACACACTGATCTTTATGGACCCGCAAAGTTATCAAGAGATAAATACAGTTATTTTTATATTTAAACAGTGCAAATATTAATCAGATATGATAAATGAATTTTGCTGTGTCAGTATTATTCAAGAGAAAGTAAAATAAGAGCTAAAGAAGGTAAATTTCCTTTTGTAATATAAAGTATTCATGTTGAACAGCTTAGTGTTGCTAGTTTTTATTATTAGTTGCATTTTTAGTTCACTAGATGTTTTGGTTTGTTTTATTCATTTCACTCTCCTTTCCATTGACATTTCATCAAGATATGAAACATTTTTTAATTTTATTGCATTTGTCTCCTGTTCTTCCATTATGCCATATGTTTGTTTTGCTGTGATTGTACCTTTCCAGCTTATCTAAAAATAAAACCTTTGTTTTAGTTACTTTGTATATAATTTTTCTGCAACCTTTATACTGTACTCTCAGATTTCCCATGTTTAGATTTTTATAATAGAACATAAAGCAGGACCTCAGCCAATGGTGTGGAATCTTAGGAAAAGATTGATTTAGACTTGTGTAGATGAAATAAGCCAGTTTATAGTGGTTTACAGGTCATTTATGGTAGGAAGCAAGTGGATAACACATTAATAGCACACTAGCTTGATACATTGGTGGCCCTAGCTGCAGTAAAGGTAATACTAAGTGTTTGCCAACTGTTGTATGTTGCTGTCACAGTTGGTATTCAATTAGGTACTTTGCTCCTCATAAATCCTGTTTAATACCCAGTTTCTTTACAGGATTTACCTGTTTAAAACAAATGCAAACAACATATAGTTACAGAGTGCACTGGCAGATCTAGTTATTAGTTAGTGGATTGAAATAATTACTAGGATGAATATATCTGGGACTTGTTTTGTATTTAGGTGATACACAAAATTCTCTAGCATGATACGCTAAGTTGTCAACACTAAGTTGTCAGAACCCTTTAAAGTCTGAATTCCCACTATATAATATTTTCATGAGAGTCATTAATATGACCTGCATTAAAACTGAGGAAACTTTATACCAAGGGATGTTCCAACAAGACTTTGTCATATAAGTGTTTAAAAACATGACAATAACATATTTAATTATATAAAATTTTATTACCATTGGTTGTAACTAGATCATAACTAAAATAAAGTGAATAATTCAAGAGACCATTTTAAAATGAAATTACAATGAAATGGATCCATGACAATATCTGTGATGGAATTCATGTCCATATCTGTGATGCAAGAGTGGTATCTGTCTATTTAGTGATTTTATACAAAGGGATCATTTGTAATGGCACCCATGTCCATATGTGATGCAAGAGGGGTAACTGTTTACTGAGGGACTTTATACAAAATGGAGCACTGTAATGGCACCCATGTCCATATCTGTGATGCAAGAGGGTAACTGTTTACTGAGGGACTTTATACAAAGGGATCATTGTAATGGCACAAATGTCCATATGTGATGCAAGAGGGGTAACTGTTTACTGAATGACTTTATACAAATGGAGCACTGTAATGGGATTCATAACCATAGCTATAATATCAAAGTGGTAACTCTTTCATGAGGTGGCGCTCACCAGTTATTATGTACTTTTGAGAGAGTGATGTATGTAAGGTGAAGTTATTTGTATTTTAAACATGCATAGTGGAGAGAATGTTGGCATATCTCTATGCTACTTTCATGTAATGTGGCTGAAATTTCTTAGGATATTGTACTTTTGGAAATTTTAAATGATCTTAGGACACTGCTAACTAAAATGACTGCTCCCTTGTGCTCCAAAAGTCAACCTGAACTTGTCTGAAGTACACTATTCTTGGCAGCTATTAAAATATGGAAAATGAATTTGCCCAAAGTTAGACAATACCAGCTTCTAAAAGTGCAATGAATGAATTACCAAATACATAAAATGTAAAAAGAGTTATCAGCTCTATTTTTTACAATTTACCTCTGAAGTTTGAGATGTGAAAATGAGCAAGTAGAGCTAGCCCTTTTTTGAAAGGTGCACATGTGAAGCAAGGCCAAGCTGTATAATCTCTAACCCATATTACACCCATCAATCATACATCAAAATAAAGGGAATTAAAAGTTCTTTGAACAATACCTAAGATATACAAAGTCTCTTTTAAATAACCAGTATAACTAGTGAGGAAACCCGGGGAAACTTTTTTCTTTAAAATTCTAACCCTATGCTAAATATGATACTGTAGATTACCACCTTAAAAACAAATATAAACATTTATGCAATTATTTTTCTTATTTTCATATTATTATGTATGATTTTCTGAGTAAAATGGTACATTGACATTGATTTTATTCATGAAAATAAGCTAATTATGCTTATTTTTGCTCTAGCATACATAATTTGCCATGAGGCATGTTTGGGTGAGTAGTGACCTTCATTTTGGGAAAATTAGAATTCTTAGAATATAGGAATAAAGTCAACTTAAATTGAAAACTGTTGCATGAAGTAAAAGAAATACATAGTGAAAATGTTTATTTTCATTTATTTGCAATGAAATTAAAAAATAAATGATAAAGCAATTTTGCTTTCTTCCATATCAAAGAATTAGTTAATATTTGACCCTTAGACCTTTGACCTTTATGAACCTCACCTGTTACATCCCTTTTCTAACTGTAAAATTTATTGTTGACATCTCAGAAATAAATATGGCTATTTTCATGTTCCTGTCTATCAGCATAACACTGGTTGCTATGTTGACAAAATGTGATGCGCATTTTTAAAATAGTTCACTTTTTATAATGAGGGGGGGCTGTACCAGTTTGAGACTCTGACTCTAATAAATGCTGTTCTGAGGGGAGAAATACAGGACAATTATTACAAACGACTGTTTTGATGCTTTTGACTTAAATATTTCAGCCATACAATCAAAATTAAATCATACAATAATAATACCTATATACTCTTTATGGTGGCGCTCACCAGTTATTATGTACTTTTGAGAGAGTGATGTATGTAAGGTGAAGTTGTTTGCATTTTAAACATGCATAGTGGAGAGAATGTTGGCATACCTATATGCTACTTTCATGTAATGTGGCTGAAATTTCTTAGGATACCTAAGATATACAAAGTGAGGAAACCCGGAGAAACTCTTTCTCTTTAAAATTCTAACCCTATGCTAAATATGAAACTGTAGAGCGCCACCTGAAGGACTTAATAGCCAGAGTCCAATGGAATGAGACTCATGACCATATCTGTGATGCCACAGGGATAACCGTTTTTTGCGGGACTTGTTATTAAGGGACCACAGTAATGGCACCCATGACCATATCTGTGATGCTAGAAGGAAAACTGTTTACTGAGGGACTTTATATCACAGGATCAATACAATGGGATTCATGACCATATCTTTTGTAATGGGATTCATGACCATATCTTTTGTAATGGGATTCATGACCATATCTTTTGTAATGGGATTCATGACCATATCTTTTGTAATGGGATTCATGACCATATCTTTTGATGTAAGGGGTTTCTGCATACTAAAGGACTTTATTACAAAGGACCACTATATACACTTAAAGTTTAATGATGAAATTTGAGCTATGCATAGATTATTGGACAACTCTCAAAATATTATATTTAACCAGCAACTTCTGTGATAAAACAGATCACTACTGAACAAAATTCATTAAATACATTTGAATTACAATGTACAATTTTTTTCATGGAAGTTCTTGTAACTTTTGTTTACTTTTTTATGAACACTTCTGGTGACTACTATTATGTGAAAGGTTGTGGATTTTATAATCTTGGTGGAGGCAGGCAAAGTGAAGAGAAGATATATGGGTTTATAGTCTTGGTGGAGGCATCAATTGAATGGAAGGTACATGAGTTTATAGTCTTGGTGGAGACAGGGAAGGTGAAGGGAAGGTACATGGGTTGCCATGCTCAATGTCTTGCATCATGGTAAGTATGGATGCAAAAAGACATACCTGTGAAATGAGGGATTTCATGTCTTGATTGTTTTGGTGGGAGATCAAAAGCACTTGTTTACAAGGTAATTTGCATCATAGTTGCTTCCATACAGGTGGTGTCTATTAATTACACTTGAGATCTGTGCTTTAGGCACAAATTTTAGTCTGTGTCTTGATTTGGGATTCCCATTACATCTCTTAGATCAGCTTATAATTTTGTTCCTGATGCTATAAATTCATTATGTTTGTGTAAATGATTTTTCTATCACCTCTTCCACTAGTGCTTGCAAGAGCATTGGCGACACAGTGTTCCACTGGATTATCATTTAGACTTAATGATGCAGATTACAAAATTGGGTCTTTGAGAAATAATAGAGTGAAACACTGCTGTATCAAAATGGTAGGGTCTACAAAATCCCATCATGCTATGTAACATGACATCCAACCAAGTGAGTTAGCAGAAAAAAAAATTGCCTATTTTATTTATGCATCACAGAGCTTGGGTGTGGCACACAAACTATGGACCTCATTTCATCATAACCAATTTCGTGTATATTAAATGAGAAATACTTAAAACATTTATTATATATTTATTGACCGCTCCGGTGGCATAGTGGTTAGAGTGTTCACTTCAGGTGCAGGAGGCCATGGGTTCAATCCCTGGCCAAGCCATACCAAAGGCATTCAAAAATGGTACTAACAGCTGCCTCACATGGTTATCAGCATTAAGAGGTTAGTGTTAGAAATGGTTGGCCTGGTGTCAGGATAATGTGACTGGGTGGGACATCATGCTACATGTCTTCGGCATGATGCCCCCCAGTGTTAGACATCACTATTAAGCTGCCATACTGCAGACATTTTAGTGATATGACTGAAATTTTTTTAAAGCTACGTTAAAAGTCCAAATCACATTTATCCATTTAGCATAGAACCACTTATTTGTTCATACATATACATTTATATCGGCAACTGAAGTATAAGGCTTTGTGTGCTCACCAGATCTCATTGTATTTATAATAGTAATCCAACAACAGTGTTCACAAAAACCTCATAATTTCTAGAATTTTTATGCTGGATTCCAATTTAATCCAGATACTTAATTTAGTGCTTATACACTCACACTAACTTCTGAAATCCTTTATTTTCAGAAACATTCATATTTACAGGACATGTCTGAAGGGTTTGATCTTTGAAAAACCATAAATTGCATACATCAATCATTGGGAGTTGCTGAAATGAACTTGTATTTAAGACTGAACAATACTTGAACTGAAATTCATACAGAAGGTCAAGTGTCTTAACCCAATAATGTACTAGGGATGAAGAATTCAACAGGTGTATATGACTGCCTAGCCAATGGCTGGGAGAAAACATTAAATTTATTGAGTAATTTTTTCAAGGACATAGGAAAACCTATACTTGTTGAAACTTATGTTTATTACTTTGCACTACTGCGTAGCAAAAACAGGAAGTTGTATAATAGCAAATCCTGCCACCTCTACAAATCAAATGATTCTATTCCAGTTGCAGGCTGACAACAGTACTGCTATACCTGTAATTTTACAATTACAGTGACAGTGGAATATGTATATAGGGGTGATTTGAAGCTGTTGCATGCATTTCTGACTCTAAAATAAAGATGATTAAAATGAAGGGAGAAGGTGTATAGCCAGGACTGTTTTGTAAAATGCAGGAGAGCTGTTCACTGCTCTCCTGGTAGTGTTGTTGAGAGGTATTTGCAGGTATTAGTAATGTTTTTAAGTGCTTCTTCTTATAGAAGAACTCATTTCCATTCTATATTGTCTGCTACATTGATTCTAATGAAGATGTAATTGTTATTTATTTCAGTCAGAAGCCATTGTAACCCATTCAGACTTGAAATGTTAATAATAGCCACTGATTCATGACGGGGCAGTAACAACCATGATTAATTAATCAGTAAATAGGTTGATTAAAGAGCATAGGCAAGGAAGTCTACACAATGAAAATTCTGTATGTATTTTTTTCTAAAATTCTCCATAAAAATTGCACATAAAGATCATGGATAAAAATTATCTTTTGAAGTAGTCATCAGTTAGTTGCAAATGTACAATGATGCTTTGACAAAATTTAACCTTTGCATTTTTGTTTTTTTCCAGTCTCATTTCCCAAGTCATGAAAAAGAATGCAACTGAAGACTTTACAAATCCAGTAATAGAGAATGTAAGCCAGCTTATAAAATTTTTTGCTGTTTCTTTGCACCAAGTTTTCACAGAAGCTACTTGCCTTGGAAATGTTATTCTGATATTACACAGCTTTCAGTTCACAGTAAATTGTGATACTAGAATCAACAAGAAAAATCATGTTTTCACAGATATTTTGATACAAATTTAGCTATTAATGTATTGATCAGTGTATAAAAGTCATTTTATAAATCCTCAACATTGCAAGTTTTTTCCAGCTGAAATAGGAAATAGGAATATACAATTTAACATTTTATTTTCTTACTTTGATGTATAAAGATTTTTAGGAGACCACCTCTAATATATGTATGAATGCACATGTCAAAGATTGTCTTTACATTGTGAGTGAGAACAAATGGTTGTGAAAGACAAGTCTGTTTAATATAGCATCTTTCTAATGATAGTTTGGATGTATTATGAAATGCAAGTGTGTATGAAATTTTGCACCATGGAGATGACAATTCCCTTTCCCAATTAGCCTGGATACCTAAAGGACATTGTTTGGCAAATGAAATTTTTATGTTAAGTAACCCCAAAATTTGATTTTGAGACCATTTTCCTAGTATTATCTTGACATGCTAGTAGGTCAGAATAGCCAGATATGTTTGACAGCACTTCAAGTTTGTTTGGTACTGTACAAATGTGTTCTAAATCCATCCCTCTTTATTATATTCAGATTGCCAGGTGCCAGTTTCACTCAGATTCCTGAACAATCCTTCTGTAAATTTTCTATTATCTTCCTTTTGATACTCTTTCAAAATCCAGAGATTGTTTTGATACTGTTTACAGTATCCATAGATACATACTGTTTTGATACTGTTTACAGTATCCATAGATACATACTGTTTTGATACCACTTTCAATATCCATCAACTGATACAATTTTAATATTCCTTACAATATTACAAGGTAGATAAATTTTTATACTCCTTCCAATATCAAGATGGATACTTTTGATACTTTTTAAAATATCAAGAAATACATACTCTTCCCAATATCCATCAATTTTGATATTCCTTACAATATCGAGAAATGGATTGTTTTGTTCTTTATTCTAGTGTTCATCAAGAGATATAGTTTTGATATTCCTTAATACATATATATATATATATATATATATATATATATATATATATATATATGTTTGATACTCTTGACAGTATTCAGAAATAGGTGCAGTTTTGATACTGCATTCAGTATCCAGAAATACAGTTCTGATACTATGCACAATATCAAGAGATACATGTAGGGATAATGTTTATTATGCAACTATTAAACTATATACAAATAGACTTTTTTAATTTCAAAGCAATTGGAGAAATTCCTTATCAGCATGCTTCTGAAAAAAATTAATTTGAAGGAAGTTTATTTATTTTAATTTAGTAAAGATGTAACCTAGGAAGTAATAAAAGCAATTCTGACTTGAAGAAAACCATTGTGTGAAACTGGAACTAGGTGTTTTTTCAGAGAATTTGATTTGTTTTGTTTTCTGCTATGATGGAGTTATTTGGAAAATTTTCAGATTTAAATACATATCTACTGTAACAGCTTACTTGATTAACTCCAAAACATTATGGAAATTTAAGTTCAGTATCCATGGGAATCCTATTGTTATATCACAGTACATGTATTTCATAAAATCAGTCTTAATATACTTGCTGTATTTCACACTTGTTATGTAGTTCTTTTAAATCAGTTTGATAGAAAGTTTTGTTATGTTGGTTCGACATTAAAGTAAATTATTTGTATTATATAAAAGTATTTTTTTAAAAACCTAGTCAGTCACTATGTATCACATGTTTATAATTGCATATTTTTTAAAATCACATTACAAATATTGCTGGGCATACTGTATTATACTTTTGCTTCTGTCTGTGATTCTCTCTATGCGGGTATTATATTTAGAATAATTTTCATACACTTGTTGTACACAACACATTTAGCATTATGCCAGCAAGGAATATTCTGTTTTATTTAGACTTTTGAAGACCAACATGATACTTATTCTGTCTTGGAGCATTTTTGTTTTTGTTTTTTGTAAACAGTATTGTAATTTACCTATCACTGCATGTTACATATATACTTATTACCTATAGACTGCTGACTTGTTGGACATGTGGATGTGTCACCTAGCAGACCTGTACAAATCAAATGGTCAGAACTTGATTATTTTTTCAGCCACATTTTGTGCAGTCATACGGTGTAAAATTCATTGCTTTAATCATACACTATATATACTTGCATAGAAGTTGGATCAAGTTGCAACAACAAAGATCCAGATGTAACATAACATTTTGTGATATAAAAATTTGGGTCTGTGAAGTTTGTCTTTGGATTTGACTTTACTAAATAGACATGTTATCACTGCTCCAGCAGTAGGTTATTTCGTCTTGTACAATGTTTGCTTTTCAAATAAAAATATATTAACATTTAACTTTGAAAATGTGGTAATTAGCATATGGACACTATTAACTTAGTTTCTTCCCCCTTTCTTAAATAGCTGTTGAGTTTGAGTACAGTTCAGAATTATCGAATGCTGAGCTTTGATCTCAACCATGAATATAAGATTAAATTTGATAATAATGAAACATTTGCAAGAGCATACATGACCTTGTCAACTTACTTAGATAGCACATGGTCATATTTGTACCTGTTTTTAATATGGTTGTATGAATTCTTATTAACCTTTGTGGACATTTTAAATGTCATGTAAAATGTTTTAAAATTATCAGTTTTGAAACTTTAAATATGTAATATATGTAGTGACAGTCAAGCAGAATAAGAGATTCTTTTACATTTTAGAATTAAAAATTTGTAATACCAGTATAGCATCACTAAAATCAGTATTGTCTCCACTCTGTCATTAGACACCTTGCTGAATAATTGACCTAATCAGATTTGTCTGCACCCTTTGTCATTAGACACCATGCTGAATAATTGACTATCAGCTATGTTTTGTATGCTCATGTCCATTATCAGCTTTCTTAAAATTAAAGTTTTTTTATAAAATACACTTACTTCGTAATACCTTGAAAAATCTATGAACTCAACAAAGTTGGTTTTATCCTGCACAGTTTTTGAATTTTTCATGAAATACAAAGCACTAAAACTGAATAAAGTATATCACTTTTAAAATTACAAATAACAAATAATTAAAAAGGTATAAAAAAAATTTTTTGTCAAAAAGACAACATGGATATTTCCCCAGATGAGGTTATATCCCTTTGCTGCAATTGCCAACTAAATAATTGTATGTTTTGTTCTTCTATTTTGGTTCCATTATATGCAGTTATAAACAAAGTAACATCTGTGAAAGGACAAACATACTCCTTGAATATGTTTTGAAGTCATTGTAAAGTTGTTTAAAAAAATCTGCATATGAATATGTATTTGTTATACATGAAAAATTGTCAATGTATCGGAGACAAATGATGGCTAAGGATATGATGAACCAACTAAGTTGTCAGTTGACTTACAGACTGTTTGTGGATCCATATGGAATCATAAAATATTTATATGTGATGTGACATTTTTTAAATATGACTAAACTTTAATTTTCAAAAGCAATGTTTGAACTATCATCTCTAACTGTAAATTCAGAAATCAAATAATGCAGAAATTGATAAGTTCCACTATGTCAATCAACCTTACTTAACATTGCCTTAACTTTTTACCTTTGAATAAAGTCAAGCCACAAGTTGTTGCCTTAACAATGTTGCATAAAATAAGTTACTTTGAGAAATGATGCATAGACAAGGTTGGACATAGTGTACTAACATATAGAAGATGTACGGTAATGTTAATCTTTTATAACTCAGTAAGTATTGCTGGGATTTAGCTTATATTTATATATTGCTTGATTTGTATTGACAGCAAGAAATCTGACATCTTTGGTGACATTAAAAAAAATTTATCCAATTTATCAGAAGGTTAGATGTTTCATAGCAGACTGTTGAGATATTGATTGGTTTTATTTATCATTGCATTACATGGTTTGATATGTTTTTACACAGGACAATATGGAAAAAAAATATAGTTGTCGGATCAATTACAGCTCTTTAAGTAACAGCAAAAAATGACAAAAGAACAAATTTTGTAAACTTCAACAAATAATTAATATAACAATTGAAAATAATAATATTGCAACATGATTTTAAATATTATTCTTTGTAAGGAAACTTTTGTTATTGCACATTATGGTTAGTTTGAGCTGGATCACAGTAGATTTGTCCATCATGAACTTGGTAATGAATAAATAAACAAAAGAATTCTGGTATGCATATTTGTTATACATATGCCATAAAGCAAAGTGTATTAGGTTATTATGTTTATGGTGTTGTCCATCTTGTTCTGAACAGTAGTTTGATTTGTCTTCCTTCATCAGTTACAAAACTTTGGATGTCTACCACTTGGTAGCAAGGAAGAACCCAATCTGATTTGGCTTCAGAAGGTAATGGTAGGTCACCAACTCAAAGAACAAATTGGTTTCCACACCAAAATTTGAGATCTTGTAGCTAAAGATTGAGAATGCTTGAAGGGACTAATGTTCTACTGGCTAAAAAATGTTTTAGGAAATGAGGATTAGACAATTTCATCTCTTTAGCTTCTGTGTATTGAGATCATCTCAGATGTATTTTTTTTATAGCCATATTTTACTGCTCTTGAAGCCATATTTTATTGTACGATGGACACAAATTTCATGTAGAATCACTAGGCATCATGATAAGTTATTTGCTGACAGTCTTACCGAAAAATGACCATCCATTCAGGAATAGTGATAAGATTTCCAAGACGGCTGCCATAGTTGCCATGTTGACTCAATACAGCTAAACATGAATAGGTCTTTGGATGAAAACCCCTTGTCAGTGTGACCATACATCTTGATGTAGTAGCCATAAAAAGTCATTCAGTATAGCCACCATAAGAGCTATATTTACTCATCAGATCAGCATCAGATTGCCTGTTTTTATTGAAAAAAAATAATCCATTTTCCATTGTATTTGGTTGTACATGTATACATGTAATTGAATTGCATCAATTCAACTGTTTTCAGTAAATGATAATGGTTATAAATGATCTTAACTTTTAATAATTAAAATATCCCATTTCTTCTTTAAATATGTTGCCTAATCATAATACCTTAGGAGAACTACTACTACCTCGCAAATTCAGACCTTTCAAATACTACTTTTAGCTAAAGGGTGCTAAAATTTGTCTTCTAACCTGGATGGCAGTCAGGCAGAGTGATTTCCCCTTCGGTATAAGGATTGGCAGCAAAACCAAGAGCCTCATTTACTACTTCTGCTTGTGCCAAGAAGCATACTCTCATCACGAGAGGCCTTGCAAAAGCCCAAATCTATGTGGAAGATATGCCATTACAAGCTGAAAAATTTTTTTGCTTCTCAGGAAAGTATCCGCCAGCTATCAATAGATTGGAATGCTCTGGATGCATATGCCAACCTTCCAACACCTCTTATTCAAAAGTGATACAGAAAGCAATAGAATGAGAGTGTTGCCTTATCCTTTTTCATTACTCAGATGGAAAAGTTATGGACCAATGACTTTACTGATCTTGCAACAGATTTTCTTTCATCTACTTAACCACAACAGCAATTGTTTCATTCCAACTCAAATCTGCACATCTATATGAAACAGGCTCTCAGAAATAAAAATTTCTCACAACCAGTTGTGAAGAGGATTACTCTAACAAGAAGGCCCTCCACACTGAAAGCATACAAAAGCAAATGGCATGTTTTCACCAAGTGGTTCTCTCTCCAGGCATTTATTCTGCAAACAGGTAACTGCCTCTGGCACTTCGAAGAGAAAAATCGCATTGACTACAATAAAAGTTTATTGTTCTATGAATGCTAACACCACCGGGTAAGAGAACATATCAGACAATAGAAGGTCTTATCCAGCCTTCTATTTTTGAGTATGTGCAGTCAAAATGTTAGCCCTATGCCTGAAGCAGAACCCGACTTTGGTATTAACCTGGCTGAACAAAAAGACACCTTTTGAAGTGCATCCCTGGCACACCTTTTCTACAAGACCTACTTCCTCAGGTGACAGCAGGCAGAATTAGCAAATGCCTTATTAGCAGACCCAAATTACATGCAGTTCCCACAAAAGAGATCAGTTGTGCTCAAGATGGCATCCTGTTTCATCACCAAAAACAGGCTGCCTTCCACGGGTTACCACTTTTGTCATGAAACCTATGTTTAGTATGGACACATCAGCCAATTCTAGGTAAGATTGTACTTATTGCTACATCCAGAACAGAAGGATGTATCAACACAGACTATCTCGTCCTGGATTAAGGTGGGTATTCACTCTGTATATCGAGTAAATAATCCAAGCTCAAATAAACTTCTACATTTTGTCTTGTGAGGTTAGAACAGTTTCCAACAGTATAACATTCAACCAGAACTGTTCTATTGCTGACAGCTTTCAAGCCTTGGGATGGAGATTGGAGTTAACATTTTCTAGCTTTTATCTCCAAGATCGGTCATCCGTAAGCGCCCAATTTGATCTGGTAAGTACTATATATATAGCTGAACAGGTCACTCTTCCAGGTCAATTAACAGCTTCTGAAGACACAACTTCATGACTTCCACAGAATTTGTGTGATGTGGGGATTTTTCTTATTTTACGCCATGCCCCAAAAGATGGAGTTCCCTCCAGTCAAATTACTTGGAAGCTGTCTCACATAACTAGGGACACTAGAGATGGTATCTCCTGGGTAAGGGATATACTTCCATCCCCTCATCCCTATTCAAATACAAATATAAATTGAGTCTATCTTCAAACTGCAAACACTCAGGTCTGCAATTGCATAATGCACCATTTTGGGGGCTATTTCTGAATAAATCCTAATACATTGACCTCCAAGACATTTTAGGTTAACTTAATGCCTAGTTGTGTTAGAAACGTCATTTTTCATTGGCTATTTTGCCTGAGTATGAACAGAAGGGTAAAAGCTGGACTTGTTTTTTGCTTAACGGATCCTTTTCTTGTCAAGACTGCTCTTTATTCTAAATGCCCATCTTATCCTACTTTTTGTAAAGGTTCGACTGCCTGTGTGCAGTTCAGACCAGTCTGTCTTAGATCTGAGGCCAAAAAGTCTTAATAAAATCTAGACACAAAATCAGATTCTGACCTCAGGCAAATTTCGGCTGGAAAAAACTCTGGTCCAAAAAAGTTATATTTTTCCCACTCTATTTTGTAGTGCAACTAGAACATCCATATTATTTGGTATCATAAAGCTACATCTGTCTACCTTTCAATTATACCATCCACTTTGTTGTGTTGTACATGACCTTGACACTACAGAGCTCAGAAGTAAGCTACTCCTTTCACATAAATGCAATATCAGGGGTTAATGAGTTAATTAGAATACCTCTGGAATTCAATTGCAAATTCATACATTTGAACTTGCAGTAGAACTTTAAGACTATTCACGATACTGTTAAGTTCTTTTAAAATTCACTTTGTATTCAACGGAAAGACTTTGATGGTTTCATGTACTTAAATTTATTACATACTCAAGTAATAAATACAAGAGCCAAACATAGGATACAAACCTATGAAAACTAGCTTATCAAAGCTTTACCCAGAGATGTCCACAGTTCCTGCAAGCCAGAGTGGGGATACGCAACAAGAGGGTAATATAATTCATTCCAATATTTCCCCAGGGTTTTATCCCAGGCTTTTCTTTGTGACATAATTTTCAGATTTTTCCCTGGCCTTTTTACAAGTGAGCAGTATGTGATGTGAAGCTTGACTCTGTATGCCTTCAGAAGTTATACTAGTACCTTCATCAGGATTTTCCAGTCCACTTCATTTTAGTAGCTTATTCGGTATAGACTTACAAATACATGAAAAATGAGACTGCTATAAGCTAGAGCAAAATAAAAAAAAATTCTTTACTTTTCTGGCATCAAAATTATTTTTGCAGGAAAATTTTTGTCTTGGTACAGCTTGTGTCTCAATAGAATTACAATCTTTTTATAGTTCTTTTTTTATTATGACAACACTGATAAACCCAGTGATAAATTTCTAAACTGAATCTGAATAAATCAGATCTCCACTGTCCTATACGGAGATCTTACAGACACCAACTAAAGTAAACATAGTGATGACCTTTAGATTTTCCATTCCACTTAATTTCTGTAGCTTATCTGTTATAGTGTTACAAATTTGTGTTTGAGTCTTAAGATTTAGTGAATGTGGATATGTGAAAAAGCTTTCCAGTAACTTCTCGTTGGTTGGTGGTTCTTTCCACAGATTTCCTGGTTTCTTCCTCCACCATTAATACTGGCCACCATGTATAGTCTATATTGTGCTGAAAAATGGCATAAAGCCCCACAACAACAACAACATTTTTGTTATATGGAGTTATCATCAGTAAAGATATGTACTAAATGATGTGTGTCACTTTCATAACTTTGAGAGTTGTGATTTGATTGGTGATCTACAAAGTCAACAGAGTATGACCGCTTACTGGTGTCCATTAGATCTCCAAAAAATTAGATTGTGCTAAAATTGTCTTGCTGTGGTCAGATGTAGTAAAAATGCCAAAAATATAATTTACTGCAACAGAATGTCACCCCTATCCAACCACTCTTAAGTTGCCAGTGGAGGTGAATATATGAAAAATATAATTCACTGCAACAGAATGTCACCCAATCCATCCACTCTTAAGTTGCTTATATTTATATAACCTGTCAGTGAAAATATGAAAAATGGTTGGTGGTGAGAGATGTACTGAAGCTAAATGAGAGTGAATTTAGTCATTTTAACTTTAATTCAAGAGCATGTCTGGCATAAATTATAAAGAGAACTTTCTTTCCCAGTGTAAGTACTAGATATGTTTCTTCTGGTGGTAAAAAAATTCCTACATATTTTAACTCGTAGCTCTAAAATGTCTTGGTTTTATGAACCACATTAAATATATATGGTATGAATGAAGGAAATAAAATATTTTCTTTGCACGAGCCAACATTAGTCGGTTTCTGTCTAAACAAATTAGATTTTGCTATTGAAGTTTCTTTTGAATGTTTTTTTTATGTAAAATTTCACCCAGTTGTAATGTGTTGTAAACAATAGTAAGTATATATGAATACTAAACCAAGCAAGTAATATGCTGTACAATGGGACCCAAATGGTCAAGTGGTCCAAGGCCTTCACCTTTACCAGTTAATGACACCTCACCTCTGTGTGGGTTCAAGTTTTCAGCTCAGCCAAGTTGGATGAAATGAATTGATGGTATATAGTATATGCTGAAAAAATTACATTAAATCTCCACCACCACCACTGTCCAAAATTATGCAAAATTTATATTTTGGTTATCAAAATAATTCCAACTGTCCTCATCAATAAAGTTGTTGACTCCAAAGATTTATTACAGTAGTCAAGATACATCCATGTTATTTATTTTAATAGTTTTCTTTGTTCAAGTGTGATTTCACATTTTTAAGTATTTGTTTTCAGTACCATTATTATATCACTATGAAAGTATGTTTGTGTGTCTATATATCTATTCATATATACTTATATATAAAGACACAGACATGTGTCTAATGACTTTATTTTAAAGAGGGTGATACAATTAGTTGCATGAACCAATCTTCCATATAACCCTCTAATTTTTGCATAATTAACTGTACATATATAAAAAAACAAGTTATTTCTAGTCAAAGAATTAAAATTGTGTGTAGAATTCAGTAACAATCTGCTAAATTAGATTTGAACTTAATACACAAAATATAGTATAAGAACATGCACCAAGTAAGTACTCTATGAATAATATACAAAATATAAAAATAGTTACAGTCGAATGAAAGGTTTCTGAATAGATGCTTTTAAGTGGTAATGGACTTGTAAAATCATGCAGATTCTGGTTTTCTAACAAAATGTATTTATATATTTTTTTGCATACAGTGAATTAGATTGAAACACATTTTTATGTTTGCACTTTCTTGGTTTCTTTTGGAATTCTATTCCAATTTAGTGGCCTATAATATTTTAAACATTAAATAGCTGACTGAAAATGATCTTAAATTGGGAGTGTCACCTTGTTATACAAAATAGTTCTCCCAGGATATAATAGAGCCTTGTTGTAATCTTGTGCCAAGGTTAGCCTTTCTCAAACACGTTCTCTTTAAACATGTGATGCCATTCACTGCATTTTCAACATAAACTAAAAAATATCTACAAGCTCTTTTAAATGATGCATATGGAATATGCAAATATTCTTGTTAAATGTGCTTTTAGAAATAACACTACTAATGTCAAGGTGTAAATAACTTGAGGTTTTGAATATCTCAATCAATGTTTGGTATATCACAATCTTGTGTATTTTAACCACTGGCATGAATTGACTTAAAACATAATCTGCATAAATTCATTCCATTACTATGTTTACTTTCATGCCATTTTCCGTACACCTGAAATCTGGTCAAAGTATAGCTATCCAAAGGGACACAGCTAGGTCTGATATTACCCATCTGAGATCTGATACAGTAGATTAAATAAATTTGCCTATTTTCAAAGGTAGGTTATTTATGAAAATATAAAAAGAGTGTATCTAGGATTGATCCCTGTGGTACTCCACATAAAATTGGTTGTTCTTGAAATAAACTGTTGTTAATTTGAAACGATGTCTTCTCTATTTAGTTGGAAGTAAGCCAATTTGTCATGGAGTCATTACATTGATATGTTCATTATTGACAATAATACCAACAAGATCAAAAGCTTTTCTAACATGCAACTAACTTTCTTTAATTGATGGAATTAATTGATTTATCTCATGAAGATGGAAGGTGTCTCAAGTGTGATTTTCTCTGAATCCTGATTGGGTTTGGTGAATTAAGTAAGTTACAGGTTGGTTAAGTACATCAGTAAAATATCATGAATACATTTTTCAAGAAGTATGGACAGAGTTGGCATGATAGATATATATGTGTTATTGTCATTAAATCTTCTATACTGCCTGACCTATTCAGAGGGGGGGTAACTATTGCCCATTTCCATGTCTTGGTACATACTGAGATTGATATGCTTAGATTACATGCGTTATGTTATGCTATCATACATTATGTCTGCAGTCTTAGAACAGGGTCTAACTATTTAGGCATGCTGTTTTCACTGTCTCAGTAGTTTTATAAAAATTAGAACTTTGTTCATGTTTAGAAATTAAACATTTTATGTCTGCTGAATATTTTATACATATAAATTTCTTAATTCATCTGGACTAGGAAATTGTGCAGGATTTCTTAATCTCTCATTGACCAACTACCAGTACTTAGGGAATGCTTTTGATGGAGAACTTCAGTTACTGCATGGAAACTATTCCACATTTTTTCAACCAGAGTGACCCTGACCTTTAACCTTTTTTTTGAGCCCAAAATCGGTAAAATTCCTTTTTACACCAAGTGCAAGATATTGACAAAGTTTGGTAGCCACTTATGTGGAAAATCTGAGTCACTGTGTTAAAATCATTTTTTCTTGTTTTATTCAGTGACCTTGCCTTTGAACTTTTCCATTACACTGTGACTTCCTGTGCAAGCCATCCAGAACGTTGCTCTACAGAAACCAACTCCATAATAAATGGATAAATTCATAACATAAAATGATTTGCTTTATGGGTGGCATACAAACTGAATTAACCACTCAGGTGGCCTAATGGTTAGAGCATCCATCTCGAATGCAGGAGGTTGTGGGTTCAATCCCCGGTCGAGTCATACCAAAGACTTACAAAAATAGTTTTAACAGCTGCCTCGCTTGGCACTCAGTATTAAGATATTAGTTGTTAGGACTGGTTGACCTGGTGTCAGGATAATGTGACTGGGTGGGACATCATGCAACATGTCTGCAGCATGACATCACTAGAAACTGCCACACTCAGACATCGTAGCAATATGACTAAAAAATTGTTAAAGCTACATTAAAACTCCAAATCACACAAACACACAAAAACTGAATTCCTCAGGTTTAAAAAAAATGCATATAATGTACATATTATGAACAAGCTTTTGCTTATCAAAGTATATTTGCTTTCATTACATTCAGTGAAAAAGCTCTTGGAGCCAGTATCATCAATAAGAGCATATATTGCACTTAGAGCTAACGTGACTAAAATGAGAGATAAATATTCTGTTTTGGGAAAAATTGAATAGAATCGGAATCAGTCGATTCATTCAGATAATATTCCAACAGTGAATGATGATGAAAACAACTGACAAATTTGATAGTGTGTTGGAAATGTAAATATGCTGATAGTGAAAACAACTGACAGATTTGATTAGTATGTTGGAAATATAATAATGCTGATGGTGAAAAACAATGGACAGATTTGACTAGTATGTTGGAAATGTAATTTTGCTGATGGAGAAAAACACTAGCATTTTGGAAATGTAATTATACTGATGGTGAAAAACAACTGACAGATATGACTAGTATGTTAGAAGTATCTTAAAACTATTAAATGAATTCCTTTACTTACGCACTGACTGAACTCAATGTTACAGCTTGTACAGAGGTAAAATAAAGCTAAAGTTACTAAAAAAGTTATTAGAATTTACTTTTAAAATTCTTGTCTGGATTAAATGGAATCATTATATGATTAATATACATGACTGTCACAGTCAATCCTTAACTACAATTCTAGGCAAAGTACAAGAAAAGGGCAATATGTTTGAAAAGTAGTTAGAAGAAAGAGATAAAAAATAGTACAAGGGTTCAAACTGTCATTTAAAATGACTTTACCAAGCCTTGGAGCCAAATAATATTTACAAAAATAATTGCTTAACTGTATGAAAATATACAAACTTCTCTTTGATGCAGCAAATAGTTGTGAATGCTTGTTATCTTTACTTGCAATTAGCCTATACATCTCCATTGAGTAATAATTTGCTTGTGACTGGGCTACAAAACTTTTAAGCTTATTTCAAACCTCAAGTTTTCAGTGGGAATCTCAGATTGCATTATAACTACATATGGAAACAATTAAACTGACAGAAAAGTTTATTTTAAAAAAGCAAGAAAATACTGTGCTTAGACTCTTTGAATAGAAAATAAAGTTGATACTGTATTCAGAATGCAGATGCAATGGCCAATTATGTAAAAAGGTGAAGTCAACTTAGGTTCATGGCATATTTGGGGGAAATCACTGGTAACTGGGCAACTGTGTTGCCAGAATCACACCCTGGTACAGAACCTTTGACCCTCGTTTAGTTGAGTCAAGGTCATTAAAATGTGAAGCTTTAGTAGATTAAAAAAAAATTGCAATCACAAGAAAATCTGACAGACTGGCTGCCTGCCTCACCATCCACTATTGACAAGCCTCAACTGTTCTTCAAGGTTCTTATTTCAAAAGAAGATACTGCTTGAGAATTGGCGGTAAAGGAAGTGCATTAATGTTTTGGACAAAGTTTTTCCCTAGAAATTGTATGCTAAAGTATCTCCGTACTTCCATACGACACATCTGTTTCAAGTTCATAGGGCTCTTCGATTTTTCTTCAAGATATTGCAGCAATGTTGAATCAACTTCATTTGATGTGGCATAGGTCCTTTTCACACAACGAATATCAGAGACAGGAATTCCAGCATGCAAAATCAACTTGGTGATTTCGATGTTGCTGTACTTTAGAGCCCAAAATAATGGAGAATGCTGTGTATGGACTTGGTACTTGCAACTTGGACCATCTAAAATACTACCATGTAAAATAAGTGTCTTTATTATAATTGAGCTGACTCGATATAAAAATGCAGTTATTAATGGAGTGTTATGGTAATGGTCTGGTTTGTTAACACTAGCACCTTTGAGAATCAAGTATTCAACTAAATCCTGCATTTGATGACGACAGGCAAACCATATTGCTGTACGTCCTAAATTGTCAGTTACATCAATGTCAGCACCTGCATTAACTAGACTGACAACACCTTCAAAAAAATGCATTCTACTTGCTGTAATGATTGGAGGTTCAATCCTTTTTAAATTATCTTCACTGGATTTGTTCAAATCAAATTTTCTACCCCTCTCATGATGTTTCATTAACAAGCTAAAGATGTGAAAATGACGTTTGTACAATGACAGCGACAAAACGGTCGCACCTTTGACAGATATGTTTACATCTACATCGGGATGTGATATAAGAATATTCCGTACGTCTTCAGAATATCCTGATAAAACTGCCATGTACAGATCCAATGCAAGCTGTGATAAAGTGTGATCATTTACTGCTCTGAAAGTGGTGGCAGGCAATAATTTTCCCCTTGAACCACTTCCATAATTACTTGCGAACGATGCTGACATTACGATGAAGTGAAATGCGAGTTGCAACTAATGCAAAGGTTTCAATCTTCCTTACAAAATATAGAGATGTCATCTCAAGTACCAAAATGTTATTGTGTTATTCATTTGTCTCTAAGAATCAAGTCGATATAACCTATATGACTCTGACTAAAGTTAAGTTTAACCAGGCATTTAAGTTCATAATATATCAGTATCAACTTCGTTCAGTGATAGCCATATATATCACAGTCGTCCAAAACTTTTGTAACATTTGATCACATTGTTCATTGTTTGAATGTCAAAGGTCACTTCACAGGAAGATGTGGCCACATGAGTCTGACGTTTTATCAATAACTACTATGAAATCTCTGACATAAGGAAATCACCTTATGGGTATTGGACCGCAACTTGGAATAGGCCATTTCTTGAGAAATTGCGAGCAACAACTTGGAATTCCAAATTATTGCGCTCTTTCTCGAGAAATTGCAAGGTTGTGGGCTCCTATTTGGAATAGATATTTTATCGAAAAATTGCGCGCAACAACTTGGAATTCCAAGTTAATCGGTAGTTTTCAAAAAGTTATATATTTCTTTATAATCTTAATATTTATTTAATCTTATCTTTAATTTTCATTGCATTTTTTGAAAAAAATAATTGTACTTAAAATATGTTTCCAAAACATATTTGTATTTTGATAATATGTTTGAAAAATATTTGTACTTGAAATCTCTGTAAAAAAAAGTTTCAATATTATTTTTTTTATAAATCTTGATTGATTGATGAATTACTTATTGATTGATTTATTTAGTCACTAATATTATTATTTTTTAAAAAATTCTATTTGCAATTAGTTTTATTTAAATTGCTTGATAAGACTGAATCAAAACAGAACTATTTGCAAAATGGATAGTCATGAGGAAACTTTTTATCTGCTGTTAGGAAAATATTTCACAGTAATAAAGGTTACACCTATCTGTCTTGGGGCAATTTTCTGACTTTAGTCCTTAAAGAATATCTGGAATGTTGGAAAGATCTAATTGGACCATTGCAAAGTTTCACCAATATGAAACCTACACAAACTGTTGTCTGATGTTCTAAAAAAAAGTCTTTTCATGAAACATATTTCTGGAGTTTATTAAAGATCTAAAGGAATTGTCACTATCCCACAAAGAGATGCATTTCACATGAAAATATTTTATGAACTTGTTGCATGATGCTTGCATGCAACATTTTGGAATTTAGTCCTGGAAAAATTATTTTAAAGGTAGGAAATGTCTTGAGGAAAGATGTAGCACAAAATTAATATTTAGAACATATTATTTAAAATCATACTGTAAAGATAGGAAAATTCTTCAAGGTAGTTGTTGCAGAAAAATAATATCTTTAAGATATTAAAGGTCTATTGGTGATGTTGCTTTTACCCTTTAGAGTTATATTTTTTATGGAGATTATTCTAAGTTGCTGCATGCCAGATTTTGGAATTTAGTCATAGAAAGACTGAAATGTAGGAAAGGTCCTGAAGGGAGTTTTTGCATAAAATGAATATTTGGAAGATATTAAACATCTCAAGGGACTGTTACTGTCACCAAGTAGGGTAATATTTCACAGTTATGGGGGTATTCCAAATTGTTGTATGATTTTTGCATGCCATTTTGAGGAATTTGGAAAGGTCTAGGATTAGTAGAGATAATAAAGTATCAATGTATACATACCAAGAAATTTAAATAGAAATATATGTTTTTAGGTATCTGCCTTACATTATTTTTCCCTTATTGGGAATTCAGTTATGCAAAAGAAAGTGATTCTGAGTCAGGTCAGTGAGGCGAAACCATTCAGAAATCCCCCAGGTATTCCTTTGAATCCAGGTCTCCTTCAACTGCTACTATCTAATTAACACTCTGTATTAGACTAAAAGTAAAAATTATATCTTAGACTAAAATTATAAAACAATTATGTTGCATTAAATTAAAAATTCAAAAGTAAATATAAATTAGATTTGACTGAAAAAACAAATTCTGTATTGACTAAATATGAATATGCTATATGACAAAATTACAGGTTCTAAATAGATTAAAACTCAAAATTTGTTAGACTAATATTAAAACTTTATATTAGAATAAACTTAGAAATTATATATAAGACTAAAATTGAAATATGTATAATAAACAAGATTAGAAATCTATATTAGACTTTAAAATTGTCTATTAAACCAAAATTAAAAATTCTTTATTATACTAAATTTATGAATGTTTTTAGAATAAAATGAAAAATATACATTAGACTAGATTTAAGAATTCTATATTAGACTGAAATAAAAATTATGTATTAGGCTGCATCAAAAGTTCTGTATTAGACTAAATTAAAAATTATATATTAGACTAAAATTAAAAACCCTATATTAGACTTTAATAGAGCATCCAATATTTTACTAAGACAAAAGAATATTCTTAAATGACTGAAAATGAAAACTGTATATACTAATTTTAAAATTCTATAATAGACTAAAATATTAATTCTGTACTAAGTTGTATTAAAAGTTCTATATCAGATTAAAATTAAAAATTCTATCATAGACTAAAATTAAAAATCCTACATTGGATTAAAATGTAAAAATTCTTTAACTGTCTAAAACAAAAAAGCTATAAAATACTAAATTTAGAACTGCCATATTAGACACGCATTGGAAAAATTCTAAATTAGACTAAATTCAAAATTCCAAAGTAAGTTTAACTAAAAAAAGTCTATATTAGACTAAAGTTGTAAATTCTGTGTTGGACTAAAACAATTCTCTATTAGACTAAAATTAAAATTTCTATATTAGGCTAAAATTATGAATTAAAATTGAAAATAACAGATTCTGTTAGACTATTATTAAAAATTATATGTTAGAATAAAATTGAAAAATTCTATTTTGATTAAATCAAAAATTATATATTAAACTAACTTATAAATTATATATCAGACTCAATTACACAATTTTTATTATAAATAATACCTTCTTTTAGAATAATATTCAAAATTATGTATTGGACTAAAAGTTAACATTTTCTATTAGACTAAATTACAAATTCTATATTAGACTAATATCAAAAATTCTATAATAGACTAATATTAAAAATTCTATTTTAGACTAAATTGTAATCTGGTAAATTTTGAAGACTTACTGAAATTTAAGGTTGAATAAAGTGTGCTTTAAAGATAACATAGTCAAGCCAGAAAGGTCTTGAGAAAATTCACTGATCATTTCTTTTTCCATCTCTGGAACATAAACGGGTCTAGGTTTAAGCTTCAGTTGAAATAACCGGGTCGTTTTAATGGTACAGTGGCATATGTCCATAAAAACATCGACCGTATTGGTTCAAAAGGGGCACAAGTCAGATAATTGATTTTTCAAAGGAAAGCTATTGCAACAGGTTCTTAGAATCTGATGAAAGACATGATTATTTGGAGAGAATTTTATGAACAGTTATTTCCGATTGGCCAGGGAAATTAAGGGCTTACACTTTGGGAAAGCATAATTTAGTGGACTGATTTGCATATAATTCTTTAGTCAAGAATCTTGCTTATGAGAAGTCAGATTGACTCTGTGGAAACAATAGAATTGTGTTTCCCACGTTAATGAAGAGAGGTCAGATAGCTATTTGGTAAAGGAAAACGGGCTATAGGCTTAAACACAGTTGTGTGGAAAGAAACGGCATTAAGGTACGCAATTTTAATTTCCATTTAAAATTCTTTTTCATTTCTTTGGTTTTTTGCAAATGTGTTCTTATGCTTATGATTCACACATGTATCGAGTATTCATTTCAAAAGGCTTATTGATATGTTATTGTTATGCAATTTAATTCTTTGATTAACAATTATTAGTTGATTGAGATAATTGATGGATTGCATGCAATTAAATATTTGATATGCAGTATTTCCTAGGGATTTATGATGTACTTCAAAGAGTGAAGATATGCAATATTTCTAAGGGATTTAGGAATTAACCCTAATATACAAATGTGTCATATCTTTTATGTTTACATAAAATGATTTTCTGTGTAGGATGATATTGTTATCATGAGCTAATGACAAGTGTATATTTATATATGATTTTGCAATGTTTAAATGATCTTGCAGTCTGTTGTTTATCGTAGCTAGATCTAGTGGATATTATGCCATAAATAGTTGAACATTTATTTTATTGAACAGAATTAATTAGCCAAATTTAAATAAGACGCGTAGTAATATATGCTGGTATATACGGCCGCATTTGTTTGAGAAAGCACGTGTTAATTAATAATCAATTTCCTGCTTAGTGCAATAAACTTCGTGATAAGGTCATTTGTACTAAATTTGCGGTACCTTACTGAAACAAAGAATCTGTAAAGACAGTTTTTTTTTTTTTCTGGTAAGATAACATTATGTCCAAATTTGTGCAGTGCAAATCGACTAATCTGAATACGAACAGAGTTATATATCTCCAAGCAAATAATTGTCGAGCGATAATTAGCTACCGTAGAACTCTCATATTTAAGAAAACAGCTTCATACTGAGAGAGAGAGAGAGAGAGAGAGAGAGAGAGAGAGAGAGAGAGAGAGAGAGAGAGAGAGAGAGAGAGAGAGAGAGAGAGAGAGAGAGAGAGAGAGAGAGAGAGAGAGAGAGAGAGAGACTGTATACTAAGACAGGGATTAGAAATCACTTATCAGTACGTCATGGTTAATAAAACTAATAGACGATAGCAATAATCGTCTTGTCCAGCTGCTTGATTACATACCGAATATAGTAAATACCTAATATGAAGGAAGATAACTAGCTCAACGAAAGCGCCTTTTGTGAATACGTTTCGTACCCATGGTATAATTTTAGTCTGATCTAAATATAACCAATCAGACGCCAAATCTTTATATGTGCTGCATTAGCATAGTTGTAAACAAGTGCTTGTCAACGGTAATCGGACAGATAATATCGCAATATTGTTAGAAGAAATATTTATAGATAAACATAAAAATGCCGACTGTTATACGGGCTAAGTTTATAGTTGTCGGTATGTATGGAAAGTACCTCATTTACGTTTCACAGTTTAGTTGTCTGTAAAGTTTTGTTTGCTGGTTGGATTGTGTAGCCTGTTTTCGAGATCTTTATGTGTTATAGTCCGTTGTTACACCCCCGTTTGTTTAGACCCTCCTACCGATTTCAATAACTAAAATGCTTAACGTGATAAAAAGTGCACAGAACTAAGTCAACTGAATCATTGATTTATAATTTCTAACCTGACTGACCTGCTAATACTGGTATCTCCTTGCACCTTTCATGTTTAACGGACTTTCCATACTAACACGACGACATATTCCGTACACTATGGGGTAGTTTATTTCCATCCGACAGCATAATGACGTAATTCATCATATTCGGTAACTGCCGGATAATTCCATAAATTGCCATAACGTTGACTTTGGAATTATATTCCTTTGCACACATGAACATATTAATGAAACCGCTTGTTAAATTCAAGTGAAAAGCATTTTTTCCCCATTTTTTTCCTTTGCTTGATTCGACACTGTAAATATCGGAAGCAGACGAGATATGTATGTACATCTTTAGTCGTGCATACACTCTATTGCTGAAAATGGACTTGTCTAAGAACAAGAAATGGGTCTTAGGCATGTCTGTCTATGATATTGAAAACTTCTGTTAAGCATGAAACGTGCAGAAAATGATGATGTTAAGGCCATTCTACTCACAGTCTGGTTAGAAAATATAAATCAATGAATGAATTGACTATGCTCTTTTGCACTTTTTATCAAATTAAAGGTTTCTGTTATTGAAATCGGCAGGGGGTACAAACCAAAGGTTAGTAGGTTCAGACTATAGTTTCTAGCTTCAGTGGTGCTCAACAGTTATTATGTACTTTTGAGAGAGTGATGTATGTAAGATTAAGTTGTTTGCATTTTAAACATGCATAGTGGAGAGAATGTTGGCATACCTATATACTACTTTCATGTAATGTGGCTGAAATTTCTTTGGATATTGTACTTTTGGAAATTTTAAATGATCTTAGGACATTGCTAACTAAAATGACTGCTCCCTTGTGCTCCAAATATCAACCTAAATTTGTCTAAAGTACACTATCCTTGGCAGCTATTAAAATATGGAAAATGAATTTTGCCAAACTAGACAATACCAGCTTCTAAAAGTGCAATGAATGAATTATCAAATACATAAAATGTCAAAAAAGTTATTGGCTCTATTTTTGGACGATTTACCTCTGAAGTTAGAGAAGTGATAAAGAGCAAGTAGAGCTAGCACTTTTTTGAAAGGTGCACATCTTGAGTAAGGCCAAACTGTATACTCTCTAACCTGTGTAACACCCATCAATCATACATCAAAATAAAGGGAAATAAAGGTTCTTTGAACAATACCTAAGATATACAAAGTCTCTTTTAAATAGCCAGTATAACTAGTGAGGAAACCCAGGGAAACTCTTTTTCTTTAAAATTCTAACCCTATGCTGAATATGAAACTGTAGAGCGCCACCTTCGGGGAAAAGTCAAGGGAGATTGTAGCTTGAAAAATTCCTCTTTCATACATTATCTTATTATTCATAATGCTCAAGAAATAATAAAAAAAGCTGGAAGAATAGGGCCACAGAATCAATTTAAGTGTACTGGAATGCTGGCTGATTCAGCCAAATTATAGGCTGATTAGACCCAAATATCATGCTCATTAGTACGAAGTAGAATATATAAGAAAAGCAACTAAAGACACATACAAAATGTATTTGAGTAGTTATTACTGTTTTTGCAAACAGAGAATGTAGTGCTTGATACTTCAGCTCTTAAAATTTACATCATATAGTTAATAGCAAATTTCTGGCCAAAACAGAGCAAAATAGATATGAGCGATCACATTTAGATTTTGTAACCAAAAATAACTTGTCAGTGTTTACAGTAGAGAAATATACAGTTAATATATCTGAAAAAAAAATACTCATTTTGAAACTTTTCATAAATCAAGCATGTATAGCTAACTTTCAACAGTATCAAACTGTAATGCATATAAATTTAGGTCACATGGTTTTTGCTGATTTCTCATGTAGATTGGTCTTTATTTATTTATATTTACTCCAAACATTTTTGTGTAAAGGGTTATTGATAAGTAACACTATAGTTAAACAAACTTTACTGTTATCATTGAGTTTTTATCTTTGAGAAAAATCATGAATTGGTAAACCAACTTATTTTGATTTTAATTTTTAAACATTTAAAAATATTTAATTTACAGCACATATTAAATCTGTTAAATATTGAGTTTTGAATATTTATTATATTAATAAATGTATTATAACCAAATAACACACAGTTATTCAAGTCAGCATTTTATATTGTGTTCCAGATTGGTAGTAAAAATTAAGTATATTGACAAATGACTTCAGAAGAACTTTAATTTGTGTGAAATTTATGTAATGGGTTTGGCCTGCAGATGATTTTATTATTAAATGTTTGCAATTAAATTAATTAAGGACACATTGATCAAGCAAGGTGTTAAACATACTTTGGTTGGGCTACTGCATGTCCATTAGCAACAGCATTGGATGTAGTTTTATTTTCAGAACACTGCATTAATCCTCATATGTTGTTCACTTGAAGTTGAAATCAAATGAAATGAGAGAGTCACTCAGAATATTGAACAAGTGATGTGTTAACTGATGAGATTGAGAAAGGGACAGCTCATGGATGTCAGTGATAGGTGAAGTAAACAGAAGTAGTATTGTAGTATTCATCTGCTTGTATACAAAGTTTATAACTGTGATACAAGTAAGCAGACTGTATTCATAAGGGTGAGATGAGAAAATGTGTAGTTGATGAATATTAATATTAATAATTTACCAGGGTGATTTAAAATGAAAATGCTGCATTTTATTAGTGTGCTTATGGTTTTGACTAGCAGATTAAGTACTTTCTGTTTGACAAGCCTGAAGGCAACTTACATAGAATATGGAAGAGGCTCAATCTGGACTCTATGCATTGGGCTATCTGACTTTTTTAGCACTGCCATTTCACAGTTCTCTTTGCACATCAACAAGCAATATCAATATCTGAGTTCTAGTGTCAACAGTCATCAATATCAATACACTGAAATTCTTGTATTAAAAGCCATGAATATTGATGTGCTGAATTCTAGAGTCAACAGTCATCAATATTAATACACCAAATTCTAGTGTAAACAGTCATCAATATTAACACACTGAATTCTGGTGTCAACAGTCATCAATATCAAGGTCAAATCTGCTGTTATCTACTCCATCTGAAGCTTAGCCTGACAGAATGTCAGTAATTTCAAAATTGGAAACCATGAAAATTATACTTTGGTCTTAAAATGGAATTGTTAATTATATGTGTGGTTGATGTTAGAGTTATTGAAGCATTACTATATGCACTGTATCAGCTTGGTTGTCAAGTATATTTATTGTTTTTTTCCTGCATTAAATGTCAACAGTGTTATCAGCTTCAACTACTTTAAGGAGCTTAGGGAGGAATAGGTTACCACTGTTATCAGCTTCAACTAATTTAGGGAGTTTAGGTGGGAAATTTGTAATCAATATTATCAGCTTGAACTAATTTAGGAGTTCAGAGGGAAGGGGAAATATGTTATCACTGTTATTAGCTTGAATTAATTTAGAAAGGTTTTCTTTTGAGGAAGTAGGTTACCGCTGTTGTCCCTTCAATTAATATAGGAAGTTTAGGTGGGAAATTTGTAATCAGTGTTATCAACTTGAACAACTTTAGGGAATTTGGATGGGGATGGGAAATAGGTTATCACTGTTATCAACTTCAGTTTATTATGGAGTTTAGGTGGGAAACTTGTAATCAATATTATCAATTGAACTAATTTAGAGAGTTTGGGGGTAAATAGGTTATCAATGTTATCAGCTTGGACTAATTTAGAAGGTTTAAGGGAGAAAAAGGTAGCCAATGTTATCATTTTCAACTAATTTAGGGAGTTTTGGGGGTAAATAGGTTATCAATGTTATCAGCTTGGACTAATTTAGAAGGTTTAAGGGAGAAAAAGGTAGCCAATGTTATCATTTTCAACTAATTTAGGGAGTTTTGGGGGTAAATAGGTTATCAATGTTATCAGCCTCAACCAGTGTAGGACTTTATATGGCATTTCACAGTTGCAACTGAGTTACTGATCGTAATGTTTCAAATTACCTTCCTTAGTTCCAATGTGCATGCCCACAAAAAATTTTCAGTTCCGGATAGTTCAGAATCTTAGCTGTACTATAGATCATTATGTTTAAACCAAAGAATAAATTTTATCTAACATTTTTTGTTCATACTAGGAGAATAATTATAGATATTACATTAGATAATTAGATTTGGTGTCTATACTTTCATTATATCAGATAATTAAAAAATATTTACTGTTCACACTTAAATGATATCAAATAATTAATTTAAATATACTGTTCATATTTATATTAAACCAGATAATATATATTCATAATCCATAATTTCAGATACGTTTGTAGGAACATTTCATTTTGCTGTCTGATTTTAAACATTTATTATACATTTTGGCTGCATAACTTTAACGAAAATCATCTCAATAATTTGCATTTTTAATACTTTGATATGTCCTTCTTTCTCAGTTATTTTTTCAAGGCTAATAGTTCATTTATAACACGAGTTAAGAAAGTTATAAGACAAGTTCGATAATAAAATTATAACATGAGTTTGATACATCAGCTGATCTGCAATGCTGAATATTTTAGACGGGAAGAGATTTTTTACAATAGAACACAGTATATTAATGCATTAAGAGGAACTTAACAAATCAATAATTGCAATATTATAAAGATAAAGGAATTTAATTAATGCAGATGAAATATTTATTCATATTTGGGTTTAAATATCCTACAATATTCAGATTTATTAACATGCTCATGGATGTTTTTTTGTTTCATTTTCTTTTTGGTGGTGGTGGGAAGGGTTCTCACATCTTTAAACAATCAAAAATGTATTTCTTCATATACATATTTTTTTTCTTGCTTTGTTCAGTCAAATATAGCCATGTACTCATTCAGCCTAATATTTAATTATTTACATTTCTCACTGGTTTTCTTAAAACTTGAAATATCAAGCATTAGACAGTACATGTAATAACTTTCAGCATGATTTTTCTTTGCCTATGCTGACATGTAATAACTTTCAAATTTGCTGGAGTCTTTAGAAAACATTTCTGATTGTCACCAACAAATTCATCTGAAAAAGCCTTCTTAAATTTAATTTAATTCTATTTGCCTTTCCATGCATCAAATATGTAAGTTTATAAGATCCAATTATTTGACAGATTCTGTCCTATAACTTTGGTTCGCCTTTTAAATCAATATTGATCCGAGTTCTCGGATGTAAAATTGCAGACAGTATGATTTTAAAAAGAGACTGTTTGTAAGAACATGCTCTTCACGTTTATAATAAATGGATAGTCACAAATACTAATAATTGTTGTCTTTATCTATCAGTCACTCTTTCTGTTTTATATTCCAGTTTTTAACCAGAAGTATGTTTATGTGATATAGGTATGCAAACACATTCATTCAGGCATATAAATACATATACATACCCATGCACCAGATGAAAAGAAATATATCCTTCCTGGATATAACTTGAGTTATTTCATGAAAAATATAATGAACATTAATAGAAATGCAACAGTCTAAATCAATAATATATATATAAATGAAAAAAAAAATATATATATATATATATATATATATATATATATATATATATATATATATATATATATATATATATATATATATATATATATATATATTTTTTTTTCATTTATATATATATATATATATATATATATATATATATATATATATATATATATATATATATATATATATATTTATTATTGATTTAGACTGTTGCATGGTATTATTGTTTTATTCCTTCTTTTAATTTAATCATGGTAATAAAACTACATATATGGTAGAGAAATATCACAAATGAGATGCTGCGATTTTGGCGGAAATGGAGATGCGACTTTGAAGAGAAAATTACACAAAATTAACTGTGATCATTCATGGGATTTAAGATAATTGGTGACAATTTTATGTTTTTAAATTTTTTTTACTCTAGTACTGTTGTAGTGGTTTTAAAAACTAAATATATTTTCATTATTCTTTAAGCAAAATAAATTGTTGTAACAATCATTTTATGTAGCGATACCATTTTCGCGCAATCAAATAATACAAATTAGAGCATGAGATAGGAGTGGAAAGATAATGAAGTTTTGAATAGGCAGAGAACATTTATTTGAAAGCTGGAAACAGCGCAAGTTACTAAAAAAATAAAAGATGAAAAAACAGTTGATCATATATTGACAGAATTTCTTTTTAAGATAGTGACATATAATTCTTGCTTGTGGAATGTGATCAGTCTGTCACATTTTCTTGATCTACATCTGCCATCTTTATTGATCATACTATCAAGAAGTGACTTGCACCGATACACCTTCTGGTGTTTTCAAGGGGAGACTGTAAAATTGTATATAGGGAAAAATGTTATTGTTATCATTTTCAACTAATTTAGGGAGGTTATGCTGGGAAAATATATATAAAAAGCATACAATACTTGTATTTCACCACCAGTCCTATTAGTGGAAATTGCCACATATATTGACATAAAGCTATTGATGGATAACCAGTCTTGCTGTCAGTCTTCCTTCTAGTAGTTGGCAAGCCCCAACTAGAATTGTATCATTCTTTTATTTTTATCAGAGCTTACATCATTATGGTTCACACTATTATTAACCTGCTGCTGTGAATTAAATTAAAACTTTACATGTGGGATTTGTGTTTAGTCAGAAGAGTATGCAACAACAATTGCTATTGCTTTGATTCTTTACACCTTCCATATTTCTTCAGCTAAAGTTAATGAACAAAATTCTGTATCATATTCTCTAAGACAAGTGCTCATGTCTGGCACTGGTCAGTGGGAAAGCATACTAGATCACAGGCATTCATTGTGTCAAGTCAAAGATTAAAGATACTGGTATGAAATGTTTGCATGTTGACAAAAGACAAACATTCACTGGTTTTGTTTCTTTAAGAGTTCAATCTGAGGAGCTGGTAGTATGGACTTTGAATGAGATAATCAGGTAAAGAGTAGCCAGCACCAGTGAATAAGTGTGTTATCACTGATTGAAATCACCAGCTAATGTACCCAGATGGATAATTTAGCAGTCAAACATTTGTTGCTGAAAAATGCAATAAAATTCCATTATAATTTTTAACATAATCTTTGTTTGTTACTACCATTTGGTTGCCTGTCTTGGCTTTCACATTGGAAAAAATGGTTGCCTGACATTAATTTATTGGTAATTTATATTTTTACCTCTTAAATGTGTCAGTATGATGTTAGTGATATATATATATATATATATATATATATATATATATATATATATATATATATATATATATATATATATATAGTTCTTGTTAAAAACATGAATATTCATCAATATCTTGAATATTCTTCATGACATCTTAAAGCATTTAAAAACAGGATAAAATATAGTAAAGCAAAAAGATATAGAACAATTATTTCGGATGACACTATTTTTAAACTATCTCTGACAGAGTTAGGTCAGCATTTTATAAATAGAAATTACCCAATTGCCATCATTAATACTGCTTTCCAAAAAGATCCTTCTCTTATGCAACTTGAATCGTTACAATGTAAAATCAAAAATAGAAATGAAAATAGTATTCCTTTAGTTAATATAATCCAAGTTTGCCTAATATAGGTAGGATTTATCAATAAATATTGGGATTTATTAAAATTATCATATAAAGCAAGTGTTAAATTGTTACACGAAAGCAAGCCCACACTTGCTTATAAAAAGACTAAAAATCTTAAAGATTTCCTATTAATTCTAAATAAGACAAAAAAATCAAATAAAAAGGATCATCAACTAAATGTAATAGGCTTAGCTGTTTGAACTGTTCTTTTATGAATGAAAATACATCTTTCAATAGTATTAATATGAAAGAAACTTTTATTACGCATTGTGATACTAATTGTGTAACATAAAATGTTATTTATTTGATCACATGCAAAACTGTAGCATCCATTATATTGGAAAACCAGTTAACAAACACCTAAACATATGAACCATCATAGATCAGACATTTTCATCTCATGTTGTTGCACATTTTAACAAGAGTTCCCATACTTTGCAAGATTTCTCTTTTCAACCTATAGTTATGTTGTTATAGCTGATTCTGAGATGGAATGTTTGCTGAAAAGAAACCAATTAGATTCACAGTCTTAATATGGTATATCCAAAAGATCTAAATTCCGAAAAACTCTATGACATTCATTGATTAATTTTTTTTTTAATTATGTCTCCTGTTTACAATTAGTTAAGAATATTTTTATATTATTTATTTACAGAATAATGTAACTACTGAAAGTATTAAGTAATATCATAAAAATGAGCTTACTAATTCTTTAAAAATAAAAGGGCATTTTAAAGGTAATTCTCAATATATAATGGTTAATTATTTATAAAATATTTATTATATGATTATAAGTATTATGCACAAAATATATTTTTATTATATAATTTGTGTTCTAATGAATAATTGAATATTCATAAAAAATTTATCAAAATATAATGTATTGTTTATTTTTAAAAATGTGCATTATACATAATAAAAATATTAATAAAACTCTTTTTTGTTCAAAAATTATTGATATAGTTGTTAATATAGATATATGTATCTTTAAGATCAGTTTTATGTATTTTTTATGTATTAAAATATCATTTATCTGTACTGTATATGCATATGTCCGTGTAAAGTGTGTGTGTGTGTATATATGTATATATATATATATATATATATACACACACACATACATACATACACAGACACACATGTATATATATATATAGTGGTCATGATCTTTGATAAAAAAAAACACATGAGTTAAGACAATATTTTTTCTATATTTAGAAACTTCTTGTAATTCTAATTTCAGGAGATGCAACTGTTGGTAAAAGTTCATTGTGTCAGGTGTTTCATAGTGATGGTTCATTCTTCAACAAAGCTTACACAATGGTAAGGTAGAAAAGAGGGATTATTAGTCATAAATTTATCAAAAATGTTAATATTTTATTCAGACTTTTCATCTCTTTGATGTTTTAATTTTTAATTGACTGTATTGGCTAGATAGGCATTAAACTATCTTTGAATTGTTTGTGTATATAGTCTCTACCACTAGTTACAGTATGTAATTGCATATATTTTTTATGTTAGTCTTATTTATTCTATGCCGTAAGTTCATACTACAGTTATGTAGGTTTATTTATTATTTATATTAGTATTTTTAAATCATCAAATATGAAATACTTTTTTTAAAAATTCATATTGCCAGTTATAGAAAGCAATTTGATAATATAGGTAAGAATGGTTAAATTATATTTTGATGAATTATTCTTCTACAGTTAAGGTTAAATATATAATTTGTATGTATTGGAAAGGCTGATTTGTTTGTCAATAAAAATGTTATTTTCAGACCACTGGTGTAGAAATGGTTACCAAGCAAATAAACATTCCAGATACCAAAGATAGTGTGGTGAGCCAGTATTCCATTTCTTTTATGTAATATGCCTAGGGAGTGTGTTAAGTCAGTATTATATTTTCTGTCCAGTAACAAGCCTGGGGAGTGTGTTAAGCCAGTATTCTATTTCCTTTCATGTAACAAGCCTGGGGAGTATGTGTTTAGCAATTATTCCATTTTCTTTCATGTAATAAGCCTAGGGAGTGTGGTAAGCCAGTATTCCATTTTTTTTCATGTAATAAGCCTAGGGAATGTGGTAAGCCAGTATTCCATTTTCTTTCATGTAATAAGCCTAGGGAATGTGGTAAGCCAGTATTCATTTTCTTTTATGTAATAAGCCTAGGTAGAGTGGTAAGCCAGTATTCAATTTTTATTTCATTTAATAAGCCTAGCGAGTGTTCCAATTCATTTGAAGGCAGAGTGTATAATGTTATGAAGTTTTCTGTCCATCTGTTACCAATTTCATTTCAATAAAATAACACTAACTTTGTTGATAGCTTGTAAGGAAGAGTCGAATACAAATTTTAGGGGTCAAAGGCTCCAAGGTCAAAGTGAATGTGACTGAAAGAAGAAAATTAGTTTAGCACAATAACTAGAGTTCTCAACCATTCTCAGTCACCAAACATTGTACATGGTATGAACTTGGAGTAAGAAATAATTTTTATTGATATTGGAGTAAAAAATGGTTTTCACAAAGTAAATTAGTTCTGTATTACAGATCTTGACCAAACTTTCTGGACAGCTTACACTTCAAGCATAAATAATCCATTGTGTATTGTACAGTATAAGATCACCCAAAGCCATCATTACTGCTTTCAGCTGCACAGAGTAATATCAGATCTAGTTCAGAGTATGTACTAGTTAATATTGTTGTCTTGTATTTGTATTTATATTGAATTATTACTGATTGAAGAGGTTGATCCAATTTAATTTATTGCAAATTTGTTTTATTGCACTTTGATACAGAGTTTAAAATTATTAATATTTATCACAGAACCCATACATTTGGTAAAATGTTGTTCATTTTGGTTGACAGCTAATCCCGTATTTAAGCAACTTTAGTTTAACTAATTTAGCATGTGTGCAACAAAAGTCTTACTATAAAAATTAAAAATATCTATTTTGTTTTCTTCTTAAGTTATTTATGTTATTATGACTCGATGGTCTTCAAACAAGTAATAAAAAAGAGTGAGAAGCAATAAGCCTTGTAAAATTCAATAAATAGTTAATTTCCATATAATACAAAATGAAAATGAAAAAAGGAACATATGGTATTATGAATTAAATCCCAAATAATCCTAGTACTTACAGATTAAAGTCATAATGATTAAGCTTCTAAATAAACTTTACTGGAAATCCAATTAAGTACAATACTGGAGGTGATGATTCAGATCAAGTTAAAACTGAACTTGATATTGAAAAAGGTCATGTCCAACATACAATTTTCCATTGCATATAATGAAACAAAATAAAAAATAAGTAACAAATAATGCAAATTAAATATACATGTCACTGTTATTTGTGTGTCTCTGTTGGTTCTAGCATTAACGAAAGCTGTTTTATCCTTTACTGTGACATAATCTGCACAGGGGCTTGTAAAATTATTATCTTTAATTGCAATTGTTCCTATATCCTTTTGCTGATAGTCAATTTCCTTTATAATGTACAACTTTGGTACAATAACTTTTGTACGTACATGTGTTTTACTCAATTATTGTCAGAAAATTCAAATGTCATCAAATCTGATAAATATTGGCCATTAGAATGCTTGATATGGTGTATACAAGTTTATTCCAATATTGTACCTGGTAGTGATTAACAGCAACAGCTTGACAGTTTGTGTGTACTCAAGAAGCATGTAAACTGGAAGAAATTGACAAGAATTCTGTATTGTCAGACTGTGACTCAAATTTTGACAATGTAAGACGGTGATTCAGATTTTGACAATGTCAGATTGTGACTCAAATTTTGACAATGTCAGACTGTGACCCAGATTTTGACAATGTCTTCTTTTATGAGGATAAATATTATAGTGACCTTTTTGAGGCTGCAGAATCAGTGGAATAATGTTTTACTCAGTATCCTCTTGTTTTCTGTCACTTTTGTTGTGGTGCCAATATCCCATGAGGTACTTGTAGTTTCCATTTGTTTTGATTGGATTGTGCAGAATAGGATTAGAACTGTTTTCATGCTTTGTGATTTTAACAAATCTTGATGTAATTAATTATTTACTACTGATTTATATTTTCTTCCAGGAAATATATCTGTATGACTCAGCTGGTAAAGAGATATTTGCTGATCATATATCAAAATTTGTAAGTATGGCATTGTAATCTTCACAGTTGGAACATTTAATGAGCGGTCTCATTTCTTCTGTGCTTGTGAATGTACTCTTCTTTTACAGTGTGTAGTTCCATTTATCTGACATACCCCTTATCCTTATATACTCAGTTATAAGCTGAGTCCAACTATAAAGAACATAAACCCAGTCATGTCATTGTATAATGTACTGGCAGACAATGGTTTGTATTATTTGTTTAGTTGTTTACCCCTAACCAGCTTCATAGACCCACATCTGCCAGCATATGTTGCGATTGCAGATCTTGGTCTGTGCAGTTTCAAGTTGAAGTCAGCTTATAATTAAGTATATATTGCATTTCTTTAATACACTGATTTACATATTATAATGCCATCTAATGAAAAGTTGGCATTGTAAAAGGTATGGTATATAAAGAAATGAAAAAAAGTGCTGAAAATATACTTTGTTGGTGCTTTGCAAGGTGACTTCTTATCAGGGATTGGCCTCTTTGGAGAGGGGGTATATCAAGAGGTTGACCACTATAATAATAACAACAACAACAACAATAATAATAATAATAATAATAATAATAATAATAATAATAATAATAATAATAATAACAATAATAATAATAATAACAATAATAATAACAATAATAATAATAACAATAATAATAATAACAATAATAATAATAATAATAATAATAATAATAATAACAATAATAATAACAACAACAATAATAATAATAATGACAATAACAATAATAATAATAATAATAACAATAATAATAATAACAATAACAATAATAACAATAACAACAACAATAATAATAATAACAACAACAACAACAACAATAACAAGAATAATAATAATAATAACAACAATAATAATGATACTTTTTATTTAATGAGGGTAGTGCAGTTAGAATACAGATGTGTCTCGTCTCTCTCAAATCCCTCTTCTACTTGCTAGCAGTCTACATGCATGAATCTAACAAAATGTGTAGCAAAGTCACAATATTCAAAAATGAATAATCAATCAATTGATAAAACTTCACATTACTCTGGACATAATCATATAATTGAAACAAAAGATGAATTAGCATACACAGAGATAGGACGGTTGGGGTAGAAACAGGAGATTGTAAAAATATAATGACATGTAGTAAGGTTAAAATGTTAACAATTTCATGTAGTATGATTAACATGGTAACAATTTTATGTAGTATATTAGTGTGTCAACAATCTTATGTAGTATAATTAGTGTGGTAACAATTCTTGTAGTATGATTAGTATGGTAACAATATTATGTAGTATAATTTGTGTGAATACAATTTTATGTAGTATGATTAGTGTGGTAACAATTTTATGTAGTATATTAGTGTGTCAACAATCTTATGTAGTATAATTAGTGTGGTAACAATTTTATATAGTATGATTAGTGAGCTAACAATTCTTGTAGTATGATTAGTATGGTAACAATTTATTTAGTATGATTGGTGTAGTAACAATTTTATGTAGTATGATTAGTGTGGTAACAATTTTATGTAGTATGATTAGTGTGGTAACAATTTGTGTAGTATGATTAGAGTTGTAGCAATTTATGTAGTATGATTAGTGTAGTAACAATTTTATGTAGTATGATTAGTGTAGTAACAATTTTATGTAGTATAATTAGTGTAGTAACAAGTTATGTCATATGATTAGTGTGGTAACAATTTATGTAGTATGATTAGTGTGGTAACAATTTTATGTAGTATGATTAGTGTGATAACAATTTTATGTAGTATGATTAGTGTGGTAACAATTTTATGTAGTATGATTAGTGTAGTAACAATTTGTGTAGTATGATTAGAGTAGTAACAAGTTTATTAGATTAGTCAATATTAGCTTTCTTAATTCATTATTCACATTTGTCAGCATTATCCAGGGAAGGTGTTGCTTCTGGCATGACTAGAAAAAATCCCAGAATAGTCTAGGACTACTTTTTTGGAATAAAAATTCTTATGAAAATATTTTAGTAGGCATGCATCCATTATTTCATAAATCCAGCCTTCAAAAGCAGAAAAGGACATCGGCTTGCCAAGACTTAAATCATATCAGATTGGTCTTTTATTTAATAGATGGATTAGCAACAAATCCTGTCATGGATTAGTAACTTTTTTACTCATACCTTGTGAACATGCTCTTTCTCAAGGCCTCTCAGATGCTTAATCCACTTGTGCTTTTTCATCAGTTTGGCCAAAATATTGTAGTTTTCTCATCTCAGTGCCCATCAGCAGGTTGAGGGATGTTGAATAGTCCAGATCGCAAGAGATGACTAAATAGAAGCCACCTATTGCCATGGTTTCCATTGTGGAGTAGATGATTCTTGTAGTTGAGCAAAGAAGTTGCTACTGTATGGCAGCACACCACATAGTTTGATGTAGATGAGCAGTGACAGTGATCTTTCCATAAAATGTTTAAAAGTATAAGTGTGGGGGTCTCTGAAACATTGCAGTTCATGTAAAAATATTCATTTTTGATGCTTTAAATTTCAACAGATAAATCCTCGGTACACAAGGTTTTTGTTTGCAAATTCTTTTAAATTGATACTTTTCTCCAAAGCATGTATCAGTTATTTTGTGTGTGAGCTATCCAACAATATGATTAAGTAGAGCTGTAGATCTTAGCAGACAAGGAGATTAAGATGCCTTTCAATTGTGAAAAAGTGGGTGGCCATTTTTTTTTTTTCTTTCAATGTCTTTGAAGTTGATTGAATTGAAATGGAATTTAACTAACTGATTAAATAATTTAATACAGAAAAGAAAGTTAAATCTCTTTTTTTTAAATTTCTTCAAGCTGCACACCAAATTTAAGAATGGCATGGTAAAAGCATTGAGAATTGTTATAGTTGTAGCATCACAATCACAATTATCATGGTTACAAACTGCTTTAACAATTATTATGGTTACCAACTGCTTTAACAATTATCATGATTACCAACTGCATTAACAATTAGCATGGTTACCAACTGCTTTAACAATGAGCATGATTACAAACCGCATTAACAGTTAGCATGGTTACCAACTGCTTTAACAATTAGCATGATTACCAACTGCTTTAACTTTTCATTCATTTATAATAATGTTAATAAACAATAAGCATGAGCAATAAGGTGATATATGTATTGGTAAAAACAACAATACACTCATCATGTTCTAAAGTATTGAAAGAAATGTATTATTATTGGGACTGCAAGTTTGAGTGATTGCACTTCAAGCTTTCTCAATGAAGTTGTCCTGGATTGTACATTTCCTGTGGATATCCTCAAGGTATGCATGTAGTAGCTTCATAAAATGTTTTTAAACATGCATCATCATCATAAAGGGGAAGTACTTGCTTTATCCAGACATATCTTTATATGTACGGGCAAAATAATTGAACCAATATTAGCAATATTTTAAAAACTATTCAATGTTGGATAATAGCCAGAATATTGGTCATCATACCATTTCTGAAGAAAGGAGATGCAGATTAATCCAAGAACAGGGGTAAAGATTGAATCCTATTACAAGTATCTAGGATGCATGTTTTCTTAAAATCACTGCTGATATATGTGCTAGAAAAATCAGTATTTGCAAGCACTGAACACCATGCATATTTTGAAGTAAAGTCTTTAAAAATTCAGCAAATTGCTAGTAACAAGACAGTTTTGTCTGTTAGGCTCTAAGAATTGTTTTATAGACTAACTTTCCTTTCACATGTTTGTTACTTCAGGGACAAATAAAAAAACTATTTAATATGAGTTATGGCAAACTCAGTTTGTGGAGGATGCCCAAAGCTCAGGTTATACAGTAACATCAGTCTTGAAAGACCACTGCTGTGAGACACCACCTATTTTGAGAGACAAGATTCTCAGTGCATGGATTATTGGGTATATAATTTAATGACCTGTCCTGTGATTGGAGTGCAGCTTGTACGGCATCTGGGTGTCAACTATGACTTCCTTTTGGCAGCTCATGCAGCCAAACTGGTGTTAAATGTCATGCTCAGTATTCCTTTGGACCATGCCAGCAAGGAGAGAGGGGGATTCTGATGCATAGGCTTGCACCCTGGAGAGACCATTCCACTCTCAAGTGAGGAAACAACCAAAAGCTGGCAGTCTACAGGTTATAAATCCCACCCGATTGGCATAGGGAATGGGTGCAACAGATCAGCTTTGATGGTGGGAGTGATCATTGCGATTGGCATAGGGAATGGGTGCAACAGATCAGCTTTGATGGTGGGAGTGATCATTGTGATTGGCATAGGGAATGGGTGCAACAGATCAGCTTTGATGGTGGGAGTGATCATTGTGATTGGCATAGGGAATGGGTGCAACAGATCAGCTTTGATGGTGGGAGTGATCATCATGTCCCACTGGCTATATACTGCCCATCTCAAGCTGGGCAGTGCCTGATTAGTAAGGTGTTGGACTGCCAAAATCTGACAGCTCCAGTGCGTGCCTGGAGCTCATTGTGTTGCTCAGCATGACAAGCAGATAGAAACTCCACATTAGACAAAAGAAACAAGAAACCAACAAGAAAAACTCCAGCTCTTCGATTCGCAAACTGGAATGTGCACAACATGTGAACAGGCATCTCTGATGACCTCAGGGAGGCGGACAACACCAGGAAGACAGCTATCATCGACACAGATCTCACCAAATTAAATGTTAGCATAGCTGCACTCCAGGAAACTAGGTTCACCTCCAGTGGTTACCTCAGAAATGAAAAATGCACCTTCTTCTGAAAGGCTGAGAACCTAAGGAGCTCCACCTGCACAGAATTGTCTTTACCATCAAAAATACTCTCCTGGCCTCAGTTGAGCTCCCTCATGGGGCACTGATCATTTCTTGTTCATCTGACTTGCCATTGCTGTAGGTTCTGTCAACATACTTAGTGTCTATACCCCCACACTAACATCTTCAGAAGACACAAAGGCAGCTGGATGAACAGAAGGATACCCTAAGATGAGCCACTATTCCTACTTGGTGACTTTAATGCTAGTGTTGGTGTGGATCACAAGTCATGGCCTGCCTGTCTCAGTCATCATGGTACTGGACAGACCAACAAATATGGTTAGAGACTGCTGGAGCTACCATGACCTATATGCTACAAACACCTTCTTCAAGTGTAAAGCACAACATGGAAACATCACCAGGCACTCTGTCCTGAATAGCATCTTCTCCACCAGAAGCTTCTGCAGTGTAAACTGTGACTCCAACCATTCCCTCTTAAGCAGCAGGGTGCGCTTACAGCCACACACGCTACACCACTCCAACCAAAACTGTGCAGATGTTGGTCATATCCAAGGAGGAGGAGTATTGGATCAGGATATCCTGTACCTACCAGAGCACAATGCGAAGTGGAACTCCATGAAGGGTACCATCTACAGCACAGCCACGTCCACATTTGGCAAAAAGGATTGGCCCAGGAAGGACTGGTTCAATGCACAACTTTCAAGGATGAAACCAGTCATTGAGGACAAATGAGAAGCCTCATAGCTTACAAAAAATGCCCCAATGAATGGATACATGCTGCCCTCAGAAGTGTCTGAAGCATCACCCAACACATCATGAAACAGTACTGTCAGGAATTGAATTGTGTGAAGGAATCCAATCCACTGCCAAGTCAGTAAGCATCCAAGACATGTACAGTAAAAGGGATCACCCTCCTGAAATCTCTAATGGGAGAGAAAATAACAGACCATAAGCAACAGATGGCCATATGGGTGGAGCACTACTCAGAGCTGTACTCCTGAGAAACATCAGTCACCAATGTGGCCCTTAGAAGCATGCTGGAACTGCTCACTATGGAGGAGCTCGAAAATGTGCTCACCTTAGAGGAGCTCAGCAAAGCCATCTTCCAAACGACAAAGCACCAGGTAGTGACTGCATCCCGCCCGAAGCCATCAAACAGAAACCGACATTGCTTTAGCCACTGCATGAGCTATTCTGCCTCTGCTGGAAGGAAGGAACAGTCCACCAAGACATTCGCAACACCACCATTGTGACCCTCTACAAAAAACAAAGGTGACCTTAGTGACTCTAAGTTACAGAGGGATCTTGATCCTGAGCATCATTGGCATCCCACATCCTCAAGAGGCTGCAGCTGTTGGTGGACCATATGAACCCAGAATCCCAGTGTGGCTTCAGAGCAGGCATGTTGACAACAGATATGATCTTCTCCCTCCAACAACTCCAAGAGAAGAGCAGAGAGCCAAGGTCAGCCACTCTACATGATGTTCATCGATCTCAACAAGGCCTTCAACCTGGTCAGCAGGAAGGGCCTATTTGAACTTCTCAGGAAGAGTGACTTTCCACCAAAATTCTGCAAATGATAAAAAGGGAACAGTTCTGTATGATGGATCCTCCTCAGACTTCTTCCATAACAACAGCAGCATGAAGCAGGGCAGCAAGCTGGTGTTGATCCTTTTCGGGATCTTCTTTTCCCTGCTCCTGTCCAATGCTTTTGACTTATCCACTGATGGCATATATTTGAGAGACAAGGTCCGACAGGAGTTTTTTAAACCTGGCACAACTGTGCTCGAAGACCAGAATGAGGTTGGTGCTCATCAGGAGATGCTCTTTACCAGTGATGCAGCTCTTGTGACCCACACCATGGATGCCCTCCAAAGACTGGGAGACCATTTTGCTGATGCCCGTAAGCAGTTCCAGCCTGGAAAAGACAAACATGCAAGATGCCACCATTGAATCCTTCAACAAAATTGATGGAGTTACCTTGGAAGTAGTCTGTAACTTTACTTACCTTGAGTCAACCATCAGCAACAGAAGGCTTGGAAAGGCACACATCATCATGGACTAACTAATAAAGAGGTTGTGGGAAAACGTGTTGACAGAGCACACCAAGATCCAAGTCTACAGTGCTTGTGTTTTCAGCATATGGAAGTCAGGCCTGGAGCACCTACATGAGGCAAGAGTGTCAGCTCAACTCTTTCCATATATGGTGCCTGAAATGCATCCTGAAAATCAGTGGGCAAGACCATGTCCCACACATCAAGATCCTTCAGTATGCAAGTATTCCCAGCATTTACTCCCTGCTGAGCAAACACCACATTCAATGGTTGGGATGCATCTGACACATGGAGGATGGGAGGCTGTCAACACGTTTTCCCACATCCTATATAGACAGTTGGCCACTGGCACCAGAAGAGTCAGCCTGCCCTAACTCCATTTTAGTGATATGTACAAGAGGGACATGAAGGCATGAAACATTTCACCTGACAGCTGGGAAGTGGTGGCCAAGGACTGAGGCACCTGGCGACTAACAGTCTTTAAAGGTATAGCAGTCACTGATGTCAGGATAGACCAGCTGGCAGCAGAGAAATGTGAGAGAAAGAAGAGTGTGGCAGTAAACTCAACTACTTTTACTTCCCAGTATGTCTGCACCAACTGCAACAGGTACTGGACTGTCTCTCACTTTGGCCTGCACAGATGATGCCAAAACCTGAGAGACAGACAATGCTCCATGGACCCTACTCACATAGTCTCCTTTAGACACTGTGACCTTTTGCCATGTGACCTCTGATTTCATAGTGGGCCTCTTCATTGTTGTTTGTGAAGTTTTCATCATGCTTGTGGAACAAAACAAGCTAATTTGCATGAGAAAACTTAAGTTGTACAGACAAAATTTGTGATTTTAGTATGATGTTGTTGAAAGGCTAGTAAATTAATAATATTTATACTCATATAGGTCCCTTAGCCTTATGAAGATAATCTACTTATTGTACTTCTATCATAAGCTGTAAGCTTTGTGCATAAAGAAAAACGTGTGACCTGTGAATGGGCAACAGATTGCCTGGGTTGCCTATAAATAGCATTAAGATACATGTGATTCTACTGGCAGTTGGACAAAAAACTGTTCATTAGGCTGTCAATTCACATACCATGTTATAATTGAAATCTAACACTTTTGAAAATTAAAATATTTTATTTTAAAGTTTGAAAATTAAAAAACTTTTTTCACATTTTCTATAAATGCATTAAAAAATCTGACCAAACCCAGTCTCCTGGGGGCTGGAAGTTGTTTGTTAAAAATGTTTCTTTTTGTAATTCAGTTGATTTTTATCATGTTAGAAACATTTGCTTTGTTTCACATTTCCGTCCTGGGGATCTGATTATCTCTTAAATGGTTAAAGGCTAAAGACAGCTTGAAGTAAGTGCATTGCTATGTTCTTTGTGAAACATTGCAGTTGTTTTTAGTGAAAAGTGAACTGATAAATTATGTTTCTATCCCCCAATTTTCTTAACATATGCAGTGAAAGGTTTTGGAAATATGAAAAGTCTGTAAATCAGACCCATGCCAAAGCCCATTATTTTAACTGCCCAGGGTGTTGCTAGGTGGATGTACTAAAACATATTTGTATTATATTTGATGTTTTAGGAAAAAGAAAAAGTAAAATATAGCCTATAATTGTTAAATTTCAGACAAAGAAGAAAGATAACAGTATTTAAAATTGTCAGATTTTAAATTTACATTTTCTGAATCCTTAAAGAAAGCAAAAAATAACTATGATGTGTAGGAAAATCATTTATCTATAAATGTTTTATTTCCATTAAAAATATATAAATAAAAATTAATCTAGGAATAATCTTAGAGGAAATATCTTCACAGATATTGTTGTTTGGACATTATGACATTTTATTTATAAGTGAATGCAGATTGCCAAGATTGATTTCATGCTATCTCATATTGATTTATCCATTGATGTTTTAGGATGATTTATCACCTTGCTCTTACAAAATGGGATCCTGTATTTTCTATATTTTGCCCTGCTGTGTTAAATATTCAAGCTGTAATGCATGGCATATGGTAGCATTCCATGTGTGCAATTTGGACATCTTTTGGACATCATTTGCCCCAATATTTTTATTTGAAATAAAAATAATGATGAAAACTGCACCATTGGAGTCCATAACTAAGCCATGTTTCATGGAGTGCTTAGCAGAAATTTTACTCTGCTGAAAATGCATTGAAAAGCATTCTGTACTTACTAGTGGTCTGTGGACAAGTTACAAAACGCATTGACAAGCACTCTGTCCTTACTAGTGGTCTGTGGACGAGTTACAAAATGCATTGATAAGTGCTCTGTCCTTACTAGTGATTTGTGGACAATTTAAAAAAAGGCATTGAAAACCACCCTGTCCTTGCTAGTGGTCTGTGGATAATTTAAAAAATGCATTGAAAACCACCATGTCCTTACTATTGCATCCATCCTTTTAAGCAAGAAGCAGATAGGAAATTTAAGATAGCACAATTTTCCAGTTTTATTTTTCAGGCCTATGGTTCATTTGGGCATTGTGCACTCATTTGCATGTCAATGAATGTACAATAATTACTCGACATTTGTGAGAAAATATCAGTTTATTAATATATTTTCAATATGTTTATTTATTGATTTTTTTTTGCAGTGGGATCATCCATCAGGTGTTATTGTTGTGTATGATGTTGCAACTGAAGCAACATTTTCAAATTGTCAGAAATGGCTGGATAGGGTGAGACAGACAGAACCTAATCTTCACATACCAGGTATGCTGACAGAAAATAAATGTAGAGTAAGACTAATTTGATTTCAAACTAAATGTACAGTATACTTGATCCTTTGGAATTTTGTTTTTAGCTGTTAACATTGGCACTGCATTGTCTAAAATTTTTCACACACTTTGTATAATCCTCTCATACATTTTGTTTGTCTTGATTGTTTGTCTTTTTGTCTTGGTTTTGATGCATAGTATGACTCAGTTAAAGTAAGTCGTACCTGCAGATTTTGATTGTTTGCTATAAAATTTGGTATATATTAGGGCCCTGCACAACCACTTTGCTACTGCAATTTTGGTTAGAGTTATTGCCCTTTTGTCTTTTAGTTTAAAGCAGTTTATGACATACATTTGCTAGTACAGTCATAGATTGCCATTTAAATTGGTAAATAATTCTCTGTTATTACCTGTAGATGTATATATCAACAGACCATTTTCTCCTGCATAGAAGCCTAGTACACATTGTGGTCAGCAGCAAAAGTAATTCATTTTACATATACTATTTTCAGAAAATTGATGTGCTTATTTTACTTTAGATTCATGTCCATAATGGGATATGGGTGAGAAAATGGGGCTATATTTGCATGAGCTGATTTCTCATCATTCCTCTAGTTTTATGTTATGATACTTGATTTTTCTTACCTCAGTCTGGTAATATTAAGTTTAAAAAGTTAAATCACCTGACATTTGCCTGAAATCATTGTTAGCGATTACTTTGTAAGAACTGACTACAAGATAAATCCTTCAGAAAAACAAAAGGAAAGATCTGTTCATTGACTTCCATGAGATTTGTGCAGGAGAGAATTGTATTAGTGATAAATTACTGCGTGGAAATATGTTATTTAGTTTTAAGATGTACTGAGTTGAAAGAGGGATTTATCATGTATCGAGTGTCTATGTTTTTAGCTCACGTGATCCCAAAAATTGAGATTTAGATTTATTATATTGCTTTACTGTGGAAATGTTTGATAGAATTTTAATTTGATTGAGAGGTATTAAAAATTGCAGTATCTGAACAGTGTTAAATTTGAGTGAATATTACATTTTGGTATGCTGATGTCTAACTATACTATTACATCCTCATCTTGGCATGTTCATGTCTAGAGATATATTAAATCCTCAACTAGGCTTTAAACATTTCTTATACCATGCAATGGAGCTGATAAACCTATAGAAAAATTAAAGACAAGAACAGAGTAAAAATCTGCTATGTATGTAGAGTTGTATTTTTCCTGACACTTGACTTAATATAACATTATTATAGCTATATAATGATGGAAAAATGTCAAAAGTTTAGTCAGAAACCAAGTCCAGATTTCTTCCATCTCAATAGATTATTGGCCATTTCTGGTGCATTTTGGAGTTTGTATGTTTTATTCAATCAGCTTAAGAGAAACTAATGTAACATTCCATTTTAAACTTTGCTTCACATATGTGTTCCAGGTGTTTTGATAGCCAACAAGGTGGATTTGGATCAGAGAAGAAGGGTCAGCCCAAAGACTGGGAAGGATTTTGCTTCAAGCCATGGACTTGCTTACTTTGAATGTTCAGCAGTAAGCATGTTATGATTGAAAAAGAAATGGAAAGAGTTAATAAAAAATGGGCTTTTTTTAACTTGGATTTAATATTTGCTATTCTGTGATTTATAAATATTTCAGTCTTAAAAATTTCATCTATACTTATAAAATCTCAACAAGATTTTACTGATCATTGTGATTCATTCAATTTTGACTCTTTAGCCATTCATAGAAGGTTAAAAAAAAATTGTTATACAAAAATTATTTTCTGTCACCACTTGATTTCTTAAAGCACAAGGGTATTAATTGAAATCAGACATTTTTGCAGCTTTTGCTAAAATTAAATGACTGTGTCTTGAAGGGTTACTTTAACCCTCAAGGTTTGGTCTAATTGCATGATCCACATTGAGTATCTAAAGTTTCTATCAAACTTTTGGGCCAAGAAGGTTAATGCCTTGGGAATAAAATATATAACCAGCAAATTATCTTTTGATTAGAAAAAAAATGTTTTATCACTGAACTGTATCATCTGTTAAAGTGACCTTGAAGTAGTATAGCATTATATAGGTCATATTAGAATAAACAGCACGGAGAACAAAAGTTTCAAAAATTTTTTGAGATTTTAACCAGAAAGTTGTAAAATTTTAAGGGATATAACAAAGCCCATTAAATTCTGATGATGTTCATTAAAAATAAAAGTTTTCAAGTTTAAGCTTTTATCTGATGAATTCATGGTAGTTTTATGATTGTTCTAAAAAAGTGAACCTAGTCCTACAAAGTAAGATGCCTTCCCTGTTATTTGTGATTTTTATGTCACCAAGTTACTGCCTAAATAGCAGCACTGTGTAGTGTATTTTGAGGTCAACTAACATGAGAATGAGACATTAAATTTTCAGGAATATCTCACAAACTTTGCAGTCCTTATTAACATTGTATTTAAATTTATGTGGTATTGATTTAGACTAACTTTAATTATTAAGATGTCTTTTTTCTAATAAATTCAGATTCTCATACAAGCAAGTTGATGTGTTTTCAAATTTCGTTAACCTAAATTTCATTTGGTAGGAATGCAAAGGAGGCTGGGAAAGCCAAAATTGGATAAAGTTGAAGCATGTTTCTTTAACAAAATGAATAAAAATATACTAATAATGAAGAAAGTGGTTAGATAGCTTCAGTTTGTTCAAAATATTTATCTTTTTAACTGAATTTGGCATTCTGGCATATTGGTTGAAGATGCTTGCCTCTTATGGGTCACTGACATCCCAGTTCTGTTCATGTGGGTTCAAGTCTCAGGTCTTCAAGATATTGTTCATGTTTTTGACTGATTTTGCATTCTGGCATATTGGTAGAAAATGCTTGCCTTGATGGGTCACTTCTGTTCATGTGTGTTCAAGTCTAAAAATTGGTCAATGTGAGCATGCTAGAAAGCTTGCCAGTAGCATCCATTTAGTCAGTGGTTCTTCCTGGGGTCTTCATGTGTTCTTATATACTATGTATAGCCAGTCAGATGCTGAAAATAGAAATAAAACCATAACAAGAAACATATGAACTGTATGAAGATGTATTTTTCACGTCAGATAAAGTGTAATTTATTTTTATATTGTAAAACTCCTCATCCTGATGATATCATTTGTGTTTCTTTCTAATTGACTAAAATTAATTTAGTCTATGAGAATCCTAAGTTTGCATAAATCTGTTTTACAATTGTAATTGGAACTCCTCTACAATTGCTAGCTTACTAAAAAATGTTTTGTCATAGTATTAGGTACCTAGATACATGCATGACACTATTTCATATACATGTAATTGCAAATGAGTTTGTTTAAAATAAGAATATATAACCCATCATGTATGTATTATACATGAACAGGGAGAGAATACTTGGTGTCACACTTTGGGTGGCCTATAAATAAGCTGCACACTTCACAACTCAACCAAGGTACAGTACTGCTAATTGCCTGTGGCCTGATACTTTGATAAAAATATGACAAGAATAAAATGTAAGTTTTTCTTTTTTGTTTTAGAAAGAGATGCAGGGAGTTGATGCCCCATTTTATTTCCTCGCTAATGAGTTCTACAAGCTGTATCAGGAGAGGATTGAAACCTTGAAGTCACTGTCATAGTTGTTTGGATTTTGTTCAGAACTGTGTGTTTTCATTCCATTCATCTCACTAAGATTTATAATACACAGTTTCAAAGAAAGAATTGATTTTTATGGACGCTGTAATAATTAATAATGTGTAAAGCTTAAATAAAATATGTTTAAATGTTTGGAAGATATGTTTTATTTGTAGATGTTGCTGAAAATGTCAAAATGTCTGCTCATTTGAGGTTTTATTCTTTGGAATATGTCTTAATATGTGGTAAAAGACTTCACTGAAAAAGAGTTTTAATTACTGTTTTTTATTGTTTTTGAAACATAATTTATTGCATGCAAAAATTTGGATATCCTAAGTATTTTGTTTCATAGTTTTTTTGTTGCAAAATATTGTTTTAAAATGTATGTCTTGTCTAATATTAAAAATCTGCAATATTGGGGGGAGTAGAATTTGCTTGTGAACTATGACCCTGGTCAGAAAATTCAATGATCACAGGTTTAATACTCACCTACCCAGACTGTCTTAGTTTATCTTTGGGAAAGGTACTCTGGCTCCTATTTTCTTGGCATACATAGCCAATGTTGTGTTGAATGTGACGTTAAAAACCAAGCCACCAGCCTTTCAGTATGTTCTATGGGATCAGTATTTGATCTGACAACAGCATTGCCAGATAGGAACCACATTTGAGTCCAATCAAATGGGTGACATTCAGTTTCTAACTAATATAACCATTGTTGTCATGGATTTGGAAATATGGTAATATAAACAATTTTAAATATCAAAGATATATGCAATTTCCATTGATGGGTTACCTTACTGAACTCAATTGATTTTGGGCTGAAAAGCGAAGTCACTGTGACTGAAACAAAGAAAACAGCTTCCTCAAAGTATCTCAAGTTCTTCACGATCCACATTAATTTATTTTGCGAAACATAATGTATCGCATGCACTTGGAAGAAAACTAGTGACTTAAAGTGCCAAATACTCAAAGATCAAGGTTAATCTAACTGAAAGCAAAGAAAAGTAACTTGTGTTCTCCATCATCGGTAATTACCAAACTTTGTGGATGGCTTGCACTTGGTGTAAAAAAAAAATACATTGATTTTGGAATCAGAAGAACAGGGTCATTGTGATTGATAGAAAAATAATGGTTTTTGCAAATAAATTTTAGTTACCTTCATAGAGAACTTGTACATGTAATATACTGTTAATGGTATTCTTGTTAATTTGACTACTTACACTGCATATTATAAACAGACTTACAATATCTTCTCCAATGTGTAGAGAAGTTTTTGTAGAGCAAACCACATTTTCCAGATCAGCAGTGATAACATGAACTTATATTTGGCATGAATCTTTTTGCAGCATATAGTATGTATTTAGAAGTATGTTTCCAAATCTTCTCATATTCATATAGTTTACTTTGGCTATTTTGAATATAGTTGATATTTGACTGTCAAGTTGCCCATGATTAGGTATTTTTCTGTGGTAGCTGTGTAGTATGGAAATTTACTGCATGATTCTGATAATGTAAAGTTAATGGAGAAAAAATGAGAATATAAAAAGTAGGTATATTTCACACAATACTTCTCCAAAGTGTGAAGTATATAAAAGGATGAAAGGCAAAAAAATTCACTTGTTTTGTCAAGAACATCAACATTATATATGATTTCTTTTCAGAAAATGGCATGTCATCATTTAAAAAGGAAAAGGGTTGCAGCTATAAATTCTAGAGATTGAACAGGAATGGAACAAAACTGATTTGCAGGGGTTAGAAGTCAAATAGAAAAGTTTCTTTCTACATCAGTATATTGAAGCATGCAAATTTGCTTTGTCATCATTATTTGCCATAATTTTACAAATGAATTAAAGAATAAAACTGCTGATATATTTTTCTTGAATTTAATCAAGCAGTTTAAAATTTAAGTTGATTTTCTTTCTTTTTTATGATATTTTTAGACTTTATTAAATAGGCATAATTAGCACCAATGTAAATGAAAGAGAGGCAAATTGTAATGTTTTCTCTGGTTAACTTTGTTGTGTTTTCCTTGTTCAAGCTCACCATATGAGTCTTTTTGAATATTGTGATATTGTGATCAATATGGCCTTCCCATTGCAACTGTCATTGCATCTGAAGACATGCATCTGCCAGAGTTTCTGTTGAACAATCCGACAGATGTCATTGAAGGCATATTTCTTTAAAGTGTACTTTGGTGGATCATTTTGGTATGCTTTGTGGAGGCAATGTTTTTCATCAAACAGCTGCCTGATGTCTTTGCAATTCTCAACAAACCAGTCCTTATGCTTTCTGGGGAAGATCTCTGTGGTGGTGTTGTAGACCAGCTCTCTAAGGGTCACCCAGGCTTCCTCCACATTCTGGGTGTCCAGAGGAGTGGACTGAAGATGGTTTTTTTAGTGTGCTGACAAAAGTTAATTTGGAGTTTGAGTTCTTCAGCTTGGTGATGTTTAGCCAGTTTGGAATATTCTTGCCATGCGAGCATCTTTAGGTTGGATTTGGATGTTTAGCTTGGAGACTACAAGGCAGTGGTCAGTCCAACATTCTGCACCACACATGGACTTCCATAGATCCTGTCCACTGTCATATAGTCACAGAGATGCCAGTGCTTAGATCAGGGTGCATCCATGTCATCCTGTCATGGGTAAGAATGTGGAAGACTGTGTTGGTGATGAGCAGTTCATGCTCTGTGCAGGTCTGAAAAAATAGAAGACCATTGCTCTTGCAGCAGCCGACACCAATACTTTCCAATGACTTTTCCCAGGAGATACTGTCAGAGCCAACTCTCACATCGAAGGTCACCAAGGGCTTGTCAGATTTGGGAACAGAGGTAGATAGAATGGAGTTCTTCATAAACTTTGTCCTTTGTTTCATCTTGATTGGCCATGGTTGGATGATTGTGACACGCTTTCTTCCATTCAACAGTGTGAATTTCATCATCATAAGCCTGCCAATCTTTGGAAGTCCATTTAACTTGTTATTAAAATCTATTTTCACTGCAAAACATACACCAGCCTCATGTCGCTCCTCACTTTCTCTTCTACACCAAAAAAAGATGTAGCCAGCGTTCTTTTCACAATGTTCACCCTCTCCTGCAAGGTTAGTTTCACCCAAGGTTGCAATATCAATGTTTTATCTGGCTAGCTCCCTGCCAATCAAAAGTTCTCTAAGGTCTGTCAGCATCACTTCTGTCCAAAAGTGTGCACACATTCCATGTGCTGAGGGTGAGAAGAATGATTTTCATCTTTTTCATTGTATTGTTTCCACTGTTGATATAGGGTCTTCTCCAGCCACTGTTAGCTGGCTTGGGAAGGATGGAGCTGGCTCCTGTTCTAGCCCCTTCCTCATGCCATGGATTTTAGCAGTGCAAATCCTAAGAAAGGCTGCTCAGTTACTCAGGGGGCTACCTAATTCACTGCTTCTCTATGTCAGTGAAGAATGACGATATGGTCTGAGCCACCTGCATGCAGATTTGCAGCTAAGGCCACCAGAGTACCCACACCTGTTGCTTCATTGCTCGTAAATAGCCACAGGAGTTTGGGGAGAGGGATGACCAAGTGATTTGTATGTTGACATAGTTTAATGTGAGGAAGAGTTGTGCATCATTGACCTCACTCTCTCATCCAAGACAATCTAGATCCATTGGCAAAACAAAAGACAGATTGAGATGAAATTGGATGCAGTGGATGACCAGGACTACCTAAATGCCTTGTCCTGATGTTTGAGTTCCTGCCCATTGAACTAGCTATTGGTTTCTTTTGAGCAGTCTGCTGAATCAAGTCCTCACGTGCATAGATAGGCAAGCCCTGACTCACCAAAGGTTTTAAACTAGTTGGATACCTTCACCTGGTTTAGCCCACCAGTCAAAGCAGTTTACTGGGGTGTGGCTGCTGCGCATGTTACAGCTTCTTGGAGCCACAGGTGAGAGCTGGGTGCATGTGGGGGCTAAAGATGGGTGAGCTACCCCAAATGAAGCATGACTGTTTCCCCACCAGAGGTTCTACCCCTCCAATACACTCTCAAACACCTAAGATATATAAAGAGAGTGGGTATATCCCAAGGTTGATATAAAGACAGTGGGTATATTTTATGGTTGATTTATAGAATGTGGGCATATCCTAAAGTTGATTTACAGAGATTGTATATATTTTAAGGTTGACTTAAAGAGAATTGGGATATCCTAAAGTTGATTTTAAAAAAGTTCATTGAAAGAGAGTGGGCATATTCTAAAATTCATTTAAAGAAAGTGGGGAGTATCCTAAGGTTGATTTAAAGAGAGATGGGATATCATAAATTAGATCTTAAGAGAGTGGGCTTATCTTAAGGTTGATTTAAAGTTAGTGGAGAGTATCCAAAGGTTGATTTAAAGAGAGTGGTGAATCCTGTCGTTGATTTAAAGAGAGTAGGTGTATCCTAAGGTTGAATTAAAAAGCACATAATTTTCTTTCTATAAATATCTAAACAATAATAGGGTAGTTTTGGATTTGAGAGTATACAGTTAAATATAGGGTTTATTTGTGTTTGAGATCTAAATGATTTGGTTGATTTGTGTTTGAGATCTAAATGATAGGGTTGATTTGTTTTTGAGATCTAAATGATAGAGTTGATATGGGTTTTAGGTATAAATGATAAGGTTGATTAATGATTGTGATCTAAATTATAGCTTTGATCTAAATGTTAATGTTGATTTGAGTTAGAGAAATAAATGATGGGATTGATTTGAGTTTGAGATCTAAAAGATGGGATTGATTTGAGTCTGATATCTAAATGATAGGATTTATTTGTAATAGGGTTAATATGGATTTATGATCTAAATGTTAAGGTTGATTTGCATTTGAGATCTAAATGATGGGGTTGATTTGTAATAAGATTGATATGGATATGATCTAAATATTATGGTTGATTTGAGTTTGAGATCCAGATGATAAAGTTGATTTGTATTTGAGATCTAAATGATATGGTTGATTTGAAATTGAGATCTAAATGTTAGGGTTGGTTTGAGTTTGAGATCTAAATGATAGGGTTGATTTGAGTTTGAGATCTAACTGTTAGGGTTGATTTGAGTTTGAGATCTAAATGATAGGGTTGATTTGAGTTTGAGATCTAAATGTTAGGGTTCATTTGAGTTTGAGATTTAAGGTTTAATTGGGTTGTTGCCTAAATGATAGGGTTAATTTGTGATAGGGGTGATTTAAGATTAAGACCTAATTGATAGGGCTGATTTGGGTTTGTGACCTAAATGATAGGGTTGATTTGGGTTTGCTACCTAATTGATAGGGCTGATTTGGGTTTGTGACCTAAATGATAGGGTTTATTTGGGTTTGCTACCTAATTGATAGGGCTGATTTGGGTTTGTGACCTAAATGATAGGGTTGATTTGGGTTTGCTACCTAATTGATAGGGCTGATTTGGGTTTGTGACCTAAATGATAGGGTTGATTTGAGTTTGAGAGCACACCTACTTTTGATGTTTATCACATAGTAGTTTGCTAGTTCTGCATGGCTATTGCCACTTTCTGAACTACAGATTTAAATTATTACAAAAAGAACTGATAATTTTTATCTAGCTTTTATGGTATTTTAAAATTTTATAAGTGCACTTCTGAAAAATAATAATGCTGACAATGTAAAGATTTATTTCAGTATTTATAGGACAGGAAAAGTTAGTGTCCTTTGTGCAATTTGATGTACATTGCCCAAACACTGAGAAGCAGCAGTCATCAGTTTCAGACAGTGATTAAATATCTTAACATTTTTACAGCTGTTGATCAAACAACTTTGCCCAGTGACTTGCCTGCTAAGCACACTCTAGTAACATTATTTGACAATTTGAAATCTTGAGCTATTTGTTTTTTCAAAGCGCAAAAAAATGTTAATCTACATCTTTTTCTTTGAAAGAGAGTAGTATGCTAATATTTTTGGCAATATCAAAAATTGAACTTTCATGAGAAGAGCATTTTTGGCTTGCCAGTTTTAATTCCTTTCTTCTAGATTGCATTTCCCTTCCTTTTCTCTGGTTATGTATTTCTATCCCTTTCTTGTTTGCATTTGCATTTTCTGCTTTTTCTTCTTATTTTGAAATTGTCTTTTTCTTTTTTCTCTTTTACATTTGCATTTCATTTTCTTCTTTTTGAAGCTGAAACTTTGTAACTTCTATTTCCATCTGGTGTTATTTTTTAAATTTTTTTTTTAATTCTTTTAAATTCATTTCAGAGCAAGTTATAAACTTACTAATTAATCCTAAATGACTTGCATCAAAAATTTACTTTTCCACTAAATGCTTGACCAAAATATTTTAATTTCCTGTTTTAACAAAGAGGGATGTACAACTGAAACAGAATATTGGTTGGCAAGCTCCAACAACTCATTTTTTTAATAAATGATCTAACATGTCCTCGTTTGGACTGAAAACAAAACTCTCCATGCTAGATGACATTGTGAAATCATTTTTGTTTCACTAGGTAACACTAAAAGACCATGGACAAAGAAACTTCCAAAGAAAATTAATTTAAATTTGTAAAACAATTTCAGTTTATCTGCAACATTTCTGACATTTGTATCCAAGATGAGACCTGAATTTCTGCTACAACTTTTATGTTAATAAACTAAGCAACAGAAAAAAGCAAAAAACCCAACATATTTTGTAATTATCAAAGTTATAAAATGAAAATGTAAGAGGAATTTAAAGTGTTGTGAACTGAATTAAAATAATCTTAAACACGTCCTATTCAAGTTGCAAAGAATCAAATGTTATGAATGAATTTGAGATCATCAAAGGTACTAGTCTGCCAACAGTCCTGGTGTATCAAAATGGCATTGTCCAGAACTCCTTTAAATAATTCACATTAGTCCTAGAATATTTCAGTCCAATGAGCACTTTGTTGTTCCAATAGAATATTATAAACAGTCCCTCTCAAAAAATATCTAAACATAACATAAAATACATCTGAGGATTTACAACAAGAACATAAGAAATAAAACTGATAAAATTATCTAGCCATAGCTATTTATATATAGGCATATAAGATGAAACACTCATTGTGCACCTTGTACATGATAATTTGCAAATCTCTTAACATTGTAAATAAACCAACATGATCTAACCCTCAATAAAGAAATAACTTAATTCTTCTAAGAACCCACTCAACAAACCTGTCCAATGGGAAACATTATCTTAAATTTTTCAAGATATTTTCTTCAAATATTATTGTTAATAACACATCTATTTAGATCCCATGCAATCATAAACTCTTAATATCTTATAATAGAATATATTCATGTACACAAAATTTATCTATAGATAATCACTTCAATTTACAGTCATGAATAACAATTAAAACATTTATTGATATATATAAGAGCGTGACTTGGGTTTTTTTCAAACTCATTTTGTGAGCACAAAGAAATAGTCATTTTTAAACTGTGCATCCGACTGTACATGGCTATTTCTTAAAATGTTATAAAAGTGCCAACCTAGGTACAAGCCAAAGCAGGTGAAAGACACAGGAGCTTGTCAAGTTTTGCTACATTATTAGAATTGTAGAGCTGTCAACTTTGCCCTTTAATTTCCCTTACTTATAGGCATCTGAAACACCTGGAGTGGAACTATTGGCACCAATTCTCTTCTTATGATATGTAGTTATTCTGAAATGGGTACTAAAGTGACAATCAGCATGGCTGATACAGCGGCCATATTGAAAACTCTATTATTAGTGCTACCTTTAAACAGCTGTGTTGTGACTGGGCAGGACATGCTGCAGTCAATGGTTTCTCTAAGGTGTATATCTGCATGGCCATACAACTCATTAGAAAATGATGTGCAGCAGTTTCAAATTTCCGTGCATACAGGAAAAATATTTTAGGGAACTTTGCCTGCAATGTATAGTGAATTCTAAGTAAAAACTGGTATCAGTATTTCCTCCCAATTTAGCAAAAGCAGCATCTAGAACATTTTGTTATGTCTAAAAGGTTTTCACATAAACACTGAAATTTTAGTCATATATTAAAATACATTTTAACCTCAGAAATTGATGACTGTCTTCTAATACATTTTTATGGCCACTTCAACAGATGACCTTTTTGGCATGGACTTTTTTTATATAACTATTTAACAGTATGTAGCTGACCCTGAATAATCAGCAACCATAACAGACATCCCAAAAAGTCTTGTTATCTCTAATTCTCTTCAATTAATGTTGATATTTATATAACATCTCAGCACAGCTGGGAATTAGTGTGACAACTAGGACACTGCTTGCAATTTTGTAATGAACTATCTACTTGTTTGTCTGACTGTATGCAAAACAAAACTTTGTAATTAGTTACTACATTGCCATTTAGACTAATCCATGAGAGGTTAGTGATATCAAGCCAACCTGGGCTTCTTGGTTTTGACAATAGTAGATTTTGAATCTAGACAAAGATTGGCTATGGTTTTAACCGAAGCTCAGCATGCTGGCATATCAAGGCAGATGAGCTGAATGATCTTATGCCCATAATGTCATGTTCAAAGTGGCATGCCATTATGGATTTTGTTTTGTAATTGCAGCTGTACAATCTTTTGTTCATCCACTGTCATCTAGCACATATAGTTGGTCCTAAATGAAATTGGTACTGTTGGGACATCCAGTTTGGTCACCAGTGACCATGATCAACACCTCATTATTGTTACTCCACCTGATCATAATGGTCATCTTAAACTCTTTATCGCTAGATAGCTCTTCACCAAAATACTTCATACAATGTATAGTTGACCCTAAATGGTAATGGTGCAAATCTGGTATCCATTATTGCCATAATGGCTGATATCGTGAAAATATTGCTATTATTATGGAAGATCATATCAATATAGACTTCTAAATGTTGGTTGGGTAAAATTAAAATGGTGTCAAGCTGATGTCCAATGTGGCTACCAGGATGGTCATCTTGATGATCTTAAAATAAAAAGTAGTTCTTTTGAGGCTTGCTTGGACCTCAATGCAAACTGACCGTCACTATGAGTCCAGTGGTGGCCATCTTGAAAATATTATGTCTTTCCAGATGGATCCTATCATACACATTTGGCATAAATAAAAGTCATGCCAATTATGCATCCAATATGGCTGCAATGAAGACCATGTTGGAAATGTTGTCACTACTTTCTCTGAAAGGAAGGAAATATTGAATTTTGTTTTTATTGCAATATTTCTAATGATGTCTACATGGTCCTAAATAAAAGCAGTACCAATATGACTATATCCACCGCAACAGCTAATTTAAAATCCTGAAGAAAATCAAAAATACTGGAAAAGGAAGAAAAGGTTTTATTTTGAATTTCTAGAAGTTTCTTTTGGTCAATAGAGCGTCAGTACATTTTTTATTTTCTTCTTGAATTTAACAGCAATTTTAACAAATTATTGTCGATATCTTGGAAATTACATTTATGTGCCTTTCCCAACCAGTTAGGGCTCCTGTTAGGAGTGCGCCTTTACAGGTCACATATATCAATGTGAGTTGCGAGAAAGCATAATAATAGTGTTTTGTGGGATGGCAGATCATCCTGGGGTATTCCTCCACATGACAAACTAGCTGCTGAAAAAAAGCATTAAACCCATAGAAACCAAGCAAACAACCATTACCAATGGTATAAAGAGAAAGACATCCCATGCTTATCTTGTGAACATTTGTACACAAATATATATATATATATATATATATATATATATATATATATATATATATATATATATATATATATATCATGCTACATGTCTGCAGCATGATGCCCCAATGCTAGATATTACTGTAAACTGCCACACTGCAGACATTGTAGTGATATGACTGAAAAATTGTTAAAAGCTATAATAAAAATCATGATTACACACATATAGGTAAAAGGACTGTTCTTTGTTATGTTAACACCATTTCGTTAATATACAGGACATTGCAAAGGTCTTCTTATCATCCCCATTTTTTCATGAAAACTTGTCTTAAACTGTGTCTCACTTCTGCTCTGTAGATGAGGATTGTCTTCATATAGCCTTGTCTTTCCACAATGCATCTCCTTTTCCGTGATCCTGATGATGGTCCATGTTGTTTTCACACACATTGATTTCACATACATGGGTAAGTCCCTACGAAACAGCATCAATAATACAAGGGTAGACGATTTAATGTCTGTCCACATCTTTGTGAATAGAGCTGGTGAAGGGAACGATGTGAACTGCATTTATTTATAGTCGAAGAGCCGATCAAAATGAATTAACATTGTTCACCTATTCCAACATGCGTAACAAAATTCATTCACTTCGCGGAGTCTGTCTTCCAGTCCAAAGAGAGCTACTGGTGACATCACATTCACTATATAGGTGTGCTAGAGTATGTGCACTATGAATTGAAGCGACATTGTTTCATGAAAGATGACGGAACCTAAGAAGATGATGAATTGCAGTGTATTGGCTGTGGAGCTGAAAAGTGATGGCATAGCAGTGGCTACTAAAGTGAACACAGTACTACTTCCCGAAGAGGTTGATTTTAACTGGGATTTAGTAGATTTTCTCTCTTTGCAAGGATTTGTTCCAGTACCACTTTCTCCTTCTTTACTACATGTCGATAATTTTAGACAGAGACAGAAGGAAGAATTTGAGAAAGTTTTAGAGTAATTAAAAATGGGCAGAACAAGCATTTCTCCTTGAACAGCAACAGCGAGAAGAAAAAGAGGCAAGAAGGAAATGACAGGAAAATAAATCAGTAGAGAAGAAACAGCAATTAGATTAACAAAACTAATGGAACTCCAAATGCACATAGAGTATGCCTAGAATGGACTAAAGAATTCACAGACAAACTCATCCAATATGGGACAACAGGACGGATGCACCGATGAATTTCAAACTTTTTTACAAGAAGACAAATCAAAACCCGAGTTGGAGATGCATACTCGAAGACATATAAACTGGACAATTGAACCCCACAAGGAAGCGTTATAAACCCTACATTCTTCAACATTATGGTTAACAACTTGGAGAGTCATGTTCACAATACAGTACACATATCTCAATTTGCCTACGACAGCGGCATTTGGAAAACAGGGAACCCTAACAACCACAAACTCATCGCCGAGCTTCAGTAAAACTTCGACGCTACGACGAGCTGGGCGGAAAACGGGATTTAAGATCTTAGGTACCAAAATCTTTGGAATTTTCTTCTCCCCCATAATCGACGTAAACTAAAGTATCCTACACTATACATTCAAGGAACCAATACAATTCGTCAAACAAACATACTTCCTGTGAATGCTACTAGACGATACCCTCATTTGGAAGCTACACATCAACGAACTAATCAAGAGAACACAACAGGACATCAACCTAGCAAAGCATATGAAGGGAACCACACGAGGAGCCGACCAAACCACACTTCTAATATTATACGTATCACTCATAAGATCTCAGTGTGACTACGTATGTCAGATATATGCATCAGCCAACAAGGCGCTACACAGAAAACTAAATGCAGTACAATACAGAATACTCAGACTATTTTCCGGAGCATTAGCAAACATACCAAACATCGTTACAAGAACTACAGGTTTTAACAGGGGACCTACCGTTACAAAAAAGACGGGAATAATATATCCTGCGACTATCCATAAGGAAATCTACACACGAGGACACAAACCCAACAAAATCAACAATTCAACATTGCAGACAACCATTTAGCCACAATCATGTCCCGAAAAAATATGCGACTAGCAGAGTTGATACGCTCCGTGAAGAAATAAAACTCGAGGACTTTCAATCGGAACAGCATGTAATCAAGGTTCCCACACAGTGGAGGAATAACGCCCCAAAATTCAGCCTAAAGTCACAAACATTTAGAAACAAAGGACAAAACCCATTGAAAATACTAATGGTAATCCAAAAACCACATCATGGCAGTGTAAGCAGATTATACCAAAATATATACAGATGGATCTAAAACCAATGTACTTAATAGAATATCAGCAGCAATGGTGATACCCGAAGAACAAACCCAAATATGTGCAATAATCCCAGACGACTGTTTCATCTACTCAGCTGAATTCTGGCAATCAACCAATCATTGAAGTGGATTCAAACCCAAACCCACGTCAGACATAGCATCATCACAGACTCAGTAAGCGTCCTGAACTCTATTAAAATGGGATGAACCAAAAGTAGAGAAAACATTCCAGAAGAAACAATACCATTGCTAAATAGCTAGAGGAACATCAACACTCCATTGAATTTTCATGGATCCCATCAGCCAGATTGGAAACGAAAAAGCAGACCTAGCAGCGAGAAAAAACCTCCACAACAGCGACATATACCCACTCGCCTATATCATTCAATAACGATACAGCCAAGTAAAATAACCCATTAATCAGAAATGGCAACAGATATGGAACACCTCCAATAAAGGAAGACACCTATTACAATTATATAAAGAAATCACTAGAGAGATTAATAAAGGATATATGAAGTAATAGACATAAGAACCATCAACCGCCTTATGACAGGGAAAACTTTACTAAAGGACAGCTTCGGAAAATACTTAAAAGACCGACGCAACCACAACAACTTCTCGTATTGTCCAGTCCCGGAAACACTGGATCACATCTTAAACGCATGCCCCAGATATCAAACTCAACGCAGCAATTTCAGGGAATACTTAATGAGGATAGTTTCACATATAACGTACCAGGAACTACTGTACAGAAAACCGAATGTCAACCTAGAAGTTACCTACAAAAGCATAATATTATAACTAAAACATATCAACAAGTACCTGAAATATAAGCACAACAGCTTGAATATACAACGCACAAGAGAAATCTAGATCTTTATCAAACATACCCCCAACCACCACCACAATGCCCACATACAGCCCTAACATTAACCGGACTAACAACTAATAACTAAACATTCACAAATATCTCCCAGGCGAATTAGGTTTAATAACACTAAAGCTAAAGGGAAAAGGGTAAGTAACACCAAATGAGGACAAGGATTAGGACATCAAAAATCACAAAAATACAAATCAACAGAACAACGATGAAGCCAAAACTATCAGATAACTAAACAAGAACACGTCAGGATCAATAATGGATACATGGCAAGTAAAGCAACTTGAAGAATAAGGCCTACAGCAAACGCCAGCTAAAAAGCAAGTCCCCAACCCGATTCTAAAAGACTTAAGCTCTAGGACAGCAGGACCATGACAACAGTTGCCAAGCCAAAAGGCGAGTCTCAAAGAATCAAATCACTTAAGGACACACAAAAAAAAAACAACAAAAGGGAACAGGACTATATCAATATGGGCCAAGCCAAAAGGCCAGTTCTCAAAACAGCTAATATGAACAAGAATTATGGTAAATGGAGGCTAAAAAGCATATCTTAACCTAACCTAAAGACACATAAGAAAACGGAAAACTTTGAAAACACATAAGCACTAGCAACAATATGAAAGTCAAGGATACCAACAACAACAAGGGAAACGAGAATATGGCAACAACTGCCACACTAAAAGTGAGTCCTTAATAAACAGCTGATAAGGGTACTAACATCAACAAGGAAATTGGACTATGGCAGCATGGGTCAAGCTGAAAGGCGAGTCCTAAGAGGAAAATGACCACAAACACAAGGAAATGAGAGAACAATTACCAACAAAAGTGAATACTTATAGCCGCAGTTGATCATCAACAGGTCCAAGCAACAAAAAAACCCAATTAAGAGCTTTAGCAACAATGTAGAATTATAAACTCTGTACATAACATGCGATAGATTAAAACAAGACTAACCTATCACAGATTAAACAAACAAGTAAAAACACAAACCATTGAAAGCACACAAACACTCAAACACACCGATACAGCCACAAACAGTAACCAACAAATAATCTACTGACAATTATGTATGTATGTATGTATGTATGTATGTATGTATGTATGTATGTATGTATGTATGTATGTATGTATGCATGCATGCATGCATGCATGCATGCATGCATGCATGCATGCATGCATGCATGCATGCATGCATGCATGCATGCATGTATGTATGTATGTATGTATGTATGTATGTATGTATGTATGTATGTATGTACGTACGTACGTATGTTAAATGGGTGGCTTTCGAACCACACCAACCTCTTCCGCTACGTTTCGTTGCTAGGGCATGACCTCCCGCGGTGTAATTTACCCAGTGTGGATGGATAGAAAGAAGAAAGCAGATTTCTGAACAAGATTATTGAAGAAAAAAAACCTCAACGAGCCACCTTTTTAAGGAACAGATATAAAATTTAATCAATTCAACAACAGAATTTCAAATGGAAGAAATCAATTTCTTATTTACAAAAGCAGAAAAATTGTACTGACATGTACTCAAATGAAATGGTACAAATTTTCACGTGATGATTACTTGTCAGTGACAGAATTAATTCAGTTTCGTCATAGCCTACGAGTCGTGAAGTTTGAGTTCAACGATGAATGACATCATCATCCATCTTATCCGGACATCGAATCTTCCGTTCATCCCTACACTGCCAATCTTTGTCTAGTCGTCTGGACCTGGACTCATGCCAGTCGAAACTTGAATGATTTGACGATCGTCCATAGACATGGACTTCTTGCTCAGAATTTGCTCTGGTACTTGGAATTTGTACAGGAATGTCCAGGAAATTTCAGGAAGTTATTTCTTTTCGCCGTTTCTTATTCGTTTTCCATGAATATCCAACGTATAGTCTGTCTCCTATCTGTGACGTCTATCTGGCCCCTTACTCAATAACGAGAACGTACTTCCTACGTCCCGGAGTCCTTATTTCTTCTCGCAAATAAGATTGAAGACTGAAGATGTTTTCCCAAGTAGGACCACTAATTCCTTACAAGAGTTAGGCTCTTAAGTTTCCATTAACCAATCAGAATCGACTGTTTCCTAAATTCTCTTACGTAGAATTTCTAATTGACAAACCTCTTAACCGGTCGATTTTTGAAAGAATATTATGCCAAAACCCTTGTACTCGGTCAAGTCTCGTTGCGTGGAACGAATATCCTTTGACGTTCAGAGATGAAATGGAAATAATCATATAACTGTCTCTAGCCCTTTCTACTTTAATTAAGTTGACTTTGGTACAATTCATTTGATCAATACTTCTAAGAGTTTTCAAAATTCGACACATCACAGTGTGTATGTATGTATGTATGTATGTATGTATGTATGTATGTATGTATGTATGTATGTATGTATGTATGTATGTATGTATGTATGTATGTATGTATGTATGTATGTATGTATGCTGATATGGATAGTATAGAATATGTTTTTCTTTTCTTTCTTCATTGGTGAGGATAATATATAATATGTTGGTATGGATAGTATATAATATGTGTTTTTCTTCTCTTCATTTGCTGGTGTGGATAGTATATTTGTGTGTTTATGCTTGCTCATTCGTTGGTGTGGATAATATATAGTATGTGTGTTTTTTTCTCTTACTTGGTGAGGATATTATATAAAATGTGTTTTATACTTGCTCTTTTATAGGTGTGGATAATAATTTGTTTTATGCTTGCTCGTTCCTTGGTGTGGATGGTATATTTGTGTGTTTTTCTTCTCTTCCTTCATTAGTGAGGAGAGTACATAATATTGTTTTTTTGCTCGTTCGTTGGTGTGGATAGTACATGTGTGTTTTTTCTTCTCTTACATCGTTAGTGAAGTATATAAATCATTGCGTTCGTCATTCGCGCCATTCAACATAGAATAGTCAGCCATGGCAAGCAACATGGAAAGAATGATTAGATTGCAGTATGTATTGGACACTCTAGGCATGGTAGAAGAAATGTTAATCAGGATGCAATTTGAGGCCTATAGTCTCAACAGACTAAGTCTGGCTGGAGATAAACCATTTAAGGAGAGGAAAGGAGGTATTAATATATATATATATATATATATATATATATATATATATATATATATATATATATATATATATATATATATATATATATATATATATATATATATATATATATATATATATAGTATTTAGGTCAGTAACCTGTAACAATGTTGCAAGTGTCCATTTCTGTGACGTCACCTTACCTGGACCATTGCTCTTGTCACTTTACAATCCAATTGTGTGCTAATACAAAATTCCCATAGACGATAAGTACCTCTGGCTGTGGTTTTTTACGCTAAAAAATCGTGACGCCAAAGTGCTGCCGGGTGATTTTTAATAACTTCCATTGACGCTTAAGTATCCCCTTTCACTACTACCAACTGCACGATGTCATTGACAAGCCACCCAAGAAGGACATTAACAGTTGTAATATTTCAAATCAATGGCATCTTACCTCTGCCTGCAGGCTTCGAATTTCAGGCTGGGCCAGTATGCTTACGTGAGAAAATTTTCCAGTAGCGTTCCACGAGTGGTTGGTTCTTTCCGTTTATTTATTTTTTGTACTGGTTCTTCCATCACCAACTATACTGGTCCGATTATGTGCTAAAATATGGCGTTATACACACAAAAACTAACTCCTATGGTATATGTAATCCTTAATGTGTTGATGTGTGAATAAATATCAGTAAAGGGTCAGTAATTTTTTTATAATATCATTCCTAAACTAGGCTTGCAGCAATAATTAAATGATCTACAATAGCGGGCCATTAGATAAAAGTATGGGAAGATTAGGAAAATGCCTTATACCGCAAAAACCATAAAACACGAAAATATTAATATTCATTTAATAATTAAAATGTCGTATTGCAAATCTAAAGATAGTTGTATGAACTATAAATAACCCTAATTTATATTTTATGCTGGGAATATTTCATCCGTAGATGCGGAAGACAATAAAGATTGCATAGGGATGTTATTTTTGACATGTTTATGTTTCTGGCTAAATATAAATCACATGCAAAATGACTCCTGCTGGTTGATAACAGCTTAAGGTGCAATAAAGGTCTCTCTAACTGGTTTTCGTAGAAGTTATTTTCAGCGTAGGTTCAATCAGATTTAAATTTGTAGTGTTTTAATATTACCTTTAGGATATGATCGGCCATAATTTGTAATTCGATACTTATGATTTACCGTATGGTTAATTGAATTGGTTTTACATGAATAAGTGGCATAGTGGTTAGATCTTCCGCCTCATATGCGGGGGTTCTTGCGTTTCATCCCCGCCGAGTCGTGCTAAAGACTGACAAAAATAGTACGAACAGCTTCATCGCTTTGTTCTCAGCATTAAGAGGTTGGTGTTAGTGGTCGGATGGTGTCAGGATAATGTGACTGGGTGGAACATCATGCTACATGTCTGCGGCATGATGCCCCAGTACTAGACATCACTATAAACGGACACTCTCCAGACATTGTAGCTATATGACTGAAAAATTGCTAAAGCTATGTTTAAAATTCAAATAACACACATACAAACACACACACACATGAATAAGATCTAAGAGCAATCGATAAGTTTTTTGATTATTGAACAGTATATGAAAAAAACATTATATATTTTTGGGGCCTGTAAAAAGACTTTTTTTTTAAAAAAATTGTATATAGATTTTAAAGTTTTATTAGAATTTAACAACATATAATTGTACTTTAAACATATTTTGCATTACGGTCGTGTCTCGTCCATGTTGTTATTTATCCTTTTGATTGGTAACAGCGTTATCACATGCTATACCCTACATCTCTAAATATGGTGGTTCTGAGACCGCTCTGGTGGGCTAAGTGGTCCGCATCGAATACGGGTGTTCGCGGGTTCGAACCCAAACCGAATTATACCAAAGACTTATAAAAATGGTACTAGTAGCTGCCTCGCTTTAGCGATCAGCTTTGAGAAATTAGTGTTAGGACTGGTCAGCCCGTTGTCAGAATAATTTGACTGGGTGGGACATCAATATTAACTGCCACACTGAAGACACCTTAGTGACATGACTAAAAGAATGTTAAAGGTACGTTAAAAATCCAAATCTCACCAACGCACACATACGTACTAGTTCTTAAGAATATAAAGAGTTTTGCATACAAGTATGGACTGGCACAGAAACAGAGTAGTCAGCTTATAATATTTTCATACCATTCAGTTCTAATTTGCAAACACCTCAGATTGAATACACGCTTTGCAATGTGCCCGGAGGCTCGCAATGATACTGTTAATTATGGGTGATTTCTGCCAGCTTTTAGTTTGCAACCGACTACCCAGATGAATAAAGAAAATGACAAAAATGCCTTGACTAATGCATGTTATTTACACAGATTTGAAGAAAACCTTTATTACAATACTGGTCAAAAAGTCCAATGAGAGAAGTAATAGTTAATAGTTTCCACTTCAGTTTAGTTAATTATTCATCTATCTTTGGTACCTAGGAGATACATATACAAACTAATTCATTGATGTGGAATCAACACTTACATTGGAGATATGAACTCGCATTTTGTAGTGTTTAAAGCAACAACAACAACAACAAAAAATAACAAACAAACAACGTAAGAGAAAAGAAGACATAACAACAAATAATTTAGAAGAATGGTATGATACAAATCTTGGCCACGGTGCCACTGAAAGTGGTATTGACACTCCTGGTACAGGTGCCAGGGAAAGTAGTTTTATTACTCAATGTCCCAATTAGGTCCCTGCATATGTTAATAGAATAGAAACTCTTATTGGCGGAAAACGAACATGCAATAATTCCCCAGAAATTATTTATGAAGCTGCTGATATTTGTCAGAGATTATTTACAGTAGGTATCATGGACATTAATATTTATCGGTCCCTCATCGATGAAATCATTGATGATTAATGCAGTTAGATCAGTGACAAGAAATTAGGACTATAATGAATAATGCTCAACGTGGACCTGTAATGGTCAGAGTGATAAATTCACGATTACCAACATATAAAGTGATCTACGGAGATGGATTCAGTGATGTTAGTCAGGGTCTATTCAGAATGATAACTCCAAAAGCAATATGGATTGCGAAGCAACTGGGAATAAAAGCTATTGACGTTATTCGTTTTAAAGGTATTAGTGCTGTTGGTGATGTTGCTAGTAAAGCATTCCCGGCAATCAAGGATAGACTAGCACGATGAATACGCAGATTTTCAGCTCCGACATCAGCCAGTAAAATTTCTCAGCGAGCGATATTATGCCTGCAAATGCTAATAAAATGATAATCAAGCAGCAAATCAAAAAACCAGCTTTGGTGGTTGTGTACCCCTGTCAGAAAAAGAAAAAAATACAATTCCTAGTCTGATAGCAGAATGTGGTTTTTGTGTTAGACGATCATAAATTAATAATAAAGATGTTCAAACGCATATCCGATCCAGCATTTGATATGATTGCACCAGTTCTTAAGGGTGAATTGGTGCATGGTTCTCAGTATTATTTTTATGACGCACGTGTAACCAACGCACGAGGAAGAATCGAGTTGCAAGTTCAGGATACAAGTGTATGTTTCCTGCCTGCAGAGGCATTCACTGCGATCGAAGGTAAACGTTTGAACGCAGATGATACAGCGTACGGAATTGGTGATCGAGTTGGTTTTGTTAATAATGGTGCCATGACGTTATTATCAGCGCCATGTATAACATTGACGGAATAAATATTGAATGATGCCTGGAAAACGTCGTCGTTGCTACCACGATTATTGGCCTTGAAAAAAACAGCAATGATTATTCGAAATCAGTTGGTCTATCAATGATGTTTGCAAAGATCATCCAGAAAGCAGAAACGTAAAACTAAATGCAGCTGAAACTGAAGCTGCATCAATGAAAGAAAACTTCAACTTGGGATTTTCATCATGTCAATCAATGTTGAACGGCGATGAAGAATGTTCATGTTAGAAAAGTTATATTTAGCATTAAACAACCCAGGTACTTGTTAGAAAAGCCACCGGCAATGATGCAATATTGAGTGCTGCGCCGTTGATGCAAGTAAAGTAATACAACAAAACTTTTGCTGTGGATGTCAGTAATGCCTACATCACTGGCCGAAGAACAACGATTGCTCTTTTATGGTTTCAGGTGGTAAATCAACGTTGTCATGGTTGACGACGACCACAGACATCATTCAAAGTAATGTTCCTGGGTTATTAACATGAAATATAGCATCACAGCGGTGGGTGTCAACACCACGACATGTATTCGTTGCGTTTCAAGAAAATCTCAGAGTAGATTCACAGTCAGAAAATCCAATGGTGTTTGACACGCTTGGGGTTAGTGAAGTTCTTTGAGAATGAATGGACATTAAAAACCTTCTGAATAAGTATTACTTGAATTTTGATAATTATCATGTTGCACGTGCTTATCACCGGTTGATGACATTCATGGAGAGAGATAAAATTGTGGATTCTGATTTGCAAATCTCATTGTGATTTCACAAAATTATATCCGATCTATTATTTCTCACTGAAATACTTAGATTTGTTCAGACAATCATTCATTTACATAGACTTTCGGGCTCGTGTAGCACTACTACACGCTGCCGGTTATAGAGAAATCGCTATTATAGTCTCATAACAATGCTGCTTGAAGGTGTTGGTTTAACGAATGAGAGTTATTGATGCCTCAGTGGAAAAAAACGTAATTAAAATGCTCATGATAGTACAATGTCATATGATTATGTTAGTGTCACTCTGACTCCTGGTCAGATTAAAAAGCTACAATCCGAATCAAAAAAGAATTCGGGAATAGAACTGTTAGTGAAGTCAACACAGATCGCATGTGGCCTAAATAAACTATCTCTGACAGAACGTCAAGTCAGGCACTTCAATGACGCTAAATGATGAAAGACCGGTGTTAAATTTAATCTTTCTGCGGGTGCCATAAAATATATTGCCATAACGGGTGATTTATTTCCACCTTTTGCCTTTATACCAGCTTTAATAGCCGTTGCTTCCACGGCTGTTGCAAAAACAGCTGAACTTGGTGCCGTTGGAACTACCGCCGTAGCGTTTAAGAAAGTAATAGGTCACGGAGTAAAGACTTTCAAAAAGAGAAAGGTCTAAGACTTCCAGGAACTCATCATTCGTGGTGTGGTCAAACGTCAAGCGACTCAGGTCTAAGACTGACCGGAACAATTCGCTAAACATGTCCATTTTTGATTTACTTGATGCTGATCAAAAACTTCAATGGACAGATCTCGAACGTACAGATAAGTATTTTTTTCTCGTCACCCGTCCAAAGTTCGCGTTGTGTGATCAGTTAAGAAAAAAAAAGCAATCAGCCAGTTTTGAAACCGGTATCCTTAATCTCGACGGAAGTTCTGGTCCATTTACTCAGTGGGTTACATATATGCGATTGATCCACATGGAGTTGTTTGTTTTGCTTCTTATGAACTGACACCACCGAAGGTATTTTTAAAATATGTCGACGGACTTCAAAACACTCCCGTCTCGTATTCAACATTACCAACAAAGACAATAACTGATCCGTCAATATGTGTCCGTGAAGTACTCTCTGTGCACAAGTACACCGCGTTGTCCAACGTTTTAAAAGGGTCTTATTGAATATACAATGGTAGATATTTACATGGAAAATCTCAAAGCCTCAAGATGAATCATCTAAGTATGCAACCCATTACCAGGTCAAGGATGAGCAAGCTAATCTTTTGCGTCTCGTAGATGTATACAAAAAGGAAGTTGTTGTTTTTCAGGATTATCAAGGACAATTAAAGACGAGTAATATCCCGTTGAGAGATATTATTCTGCGGGTTCCAGGTGAGACAGATCTAGAACGTACAGATAAGTTATTTTTTTTTCTTCGTCACCCGTCCAAAGTTCGCATTGTATTAGCATCGGCCTTCAAACTATTCGTTCGTACTGCAATTCGAAGGGCGAAAACCCTAAACTCTCCCGAGGTACTTCACGGTACGCAAACAGAACTGCGTTCAAGTAGCGGTCCCAATCTTACGGACGTTCCACGCACATTTTCCATAGCATATACTTCAGGGCATCATTAAACTTCTCTACCAGTTAAGTGCACATCAGATGGTTTGGTGTAGTGTTCAGCTGTTTGATGGATAGCTGCATATTTATGTCACCCATGAGGTCAGAGGTAAATTGGGCACCATAACCCGTAAGGATTTCTTCTGGCACCCCAACCCTACTGAAGATATCAACCAATGCTTCAGCGAATTGGTCCGTTTCAATAGACGGTAACGCCAGGGCTTCGGGAAATCTGGTTCTGTTATCCACAAGAGTAAGAATATACATGTTCTTTCTTTCGGTAACTGGTTGTATTGGTCCCATAATATCCACCGTCATTCTCTTAAACGGTGTATCCATTAATGGCATCTGTCCTAAGGGCACCCCTGTGACATGTATTGATTTGTTAACTAATATTGAATATTACACAGAGCTTTTAAAGCTTATGCACTGTGCTTAGATCCATATTATTATTATTATTATTATTATTATTATTATTATTATTATTATTATTATTATTATTATTATTATTATTATTATTATTATTATTATTAAATAATGGCTATTGCTTTTCATAAGTACACTATAAATTCCCACTGAAATTGGCCTGTAACTGTTCTACTCTCTGTTTGTGGGTGAATAGGCAAAATTTATAGATCGATAAATACCCAACCGTTATCATTTATCTTTATAATTCCAATTTACTTCCTTGCTAACATCGAAACTGCAGATTTCATCAACAAAACATTCACCTTTTGGTAGAATGAATTTTTTTTTTCATTGGCCTCTTAACTGCGACATAATATTTTTGCTACCAAAGAGTCATCCATTCTTTATATAGTTATAAAGGATAGAGTGTCAGAACGGGTCATACCAGTGATATATTGTTATGATGAATATTGTAATATATAAAATATTAGTTGATGTTGTTTAAACAAGGCTATTCCTTTTTTGCTGACATCACTTTTGTGTATGGCACGTGTTATAGAAATCGTCATTCATGCTTTCTACGCATTTCGATCTTTCAAAAACAAAATCGTACCCAGTTTTAATGAGATCCCATGCTCGAGATATGACCCTGACCTTTAATTGCAACCGGTGTAACATAGTCCAATCAAACTGTAATACTTTCTCTAGACGGGCTTTTAAATCCTGCATTATGCTATCTCTGGAAAAATGATTAAGTACTGAAATGCAGGAATGACAGTACAATTACATTGTTGTAACTTATAATTAGGAGGTTACACATTTTGGTCGGAAATCACACAGGTGGATAGGTGGGATTTCTTGTTATTATTAGAGTGGGCGACATTGGTATAGATAAAGTGTCACTTAAAAGGCCATGGAAACTTTTATCCGAAATTAGTCCGCAGAATTTACAGACAGAAACGGCTGAAGGATGTGCGAGGCCCAAGGCAGGAAGCGATGAGTGGGGCCCCAAGCAAACAATTTGAAAGGGCGTATCCCATGGCCATCCATTACCGACAATTTGAAAGGGCGTATCCCAGGGCCATCCATTACCGACAATTACGAAAGGGCGTATCCCAGGGCCATCCATTACCGACAATTACGAAAGAGACATTGCATCTATTTTAGTGGTGCCAGTTTCATATTCCCTGATGAACAAATGCACCTACTCTGAGAAATGCAGACTAAGATTAACTAAGGTTAGCACGCTAGTTAAACATTGAGTGGAGCAAGAAAGAAAAACTGGAATGGCGGAGTAGCTAACACATAGGGTAATACAAATATTATTTTTTTTTTGTTTTTGGTATCATAATTAATGGCATCAAGCTACATTGTGATAAGTGTAAAAGTTTGTAGAGAAGTGTTGTGGGTAAATGTACACAATTATATTCGTCCAAATTTACAAAATACAATTTAAAGATCTATTAAAGTTTTAAAGGTCAATTTGCGCAAAAATGTAGCTTCTGGAGAAATCTTATATGTTTGAAAGGACCGAAGAAGCGTTCCAATTTGTTGAAAAAAATGTTCATACTGTTTGTAGATACACAAGTTTGTTGCCTTTGGAATATGTTCGTTACTTCAGCATTATCAGAGTTTTTCAGCAGTTTAAACAAGTTATTAGACTTCTTTATACTGTTGTTGTTTTCAGAGATACTGCCCATTTTCATGTCCATATCACAAAATAATTTAAAAACTTCTTTGCCACCAAAAATGTAGTATAATTTCACTTTTAATATTAATCCATTTTTATGGAATATTTTTCTTCAGCCTCCCCATGTTCTTTTTCAGCTATAATGAATGTCATAAAAATCAGTTCGTTTATTTATTTATTTTTTGTTTCTTCTTAGTGAAAAACGTCCTCAACAGATGTTAGGTCTGAGAAAGTTAGAAAGTATACAATAGTTTCCTTTCTCATCAAATTGCGAAACGTTTCATGTATCATTTTTATCTTTCATCTTTCATTAAACAACATTTTTTCAGGCTTCTGCTCTTTAATGATTTATATGAACTCATCGTCTTTAACTTTTGTGCATTTTTTTGTTTACCCCAAACGTATTCCGCAAAATATTTCCCACTGTCAATCTATATTGGTATCCGTCATTATCTTCATGGTGATCATTATCTTCTTTGCATGCCTTCATGTCAACAGTGTTTGCCAGCCACTGATCATCCATGCGATTTGAATAACTTGTTTTATTATGGATTTTCTGCTTTACTGAACATAATTATGTAAATTTACTTCCTAACCTACAATTATATTGCTTTTCCTCTGCAGCCAGCCATTATTTGTTAGTTTCGCTTATCCACTTTACAACACTGTTTCTTCAGTTAAACCTAAACTTGTCACATGAATAAATTGTGTTAATTGGTCAAAAACGTTTTCCAATTCACCTCCTTTTCAATAATATGAGAACTCAAAAACAGAAGCAAATTCACTCTCTCAAAACAACAAAACAAGAAAAAAAAACAAACGAAAAAGAAATAAAACAAAAATTAAAATAACAAACGAACACGCAAGAAAGAGTAAACAAAACCCTCCTCAAAATAACAAAACAAACTTTGAGATTAATGAAGCATTGATAACTAAAAACAACAGGGAAAGGTTTCCTCCTTGTCGTAAGTCATTTTTGCACATAATATAACTGGAATGTTCATCATGAAGTTTTATATCTGACTTAATCACTTTATATTGTATACGTGCCTCCAATATCAATATGTTGAGATGTTGCCCATAACCCTCATACACAAACCGCATCGAAGCATTTTTAAAGCCAAAAAATGAATAACAATTTCTTTCTCCTTGCTTTTAGGATTATCTTGATTGCATAAAGAACTAAAATACCTTTACAGGTAAACCTCAGCAAAACCTGTCTGATTCTCTTTTAGACTAGTTAAACTCTCTAAAACATTTAAGGTATCATTTATAACTGAAGTGAATCATTTGCCGAGAGAACTCAAATAGTTTACTGGTTGGTAACTTTTGGATCATATTTAACATATATCGGATGTATTATACATTCGTGTCATGAATCTGGCGCGATGTCAAAATCAAGAACAGACTCAAACAGTAGTGCATGTGCAACGAAGAGCAAAGTGTTTACACCGTTTCTTCCACCCGACACTGGAGGTGCTACATTCTCTCCATTAAAATTTCTGACTTCCATCAACTTGCCCACACATGGAAGCCATTTCTTTTGTCTTCTTTACAGAATCGATGATGAATGGCAAATACTTAATTGTCTTAACATTCAATGTGTGTGGTCATTTCTGTGAGTTATATAATCAGGTACCTTTTGTATGGTTGGAACCTGATGGTCTGGACTTTGGGCCACCTTATAATCTTGGCTATATGTGGGTCAGCTTATTGGGCCATCTAAAATGGTTCTTGATTTTCTAAACATTGCAATAGTGTATGGTTGGCTGAATAATCTCGATTTAGGACTGCTTTTTATTGCATACGTCTTCTTTGAGAGTCAAAGTTTGCATGATACTCCTTGGATTCTTACCGGATGTCTCCACCAAAGGAAAATTTTTAAAAAAACTTCCATCCATTGCAAGCTTAGAGTAGATATTATGTTTTTATACTTGTGTATGAAAGTGTGTGTCTATAGCATGCCACTTCGTTTAATCCTACCATTTTTGTGTAATAGTATATTTGTGTATGTGTGAAATTGTGTGCATCAACACTTTCTACCATTTTCTTTTGATGGTAGGCGTGTGTTTATGGATTGTTTTTGGTTGTTTTGTTTGATGGAGAGCAACACAAGTAGGTTATTTATTGTTGAGGCAATTGGAGTAAAGTGCCATGCCGAATAACACATCACGGTATCTGACTTGGGTTGCTTTGAGGGCAGGATTCAAACCGCTCTATTTTGATAGCAAGATTGTACAGGTGTGTTTCGATTATAGATTGAAATTGCAGCATTACATTTTTACCTTTCCCTTGTTACGACCTTTTACATAATTAGGTACAGAAAGAATCAATACCAACAAGTTTTCTAAAACTTAGACAATAATTTATCAATGTTACAATTGAAATGTAAAAGGAATTTTTGTATTATGCAAATAATCGAATATTCCGAACGAATTTCAAATCCTCGGATGCACTGGTCTAATAAGCCTTATGAATCAAAATAGCATTGTCCAAAACTCATTGGAATAATTTCAATAGTCCCAGAACAATATTTTACAAAGTGCTTCAATGAGCAAATTTTTGGTTCCAAAGAATAATCTAAATAAACGTTTCATCTCAAATAATATCTAAACACAACGTAAAATATGTCGAAAGACTGATGTTAGAACAAGAACATAATAAATAAGACTGAGCAAAATTGTCCATCTGCAGAAACTTACATAAAAGCATAAGGGTGAGAATACATTTTGTTACAGATAGCTACGCGAATTTTTGCAAATATCCTAAATCGTAAAGAACACAATCATCCAACGGAAAATAAAATAACTTCTTTAATAACCCATCTGACCATACCTGCCAATGTACAATTACCCCAAAGTTATCAACAGGTTCAATATTAAATACACGGAATTTACACTCTTAATATCTTAAAATATAATTTTATACCCGTTAGCAAAAAATTAACTATGTAATGTTTTGACAATTGTAATTATGAACAAAATCTACACAGGATCCCGACACGCTCATGTACCAAGAGGTACAAAAATAATGATATGCATAAAGCCCTATAAACCGCGAAGTCTTTCTTCCTTCACCATTATAACATTACATTTTCCCATGTCCCTATAATATGTCAACCCTTTTTTCTCTTTAATTTTTAACATTACCCTACTCTTGTCCCCAAAAATACTTTTTTCCCATCAACTCTTCTACATTAACACATTTGTTCCAATAATACCTTTCCCATGTTAAACCTATCGACATATTTAACATAGGAATTTACTTGTCCCCATACCATCACATCAATGTAAGCTTATATACCCATTTAACATAGGATTTCTCCTTGACCACAAGGTCACACCAAAGTTAACCTACGGGTTAAAGTTAATTATCTCAATCGTCACATACAAATACTAGATAAGGAAAAATAAAACAGCGGCTCAACTGCAATATAGACATGCAAAGATGAATACTTTTTACAACAAACGATCACATCCTCATTGTATGACTCACTTGCAAAACTAAAACAAGTCTAATCAGGGACTTGAGACTCTACTGGATGACTCGTATCAACCATTGTAAGAAATGAAAATTTAAAATCTAATATTTTGCTACGAAAAATTAATATCTGCAACTGATCTGTGTGAATTATCGTTTAATAAAAACAATCTATCACGTTAAGACCACAATAAAATAATATTTTTGTCCAAGATTCATGTGTATATCATTGTATGGGGTTTATAAGGTGTACAACCGATAAGTCGAAATGGGATCCAGTGTGTCCAAATTGTCTAAAGCGCTCTCTGGATCCAGTGTGTCCAAATTGTCTAAAGCGCTCTCCTTTACCGGTCACCGCCATCTCACCTCCATCTGTGTGTGTTCGAGTGTGGGTAGATAAGAAAGCTTGCCAGTAGTTTACGGTGGTTCTTACCGGCGTTAAACTCCAAATAGCAATATTATACGGATAGTGTGTACGCTGTATGATTGATATATCAAGAGATGTATACATTTTTCTTAGAAAGGAAACGATGTTACGAAATATATTGTAATACTTTACGTATATTTTGTTTATATCACAAAAATGCACATACTTGCATAAGACTACAAGTAAGGTGTATTTTCGTTTATATTGATTACTTTTAATATCGGACACATTTCTGATTAAAACATGAAAGATTATTAAAGTGACACAGTAGAGCATTACAAACACAGAATGTTTAGCTCATTGAACACAGATCGCGTAGCCATTCACTGGTGACTATATTGAAACGAGTTGGGAATATAGGCTAATCAAAAAGGCGAAATAACAAGAGGTAATTTAGAAATTTAAATATATTTACACGTAATCTGCATGTATTTCGAAGAACTGTACCTTACAATCTTGATAGACTATTACCACGTTTTGGTACTGTTACTGTTATTGTGAACACTATTAAAATCCCATGGAACGTATATACATACCGTTACATATACTCAGGTTCGTGTACGTTACTTATAGTAAATACAGTTTGAAGGGTTTCATCCGGCTCAAATTTTATTTCTCTGATTCCACAGATATCAACGTATTTTGTCCATTATGCTCTGTGCGCGTGCGCGCGGTTGTGTGTGTGTGTGTGTGTTTGTGTGTGTATATGTAAGAGAGAGAGAGAGAGAGAAAAAAAAATAAATTCAGTACTTTATTTATTTTTTTAAAAACAGATATTAATATTTTTTTCTTTTGTTGTTAATGATTCATCAGTGGAATTTTATTCCTTATTTAGAGTATAAAAGAGAAAGCATACTACTGAGATATTGTTTGTATAGCATATTAGTATTCAATATATCGATATATGAAATTGCTTTATACCAACACGCCAACAGTTTAAAACGCATGATATTGATAATAAATGTGCTGTAAGGTTGTTCTCGTTAGAATTTTATCACGCACTTAAGTTTTGTTGGCGTCGTACTATCACCACTACGTTTTCTATACATAAAATATTTAGCCTTGGTGCCAAAACCTACATTGCTGCAGGAAATTAGACCGCCACAGCAATAAATCAGAACCGCCTGTATCAAAGTATATTAATTATCACATTGTTGTCCAAATTGTGTCTTCCCGACAAAGAGTTAATAACTGTTTATGCTTTCTCTTCAATCCTCATGTAATTCGTTATATTTTTATCATTAATTCATATTTTTCTGTTAAAACTGCTCGTGTTGCTTACAGTGCCGATGGAAGTCAGGTCTAGCTTTGTTGACAAAATTTCTTTCGACGCAGGCAGTTTTCAGATATAGCAACAAGGGTTGCAAACAGAATTTATCCCGGGAAGGAGCCGAAACCAAACTCAGGTTAAGTTTTTAGATGCAAATATTCTCTGGACCTCCCGTCTTCCTGTCAGGAAAAAATTGCTTCTTCCCCTTCTATTGCTGCTGTGTGTTGTTTATTTTCGTTGTTTTCTTTCAGAGGAAATTTGATCCAGCTATTAGTTTGCAGTTTTGAATTATCACATTTATTTTGTTTAGCTGAACGTTTTGCTTAAGGTAACATAAAAGAAATAAAAGCTAGAAAATCTGTACAACATACTCAAGAATATTTCAAATATAGATTATCGGAACTGCCTAAAACTTCAGATTATGCAAACCGCCTACAACTTCGGTCTTGTAGGAATGTTTCGCTCGATTTGTCTCTACAAGTCAAACGTTGAACGAATTTATGAAAAAAAGTTCTGTACAAAATTGATGTTTATGCAGTTAATTTATGTCAGAAACTTACTAAGTCCCTGTTTATCGACTGAAGCTCATGCTTAATTAAACCCACCCACGCAAATTATGTCTGAACTTTGTATCCCATTATACATTATATTGAGTTTACGTTTAATTTCAGATCCGTTTTCCAACGCATCTCTTCAGGAGGTCCATTCTGACAGCTCATTAGATAGAAAACGATGTTCGATATTAAAGATATGACATGGCTCTGCTAACATTTTAATTGTCTGCACACACTGAGAGATATTTTAAAATAGCTTGAAGCGAACAGTAACTCTTCGTGTTTATACGATAAACTACAAATAATTCCATGCTAACCCCACCCCACAGCTATCACATTGAGGACCAGATAAATTAACAATAATGAATAAATAAATAGCTTCTTCCGGATGCGTGACCTACGAACTCAATTTGAGGTTATTTCATCGTAACTAAATTTCCCCAGGTATCTACTAACTGCGATAAAACAATCCATCGTCTTGCATATTTATCTGCATTGTATTAGTCTATTTTAAACAGTCAATTATACTATATCTGGATAATTTTATTTTCTTCCTGTGTTTTATTTCTGGCTGGTTGATTAGTACGAATTTGCATAACAAATTTAGCGTAAGCGCTCTTGGTTGTTCAGGGACGTAAATATTCAAAATTGCGATAGTACAAAAAGCTATAAGTCAGGGCTAAAACAAAAGAAAAAAAATGAATATTGCTTTTTTAATAAAACTTTAATACAGAGAAAATCAGCTATATTATAACACGGACTGAAGAAAAGTGTAGTACTTGTAAACATTTAAGCTTCATTGGGTTTAAAATGTTCAAAGTTTTTCTCAGTCTGAGATTTCAGTACATATTTGCAAATGATTGCTATGAAAATTTTTCAATTTGTCAGTAACATAATTTGCGTTAAGTGTCTGCCTTTACTGCTTGCGACAAGCGAAACTTAGTATTTGACATAATAAAAATGTAAGAATTGCTTGTAACTGAATTACAGTAAAATGTGTATGCATTATATGAACGAAACTGTATTTGAGTCTCGTTTCCGCATACAGCGTAGCCATGAGGTTTTTTTTTTTAATTTTCAGCAGTTTTTTTTCTTTAGAATACTTGTCCGGTTTATCCGCTGCTTCAAACGATGAGCGCCTGCAGTGAGAAACCTATTTTCCTTGAGTTCTTTAGGTTGTAGATTTGACTAGAACCACAGCATTTTTAGTCCAGCATTCTCTCTGAAGCCCATCATTATATATGTATGTAGACAATACAAAAAGTTTTAGCTGTGATCTTTTCACTTTAAGGAAGATCTATTTAGCTGTAGTACTGTTTTCAAGTAAAACTTTAGAATTCTCGGGGCTTTTGTGTAACCAGGATGTTGTGGTCGATTCTGACGTAGGCTTAGAGGACTGCAGTGTTGTACTCACTGTTAGGGATCAAAACGTATGGTGTAAAGGTATTGCAGGGAATAAAAAAAACTCTTGATTGATGCCTCGGTAGACTGGGAGAGGCCGTTCTTGAGTACCTGCTCCTTGACCGATTAACACGAGCTATGGAAATAGAAATACATCGTGCTCGTTGAAGGGATACCATAAGACAATATTTATTCCATTTTTGAAACGAGTGAAAATATAATTCAATATCACTATAGGAGTAAAAATTAATTATACAGGCATCATACGCCTCGATGGTCTATACAATGTTTTTATCTTTTTATAAGTTCTATACATTGATAATCAATGGATAGAGTTCCATATACAAATCATATTTGTTTATAAATGCTATGTAGTAAAAATCCATGGTGATCGAGCCATAGATCTACATATCTCTTTATACATTCAATACGTTGATACTCGTTTGATTTGTCTTTGAAGTCGCATGTTCTGATTAGTTATATTTAGTAAAAATGCCATTTTCTTATTGCCGTTCTTGTGAGCATCATTCTATTAAATTCAGAAGTGTTGTGTAGGAATCAGTAATCATTCAGTTACATTCATGAAAATGTGTTCAGTATCTTTACTACACATATCCAATCCCTACACGATTTATCCTGTTACACTTACATGTGAGAAAATAATGAAAAATGTTTCTTTGAGATTGATTTGGACTGTTTCGTGTTTCTCATAGATTCTTGGACTTTGATGTTTTCTGACTATTAATTTTTTATGTGCAAATTTCAGGTTAAGAACACTGAGATTTTTGTAACATATGAGTTGCACACGGTGATTTACGCAAATGGAACATTGGCCGTGCCATAATGTTGAAAAGAAGTCATAAAGATATTTTCTTATGTTGAGGTTAATAATTTGTCCCCGCTATTCACGTCTGTATTACACACAGTAATTTATCGGTACTGTGGAATCAATGAATTTTAGAGCCGAGTGGTTCTAATGTCTTGCAGAAGCAAGTGCCTGCATATAAAAAAGAGGGCATAAACGACGTCAAACATATAAACCTGCATTATATCGCTCTACGTCAGCTGACGTGTTACAACTTGAAAAATCAGATGATTAGTAATTTTACTTGCATGTGAACAGTAACACTTAGTTGCGAGATATTGGATGACACTAATCTTTGTGATAAAAATAGTCGGTGCTATGCGCAAGAAGGTTTTGAGATACAGAATAAAACCAAATTGCAGACTATATATATCTGCGAACGCATGTTAAATCCAATGAAATATGTCGCGGCAGTGGCTCATATTTTTTTTAATAGGTTATTGGTGTATTTCTTCTCAGCACACAATCAATGCCTGGTTTTGTTGGGTAGAGCCCGCTTATAAGATTTTAATTGCATTAGGTCTCACTGCAGAGTTTCGTATTTTGACACCTCCATAATTTTAAGGTAGAAGGGATGAATCTAATAATAAGCCTAGCATTTATGAATTCAAACAGACGCTAAAGAGGTAATGCGATTTATATTTACTTTGAGTTAGGCTTAAAAATGGGTTAGTTTTTTTTCGTGACTGCTTGTCACAGTAAGACCAACACTGGAGATCAAATTCGTAACTTTGGCTGCAAATGAACAGCCGCCTTGGCTTACGTATTTACGTATGTCTTTTACAGAAGTAAATATCTAAAAGTCGAGATGGTTGAAGGGTAACGAAAAGTATGTTAATTTGTTATAGTAATAGTGAATTTTATTCATGTATAAGGCACATACTGATTATTTTAGCCGCATTGTCACAGGAAAATATTCAAAATAGTTTTTTGCTATCAAAAGAGGGTTGGTGGCAGAGTTGGTTCAGTATAAAAGTCACCAGTTGTATAATAAATTACCCTGATTGCCGCAGTCAAATTATCATATGCATGTTTTCTACAAAAATCATTAGTTTGGTTTTATTTGCACCTTCTGTGTAAAATTATTCTCATTTTACTGCAATAGGTTATTTACGTTTACCGTTGGAGGTGAGATTTTCTTTCGAGTCCGACTATATTCATTTTTCTTTTACCCAAAATATTTTCCAATTCTTACAGCGGTTTTATAATGAACTTCTAGTTTCAACTATTGATGAGAGCATTTATTTATTTGTGTTATTCTTTTATCAACCCAGGATATGCCATTTAAAGAATGATTTTTTATATATAACTATGTTATAGATCTTTTTTTTAAAGGCATGAATGAAGAAATGGTACATTTTGCAGCCAATTGCAAGTCACGTGCCCCAGTCGCTAAATTATCTTGTACATGTTTTCGTTCATTATATTATTCATGTTTATTATTCACAATTTTTGCGTCCTCAGGTTCCATATTGTATTAAAACTGGACAAATATACGTTTAATGCAGTTAATACTCAGTGAATAAAATGTCAAATTATCTTGCTCCTGTTCTTTATCTATTGTTGGTCTGTTTCGGGTCATTTGAATGAATTCTGAAGATTTTTGAGTGAGTCAGTGATTTAGATTTTTAACGTAGCTTTAACAATTTTTCAGTAATATCGCTACGATGTCTGCAGTGTGATAGTTTATAGTGATGTCTAGCACTGGGACATCATGCCGCAGACATGCAGCTTATGTCCCATCCAGTCACAGTATCCTGACATCAGACCGACCAGTCCTAACACTAATCTCCTACTGCTGAGCGCTGAGTGGGGCAGCTGTTAGTACCATTTTTGTGAGTCTTTGGTATAAACCCAGTCGGGGTTCGAACTCGCCACCTCCCGTATCCTAGGAGGACCCTCTAACCACTAGGTCACCTTAACGACCAGAAGGTTTTTGAACGTCCCATTCTGCCTTGTTCTTGGGTAGAGAAGAAAAAATGTTTTCGCCAGACGTGTGAAGCAGATGAATAACTGTATCTAGGCGCCCTAGTAGGTCTTGTTCAGTATGAAACAATATATATAATTTCTGCTTTCAAGGAAACATTTTATTTTTTTACCTAGTTTGTCGATGAATATATTTTGGAGGAATTCCTTTCCTTTCGTCAAGGCAGCATCATTTATGCACACAATTCACACTCGGTTATAGAATGGGTGCTACTGTAAGAAAAATTGATTTGAATATGAATTTAGCGCCACGACCACGCTGTCCAGCGATTCCTTGGTTCACAAATACATTCGCTTGAGAATCTTTTTTTTCGGAATTGTAATTTCACTGTGACGTTTCCATTCTGGAATCGAATAGTGTCCAAGATTTCCTTATACACTAATGTTAACACTGTTGAAATAAGATCAACTGACAGGAAAATAACAATGATTTTCAAATTCCTGGCGAACTCTGAAATGAATAACTCTAAACAACAGAGCAGTTGTGTTCCCCACCACGTTGTTACTCAAGGACATCAGTAAATACAAGCAGCAAATAATGTCCATGCTTGAATTAGACACTGAAGGGAAAATGCATGATATTGAGAATTGGATACGGAAGAGAAAATACTTGTATAATAGATCGTTATTGGAAATTGGACACGGAAGGAAACTTCTTGTATAATAGATCGTTATGGGAATTGGACACGGAAGGGAAAATACTTGTATAATAGATCGTTATTGGGAAAGTATTTTAAAGAAGCTAGATGTATGTATCAAATAGCAAACAAACCTAGAAAAGGTAATGGATATCGTTTTGCAGACGACAAAATGCATTATAACACTATGAGCAAGTTTATTTGACAATGAATCATAACAAAAGAACTTTTAAGAATCAGTACAGGTAGAAATTCTCATCGTTGAAAGAATATTTGAGTTTTGTTTTGGTTCATGGATATTTTCTTTTTCCCCATTTCGCTTGAAGGTGGCGATGTTTTTTCTAGTCACTGTTTCTTTGTCTTAATCAATGACAACATAGTTCCTTCTAAAATATTCAGTTAACATTCGTACCCAGTGTTAGTGCTAATTTTTAGTGCTTTTTGAAAACTATGATTTTGGAACGAAACATCAAATCTGATCAGCACTGACAAATCATCCTTAGTTGTTATAGTGAACGTAAGGATGGCATGGAAAATAATCTAAACTTGTTAACATTAGCATTCCCTTTGCTCCTTATAACTTTTCAACATAGAAATTGCATCAAATGTAACACCAAAGCGTAATTGCAAGACCAGTAGTATTAAATTTAACAAATGTGTCTTCAAAATTTCAAAATTAATATTTAAAATAATAACGAAAACCTCCTTTTTCTAAAATTGTGCAAGAGATTTATAGATGATTAAAAATTGCAAGAAAAATCAACGGTTAGATGACAGAATGTGAAGAGCGTTTCCAAATGGTACTTTTCTATTTCCAAAAATGTAGCATGTGTTCCATGCTGAGCAAACTCCACCCTCGATGGCTGGGTAAAGTCCGACGCATGGAGGATGGGAGGCTGCCAAAGGGCATACTATAGTGAGAGCTAGTTACCTTCACTTCGCTTGAAGGATGTGTGCAAAAGGGACGTGAAGACATGTAGCATTTCACTCGTCAGATGGAAAGTACAGGTTGAGGATTGAGGCACCTGGAGACTGACGGTCAGCAAGGGTATAGTAGTTGCTGATGTGAGAAGAGACCAGCTGGTTGCAAAGAAACGTGTGAGAGAAGAGTACACCAGCAACCGACTTCCCAATACGTCTGCACCAACTGCAATAGGACTGTCACTCACGCATCGGCCTGCCCTGCCACAACAGACGATGCCAAAACCCCAGAGACAAACAATACTCCAAGGGCATTACTTGCATGGTTTCCTGAGACTGAGCTGCCGATTATATTAGTTTGGAACACTCATTACTCAATTAGAACCTGTGAAATTGAAAGAATATGTTCCAAACACACGCAGGTCCAGAAATTCTGCAGCTCATATTCACTCCTCTATACAGAAGCTGACATCCAGGATTCATCGATACTGATAAATATAAGTTTGATCATGAGCGCTCAGAAATTTTAAGTTACTGAATTTGTAATATCATGGTGTTTGCATAGGTATGCTATGGAAACAGAATTAGTACCATGAGTTATATAGTCATTTTGAAATGGTTCCATTGATTAAAGGGATTTTTTGGTCGTTTCTTTTTTAACGTCAGTTGAATACATACAACCTGATCTGTGTATAGGTAAAACTTGATATACTGCATAAATATCGGAGTTATGCATACATATATTACACACGGCGTGCAAAATAGTGTTTTATTTGAGGTTACTATAACAATGTAGCCATATTTTAGGTCAACCGCTTCTAACAATGTAACAATACTGTTTCCAAAGGAACTATAATGCCTCCCACTTATTAAACACATGGGCACTATGTCCGTAAAGGGTCACAGTGTACCGCCGTATGCAAACATATGGGATAATCTTAATTTACAAGAGGCCCAAGTGCCTCGTACAACTTATTATAGCAATGTCCTATGACTTCTCATTAACTGTATAAAACTAGGAATAAATATTAAAAATGTATGGTAGAGTTCAGAAAGAGGAGTTAATTTTCATATCCTCAACCGGCGAATCTTGCCATGCCTCAAGTCAGGTCCTCTTCTGGAACCTAGAGTATCTTTTAAAGAGGTATATGGCATTTTACTTGTAACCCTTTCTCACTTTCTTTCACCCCAATATGAACAAAACAAGGCCAGTGTTTACTCAGCTCCCTCAAGGCTATGTGACATAAGCCAAGTTATTCGACCTACTGGTATAAGAAAAGAAATGTTGACGTCACAAGAATAGACTGGAAGTTGGAATATATTAGAATTTCTCGCCAAGTAGACCGACTTTACCTGAGATGCCCAGGGCTAAAAAAACAAAAAACCCGTCTTATCATAAGACATATCACACCAATCCACGTCACGTTTCTTCCTGGTGGCGGATATAAACGACTGACAGACAATAAAATGATGGTAAAAGGTTTGTATATTTGAAATAAAACTGTATGCCAGACTGTCTTGATTGATAATAGATGATGATAGATTGATAGATTAGTAAGTTGTTGGATGGATGGGTCGATGAGTTATAATGGTAAGCTGGATCTTACAAGTTGCGCGCTTGTGTGTGTGTTTGTGTTTGTGTGTGTGTGTGTGTGTGTGTGTGTGTGTGTGTGTGTGTGTAGTAGTAGTAGGAGAAAGTAAGAATCCGAGCTCAACAACCCCCTCCAGACCACCAAACAAATACAAAATACCTAGGTAACGTAATAGAAAACCTATTGCAATCAATAATTGCGTTAAGAATCCGAGCTCAACAAATACAAAATACCTAGGTAACGTAATAGAACACCTGTTGCAATCAATAATTGCGTTAAGAATCCGAGCTCAACAACCCCTCTAGACCTCCAAACAAATACAATAGAACACCTGTTGCAAAATACCTAGGTAACAGGTAAAATTTAATTAAGTGATCTTCCAGAATAAGCAAAATGATATGTCAGACTCAATTTTCCAAATCATTACGATTTAGCAGAGAGTGGCGATTGTGGACTAAATTACGCATTAGAATTCCAGTAAGGTAAGTGGTATTATATCTTAATTTTATGTTATATCATACTTCTTTTGATAATCTTTCTCATATTTGCTGATTCTTATGGGTAGAATATCTGTTAACATGTTGTCAATAATACGAAATTCACGTATTAAATCGTCCATACTATATTTTACTCCTCGTAGGTAAGATCTTATTTGATCAAGTAGTTTTTTGTAAGTTATAATTGATGTTAAGCAGCCGTGCTTTTTTATCGAAATTTTAGGTTCAACTTTTTTACAAGCTGCTGTAAGAGAAACACCAACACCGGATATGATTAACAAAAACGAGTTTAATGATATACCACTTGAAATTATGCCAGAACTAGTCATTAACAAGGGTAGATATGATATTACTCGAAGTATTTTGTTATAATATTTGTAGCATTTTTTTACGCACCAAAGTTTTTTGTGATAATATTTGTAGTATTGTTTTAGTGCGTCAACATCCTGTCCTGGAATATCTTTTGAAATATGATTGAAATCAACTATGCTTTTTTTCATTATAATATTTGTTCACATAATCTCAGGCTTGATTAAGTAACTAGTTGAGGTGTTTCAGCCACAAATTCCAGACAATACCAATATGACGCAGCAGTTAATTTTTTGTCATCAGCTATTAGCATAAAAGTTTCTTCAACATCTTTGTTTAACACAATAGACACAGTTCCAGAGAAATTATCAGTCGAGTGACGCCATGGAAATAAGGTAAATATATTAAACTTTACACTGCTAAACACAGACAATCTATACACACCAGTGACCTCTGCAGTATGTTTGAGAGTGTTATTTTGCGGCGACCAAGTAGACATTCCAGAAGCAACAGTATAGACAATATTTTTAATCTGCTTGTGAGGAATTTTAATCATACTCGTTTTCTCAACAATACTAGGAATTCCACTAATAATATCGTTGAGTTTTGTGTTAATATTATCGAGTGTAATATCAACAGATGGCGGACTTCCAAAAAATTCGTTATTGGTTTTGTTTATGTTTCTGCGAAAATTTAAAAACGTGGTGATGTGATTAGTAAAATCAGTTTTGAACTTGGTGATTTCATTGTTGATATCATCAACATATTTCTTTGTTACAGCATCAAAATCAGATTCTGGTGTTCTAAGATTATTGATGCCATTATTGTTCATGTTGAGAAATGCACGCATTATACCGCCATGCACCGACACGTACTTTGATTCCTGATCATCAACATATTTCTTAGTAGCAGCGTCATTATCCTCAGTTGGGTTTCCAAGGTATGTGATCTTGTTCTGGTTCATAGCAATGTTTCCCGTAAATAAATCACCTGCTTTTCTAACATAATCGTTAACTGACCTACCCGAATCTTCTATCTTACCTTGATTGTTAAAAGTAACAATATTATTAGCAACTGCAGTAGGATTTCGTACTAGTACATCTGATAGTTGTACATTACTTGTCTTTAATCGTCCTTGTTTGTCCTGGAAAACTACAACTTCATTTGGATCTACACTTGCAACTTTTAACAAATTGTTGATTTCATTTTTGAGCTTATCAAGAGTCGCATACTTGGATAAGTCACCCTGGTAACCTTCTGTTAATAAATCTACTGCTAATGTTCCAAATTTTGTATAGTAGCTCATTATACATACCGTTCTACACAAAATTGTTGGATTAATATAACATAAAATTATACGATGGCGAAGATAATAAACTTTGACACCGAGCGATTGGTGAAGCATAAACATAACAATGAACTTCCAGACTGTCATTATCTTATTGTTGGGCGAACTGGATCTGGTAAAACAAATTTGTTATTAAATCTTTTACTCAATAATAACTTTAACTATGATAAGGTGTATATTTACACCATCAACCCCCAACAAGACAAATACAAATTATTAAACGAGTATAATGATAAACTTCGTGATGACCTTGGCATTGGTGATGATATATTTTTGATAAAACAACCAGAAGAACTCGTTCCAGTGAATGAACTCGATTCGTCAGAGCATAAGATAATCGTCTTTGATGATATTCCGCTAAACAATGAGGAAATGAACAAGATTAGATCATATTTTTCACTATCACGTAATAAAAGATGCAATTCTGTTTATCTTGCCCAAGGTTTTTATAATGTTGATAGGTTTATTAGGCGAAATACGGGTTGTTTCATATTATTTCCCGGACTAGATAATGTGGATGTGAGAAATATTGCAAACGAACAATGTGGTGATGTTACAAAAGATAAATTTATCGAATTATATCATCGAGCAACTAAAGATAGATATAGTTTCTTTTTATTTGACAAGCTAGCGCGTGATCCAACCAAGATGTTTCGTTGTTGCCTTGAGACGTTTCTATGATATAATTTTGTAAAGCGTATAAAAATAATGGACAAACATCAACAGAAAATCGAATTACTAAAAAAGTTTCTCGAAACTCGAGCGGCTTTTAAGAAAAAGGTGGAAGAAGCTCGACGTGGACAAGTTCAAGCAGAAGAAGAAAGAACCAAATTTTTCAAACCTGTTACTGAGGCAATGCTTGGCAAGCAGCCAGAAATACCAACATTGTCTCCGGAAGAACTAGCAAAAATAAAAGAAAAAGGTTTGTTAGGTTTACTAGGAGAAAGATCGAAAGAAGAAAATAAAAAAATTGCAGAAGAACTTGTAAGAGACATTGTTGATCCTATTGCACGACAGGTTGAATTTGATAGATTAATAAACAACCCTCTTGCACTTCAGCAAGCTATAACAACAAAGGCTGTTAATCCCGACGAGTTAAGGAGGTTAATAGAAAAAGTGTCAGAACAAACTGAGGAATTAGCTGAGAAACAAAAAACGTTACAAGAAAGTATGATAAAAATAATGCCTCTTGAGGATACTATCATATTTTACAGAAGACAAGCTAGGGTAGAAATAGACGATTCCGAGTATAACGAGTTTATGGAAAAATATGATATCACTGATATTAATAGTATTCGAGATTGGTCAAAAGAAAAGTATGATAATTTGATTGAAAAATTAAAAAGAATTGTAGAAGAGGGCTCACGTGCTGATGAAGAAATTAAAGATCAAAAAGATAGAAAGAATTTTCTAGTATTATTTGATCAGATAAGAGAAGGAATTATTGCTGATGTTTTTCTTAAAACATCAAAACGATATCGAAATAAACCAGGAGGTTATAAAAAAGGTTGGAATTTTAAAAAATTGTTTGATAGATACGAAGATAATCGAGATAAAAGATTACCGGAAGAAAGAACTGGAGGTGGAGTTAAAGTTTTTACATCAAACGCAGACATAGTCGATCGGCTAATGCTGTTGATATCCTCTAAAGAAGCTGGTAATGAAAGTGTAGAGATTGATAACGAAATTATTGATATACTTGATCATCTAAGATCGAGTGGATTATTAACATCATCCGAGTACGAAATTTTACACCGCGATCTTATCTAAAATATTTGTATAATGCAAACAACATTATTGCTCGATTCATCACAAATAACAGGAAACAGCGCGAATTTTACAGTAAATTACAACCCACCAATAGAACTAGATCCTGCAAAACAGTATGAGATTGGATTAATTTCTTGTACTTGTTGGAACGCCATGCCGAATATTAAAACTGGGATTAATGATGAAATTTTAATCGTTAATGTTAAACAATCTCCAACATCACAAAAAGAGTTTATTGATATACAATACAAACTACAGATTCCACAAGGAGCTTATAACATTACTGATCTAAACAGAACAATAAAAGAGCTTCTAACAAAAGCTGGTGGGAATGCTGATAATTTCGAATTAGCGGCGAATTATAACACCTTACGAGCTAGGATAACAGTGAAAAGAAATATGAAAGTCATCTTTGAAGAAAGAAGTTTTGGAAAGATGTTAGGTTTTACTAGAGTTTTATACTATACCACCGGTGAAGATAAATCTTTGACATTTGATGGAGAACTACCAGTAGATATTACAGAAGTAAATACAATACTCATCAATTGCTCTATCGCATCTGGATCTTATACGTCAAAAGGCAACCGCGGGCAAACGATCTACAGTTTCTCACCAGAAGTCCCACCAGGTTCTCTCATGCAAATCAATCCGCGACAGATTATCTACTATCCAATAACACCTGAGAATCAAATTACAAGCATTACAATGCAACTCACAGACCAATCTGGACGACAAATAGACGTGAACAATGAGATAGTCACGTATTACTTACACCTACGCACTGCCTAGGAATGTGATTTTGTGTACATAATGTTATAAAATGAGACGAAGAAAAGTTTATCGAAGAAAAATCGTAGGTGGATTTTTTGGAAATATATTTACAACAATTGCAGAGAATATTCCAGGAATCGCGCGTAAAGTAGCGCCCATTGCACTTGACGCCGGTAAAGCTTTCGCTACAGGGGCGGCATCTTCAGCAGGCACTGCAGTAGGGCAAAAGATTGCTGATAAGATTAAAGGACCTTCAACAACACCTACGGTGTCGGAAATAAAACGAGTAATATCAGATATTGCGCCAACAGAAGAAACAAAACGAGCTATGATAGCTACAACAAAAAAATTATTGTCGCCGAGTGGTGAAGAAATAGTACGTAAACTTGTAAAGAAAACAAAACCGATGACCCCTGCTGCCTTTTAATTTTGTGTAACGATTATAAAATAAATGTCAGCTAAAAACTATCTCGACTTTGCAGAAGAAATTGATACTGACGATGCTGTAACAGAATTAGAGTATGTCGAGTATCTCGATGAGAACTCGAACGAACCGAATAAAACCGGAGTTAGAACTTTTAACACAAGAGACGAGGACGTGTTTCTACTACCCCATAAGGCAATGTTAGAAGTGCGTGGTCAAATATTAACTGTGATAGGTGGTGATATTGCAGCTGATGCAGAAATCGCTCTCGTCAATAATGGTTGGAGCTTGTTTAAGAGTGCACGATACCAACTGGCCAATCAAACCGTAGAAGATATTTCGATGCACTTACCCATAGCGAGTACAATACTAAACATCGTTTCGTTTAGCGATGACTATTCCAGATCAATAGCCACAAATATGATGTGGTTCAAAGATACCTCATTAGGTACAGCTGTTTCGAGTGAGTTTCGTACTGGTGCTGGTAATCCTGCTGCAAATAACAATAATCTCATCGCCAATCCTGCTGCTAATGATGCCGCTGCGATAGGTGATTCGATAAGATTAGCCGTTACAAATATAAGACGACAACAATATAACGAGGGATTTGCTAAACGAAAAGCGTTTGCCGCAGAATCTCGCCAAATAACGATGATGCTTCCGTTAAGTACAATCTTTGGATTTTGCCGTGATTATAACAAAGTGTTTCGAGGAATAAAACATACGCTTATATTAGATCGAGCTGATCAAAACGATTGTATAATACACGCCGGTGGAGTGGCTGAGGGACAGTTTTCTATTACAAGATTAGCACTGTGGATGCCTCGGGTTGTCCCTTCATTAGCTAAAATGATGGAGCTCGAATCTTTACTAGCCACCTTTACAAAAAAGATACACTTCCAACAGAACAGGATTTATCAAACAGCCATTCCCAACGCGACTGATTACACGTGGCGTGTAACGACCACGCCCAGCGAACAACTACCGCGACACTTGTTCGTCGTATTTCAACGACAAGCACGTCGTAACAATCAGGAAATAAACAACTCCGTATTCGATAACCCAGACGTTAGACGAATATTTGTGAGAGTAAATTCCAAACAGTATCCCGAACGTGCAATCGAATGTAATTTTGCCGTAGACGCCACCAGAAACATCTCTCGGCCGTACATGTATCTTATGGAAGCAATGCAAAAATATCAGAACGCGGACAGTGGATCTCAAATATCAATAGAAGAGTTTCGATCGCTCTATCCCATCTTTTATTTTGACGTATCAAAACATTTGGAGCGTGTTGTGGGATCGACTGCAGATATCGAGGTCACGTGGACACTGGGAGCTGTGCCAGGTGAACAGTATAACGTATACGCGCTATTGGTTAGTGATCGATTTCTGACCATCGATTCAATCAAAGGAAGAATGACAGTACAAGTTTAATCTAACAACTTGGATATAACATTATGAAAACCAAATACACAACTCGAGAAATATACCTAACATCTGGTCAAGTTGAAAAATTATCAGCAGCTGTTGCTAAACGCAGCTCTGTTTCTTTGATGATCTCTCCGGAAACTTCAAATAAAATTGCAGTAAAAGTCATGCTAACGCAACAACAAATCAATAAACTCGACAAAGGAAAACCATTTGTGCTGAAATTATCTGTTTCTCAGGTAACTGCAATGTCAAAAGAAGGTGGATTTTTTGGACCAGCGTTATCAATAATAGCTAGCAAAGTTTTACCAGTACTTGGTACACTTGGACTTGCGGCAGCGTCAGGAGCAGTCTCTGGCGCAACGAAGAAAGCAGTCGAAGGTCGTGGTATCAAACAAATCTATCGTTAATTTTATGTAACAGTATAAAATAAAATGCCAACGAAAAAGTCGCCGAAAAAAACAAAATCATCGAAAAAAAAAGAAAACAACAAAACGCAAACAAACAAAACAAGGAGGAATTATTCCTTTCGCTCCACTTTTAGCGGGACTAGCGGGAAGTCTGCTGCCAAACTTACTAGGAATCGGACGCGGATTAACTCTACCAGGGACCAGACGTTATTGAGCAATTTTGACATCATTGAAAAATTGAAGGACGTTGTTGGATTTCGAGGAGTATTTTCCAAAGATGAACTCGATGACGTACCAACAGGCGGTTCTTGTGTTGTAAATATTGAAAACTTCAATGATGGCTCTGGCACCCACTGGGTTGCTGTCCACGATAACAATTATTTTGATTCGTTCGGACTTCCTCCAAGCGATCTCATAAAAAAATATATTTTTAAAAAATTTGATAAAATAAATTATTCGTCTAATCAACTACAGCCGATTGGAACATCAGCTTGTGGTTATTATTGTATCATGTTCGTCAGACAAATGCACCAGAGTAAAAACTCTGGGAGTAAAAGCTCTGGGAGTAAAAACTTTTTAAAGTTTATTTTACAATTTGGTGAGCATCCTTCTCATGCGAATGATAATATTGCAATCAATTTTATCTAAACTCCCTGATATAATAATGTCAACATACTGTCTCAAATGCAAAACTAAAACAGAGAACAAGGATGAGATGACGGAAAAAACGAAAAATAATAGAACGATGTTAAAAAGTATTTGTGCAATCTGTGGTAGAAAGAAAAGTATGTTTTTGAAAAAACAAGTAGGATCTAGCGTTGATAGAGTTATCTTGATCGACGATTAATCTTATGAAACAAAATAAAATAAAATGAAATGCAATTGTGATTGTGACAAAGATCTTTGCATAGAACAAGATAAAATCATTACGTACTGTCAACATTGTAACAACAGAGAAATAATAGGGTTAGGTATAGATATACATAAACTAATTGGTAAATTACCAAAACCAAAAGGCGGTTGGACTTTGCCAGGTCATCGTTATACAGGTCCTTACAATCCGCTAGATCAACAACTAGATGAAAACGACAATCCATTGCCAGGACAAGAGCCTTATAATCAAGTGGATGCAATAGCAATGCGTCACGATATCTGTTATCGTGATCATGAAAACTCGAAAGCAGATTGTGATAAAGTAATGTTAGACGAATTACATGATATGGAGCCAACAAATCTACGAGAACGTTTTGATAGAAGATTTGTTCAAGGAATGATAGGAGCAAAATATAAACTTGGACTCGGAGAGTCTCGACTCGGAAAAGAATTATACGATGATCTTGCAGTCGAACTACACAGACCTAAAAAAAAAAGTTTCCGAGACGTAAAGTTGTTGTAAACGCTGTAGATGATATCTGGGCAATAGATTTGGTAGATGTATCCAATCTGGCTCAGTTTAACGTTGGTGCTGATGGCGCTCCAAAGAAGTATTTGTTTAACGTTATAGATGTTTTCAGCAAATACGCTTTTAGTGTGCCAGTTTCAGATAAAACAGGAACGTCAATCACTGATGCGCTAAAACAGATAATAACGAGTACCGAAAGAAAACCAAACAAAATCTGGACTGATCATGGAGCCGAGTTTTTTAACAAAAAGTTTGAGCAGTTTCTAGAACAAAATAATATTAAAAAATACGTTACAGGAAACGAAGGCAAAAGCGTTGTTGTCGAGAGATTTAATCGCACGCTAAACGAAAAATTACACAAACATATGACAGCTAAAAACACCAACAGGTACATCGATGACCTTTCTCAAATCGTAGGTGAATATAATAACACGAAACATCGAACCATCAAAATGTCACCCAATGACGCTATCAAAAATCCAATATTAGCAAACGAAAACATGTACCGCAGACATAAATTTAAGGTCGGTGATAAAGTTAGAATCTCTTTGACTAAAAAGATATTTGAAAAAGGATTTACTCCAAACGGAGCGAAGAAGTATTTGTTGTTGATAAAGTACTCTTAACAGTACCTGTAACGTACGCGTTAAAAGATCTGGCAGGTGAGCCTATAGTAGGTAGTTTTTACGAACAAGAACTACAAAAAACTGAACAAGATGTTTTCGTTATCGAAAAAGTGATTAGGAATAAAGGAGATAAAAGTTTAGTCAAATGGCGTGGGTATAGTGATAAATTTAACAGCTGGATTCCAACCCGGTCGATTTTATCGACTGTGAAATAATGCTATTATAAATTTCCTCATACTTTCGTTTGATAGATTTGCATTTTACTGGTTTACATAATGATATTAGATATTGTCTGCGATCGTCAGAGATCGTCATTAGATTAAAAATCTTGACAAAGATGAAATCAAATTTGATATTTTTCTGTCGGCCTGGAATCCTGATGTTTAAGAAAGGTTTGATTAACTGCCGAAACAGTTGGTGTTCGGCAACGGTAAAATTAAATTTCATTATTTGTTTATCAATGTGATACTTGACATTATATCTTCCAGTGGTTGATCTGCTGTAATTTGATCTGTCAGCAACAGTGACTATTTCACCATCATCATCAGATTCATTGTTATACAAAATATCATCTTCGTTATAACCAATAGATTTGTCTATCATATCATTAGAGATTATGGAGACCTTATCGCTGATATCGCTGGCGACTTTGTCGCTAGTATCTTCTTCGTATAGTTGAACGAGTCGTTTCATCATATCCATATTATAATATACTTTTTATCTAATTTGTTCTTATAAGATGACTGACAAGGTCAAATATCACCAAAAAGTTAATATAATAAACTACCACGAACTGACCGAAGCGGTAAGAAAATGCTTGTCAGGTTATAGTTCATATTCCGTTGAGATTTTTGTAATGCAAGGTGATTCTCATAAAATATTACTAACAGAAGCAGAAAAAAATAAAATTAATGAAAGTGCAGTAACGACGCTAAAATTTGATTGCGATGATATTATAGCATTTGCTCATCATTGTTTGACTAAAACCGAATTACAAAATATTATTAATCATCATATCTAAAAATAATACTAGCATCATATTTGTTTGAAAAAGCTGATTTTGTTGCTCCATCAGCTACAAATTTTACTACTCTGGGATTTATATTATAATATTTCGCCGCAGCTGTAATTGATTTGAATTTGATCTCCTCATCCGTTTCAAGGTTTAACGAAATAACAGGTTTTATTGGGCATCTAAAATTAATACCACCACCTCGTCCTTTTCTCACATTTTCCTGTTGGGTCACTAGCTCCAGATTTTCCAATCGATTGTCTGTTTTTACATTATTGATATGATTAATAACCAGACCATTGGGTATAGATCCGTTGAACACCTCGTAAACAAACCTATGACCAAGATAACAAACTTGATCTGTCGATGTTCCTCTAACAGTCACACTGATATATCCCATATTGCTCATATTATTAAGAACTTTTTTCGTTTTTCTGTTTCTTATAATACCACGATCGTTAGCCTCGTATAAATCAAAGACCGGATGCGGCTGAAACTCGTCTTGTAAGGATAAATTTTCAATATTATCATCAGTGACTTTACCATTATAATGATATACTCGTTTCCCCTCTGGAATGTCATCGCAAAATAACGTGTAAATAAAATCTTTTCTAAACATCGTAATTCTTTCAGTATTATCTCCCTTTACACTAATCGTATAACCCGCTGGCGTTGCTTTACCAACAGATATTCCAGTAATGATATTAATAACCGAACCAAGTGCATTTCCAGCGTACAGGTTGTACTTCGGATAAACATGATATACCTCTTGCTCACGTGCGCTTGTCAGATTTACTGTCATTATATTATAGGTGATATTTTTTATCTCTAATTGTTGTTTAGCGCATGCGCAGTGTGAGGTAAATTATCAATTAGAGATTATATTATAATATAATAATGTTGAAATTGCGTGATATAGCCAAGAAGAGACTTATTGGAGAACCTGATAAAATAGCGACTGCTTTTGCAGGTTTTGACAATAGTTATCAGTTTGATAATCAAAACGTTTTAGTAAATTTTTCTGAAACAAATCTCTTTCATCTGCTACAGACGACTGTAAAACGTGAGCTTGAAAAACACAAGGGTCTAAGATTGTTAGTGCAATATTACGTTATATTTTCAAAACTACTTGTGACGGAAGAATCTACTAACAAGGAAATTGCAGACCCTTACATCAACGCAAAATCTAGACGTGTTTTACTTGGTAGTGATCTTTTGTCACTATCTAATGAAATACACCAAGAAATTTGGAAAAAAATAGAAGAATTTACCGAATTAGGTTCGGGTTGGAAGTTTGAAATGATCAAGGAAATTTTGTTTCACACGATGAAATATGACGCATTACGCGGTAGTTCGTATATCGACCTGCCACCAAAAATAAAAAATAAACAGTGCTGTATAAACATAAAAAACGTCGATCGCAAATGTTTCCAATGGGCTGTTCTTTCCGCGCTATTTCCAGCAGAAAAAAATGCTGATCGTGTTGAGAAGTATATCAGTCACGTGTCAAGATTAAATTGTGCTGGTATTGACTTTCCAGTGGCAGAAAATCAAATACCAAAGTTTGAAAAGCAAAATAATGTTTCGATTAACGTTTTCGGATTAGATGAAAAAGAAAATGTCTATCCGAGGTATATTTCAGAAAAAGATTCACAATTGACTATCAATTTACTATTTTTTAAAAATCATTACGTTTGGATCAAAAACTTTAACAGACTAGTTGGAAGACCATATAATAAAAATAACAACAAAAAGTTCTTTTGTTATCGCTGCTTGCACGGTTGTAGAGACAATGAAACATTACAAAAGCATTTGCAGTACTGTAGTGACGTACAAAGAATAACAATGCCATCTAAAAAAGATAGCGTGTTACAGTTTGTCCATCATAATCACAAACTAAAAATTCCTTTCGTCATATACGTCGATTTCGAATGCTTACTTCAACCTGTACTTGGCGTAGAAAATGATCCTAACCAATCGAGTACAAGAAAAATTCAAAATCATGTTCCATGCGGAGTAGCGTACAAGGTAGTTTGTTGCGCTGATTCGAGATTATCTAAACCAATCCAACTCTATCGTGGTAAAAATCCAGCTGTCTGGCTTCTCAAGCAGTTGATTAATGAAGTTGATAATATTACTTATCGTTTGAAAAAAGTAACTCCAATGTTAAAATTAGCACCTCAACAAGAATCTAATCACGAGCAAGCGAAAATTTGTTATATTTGTGAAAAAGCTTTTGATGATAACAAAAAAGTACGTGACCATTGCCATTTGACCGGACAGTATCGTGGAGCGGCTCATGACCAGTGTAATTTAAAATTTCACGCTCCAGATTTTATTCCAGTTATTCTTCACAATTTTCGAGGATATGATAGCCATATTATAGTAGAAGCTTTTGGTGATCCTGATATAAAATCTCGTCTAAAACTCGATAACATCATCAAATGCATCCCAAATAATTTTGAAAAGTACATGTCAGTTACGCTAGGTAAATTGCGTTTTATTGACAGCCTGCAGTTTATGGCAGCCTCCTTAGATGAGTTAGTGAAAGGTTGTAGTAAATTTGATAACCTAAGAGACTGTTTTGGAGATAAATTTAATCTATTAGCTAAAAAAGGAGTTTTTCCATACGAATATCTCGACGATTGGAGTAAATTTGATGAAACATCTTTACCTAGCAAAGACAAATTTTACTCGCAACTTAAAAAAGAAAATATAACTGATGACGAGTACAAGTATGCACAAGATATTTGGAAAGAGTTTGATTGTGAGACTTTTGGTGATTATCACGATTTGTATTTGAAAACTGACGTGTTATTATTAGCAGATGTTTTTGAAAGTTTTCGAGAAGTGAGTTATAATAATTACGGACTAGATCCTTGCTGGTATTATTCTGCCCCCGGACTGTCATGGGATGCTCTGTTAAAGTTTAGTAAGGTAAGGTTGGAATTACTGACTGATGTTGATATGTTCAATTTTATCGAAAAAGGTATCCGAGGCGGTATTAGCGTGATAACGAAGAAATATGCTGAAGCAAACAACAAATATTTGAAAGAGTATAATCCTGACCTTCCTTCGAAGTATATAGTTTATCTAGATTGCAATAACTTGTACGGGTATTCGATGGCAGAATCAATGCCGTTTGGTGGATTTCATTGGATCACGGCTGATCAATTTCTATCAGAGACAGAAACAATGATCCCCGACGATGTTTCGTATTTCGTTGAAGTTGATCTCGATTATCCAACTTCGCTACACAAATTACATAACGATTACCCTTTCTGCGCGGAATCGATGGTCATAGATTATAGTTTGTTATCAGAAGAACAACAAGCGTCAGCATTACCAAGACAACATTCTATGGTAAAGAAACTAGTACCAAATTTGCTTCATAAACGTAATTATGTTTTGCATTACAAAGCTTTAAAACAAGCAGTCGATGCTGGTCTCGTGTTGAGAAAAGTTCATCGCGTACTAAAATTTAATCAGTCACCGTGGATGAGAGGTTATATTAACTCGAACACTACAAGAAGAGCTGCGGCAAAAACTGATTTTGAGAAAAACTTTTTCAAACTGATGAACAATTCTGTTTTTGGTAAGACGATGGAGAATATTAGGAAACGCGTAAATATCGAACTAGTCAATGATGTCAATCGCAGAAACAAGCTTGTGTCAGACGATGATTTTGTGAGCATGAAAATATTTAATGAGAATCTTGTTGCGATACAAAGAAGAAAAACAAATCTAAAACTAAACAAGCCGATCTACGTTGGAGCTTCAGTGTTAGATTTATCAAAGTGGCTGATGTACGATTTTCATTATAATTTTGTTAAAAATCAATGGCCGGCTAGTAGATTATTATTTACTGATACTGATTCGCTCGTATATGAAATTGAATGCGAGGACGTCTATCAGGACATGCATGATAATAGATATCTGTTTGATCTTTCTGATTACCCACGTGACAGTAAATTTCATGACGACACAAATAAAAAGGTTATTGGTAAGTTCAAAGATGAAATGAACTCGAGCGCTATCAAATACTTTATCGGATTACGTAGTAAAATGTATGCCGTATTGTTAGACAATAATAAAATAACAAAAAAAGCAAAAGGTCTGCCTCGTGATTTTGTTAAAAAGTTTATAAAATTTGATGACTACAAGTATGCGCTTGATGGCGGTGTTAGTTTTATAAGAGCTATGTCAATTCGGACAAATCATCATAAGCTCGAAACAGATGTCCTTATCAAACGCGGTTTGAGCAATTTTGATGATAAACGTTATTGCGAAAATGGGGTAGATACATTTGCACTTGGGTATTGTCATGATGATAGAGATATATTTGACATTATCTTTGCAAACTAAAATTTTATCTAAACTTTAAAAATAATGTTTGAAAATTTGACAGTAACAAATAGCTACAGTAGCAAAATCAAATATCTAATGATGGACGGCAAACCATTGACAGTTGAAATTAATAATGAAACATCAGGCATATGCTTTAGTGGTACCCGTGACAAGTTAAAACTTTCGCTCATCAGATCTGATGACAGCGAGTATTTTAATTATCTCGAACAATTGTATCAAAAGTTGCTAGCGGAATTTAACAACTTTCACTGTCCGATTAGTCAGCATAAATACACCAAACTTACAATTGATCTTGATCAGTCAAAGGTGTATTTTATCGACAAAAAATACCCTCTTAACAAATCACAAATAAAAGATTTGTTTGAGTCCCGTCGTTATGTGAGCGGTAAAATAAAGTTTAGCCTCTATCACCATGATAATGAAATATTTTTGATATCTACAGTTGAGACATTAACAGTTGGTAATGAGGTATAATACCACTTACCTTACTGGAATTCTAATGCGTAATTTAGTCCACAATCGCCACTCTCTGCTAAATCGTAATGATTTGGAAAATTGAGTCTGACATATCATTTTGCTTATTCTGGAAGATCACTTAATTAAATTTTACCTGTTACCTAGGTATTTTGCAACAGGTGTTCTATTGTATTTGTTTGGAGGTCCAGAGGGGTTGTTGAGCTCGGATTCTTAACGCAATTATTGATTGCAACAGGTGTTCTATTACGTTACCTAGGTATTTTGTATTTGTTGAGCTCGGATTCTTAACGCAATTATTGATTGCAATAGGTTTTCTATTACGTTACCTAGGTATTTTGTATTTGTTTGGTGGTCTGGAGGGGGTTGTTGAGCTCGGATTCTTACTTTCTCCTACTACTTGTGTGTGAGTGTGTGTGTGTGGTTTAGAGTTTAGATTTTAACGTAGCTTTAACAATTTTTCAGTCATATCGCTACGACATTTGCAGTGTGGCAGTTTATTGTGATGTCTAGCACTGGGTCACCTTGTCGCAGACATATGTTGCATGATGTCCTACCCAGTCACATTATTATGACACCAGGCCGACCAGTTCTAACACTAACCTCTCAATGCTGAGCGTTAAACGAGGCAGCTGTTAGTACCATTTTTGTAAGTCTTTCGTATGACTCGGCCGGGGATCAAACCCGCGACCTCCCGCATCCGAGGCAGACGCTCTAACCACTAGGCCAACAGAACGGTATGCTTCCTAAATAGAATTTAGTATTGTCTTGTCAACGATTAAATGACAACTGTGATAAAAATGGACATATTTCTGAATAAAAAACAAACATTTTAGAAACAATCATGCCTTTTTGTTGAGATTTTAAATAAAGAAATGATAATTGAATAAGATTATTTGAATTACATGTAAATTATCGAATTTTCAGATGATTAGCGCTTACAGAATGAAACAAGCGTGCTATGTCCAGAAAATATTTTGGAATTTTTTTTTTTAAATATTGTTTGTGCAGTGTAAATTGTATTGCAGTAGACATATCCCTCGAATTATAACGCATTAGTGAGAGATCACATATCATGCTCTCATCAGAAAATCTATAGAATATTTCCATGGATAACAAATGCCAAAACGGATTGCATAAAAATCTTAACTGGACGGACCGACATTCGGAAGGGTAAGGGTGACGCTATATGTCCAGTCTTATTGGTGGTCAAAAACAAATATTCAGTAGTATTTTCAGTATGTTGCAAAGAGATGATAAAGGAATGAATTAAGCCGATTTTTGCTATTCTTGAAAAGTTATGTTTGTTCTTAAGTTGTGATGATCAACCAGTTTCAAATATCAAAGCCATCGGTAGTGGGTGGACATACGTTATTGATGTCCAATTAATATAAAGCTATATATAAGTTACTCACAAATCTATTGGGCCAACATTCGTCTTCCATATCCATTATATTTTTATGTCCATTACATGATTAAAACTTGTTGCGAAAGCGTTTCAAGGCACACTTGCATGTGAATTTACTTCCAGCTTGCCGTTGATTTAAAGCACATCAAACAAATCACTTTATGTGTCTTAAGATACTATCTGTACTTTTTGTGCCACATAAAATTCCCGAAAGGCAAAGTTAGATTCTATTTAGGAAACAATTATACGTGTTTCTTTTAAAATGTCAAAGCCTATTTTGATCACTGACGCTCTAAGTGTTTGGTTCAACTAACTTAATTAAATGAATCGTAGGAGGGGGTAATCGATTAATGGATGTTCGACTCTCGACTGAAATTGCTACGATATTACCACTTATGGAGACACATATTACCTGTCTCACGGTAAAATTACAATTTAAGAATCTTTCAGCTGACCTGCTGACCACAAATATAGATTATCATGTTCAAGTCGCATACCGCTGAGACTAGAATCATCATCATCATCATCATCATCATCATCATCATCATCATCATCATCATCATCATCATCATCATCATCATCATCATCTTCTTCTTCTTCTTCTTCTTCTTCTTCTTCTTCTTCTTCTTCTTCTTCTTCTTCTTATTATTATTATTATTATTATTATTATTATTATTATTATTATTATTATTATCATTATTATTATATTATCTTGATAATTGTTTTAAAAATTCGATTTATTCATTAAATTGTGAATAATGTAAAATAAATTCTATTAAATGTGTGGAGTGTCCATGTATGATAACTGACTTGGCTCAATTAACGGTGCCTGGTTTAATCCCCGATGACATAATATTCATGAACATTCGAAAACACATTTCTCTATCCGAAAAGAGAGAAAAATACTCTTCCATAATACGATTGTTGCGGTTTGAACTTTAACGTAGCTTTAACAATTTTTCAGTCATATCGCTACGATGTCTGCACTGTGGCAGGATTTATCGTGATGTAACCGTAGACATGTAGCATAATGTCCCATACAGTCACATTATCCTGACATCAGGCCGCCCAGTCCTTATGCTGAGCGTCCAACGAGGCAGCTGTTAGTGCCATTTTTTTTACGTCTTTTGTATGATTCGGCAGGGGATCGAACCCACGACCTCCCGCATTTGAGGCGGACGCTTTAACCACATACAGAAAAAATTAGAAGGTTCCACGTTGTGGAAGCGTTTGTGTATTGTTGTTTATTGCTCTTGTTATTATTTAAATTTAACCCCAATATTTTCCCTTTGCTTTAAGATATATCCTTCTCTGAAGGCCCATATCTTAGGAACATTATTAATATAATTTGGGTTTTCTATGGTTAATGACAACTCTTTTTAATCATTTTATGGCATTCCCTTAATAGTAATTATACTATATAATCATCATTTTTCAGCCGAGAAATCTGCAAATTATGACATGTGTATGTTTTCCAACAATCCCTCAGGTCAATTGTTTTCATTCTCAAAGTGAACGGAACTATTTCAGGCAGTCAGCCATTTTACAGTAATGGGTAAATAAATAATACCAATATAATGATTTATGGAAATGATTTAGTTTATAAATTCATACCGTGTCCACCCGTTTAAAGCCGCATCTATAGTAAATTTAGAGACTATTGCAAAACAGAAATTTTCCTTTTTGTGCAAAACGAGGACACCACTTTTTTCAAATTTCCTTCCAACTTCAAGAAATTTGTTGATAAAGCAGGGCAGGGCAGATTTCTTATCGTTAAAAATGGATCTATCGTGTACGAAGTCATATACGTTGATGTATTGCAAGCTATTAAGAGATAAGTAATTAATGACGCAAATAAGACTAGACTAATTGCAAACTGCAATAACCTAGATCTGCCGTCGCACGCACAAAGACACACACACACACACATATATACATATATATATATATATATATATATATATATATATATATATATATATATATATATATATATGTGTGTGTGAGTGTGTGTGTGTGTGTGTGTGTGTGTGTGTGTGTGTGTAGAAAAGAAGCAAATCTTTTATTTCTCCTGACCTGGCAAAAAGTCTGTTTGGAGAAAAGAAAAGGATTTAACGAACATTTCGGTTGACATTTACCAAGCATTCAATGAAAATTATTTTCCAGTTGGTGATGCAGATTTCATTTAAAATGTTTTTTGATGCAAGTTATGCATTGATTGGCGGACGATTTTAACTCAAGAAGACAAAAACAGCGTGGATTGTCTTTTGTGCTATTTCGCTAAACAAGTAAACAAGCACCAGGGAAATTATTCCACCATCGAGGAGTATTTGGCTTTAATACCAACTTTGCGACAGTTTGAAGAATATACTTGTTGTTTTCAATTATCACAAGCCACCATTTCTCTTCATGAACAAAATAAAAACAAAACTTAAAGATTGTTGCGATGGACTCTGATATTGCATGAATACAACACTGACATCAGGCACATCAAATAAACGATAATTTGATTGCAGATGCACTTTCGCATGTATAGAATTACTGTATTGCTTTATATAGTTATGTCACTTATAAAACATCATCATATGAAAATGTTATTAATATAGTAGCATATGTAGGTTTGATTAATATGTAAAAAAATTGCTTTATTATAAACATCTTTCTTTTCTTTAGGAGTGGAGGTATTATGTATGTCTACATTGTATCTTTAACTTTTTGTACCTGCCTATATTTTGCAATGAGCTATCAATACGTATTGACAAATTTTAAACTCAGTTATAATATTAAATTTGTTGACAAGTTTGAAATAAACAGACGGATGGATGCAAAATTTACAAATTCAAGTGTTCATAACTGCATATTGCACATCAAGATCTGTAGTCTAATGTGTCTAGAAAGTTTCATAGAGATATGTTAAATGATCTTTTAAGTTTCGCACTGGAAATGAAAGATTAAAACCTCCACTGATGGGCGAACACACACACACACACACACACACACACACACACACACACACAAACGGATGAAAATGCAAAAAAATGCAATAAAGAAATGTGAAAATAAACATGTACATCCGGAGCTTTAGTTTACTATGAAGTGTACCTCGTTTCGTAGTGAAATGTAACACGGTTGGATTGTTGTGGATAATTGATGGATGAATGGACAGACAAACCGAGAATAGCATTACAAATATTGAGATTGAAAAATTAAGAATAGCACAATGTACATCTGCACCACTAACGTAGTAAATGTACACAGATTCATAGACATAAGTTGAATGGTTTGGGAATTATGCACCAAAACGAACCTGTGAAGAGTCTTTTGATTATAGTATTCACATTGTTTCTACTGCTGAAAAAAGTTCAAATGGATAACTTTTATTTGCTTATCAGGACCCAGATAAGTGGAATGAATTTACCATTGATCTTAGACACAAGTACAATGTGATCTCATTCAAAGATGCTCTTAAAACGCATCAATTTCGACTACAAGATCGGACTTAAAGACCTAATAATGTTTACTTCCTTAAATAGTGTCAACATGGTTTTGTTTTCTAACTTCATGTTGTTTGTTTTTAAAATTTTGCTGATGTTTATGTTGTCACTGCTTTATGGTCTTAGAACACAAGTAACAATACAGATCAAACCAAACAATTTTTGTTTAATTGAAAATATATCTTACTTCACTAAACGACAGTGGAAGAGTTAAAAATAACATATTACGGATAATTAATTGCAAAACTTTGATTGATCTATTAAATCTATAAGTATCAAACAATTGAAGTGAGTTCCAAATTTATTACAACAAATAACATGTATTGTGATGATTATCAAAAATAGAGAAGAATCGCTATATTATAATCCTAAAATGTTTTTAAACGAATTCACAGCAATCCCAAGAGAGGTATAAATCCAAACTGACAGTAAATGAATTCATGGCAATTTCGTATAGCTATTATAAGTCACAATAGTATTCAATGAACATTAGAGCACTGTAATTCCAACGAATTATTAAGCTAAATAAATATATCTAACTTCCAATATACCTCTTATAGACTGATAGTACTTCTAAGAATGCACAATTCTGCATAATATTCTATCATGTAGATTGCCTATGTGTATTAGAGAGAATGCAGTACGATGCATGAATGTATCATCTTGGTATTTTGAAATCACTATATCAGGAAACATACCAACTGTTCTAAAAACAAACAGAAAGAATTTAGGTCAATCACTAGAACTCATATCTTTATCAAATCACGTCATTCACTTGTGCTAAAAGTGTGGCTCAGCCTTGAAACTTAATGAATTAATGTATGTATTTGATACAGTTATGACTAATTTTTAATGTAAAAATTTCGATTATATGACAGTAGAATTAAAAATATCATTACTTAAATGACTCTTACAAAAACTTTTATTATGAAATAATACACATAATATAGATAAACATGACAATGTTTTTATGTTATCTAACATTGTAAAGAACTTGGAGCTTCGAAAAGATTAGTCGCTGTACTAAGTCAACATTATTATTATTATTATTATTATTATTATTATTATTATTATTATTATTATTATTATTATTATTATTATTAGTAGTAGTAGTAGTAGTAGTAGTAGTAGTAGTAGCAGTAGTAGTAGTAGAATTTTTATTATTATTATTATTATTATTATTAGTAGTAGTAGTAGTAGTATTAATGCAGTATAAGTAGTAGTAGTAGTGGCAGCAGCAGCAGCAATAGAGTAGCAGTAATAGTAGCATAATTATCTACTTTCAGTTGCCGTCAACATCTGATTCGTCTAGACGAAATGGACTTAACTCGTTACGATTTATCCTTCGATCTTCAACTTACGCTAAGGAGAGTATACCGCCGTCCCACCATCAACATAAATCTTACATGAACATTTCTTTAGCGTATCGGAAAAATTTATGGAAGATGATTAGTACGAAATCGTGCAGTTTAAGAGAGATAGCACTTACACCAGCCATTCTTTGCTAAGCTGTATATCTGTGGCGCCACAACGATTAAATGGATTATTAATGTGGGGTTCTTTTTCGGCTGATAGGCCGGAGTAGCGCTGTGGTGCATATCGGGAGGGTATTGTCAGGCAAACTTAATGAAAATATCACACAACTTAGACTGAGCTACCGCCAGGAGCGCACAATTTTGTCATAGTTAATGCCTACCTCAATATGGGCCGTCCTGTCAGCTATCCGTATTTAGTTCGTGAGGGTCGTATAATTAAGGTCGTATAATTAATCTCGTCCAAAAAGAGAGAAAACTCATTTTGGACAAGGAGACATAAAGAAGGGTTAGCGAGACTTAGTCTAAGATGTAGTTAGGATTACCCTCAGCTAGGACTTGAATCCGTTATTATTTTTTTTGCCTTTTAGCGTCGACGGCGGGAAGTATATTAACCAGCCAGAGAGAAAACTCCGCACACGAGTGAATGCTTTCCAGAGTGATAGCGAAAGGGTACAGCATTCCAGGTGACACGTACACCAATACTTGCGTTAGGTTTTGGCCAATATACTGGATTGTGAAAAACTTCTTATTTTATATCATTAAATAAATAGCCACCGACATTAGGTAAATTGCAAAGCTGGAGGATTAAGCAACATCATTGAAGAATACTTTTTTTGCCGCATCTTGAGAAGATCTGGGCTCTTTAATGCCAACAGAACTTGTGCATCCATGTTTTAGAGGAGGTGGGTGCAAATTGACGCCGACAAATCTACACCACCTTGTTTGCTAGATAAATGGTTAACATATCAGATGGTGCTTCATCTTGTGGGCTACGAGATTTGCTATGGATGCAATTGTATCTTTACCCATACACAATGGACCAGTCATCTGTCACCCTTTGTAGAAAGATTTAGATCGTCTTAAATATTAGCATAAGATTTTAAACGCCAAACCAGTCATCAACATATACCTTGGTGGTAGCTTCATAAAAACCTTCAGGCTTTGCCACATGCACGATTTTATTTGACGTGATGTCAATGGTACTTGTCATGCTAATCGATACTTTGTAGACGTTACCCTCGTTTTGTCGGTTTGCATATTCTTCTAAGTATTTTGACTGCAGCATCTACGTACCATTTTCTCACCCCATCGTATTTTCATGTAGGGGTAGCCAAGACCGTGATTCGGTTTGCCGTATATTTTTAGGTTATTGATTATAGAGCGTTATGTCAAGTCTTTGTTTTATGACAATGCATTGATCATCAATATACCTTTTAACATTGACGTCTTTGTGACTGGCATACTCATTTCAAAACTACATTAGTACTACCTACAGGAGAGAACTGCTAACCCATGTGTTCATCTACGTACTTAATACTATCATGGAAATAATGTTTTGTTTCTGCGTCAACAAACATACTGTTTTTTCCAAACTTATAATTGACTTTAAATTCCTGCTCAAGCACACAATCATGGAATCCTTAACTTTTTGTACCTGGCCAGAGCGCTTTGTATTGATTCTGTTAAGGTGAACACCAACTACATTATTCATTTTTTCAGTGGCTTCCTGACGAAGATTTGCTTTCTTCTGGCATACCCACAGAGTCTTTTTCACCCACATCGCTAGAAGCATCCGGTTTCGCACTATGCAATTTAATTTTTACAAGGGACCAATCATGCAGTAACCTTCTTTGAAAACGTTTTTCTTGTCATGATCATTAATATATTTTCTCACAGTGATATTGTCGATATCAGTGTGTTCTCTTACAGAGAAAAACATATTTTGATACGTGTTCTTCTTACAGTACATCTGTATGCGCCTACAAATTGATAGTTATCATCATGTCCAAGTTACAAAACACAGTGTCGCCAGTCTTGGTAACACTTCTAGTCATTGCCTACGTGGAGATCCTACTCGAGGAAATGTTATGACGGTTTGTAAGGAGGGACTTAAACCTATTTATTTTGAGGAAAATCCTCTCGCACCAAGAGATAATCAGCATCTGGCATGTCCTCACGCTGCTTAGGTGTGAGTAACGCTGAGTATTGGATGCATAAAGGGATACTTCCATATCGACACGGACTCCATGCAGAAGAACAGAATCAAGAGCTTCAGTTATGGGTCCTGTTAGAAGTTTCCATCGTCGAGATAATCAAGACTAGCAAGTGACATCTTGATCAAGGATTATATTCCTTTATCTCAGGTACAACCGAGCAAATCATTAAATTAACTGAGCTGAGTGGGGAGTCCAAGACGCCTCTATTTAACACTATCGTTAGGCAGACACCATCGGGGATGCGGGTAAGAGATAGTTCGGCACTCGGCATGCTTTTCATCTCCAACCGAAACCATTTTTAAGAGACTGATTGGGTATCCGTCTACCTTGTTACCCTCGGTGCTGATCTGCTCCAGATTTACTTAGAGTTGCGTGATATTTAACAATGAATCAGCGTTTTTACAAGTTGAGAATGGTCATAATCGCGCACGCGAAAGATGCGAAAGAGTAGATTCAAAAGTATCTGAATGTACTAGGATATGCAAAAATCATACGTTGAAGGAGTAGACATGGCGAACTCAGCAATGAACCTTCAAATGGGCATTTGCGAACTTCTGATAGGAGAATAGGCCATGACACTGCGAACAAACTTTGTCGCCAAACACCACTGTCATAATAATAAGGCACACAGAGGCAAATATTATAACTACAACTTATACTGGTGAAAGACGGTCAACTCAGTCTCTATGAGTCATTTATGACCGGGAAATGTTTGATCCACCAACTGCTAAAACATAGCAACTAGCGAGGGTAATGCGCGTGGCTCTAGGCTGGACGAAATAGACACGGATACGTTTCCGCTCATTTTCATGATCATACCAAAGACAAAATTATTTAACAGTTTAAAATAGTCCATGTCAAACTTGCTTGTTAACTTAGCCAGCAGGTATGTGTTCTTTTTTAGATGTAGGAACATGCATGGGTTCTGGTCGTACTCTATCGCTCGGTAGGTCTTGATAACACGTACCTTGCGGCTGTTGAAGAGTTAGTGGTTGCGGTAGCTAGCAAAGTATAGGTCCTTATTTAGCTAGTTGGGTGTCAGAGTTTGTACAGCTCACTGACTGTCATAGTAGTTGAATTAGTAGATGGTAAACCACTCTCGGAAAACGAACATGTACAATAGGAATGAGGGGGCTAGCTTCTATTTCCTGAATCCATTCAGATAATTGGGGTCAGGCTGTATAGACATAATTTTATACCAATTTGGTCACGACCCATTGGAAGTCGTTGGTGGGAAGGCCCATTCATACAGGTTCTCGGCAACGGGGTAGGTGACCTGCTGTATTCTTGGATGAGTGGTGTTTTATGCATAGAAGGTTGTTAGCCTTCTCAAGCCGCTTACTAACCATTGATATGCATCACTGGGTTCCTCCATCGACGACTAACTGCATGTCAACGTAGGTGAGAAGCTAAAGATCTATGCAAGTCGATTTTCAAAGGGCATTCGAGCGCATTCTAGCGGTGCTGAAGTAGTTGGCGGGGTCCACCAAATAGGGTTTCATAGACGTCGCTGATATTTTTTCATACTCCTGCCAGAAGGAGAACGTTTGTCGAAGGTAAATGTAGTGGTAATCGCCAAAATCTTTCAGCAAAAGGAATTCCATACACGCTGAGTCTCATCGAACCAGTAATTATGCATGTTAGAGGATATATTGCTAGGTTGCTAGTGAGGAACTAAAGTCTGTCAATAAATTGGGTCTGAACTGGAGAGGTCATATACTATTGTCTAGTTCAAACATTAATAGGAACGACTTTCGCAATTTCACAGGCTGTTGAATGTAACGGATATCTCTGTTGTCTTTCGAGCTTATTCTCAGTTGGAGATCAGAGTTATTATGGACTAACCCCACTGTACTTGCCGGTGATGTTGGCAGTAGTCTCTCACGCGGTCTGTTCGAAAACATTTTCAACCGATGTAACAAACCCCTACATCTTTAACTTAAATGCCTTAGAATAGGCCAGTGTCATAACTAGAGGTTGATGACTGGCTAACACCTAGGTTCGTTACAAACGTCTTTTCTTTTTCATCTTACATGATTAATAGTCTTACCATCAAATCGTCGGGCTATATAACATATACCACATGGGAGATGACTGGCACTTATATAGGTATCGCTCTATATAGAATCAACCTCTTCTGTTTTTACTGATACGTTTAGAGCCACGAAGTCCTCGTAGGTCACTACCGTACTGACATTTGACAGACTGTAAAAAACAACTGACAGAAGAGATGCATAAAGTAAAGTTTCTCTTTTCAGGCTAATAGCCTATATTACAGCAGTCTTTTATATGGTCCTTAAGAAGGCTGGTTCTTTGGAAGACGAGGAGCCCTCGGCAACAAACATGTTGTTTTTATTGTGCTCACTACTACTGATAGTCGTTCCAGGAAAGATCTTTGGTCCATACTTAATACTGCTTTTATTCTTTGGGAAGAGGAAATAGGTTGACGATCTTGTCCAGCACCTTTTGGGAGAATATTACGGGGTAAAACTCTTAGTCATATACAAAGACGTTGATGGTATTGGATGGGTTAAGACTCACAAACTTTATTATTCCTAACAGCTTTATCGAAACTTAAGATTATTAAAACGTAGCTTCCCCTTATGACTACTGTATTTGCTTGTATACGCTGATATCACGGCCCATGTAAAATCGCAGGCGTTCCGATTTTCTACATTTATGATGGCTCCTTTTTTCCCATTTCCTCGAAACATGCGGTTCTGCAAAATGCCTAATTTTACCTAATCATACGTTAGTAGCCGCTAGCCAAAACCCTTGTCTGTAAACTTTTCCAATTGCTCCTAGATCTTAGCCATAACAGCAGTGATTAATCTCTTTAGCGAAGCAACTGATGCTGTCTTGGCTGATACGTATACCGTTATGGAGACAATGTCCTCATTGTCATCGCCTTAACGAAGAAGTTACATGCGAATCCCTTTTACCAATATCCTGGTTTGAGATGTCTATCACATCGGGGATCATATCTTTGTGTAATAGGACTTAACCGGACTGGATGCTTGGATTAAATGACAACAAACACAATGTGATGAAAGATGAAAGTTTATGAAATGAACTAATAAAAATAAATATACCCTCTACAATATACAATATTATTCTTTCACGCTTTAAATATACAACTTATTCAATGGGAAAACAAAAATGTTATTCATATATTCCAAATGAAAGGAAAATTCACATAATATCATGTAATGAAGGTAAGATTCTTTTAATCTCGTATAATGAAGGTAACTCAGTTGTACGCAGTTGAAACACGCCATATGTTCCATGTACTCAAGTTAAAACATCATCCATTGAAACAAATATGATCAATCGTAATCAGCATCACAAGTGTACCAAACATATCACTCGTGACTCAGTCATTTGTACTGCCCGTACGATTGATAAGCAACTCATATAAATACATGTACAAACTTGTCAACGAAACATTTTAACCTAGTTCTCGTGTCCATTATCAAACCACACAGCTCTTCCGAATTTTTGGGTTGGTCCACACTTGTACTGGCCACCCCCTCCCTTCATAGATCCACCAAACGCACAACATTAAAAATCAGCAGTTCTGTCTTTATATGGCCTTGACGGTCACGCCTGCTTCCATCGCCATACAGACATTGAGACATTGCATACACATACGCACAGCTGCACAGACATGCATTTATTCATCCACACACAGCTACAATAACAAAACCAAACTGGCCATAATAAAAGGTACATAATTACAATCTATAGATACATGCTAGTCATAATAACAGGTACATAATTAGAATCTATAGATACATGCTAGTCATAACAAAAAGGTACATAATTACAATTTATAGATACATGCTAAACATAATAACAGGTACATAATTACGATCTATAGATACATGCTAGTCATAACACAAGGTACATAATTATAATCTATAGATACATGCTAGTCATAATAACAGGTACATCATTACAATCTATTGATACATGCTAGTCATAATAAAAGGTACTTAATTACAATATATAGATACATGCTAGTCATAATAACAAGTACATAATTACAATCTATAGATACATGCTAGTCATGATTAAAGGTACATAATTAAAATCTACAGATAACATGCTAGTCATAATAACAGGTACATCATTACAATCTATAGATACATGCTAGTCATAACAAGTACATAATTACAATCTATAGATACATTCTAGTCATAACAACAGATACATCATTACAATCTATAGATACATGCTGTTCATAATTAAAGGTACATAATTAAAATCTATAGATACATGCTATTGATAATAAAAGATACATAATTACAATCTATAGATACATGCTAGTCATAATTAAAGTTACATAATTAAAATCTATAGATACATGCTAGTCATAATAACAGGTACATCATTACAATCTATAGATACATGCTAGTCTTAATAACAGGTAAATAATTACGATCTATAGATACATGCTAGTCATAATAAAAGGTACATAATTACAATCTATAGATACATGCTAGTCATAATAACAGGTACATAACGCTAGTTTGATTTTTAGGCGATGGCAACATGGCTCCCATTTTTTAAATGCTAGTCATAATAACAGGTACATAATTACAATTATAGATACATGCTAGTCATAACAAAAAGGTACATAATTACAATCTATAGATACATGCTAGTCATAATAAAAGGTACATAATTACAATCTATAGATACATGCTACGAATTTAAAAGCTTAATAGGAACTTGTAACAATTCAAAAGTTTGTTTCAAATCTGCATAGTGATAAAGACAGCATTTCATACTACAGCATTACAATTGAATATGCTTCACATATCAAATAAAAATGTACCACTTACCCCTATGGCTGTAGAAAAAACAAAATGGCGAATGTACACTCCTCAACAAGAGCCCAAAGACCATTGTGTCAATTAGAGAAGCAACGTATCTTAAATCATCATGAGAATGAGTATTATAAGGGTAAAATACCATACATACCGTACTCTTCGTATCTCTCGCCACAAGCGATCTACGACTATATACATGCTAGTTCAGTGGCCTAATTAGAAAAATAAGTATCCACCTTATGTAACATTGTACGCATGTACGACGAAAATGATCAAATCGTTCTAAGGCGAAACCAAGGTATTTCTTGCCTTATTCTGTGACACTGAGTAGACAGGCCTCTAGTGGATATCCGGATGATTTAGTAGCTTGCTATTCGACTACGACTTTATTGTTGTCAACTTTTCTGGTTCAGCTATCTTTATGAACAAAAAAGTATCAGCTAAGCGGAGATTATCTTGCAAGGATTGGAAGGGTGTTTTGTTTTTAAAATACTATCCTGGCAACTTTCCACCCGGTTCCTTGATTGGCAGATTATGATCGTGGGAATTCATCGAGAAATGTATTGTGTAAGATAGTTTTTTGACGCTTTGGGCAGATGTTGGACGTCCAGAAGCTGGGGTTGGGTGCATTGCTAGGGCGGCGAGTACTGTTTCCAGGATATCACCATATTCATTCTCGGTAATCGGACCTTCATTTGCTCAACGCAAGGCATGGTACGTAAGGTATGGAGTCCTGTGATGGACTACTTTTCTCTTAATGGAAAAGCTTAACTGGCTGTTGATAACAGGTGTCTGTCTTTGTGGAAACACTGACATGTGTTCAGTTATATATACAATGGTACTTAACCTTTCCCTCAATTTGTTATGCTTGTCAGCCTGCGTGTCCCTCTCCACAACGATTGAGGTGAATGGCGATGGCTCTCTCCGCATTTCAACGTGTCAGGACTATAATGCTTTTATTATGTCGCTGAGCATGTACTTCGCAATAGGTGCTGAAATAATATCGTCTACACAGCATTGTTTGTCTCCATGGCATATATGTACCCATAATTTGTTATTTCTCTTACTATGACTACTAATCGTACACCATAGACATACCGCGTCTCTACCTATTTGTGGTCGTTGTTTTTTGCTCCTTTCCTCACCCATCTAGTTGTGATCTCCTCCATGTGACAGTCTACGATTACACGTCAAATTAGGCTAACCGCTCACCTACCATTTTCAGAATGCCATTTTCTACTCACCATCCCGCACATCCTAATGGCCAAAAGCTCATGTAATTCAGTAAAAACGCTGCTCTGTGACTAAGCAGAAAGTTGTGCACTGCGGAACAAAAGCTCAAATTTTAAGCTGCTTAAAGAAGACAGGAAATAAACAATTTTCTTTTTATGTACGTAATTCTCTACATATTTTAATTTAACTGTAATGTTTATAAATTACATCTCGAAAACGGGTAATGATTATATTGCGCGGAAGATACCACGATTCCGTAAATTGCCTAGTTGTTTTTGAGTGTTGATGAAACTACAGATCACGTGGTCCCGTGACGCAATACTAGTCAATCCTCAAATAGAAACCGAAATACGGCGAGCGAGACCGACAGGAGACCAGATTTTGGTTGCACATTGAAAAGTCACATTGAAAAGTTGAATCTGTTTCCGAGAAATTCTCATAACTATATCTGTTGAAATTTGTGTTAGGAATTTTTAAAAAGCAATGTGTAAAAATGTGATAAAGATTAAGTGATAGTGACCAATGTAAAAATTAAAAATTTACCACGATGCAATACATTCATTTAAGAAGGATGAGATTCAATCGTATTATATGTAAATGACAAATTTACTACCCCCAACAACCTACCTAAGGACTAATATTTTAAAAATATACAGCCATTACTGAAACACTGAGAAAAAATACTGAATTCTGGGCGAACCGGTATAGACTGAAATGAGTTTTTTATATTAAAAAAATAAATTTTTTAAGATTACTGAAAATCGTGTTTTCTCGAAACATGGCCGTGTCAATGATATGGAATCTTGCTTTTTGCAAATCTCCCATTTCGTTAAAATCAGATCCCAATTTCACCTAGGACAGCGATGATTTGATTTAGATTCTGCCGTGTTATGGAATGTACGTCAACATCTTGAAAAAACATTTCCTCACGCAAACTATTTTGTTATCGACAAGCCCGTTGGGCACCTCATTTTCAAAGCAGGATGAGCACGAACTAAAATTAGAAGAACTTCGGGTGTCGGGCTATCGATTTCTTTTTAGCACTGATGGTGTAGATAAAAGATCTGTGAATTGATCATTGTAATTTGTGGTCACTTACTCGGCCTTCTGCCTTTTTTCATAACTTACACATTTAACACTTTACCCTTGATTTAAAACATCTAACGGTATGTCTGGATTAGCGCCAACTTTTAGTCTAGACCTAGCATTTGTGTATCCCAAATTGGTCATTTTTCAGGATACCTTATTGTAACATTTCTTTGAGAAATGTAATGAACGCAGAGTGCTGTATTGTGTTTGAAATCAACTCGGTTGCAATAATGTATCCATACTTTCTTTATGTCTTTATCTTTTGGAAAAGATAAAAAAATGTCCACAGCCGTTTCTTAATGTGCCATTATACATGTAAGCAACTCAAAACGACATTGTATTTTCGCAACTGCCAGTCGGGATGCTGAAGTCGCTACTTTGACGTCACATCACGAAAGTTTGCATACTAAGTCACGGCAGTTCTCTTGCTATTTAAAGAGTAAGTTTAAATTTTAGCATTACGGTCGCAGAAGATTGTTCAGAATAAGGTTTTCTTCTATTGAGATTTATTATTATTCTATATTTCCATTGATTTCTGGTCTCCTTTAGGAGAATTTGCGTTTATATAAGAACTTACTTAAAAATCAAGTTGAAACACACACACATACACACACAGACACACATATAATTTTCATATTTATATGATTGTTCAATTTCATATTATTCATTGCATTCCAAGTTAGAAAAATAACAATCATAAAGAAAGGGATAATTCAGGTAAACCCCGTTATAACGTTATTCGTTATAACGCTAGTTTGATTTTAAGGCGATGGCAACATGGCTCCCATTTTTTAAATTTAATATGACCTCTCTTTTAACATCCTAAATATATGCTCTCGAAAAAACACATTATTCTTATACCTATCAGATTTATAGTCCGAAATTTTCTAAAACATATTACAGTTATATTTGGTAACAAAAATAAAGAAAAGCTGTCAAGTTCAGACCCATTTCAATTCACATTTTCTATGGGAAAATTTTTCAAAATATTTGTTAACACGATCCCGCATATATCGCGATGTTAATTTTTGCACTCTGAGCATTGTGTTATAACGGATAGTTAGTAGTCCTAATCAAGACCACTTCCATAATTCATGCCCCAGTTTGTTTCATCTGTTTCATTCAAATGCGTGTTTCTCTCTTGACATCATTTTGTTTACCTAATTCAAAATCGTTGCAGCAATAAATAAAGTGAAGAATTGTTTGAATATCTTGATAATTTTTGTAAATCATTATGGTTGGTATACTCCAAAATGTTCGGCTGAGATTTTGTTCGCCTAAAACTCTTTGCATGTAGTGTTGTATTGTATTGGTTTTTCTGTGAGATTGCCGTATATTATCTGAACAGAAAATCAACTGCGAAAAGCGTCGACTCAGATTTGCTTCCACATAATGAACCAGTGGATCAGAGCCTAAGTTGTTTTTAATACTGATGAGATCAAGGAATCTGCAGTTACAACATGTGATACAATATCCAGGCTCACGCTATTCGTTTTAGAACAATTTCAAGCGAACAGAGTAAACCCAGATCAACCCGATCATAATATAATGGGAGATCAGGATTGACTCTATGTTACGTTCTACCTTTAACTCCAGTAAAGCCGAATCTTCTAGCATATTATGTGAGGCAGATCAAGGTCTACCTCATTTGTGTTAAAGAATCAAGTAAACCCAGGTCTGCTGGTACATATGATAACATACATACATACATTGGTCTACATTTTCTCATCCTACTTATGACTTACAGCGATCAGCCTAATGCGATATGCAACATGAATCATGTTACAGCAGTTGGTATCCTTCCTCTTCACTGTAAAGCGGTTTAGTGTATCTAATGCATTTACCTGCTTAGTATAAATACGCATATTGCTCCCTCTGACCCATTTTTCAACAGCTGTAGCAATCACGGGTCATAAAAATACCAGTGTAGACGTATTAATGTCGTAAACAGATCCAATGAGATTGTATTTTAAGACGTAGTAACTAATTTTACACTACGGGTTCAACAAGTTTTTCTTTTTCATAAACAGATTCATCCTGCTGATTTTTATCGTCGTTTCTTTACAATTAAAAGTACGTATATCATATAATTTTTAATATATACGGCAGATATATTTTCTTATGAACAAATATATCTTAATGTTCTTTCAGTGGATAAATAGTTTGCAGATTAAATCCAGTGTTCCCGATTGGAAGAGTTTTCTTTTTTGGCATTGTTTCCATAAAAATTTATTATTTTCTTCCAGTTTTGTGGACTCGATAGAAGTATGCGACATTTTTGCAGATGAGATATTTTTGCAGGGCAACTTACCAACTAAATTTAAAGTCTGCTCTTATCGACCCTTGCGAGGTCGGGATGTAGAATAGGTCCGATGAACCCTCCCAGTAGGGCACACCACATTATAAGGAAACTATCTTCCATATCCATCGCAAACAATACTTGCAGTAGCATCGCATCGTAATCAGTTAGAAGGCCGCCAATATTTTGTCCTTTTTTAATAGTCTCACATCCTGCAGAGAGCGTCCTGTTTGAAATTTTGTTTACATTCCTGAATCATATTTATGACTGAAGCGTAATGTTCTTTGTGATATGTAATTAAAATTTTGTATCATGGGATACAGGCGAGTTTCATTGATTAGCTGATTAGCTCCCTCTTTTCATGGGGTGTATCCATGAGATTTCATCACACGTAGGAGTTCTGTGATGACTCACAAAATGTACTAATCACATTATTATAAATGTGGTTTATATATATATATATATATATATATATATATATATATATATATATATATATATATATATATATATATATATATATATATATATATATATATATATATATATAATTACTTCTTCATGAAAAGCAGAACACAACTTTATAGGCCAAAACTAATGACATCTAAACATACATACATACATACATAGATATATGCATTGAAAAAAATACACCATGAATGCAACTATAGACGCAGATCAGATTGATTTTCAACTTCTCCACCCCCACCTCAAACAAAACAAAATAATTATGTCCATTAGATTTCTAGAAAAAAAAAAAATTACCATGCGGTTAAAAGAAACAGAAAAAGTTCTGCTCAAGAGAAAATGTCAGACCGCCTCCGCCCGCGCCTCCGCTCCTGTCCCCAATTAAATGGTTGGTTTCTGATGCATAAAAGCAATACTAGAAACTGTCATATTTATTTACTAACTGTGCCTCTGCACGAATAGACTCCATTTAAATAAGATAGTAACTTATAGTTACTTATACTAACAGTAAAGCTAGAAAAATATATCAAAGGCTGATACGGTGTAACATAATGTCCGTTGATAATACAGTTCTTAAATACAAACAGATGGTACGAGAAATATGCGCAGCTCTTGATTTTCAGCAGACGAAGGCATAAACATAAGGCCAATGACGCTCACAGCTCGAAAAAAAGAACGTGAAGCAAAAATATTATGCCATACAATATTTATAATAACCTATTAGTCATATCACGCAACGTCTTTGCAATGAAAGACGTCTTGATATCTCCTGGTGGTATGCGTAAAAAAATTGATGGTTAATTGGTGGGCATTGTTGGAAAAATAAAAGCTGTTCTTTTCAGTCAAAGGTTACCTTGCACTCTAAAGGTTCGAATAGGCAAAAATTTGCCAAACACTTTTCGAGGTCCCTTAAACGACTTTATTACAGAATCCTCTTTTTAACCATCCAACTGTCTTCAAATGACCTCTTTGTTTCATGGATGACATATGCAGATTGGTACGTTTGAGGGTATCATTACGGATTATATTCTAAATAAGTACCAATTTGTTTCTGACGAAATGCCGGTCAAGTTGGTAATGGTTAAATGATTTAAAGACTGTAATGATAGCAAAATTGAAATTAACAATATACCAGACAAAGGGATACAGGTAGAAACGAAGCGTAATTAAAACATCTGTACAACTCCATCATGAAGATGTTCCCTAAACTTCAAGTCAATGTGTAAAGCATCTCTAAAAGAAAATGCCGTGACACAACCATAAAAATGAGGATAATATCCAAACATCTGCCACCTTTCTTATGTATTTCTCTCCGAAATATTGGGCACCTAGCTGATTGACTAATACCCAGTATGAAGAATACAACAAAACTTGATATTGATAGAGTACGTTTTACATACATACATACATACATACATACATACATACATACATACATACATACATACATACATACATACATACATACATACATACATACATATATACAGACAGACAGACAGACAGACAGACAGACCGACCTACCTACCTACCTACCTACCTACCTACCTGCCTACCTACCTACCTACCTACCTATATCCATACATACATACATACATACATACATACATACATACATACATACATACATACATACATACATACATACATACATACATACATACATACATACATACATACAATTTATGTTCTTTAGAACTCAAACATTTCATCACTTTATTAATTAATCTTTACGTCAAGGCACACCTACCCCATACCAGCCTTTAACATAATACCCCCCAACCACTCACTTTTTACAGCCCTATAATCTTGTATGATTTATAGCCCAATACCTACTAAAGTAAAACACTAAAGCTATAAATTCTTTTGAGCTTGGAAATAATGCTATGCTATAATTTGTAGGCTTCATAAGGTGTTAGTGACTTTAAGCAAAATATTAAATTCCTTTTGATTGCCTACAACGGAAATCAACTCCAAATACAGTTTACTCCAAATGCTTAAAGTAGTTGTCTAATACTTTTGATTTACCCTACCGCATGTTGTAAGAGGCGAAATAGTGGATGCAGGATCAGTAGTGGCGTAGCGGTTAGTGAAAGAAAGTACAAAGGCTCAAGTCCTACCATTCAGTTAGTCTGCTTCAGCCGATTTGGCTGTTCTGAGGCAAGGGACTTTAATCTGCAGCTAGACACTAAATAACAAGTTTGTGTTACTTTGCTACAGAATACCGTTCTTATTATGTCGTAATATCTTTTATCACGTTGGTTTATTGAACTTCTGCTGCAGTGGCAATTTTTTAAGCAGGAGCTATAGGCATGGAAACTGTTGGGTATCTAATATCTATCATAAAGGAAAATATATATGTGAAGTAAATTTGTATTTGTACAACACTTTAGAGAATTAATCTTAAACTTCCAGCAAAGTTCATAAACTTTAAAAATGGAACAAATGCACTATTACACTAATATCTAAAGTCCCAAGTGAGGCATTATTCAGACTTTTTTAATAGTGGATGACGCAGCATGTTTTCATCATGCAGATTAAAAATCAATTTTGGCATCATAAAGTTTCCAAAGCCATGTTAAATTTTCTTAAGCACTACATCATATGGAATTAGTTTATTTTCATCAGGAAGCGTAATTTCTGGTGACAGATGATAGTCATTATAAACTTTAGCAGGTTATTCTATATCCAGATCAAAAACGTATCGTCATCCGTAATTACAAGGCAGACTGCCTTGCACGTAAGCGAATTGATGCAGATAATGCTTGCTCATTAATTGATCCCGAAATAGATTAAGGCCTGCCTTTCTTAAACGTCACAAAAATTGTTTTTAATATTTCTGACACCAAAAGTGTTCTTGGTGGAGATCAATTTATGACCCTTTTTAAACGTTCTCCTAATTCTGCAAAGTCTTAACTCGGTCGCCTACATTATAACTTTGGATGATGAATAATTTGTCTAGTATGCTGTCTTGCTCCTTTTAAACCACAAACTTCTGCTGGCGTTAATCCAGCGCTTTTGTAATGCGTGCTATTTGATTTGTCTACTATTGACTGCAGCGAGCTCAGAAATGTTTTGCTCTATTTCTTTGCCTTAAATGTTCCCAAATAGCAGTTTAAGTGTCTTATCAAATCTTTCAAGAAAAACTGCTCCGCCTACAAAAAAATGGAGTTTGCTTGCAATTGTTCATTTTGCAAAAACGTCATCTACTTATGTTTAGCCGACATAATTTTATGATTTGCTGGCCTTCAGTTTGCAAGTGCTGCTGACCTCTGGTTTGCTAGGTTTTTAACATTTGGTCTCTCAGTCTTGGGTTTGTGGCTTTTCCTTTACTATTCCTATGCCAAACGCGACTCTGACAAAATCATTGTTATTAGTTCGTTCTATTATCTGAGTTGGCTTGGCTAGATCATCCAACATAATTTTGTCTCACTGTTTTTCATTTGATCAATATATAGTAAATGCCTCAATGTTGTGGCATATAGCAGTTTCTGGACCACTCAGAGGCCGATCATTTGCATCAAATTTTTTTTTCGAAGGAATCCGTTTGACCTAGGAAAGTTTCCAATAAGTACACAAAGATAAAAGCGATGCCAAATATTCTGTATCGCTTGCAAACAGCTCAGCCATATGACCCTTCTGCAGTTGAACAATTTAGTAATAACCTACTTACTTAGCTTATATTTATTTGTTCACTTTCAATCCAATTTTGAATAGTATCATTACGACGCCAGAAAGCTCAGAAAACTCGTCCTTATGTTAACAGTAACAAGATAGTTCCAGGCACTCAGCCACATTGCTTTTTTAATGACTTTATAATGCCTGTCTAAAATATATCTTGACTGCATCTAATTAAAATCCTTTATAGCAAATTTTTAACATGTATTTTTGCAAGACATGCAATCGTCCACTCTTACTAAGCACTTCCCTTACCAAATCTTCAGTTTTAGAGGTGAAACGTTTTGCATGGTATCATTCTTTTCATTACTGTAGGTAAATGAATCGTGCATGAAGTTCACAATCACATAAGGCATAAACAGAAGTAATCGTATTTGAAAAATGCCTGAACTTGAAGCTTGGATGCCTTTTTAAATTTTACCTAATAGTTACCTACCTACAATATTAAACAGTGAGTTGCACAAAATATTTTCTAACACGTAAATTTCCTGCATATATTTTCGCGCATGAAGGCCCCAAACGTTACCTTAATGTCAAATACTGCACTCCACGAATTGGTTTATCACAGACAGCTAGCAGTTCACAAAGAACCCAGTGACGTATTAAGGGTAAATGGAGCACGGGGAGACTATGATGGCCAAAGTGATTTTCACGCTCCAAGACCTCTAGCACCCCGTCCACCCCTCCCCTTCCGGTTGTACGATGCTGAAAGAACCCTTCTGAACCTTTTCATTGCCTTGCCTTTCTACTCGTTTTAATGTTTTGCTATGATACTGACAGCACAGGGTGGGCATATATCCAGCTATCATCAGCGATCATCTCCGTCATTGAACCGCATTTAGAGCACGCAAAATCGCTCCCCATCCACTAACATGGGAGTCATGGTACGAATATGCACAGTCGTTCATGAGTAACACTTTTCTAGTTCAAACCAAACGCATCTATTATTACCATGGAACATCATTTTCGAGCAAATTTTAATATCCGTGCACAAATTCTTTAAATCCATGAATTCGCCTTCTTCACTCCCAAACCCCAGAGACGGAAACGAAAGTTGGCGTTCATCTCTACGGGATCGATGTATCTAAAACGAAATGAGACACATTACCATCACTTTATCTAAAGTTAATACTTGCGTAGGTAGATAAACATTATCAGTCAAAGGTAAGTCAACTTCCTGTATAATCATTTGGATGATACTATTCTACATCGTAGTATTCTCTCTGGGAGTTTAGACCAGCCTTAGCTTGGACGGGGAAGAGAGAACAAAACCGATTTAAAGGCTTCCTTAGATTGTATATCAGTCCCTTTGTAGGTAGAGGAGGGGGGTACGGGCTGATTCAAATGCTGTATTTTACATTATATAAGAGAGAATAATTACGTATGATCTGGAACCCACGTGTACGAAAAATAAATAGGGATATATATATATATATATATATATATATATATATATATATATATATATATATATATATATATATATATATATATATATATATATAATGCTAGCCGGTTGAAATAAAAATGGAGGTGCGTCATAGAAGGCACGTTTTCCGGAAAAGTGATGATGATTGAGGATTGCAACATTATGAAGACGGGTAAAACTTGCATCAAATACGTGCAGCTTTCGATAAAACCCTACTTAACTAATCCATTCACAATCCGTCTTCTTTTTACAAATATTGACTTCCTTTCATCGCCTTTTGATTGCCCTCCAAATTAATAAACTTCGTGAAAGGCAGTAGACTATAACATCACTTAAAATTATTATTACAGTTTTATCTAGTGTAGGCCTATCCGAGTTAAATTTCCTCAAGTCCAGCAATATAATTATCAGCAATAATACATAACAAAAAAAAAACAAAAAACAACCGATTAGTTTCCACAGTACAACTTCGTATATTACCTAGAATAAATTTCTAAGGAAAATTGAAGTCAGTATTACCACAGGTACAGTTTTGACAAAGCAAAAATTGTGCATCAAACTTTTCGAAGATTAATTTTCTTTTTTTAAAAAAAGTGTTTCGCCAGTCAGATTTGTTTAGATCTCCCAAGAAGTGGAGATGAAGAAAATTTGTTTTTCAAGAAAGGAACAGGTAGAATATACATCTAGTTTTGACGCATTTTCGCTAATTAATAATCTAGATTTAAAAAGGTATAGCCAAAATCCGGATTTCGATGTAGAATACAATCACCAGTTATACCTACAGATCATTTTAGTTTGGATCGTATGAGCTGAAAAAAGTCCAAGCTTTCTATTGTTTATCAACACGATTGAACCTCAAGCAGATGACATATGCGTTACCAGGCCAAATATTCTGAAAGCCGTTGACCTTAACCTTAAGAACTTAATTACCCAGTCCAATATTTATCATTTTAAGTCATTTTTTTGGTAATATTATTTTGTAAATAAAGGAAAATAGTGAAACAAGCGGTAGTTGGAATAATTATCCAGAAGCCATTGCCCACTCCATCCCCAACTCTTAACTTTACACGTTATAATGACTGCTTCAGATAGACAAGTGTTCCATTTTAACAACATACATTCAAATTACCAGTTTGTGACTGGAACATTTTACACTTGTACTTATCGGATTTATGCTTTCTCTTCACATATGTTAAACATGTAAAAATCCAAGTAAACGAAGGAAAGGAGCTATAATGGAAATTCCATGCTGGGGGCAAAATGTATCAAACATTGCAGTATCAAGTCACAAATGTACTGGATTAACAATGTCGAGTCATAAATGAACTGGATTAACCAGCTTATATTCCGTGTCGAGTCATAAATGTACTGGATTAATTTATTTATACTCAGTTTTCACACATTAGAACTATTCATTGTTTTTGCATGAACTTTTCGAATCAAAATATGTCATATAAAGTCTAGTGTAAGCATTTACATTACTATGTGAGTTACGGATATCGCAATAGGTATAATTCCAAATATTAAATATGACAGAACACTTAATGGATGATAAAAACAAAAATAAAAATTCTAGTCCCATTGTATGTAGATCAAACCAAACGCATCTATTATTACCATGGAACATCATTTTCGAGCAAATTTCAATATCCGTGCACAAATTCTTTAAATCCATGAATGCGCCTTCTTCACTCCCAAACCCCAGAGACGGAAACGAAAGTTGGCGTTCATCTCTACGGGATCGATGTATCTAAAACGAAATGAGACACATTACCATCACTTTATCTAAAGTTAATACTTGCGTAGGTAGATAAACATTATCAGTCAAAGGTAAGTCAACTTCCTGTATAATCATTTGGATGATACTATTCTACATCGTAGTATTCTCTCTGGGAGTTTAGACCAGCCTTAGCTTGGACGAGGAAGAGAGAACAAAACCGATTTAAAGGCTTCCTTAGATTGTATATCAGTCCCTTTGTAGGTAGAGGAGGGGGGTACGGGCTGATTCAAATGCTGTATTTTACATTCTATAAGAGAGAATAATTACGTATGATCTGGAACCCACGTGTACGAAAAATAAAAAGGTATATATATATATATATATATATATATATATATATATATATATATATATATACATATATATACATATATATATATATATATATATATATATATATATATATATATATATATATATATATAAATATATATATATATATATATATATATATATATATATATATATATATATATATATATATATATATATATATATATATATATATATATATATATATATATATATATATATATATATATATATATATAATGCTAGCCGGTTGAAATAAAAATGGACGTGCATCATAGAAGGCACGTTTTCCGGAAAAGTGATGATGATTGAGGATTGCAACATTATGCAGACGGGTAAAACTTGCATCAAATACGTGCAGCTTTCGATAAAACCCTACTTAACTAATCCATTCACAATCCGTCTTCTTTTTACAAATATTGACTTCCTTTCATCGCCTTTTGATTGCCCTTCAAATTAATAAACTTCGTGAAAGACAGTAGACTATAACATTACTTAAAATTATTATTACAGTTTTATCTAGTGTAGGCCTATCCGAGTTAAATTTCCTCAAGTCCAGCAATATAATTATCAGCAATAATACATAACAAAAAAACCCAAAAAAACAACCGATTAGTTTCCACTATACAACTTCGTATATTACCTAGAATAAATTTCTAAGGAAAATTGAAGTCAGTATTACCACAGGTACAGTTTTGACAAAGCAAAAACTGTGCATCAAACTTTTCGAAGATTAATTTTCTTTTTTTAAAAAAAGTGTTTCGCCAGTCAGATTTGTTTAGATCTCCCAAGAAGTGGAGATGAAGAAAATTTGTTTTTCAAGAAAGGAACAGGTAGAATATACATCTAGTTTTGACGCATTTTCGCTAATTAATAATCTAGATTTAAAAAGGTATAGAAAAAATCCGGATTTCGATGTAGAATACAATCACCAGTTATACCTACAGATCATCTTAGTTTGGATCGTATGAGCTGAAAAAAGTCCAAGCTTTCTATTGTTTATCAACACGATTGAACCTCAAGCAGATGACATATGCGTTACCAGGCCAAATATTCTGAAAGCCGTTGATCTTAACCTTAAGAACTTAATTACCCAGTCCAATATTTATCATTTTAAGTCATTTTTTTTTGGCAATATTATTTTGTAAATAAAGGAAAATAGTGAAACAAGCGGTAGTTGGAATAATTATCCAGAAGCCATTGCCCACTCCACCCCCAACTCTTAACTTTACACGTTATAATGACTGCTTCAGATAGACAAGTGTTCCATTTTAACAACATACATTCAAATTACCAGTTTGTGACTGGAACATTTTACACCTGTAATTATTGGATTTATGCTTTCTCTTCAGCATATGTTAAACATGTAAAAATCCAAGTAAACGAAGGAAGGGAGCTATAATGGAAATTCCATGCTGGGGGCAAAATGTATCAAACATTGCAGTATCAAGTCACAAATGTACTGGATTAACAATGTCGAGTCATAAATGAACTGGATTAACCAGCTTATATTCCGTGTCGAGTCATAAATGTACTGGATTAATTTATTTATACTCAGTTTTCACACATTAGAACTATTCATTGTTTTTGCATGAACTTTTCGAATCAAAATATGTCATATAAAGTCTAGTGTAAGCATTTACATTACTATGTGAGTTATGGATATCGCAATAAGTATAAATCCAAATATTAAATATGACAGAACACTTAATGGATGATAAAAACAAAAATAAAAATTCTTGTCCCATTGTATGAAATATGGGATCATACATGAAATGATGCAGAAATCAACCATTGATTAATACTATTAAACTAAATGCGAATTAAACTCGTTCAGATTCTGCGCTATGTAAATCTTCAGGCATTATTATCGTTGAAATTATTTTTTTTTACCTTAAATGACAAAATTTTCTGCAGTGCACAAATTAGATGCATATGTTGTTTAAAGGTTCATTTAATTTTATAGCAGCGGTCTCGTGAAAACAATACCATATATTTTTATCATCGTTGAGGAACTTTACACCAAGTGCCTGGACTCTAAATAAACTATGCTTCTTAATATGACGTAAAACGCCGTCTATTTCTGTCAACTCTTTCCTCCTCTTTATGTATTAGTCCTTATTAAACACATATAAACAAAGTAACAATCAAATGTCGTGCCCAAATTGGTAACGGAGTGTGCTGGATTACCAAATGTGCATAGTAGGCACCGGCCTATGGGCCCCACGCCTTTTAGGGGTCCCGCGACAACGGATCAAAAATATTTTAAAATTGATTTGATCTTGACGTATTAAGAGATTTGTGTGTGGGGGTGGGTGGTGGCGGTGGGGTGGGGAAGGGGGCAACCGAGATTTAGACTGCTTAGGGGCCAGCACAGGGTTTAATCCGGCACTGGCAATGGAGCAATAAATTGACATCAAATATGACCATAACGTACAAATATTTACACGATATAACCCAGTCTGCTCTAATCAAATTGGAAATCATACCGTGTAGATGGAAAGCAATGGACATAAGCTCATATGTATGTCATCAAATTCCATCTCAGCATAGCTATAACGACATAGGCGGTCATTTATCTTTTTAAAAGTTAGGGTCGTGATCCAATGGATTGGATATTTGAACGGTAAATCATTTGTTCACGGTGAGTTATTGATATGGCAAATGCAGACAGATGAGAAATTGCACAATGCTCTGGTGCAAGTGGAACAAAATAAGGTCCAGCTATTTGATTTTAAGTTATTATATAAATATCAAGTGCAAGGCTATCTTGGCTATATGGCAGGCAGGTAAAAGTGCTTTTAGCAATTTGGTCTATGTCTAGGTAGTAACGAAAATTTAGTAACGAAAATCACAGCTCTACAAGATTTTTTAAACAAAAAACAAAAGTTAAAGTTGGATGTGCATAAATTCTTCAACCTCATCAGTATATATATATATATATATATATATATATATATATATATATATATATATATATATATATATATATATATATATATATATATATATATATATATATATATATATGCAAACTCCACCAGATTTGTTGGGGTGGATTGTATGGTTTTGGTTATCGTTATCTATAGGTGATCGCCGACAGCGTAATTTGCTAGAAAAGAGTAAATATCAATATAAAGTTTGAAACTTATAGGTGGCATAATAGCGAGCTGAGCAGATGTACAGAACAAAATGACACAAGCTCATGTTCATGTACAAATCACAAAATTTAATTAAAATTCATCAACAATAAATTTCACAAACACTTGTGATAATGCATTGCAATTGAAAGATACACTTTTTCTTTGAATTAAATTATTCAACGAATTTCAAAGACAAATATGCTTATACAAATAGCCGATCTGTTAAACGACAAAATTATTTCATCATCAAATTGAGTGAAAGATCGAAAATACTGCCTTGTACAGATTCCTAATCTGATGGTTTTGGTTCAGTCCAAATTCACTGCGACTGTTCTTTTGACTTCTTTGTTCCTGTAAGTCTGGGTCCTTTCCACATGTCATTTCCCCCACCAAATTCTCAAGTATTTCGCCTTTTTGTGGTCACTTTGGTTTTGTAAATACGTGACAGGTATCTTGGTTACTTCCCGTGGAGCTATCTAAACCATCCAGAAGTAAACAAAACGGCAACCAAAGTACTCTGTTAGGTACACTACTGGGGAGTGATCATACTTTCTTCTCTCGTTAATGTCAGATAAGTTCTATTGTAATTCAAACAGATACCAGCGACCATCTGGTATAACTAAATATGGCAGATCATAACCAACCTAGTTTCACACGATTAATGTCCTGCCTAATGGCTGTTTCAACACTACACCAAGACGTCACTTCCCGTTTCGTCCAAATTACACAAATGAATGAATACAATTCCTTTCGTGGCTTAACTACATCATTTATACGAAAACACACATTCAAGTCAAAGGCATATATTAAATTTAACAGTGTAATTTTCAGTCAATACGCCTCAGGTCTTTAGCATACGTGAAATTGTTTAAATTGGAGAATTTACGCGGATACTCGTAACTCATAACACGAAAGTAAGGCACGAAATTCTAGAAAATATTTACGTTTAATAATCGAGACTTTACATTCAAACTTTAAAGAATATCAATGTACGCATTCATATACGTGAACTAGCACAGTTGTATTCATATCTAGAAAATTGATCTCCAAATCAAACCAAATCATGCAACTATGAGCAAATAAATCAACAAATCGTTACACCATTGTAATCATATCATAATATATTTATATCAATAAATTACGTCAGACGGACGCAAGATGCATTGCTTTCACTGCTAGAATTATGTTCGTAGATTTTTCCAGATATCCAAATCCCTTGGATTCTAATTACGAGTAAATTTCTTATAAATTCGACCCAGAGTCCTATAAGCTTTGTTTTCACTTGCAGAAAAATATTGTGTCGACTAATTCTAGTGGTTGCAAACCAAGAGTTTTCATGTGGAATCACGCCTCCTTTATTCAGCTTAATCAATCCGAATTAAATATATTTCCCGCCTGAACTAGGCTCGAAACAATGCAGTTTTTCTAACAAAATCGGATTACCCAACAAATTAATAAAAAACCAATGTTTCCATGACCTTGACATATGCCAATCAGTGCGTTACGGCGATTTAAACACGCTCCAGTCCCCATGAATCTAATTATTCCTTCACTGTCCAGCTTAATGTGTTCTTCATAGATGGACTTAAATTTTCCCCTTTGAAATATATATATATATATATATATATATATATATATATATATATATATATATATATATATATATATATATATATATATATATATATATATATATATACATATAATTTTCCCCTTTGTAATGTGTATATATCTATATGTATATCTATATCTATATGTATGTCTATATGTATATCTATATCTATATCTATCTATCTATCTATCTATCTATCTATCTATCTATCTATCTATCTATCTATCTATCTATCTATCTATCTATCTATATATATATATATATATATATATATATATATATATATATATATATATATATATATATATATATATATATATATATATATATATATATGGTATGTGCAGTTAGTCGAGATGATAATTTGGGTGGATATATGCTTCGAATGTGATTGGTGCCGTAACGCAGTGACCAGGGTTAAATTCTCAGTAGGTGATGAATTTTATTGCTTTAGCCCATACAATAATATTTTTCTATTTTGCTTCCATCTATGAGCAGGTGTGTCCATAATTATTGATGATGTAACCACCCAAACTTCCTTCTTTCAATTCATCGGCAAATTTATTCTCTCATCCAAATTATTTTTATTTCGTACCTTAATATATCGGTAGAAAAATAAAAAAAATTGTGTTCCAGCACGAAACGCATGAACTTCTAAATGTAACTTCTTTTACAGTGTCACGCCATCTTTGTGTTGCATTTCTGGGGTAAATGGTCAGACGATGTGATTTAACTTTTGTATGCCAAAAGTGGCATATCAGACATGGTAATCAGAGGTTACAATTTACTTTCTCCATCTTTGTTACTATTAATACTCGAATTACACTTAGTGACTTTCAGTGTAACGGCTTCACTGCTATCGATCTCATTTCATAATAACCAAAATATGTAAAATGAAGATAAATATCTAGTATAGTACTTTTTTGGGGACTCCCTCTCATAATACCATAAACGAAACTTTAGAATGCGCGTCCAATTGAGAAAACAGCACCCAAACCTACATGGCAACACATCCTTCTTTATAAGGACAATATATTTTCACACACACACACACACACACACACACACACACACACACACACACACACACATAATAATAATAATAATAATAATAATAATAATAATAATAATAATAATAATAATAATAATAATAATAATAGCAATAATAATAATAATAATAATAATAATAATAATAATAATAATAATAATAATAATAACAATAATAATAATAATAATAATAGTAATAATAATAATAATAATAATAATAATAATAATAATAATAATAATAATAGTTATGGTCAGAAGTCCTTTTTGGCATTGGATCGGGTACTTTTGGTAAAAACACATGAATCTGAAACTACCAAACAAAGTTCAGTGGTATTTGTAAGGAATTATTAGTGGATAAATGTCACACAAGTGGTATTGTTATGGATATATTAGTGTATAAATGTGACACAAATGGTATTGTTATGGATATATTAGTGGATAAATGTCACACAAGTGGTATTTGTAAGGATTTATTAGTGGATAAATGTCACACAAGTGGTATTTGTAAGGATTTATTAGTGGATAAATGTCACACAAGTGGTATTTGTAAGGATTTATTAGTGGATAAATGTCACACAAGTGGTATTGTTATGGATATATTAGTGTATAAATGTGACACAAGTGGTATTGTTATGGATATATTAGTGTATAAATGTCACACAAGTGGTATTGTTATGGATATATTAGTGTATAAATGTCACACAAGTGGTATTGTTATGGATATATTAGTGTATAAATGTCACACAAGTGGTATTGTTATGGATATATTAGTGTATAAATGTCACACAAGTGGTATTGTTATGCATATATTAGTGTATAAATGTCACACAAGTGATATTGTTATGGATATATTAGTGCATAAATGTGACACAAGTGGTATTGTTATGGATACATTAGTGTAGAAATGTCACACAAGTGGTATTGTTATGGATATATTAGTGCATAAATGTGACACAACTGGTATTGTTATGGATATATTAGCGCATAAATGTCACACAAGTGGTATTGTTATGGATATATTATTGTCTACTTGTAACAAGTGGTATTGTTATGGATATATTAGTGCATAAATGTCACACAAGTGGTATTGTTATGGATATTTTAGTGCATAAATGTGACACAAGTGGTATTGTTATGGATTTATTAGTGTCTAAATGTAACAAGTGGTATTGTTGTGGATATATTAGTGCATAAATGTGACACAAGTGGTATTGTTAAGGATATTTTAGTGTATAAATGTAAGACAAGTGGTATTGTTATGGATAAATTAGTGTATAAATGTAACACAAGTTACATCAAAAGAACATCTTTCTTGGTTTTAAATCGCTGATTACGGTGTCTGAAACTACGTTTAAAACAATGTAACATATTTATTCTGCATTGTGTGCATACCCTTACTGTGTCAAATAGCTCCATTCCGTCAATCAAATAAAATTTCCATACAATCGGCTTACACGCGCTCATGATATTTACATTTCAATTGCAGATTTTACTTCGACTCTGTTTTTCTTGCCACTATCTTCTTTTCGAGCTGAAAATCCAATACAATTTGAACAAGTCCACCATTTTTTTGGTATACTCTGTCCGAAAGCTACAGGATATAAGGATTATTTAACAATTAAATGATGCTCTGATTATTCAGTGGTATTCAATCGGTACTTAAAATCTGTCTCTAGTGCAGGATGTTTCAGCACTGATTAACCTGTCGAAAGGGGAGTGAGCGAATTTCCACAACCCCCACCCCCTCCTTCCCGCCTATAATCCAATTTGCTCATCGACTTCTTGACCTTGCTTTCAATATCCACTCACAACTCCATGTTGCTCTACTGCTGTTAATAAATGTGCCAGCCGCACACTTCAGGTTAATATCGTACTACCACTACTCGCTTTGCAAAACAGGGAATTCGGAGGCAATATATAAAGCGTAGTAATGTCAGAGCGTCATTCATAAATGTGTTTGTAAGACTGTAAGTCCATTGAGCGGTGGGGATCGTCGAACTAAGGAATCAACAACAATTTGAGTCATCTGTTACTAGTAACCGTATATCCCAGGAAGACTACTTACAGGCAGGCATAGACGGCTATATGGTGGTCCCCCGCTACACAGCATTGCTCCCTCACTGGGGCATTGGGCTTCTTCTCTTCATAGGGCATGTGTGTACATACGCCTATGAAATGAAGGTATGTCAGTATTAATGTATTTCGTTGTTTTTTTACTGTCTGTAATCTTCCTCAAAATAATATCAGTCTAAATTTATTTTACCATTTGGCAGTATCACAAAATTATAATGATGTAAACAGCAATGCCGTTCATGAAAATACAAATACGATGATATTCAAAACAATGATGAAAATGAATGTTATATTGGAACGACAGAGAAAATGATGAAAATACTACTACTACTACTACTACTACTACTACTACTACTACTACTACTACTACTACTACTACTACTGTCGATACTTTCATCGTCCTCCCTGTATCTCCATGTTTTTCTATTGCAATCTTTGCTTGTTACAAATTATCATCATTTTTAATTTTTTTCTTTTTATACTATCAAGCCATTATTTCACAATCTTTATCCCTGTCAGTCTTTTGTCTTTCAAATTATCTACTGCTTTAAGCTTTTGCCAATTTTTATTTTTGACACTGCAAAGGTAAAAGCACTAGTAAGACAATCAAAAATTGTTTGAGTCTGAATACGTTATTCAGTTAGACAGAAAAATGAATTTATTCGAACCCCGCCCTAAAAAAGGAATTATTTTTAACTTCTTGCAGCTGATTTATCCCCATGATGCTATTATTTAAGTGTTCAGGAAGTTATATTGCGGTTAATAATTCTCAACAGGAAGAACTGAAGCGATTCCTTTTATACAATCATTTTTCTTTTAGTTAGAACACATGTTTGACGTCAGATCTTTGGAACTAATCTAGTTTACATTTGCTTGAAAATAAATGATGACATCGACCCCGTGGCCGTCTGGTTGTTATCATTAGCACTTTCATTCTAGATATTTGCATATTTCTTTCACGTTACATGTTGTTTGCGCTTTCAAATCGTCGTAGGAGATAATTTACGGTGTAAAATCACTAATTGTTCTGTAGGCGGAGTAGCTGCGTTGCCATAAAGTTGTTTAAAAGCTTTTGTAGATCAATACAATCATAGACTATTATTTATATATTTGGACTTGAAACATTCGAGCAACATTACTTTTACATTTATCGACACTTCAATAAATATTTTAAGTGGTCAAAAAGCTCTCATATCGTTCTGAAAATTGACCATTGTCCTAGCAAATTTAATATATAGCTCCTTTATTAATTGCGCGATGTGTGTGTGTGTGTGTGTGTGTGTGTGTGAGAGAGAGAGAGAGAGAGAGAGAGAGAGAGAGAGAGAGAGAGAGAGAGAGAGAGAGAGAGAGAGAGAGAGAGAGAGAGAGAGAGAGAGATTCTTGTGACGTCTTTCTCTCCCGGAATAAAGACAAATAAATGACCCTCAATTCCCCACCCTCAAAATGTGCCAACAGTATTATAAAAATCACTAACATTTTCTTAGCATAAATTTAGGCAACTGTTATAACCCGTGATGTAGTGATAAATAAAGAAACGATAGAACTCAAAGTATTATAGCGTCAGCACTATGCTTCTGGTTATATATATATATATATATATATATATATATATATATATATATATATATATATATATATATATATATATAGAGATATATACATACATACACACTTACACACACACACACACACACACACACACACACACACACACACATTGACTCTTCTGACCTACTGACAAGGTCAGGTCGTACGTGGAAACTCCATCTACTCTGGGGTATATTGTTTACGTCTGGTGCAACCCTGGCTATATATGTATATAAGGCTTTTTTAATGAAAATTTTCTTAACAAATGTAAGATTCTTGAGCCAGACTCAGACACGTCTAAGTTGAACACAATAACGGCCGGTATCGGTTTGGAAATAAGAGATGTATTTCCATATAATCGCTGGATATATTACAATCTAGTAACTGTAAATTCGTGAAAGGGAAACATATCTCGTGTCTTCTCTTAAACTGTGGCAAGACAATTCTCAGAGGTTTCTTTGCAAAGAAAATTAGGAGTATCCTTCCATGAATCAAGGGATGGGAGGGGGTAAGGGGGTCCATACTGGAACAGTATAACACAAGGGAAAACACCGGTTCGCAACTCTCGGTAGTTCCAGCCCTTCTACTTTTTCCTAATTGCTTGTGCTAATTTATCAGTCGTAATAAAAAAAGTTCAATTTTCAAAACAATTCGACACACCTTGTTTAGTTTGTGACATATTGGAGAAAATGTAATAATTGTTCGCCGATTTCGTTATCTGGATTAGTGCTGGCGACGACAGTGCCGTTTTCATTCGGATAGTCTTGGATTTCACCATAGACAGAAAGGTAAGATCCGAACAACCTCGAGTCCGCAGTCTATCTTGTATTATATTGTTACAGGTTAAATCCTCCCCCCTCCCTTGATTCATTGACGCATACTCCTAATTTTCTTTGTAATGAACCCCTGTAAGACAATCCACAACAACTTTACTTAATTATCCAAAATGTATTAATAAACTGATACGCCAATATACATCAAATGTGTAGTGGATATAAACCCCAACCGTGTCTGTTTTTCTAATTAGGGACTCTTCTTCTGGCAGGGTCGTACGTGTAAACTCCGTCTACCCATGGGCATATTGTTGAACTCGGGTGCTACACTGGCTACGATCCTAAATCGCATTTAATTAAAGTAGTAACCACCTGCAAGCTGTTATTAGACAACTCTGGATAAAGCTGCATCCTAAGGACTATAAATTATATAATTGTTTCAAAATATAAATATCGTTAAAATCGGTACTAGTATATTAAGTCACAGACCATAACATATCGTAAAATTTGTATGGCAAAAATAAACCCCTGGTATACCAATTTCTTTTAACAACAGAGGTTACTTGATAGTGATTGATGTTCAGATCCTTAAAACCGAATCCCTGGTCTTCCCAGTGAACCAAAAGCCCTCTACTCTGAAAACTAAAACAAAATTTTGGTCATACGTTTTAATTTTGTACTTAAGAAGAACCCTACAAAACCGAAGCTCATATCAAAACTTGGATTCTAGCTGCTAAAATTTGATAACATGTTGATCTTTCTGGTCCAGAAATAGCTAGTAGTCACCCATTCAGTAAAACACATGCCGCCCGCAGTACCGTGTTATTTGCGGTTTTCAGATATTGTATTAGTATCTCACCGAGTCAATGACCCGTTAATATAACAAGGGCACGCGGGGTAAAAACAATGTTCAACGCGTGCGGCAACACGTATATGCAAATAATAATATAATCTGAGGTCTGACACTTTTTGGAGTCAAATGTAAATGCTTCTAAATAATGCAAGTGAGAAAGATTTTGTTGATGCGCTTATTACGGAATAAACTTGGATTCTAGCTATTTAAAACCGAAATAGACGTTCTTTTGCCGTAATATTACTTGTGTTACATTTATACACTAATTTATCCATAACAATACCACATGTCTTATATTTATACACTAATATATCCATTACAATACCATTTGTGTGACATTTATGCACTAATATATTCATAACAATACCACTTGTCACATTTATGCACTGATATATTCATAACAATACCACTTGTTACATTTATACACTAATATATCCATAACAGTACCACTTGTTACATTTATACACTAATATAGCATGTTGATATTTCTGGTCCAGAAATAGCTGGTAGTCATCCGTTAAGTAAAACACAAAATATAAACATAAATATAGATAGGGGCATCCTAGCGACAATGTGACCTTAATGTGAAATTTGGTCTTTTGTGCTCTGGAGGCAAGGGGAATTTAACATGTGGAATTTAACAAATAGGGTGACGTCACGGTACTGGACACTGGCAACAATGCTGCAAGTGCCTGATCTCATTTGGGAGCAACAGTGTGGCAAGGGGCTGACCTGAATACGCGCTACTCTAGGGACAACAAAAACATAGAAGTAGATACATAAACATAAACAAAGACGATTTGCGTTTTAGGCAAGCGTTCTATACATAACACCCACAAGGGTTGCTTTTGTAGATCATGCAGAGAATAACTTTGTGAAGGAGTGATGAAAATGGATTTTGAGGATGTGTTGAAGGGCATGATGGTCACTTTTTATAGTCAAGGACTTTTGAAGCGTCAATCGAAGAGTCAAAACTCAGAGGATATCCTTTCCTATGTACTGTCACTTTGTCACGACGTTTTACCTCTTTTAGGGTTCTTCAATCGAAAATGCTTTCGATATGATACACTTCGTCTTCCGTTTTGTTCACGTGTTGTAACTCGCACAAGTAGAACATTCCTTTTAACACTTCTCAGATCATGTCTTCCTATATATAGATGGTATAATGACGGCCACGCACTAGTCCATTGACACTATGGTGCAGTCGGAAATGCAACCTTTGTCGAAAGTGTGTTTGGCTTTACCAAGGTGTGCCCAATATCCTGTCATAAAGAATCCACGTTTCTAGGGACAGTCATAGTCGGAGATGTATCAAACACGGGCTCAAGGACAGTCACTTCGTTGTCGAGAGTCACTTCTTAGGAGGCACATCTGATGCTCATATTGTACGATTTGTTGCCCAGGTGCCGCAAGATATCTATGTACGTGAAAGAGTGCTGATACGTAAAATATTTGTATATGCGTTCTTTCAAGGTGTGTTGAAAACATTTCACGATGCTGGCTTCGATTTCTGGATTCTGAATTGTGGAAAGGTGAATGTCCCGTTTCTTCTTTGGAAAGCTTGGTTCAGAAATTCAGCGCCTTCGTTGGTTTGCCATCGAAGATGGTGGCAACCACATTGTTTCAACACCAGTTTTAGCGCTCCGATTAACTCATTGTTCCGCACGAAAGTCAACTGCACTACCCTAAATTTGGAAAAAAGATGTCGATGACAAAAAGCAAATAATTTTGGTCACAATTATATGTGGCCAAATGAAACACATCCGATAAATCGGCTTGCCATTGATGATCGATGCCCTCCATGCAGGTGCTATTTCTGGAAAAGTTGTGTCGAATGCGTTTATGTAAGGCGTCGGTTTCTTATTCTTGTAATCATAATTGCACTTGACGTAAATGGACACTTTTCATTCGCGTTTCGGCAGTAGGATACAACTTCTGAACTCCTGTACACGCAGGATGCGATTGGTCGTAGTAAATGCTGGCTAACCAATTCTTCATTAGGACCTTTTCTAAATAAAGCACACAATGTTCACTGATGATACTCATGGTGGGGTGATGTGGTGGTTTGGAAACGGCTGTACGTGTCCGACCTGCCACGAGAGTAGAAGTTGAGGGTAGTGGTTGTGGTTATTGGGATGGCTTTTATCTTGCTTTGTTTTTTACTTATGGTTTTCCTTCTTTCTTTTCCACTTCTGTCGAAGGAGTTGTGGACATTATTTATTTAAGCCAAATTTTGAGTTCTTCCTGTTGAGGAGTGGCGGAAGATGTCATCAAGGACGCTAGAATCTTATATGGGATGGGAGTTGCTGACAGTGTTTGAAAGACTTCTGGCACGTCTTCTTACACTAGCATCCGGCTTCTCTGAGACTGGCTTCTTTGACATAAGCACATATTTGCGGATTTTTATTCGCGACTGATGCAGTACAAACTTTAACTTGCTTAACTTGTTTTTTGACAAACACGGTAAATACAATCTCTCAACTGCACACGAAGAATGTTCTCTTATACAGTATCCATCAAGAGACTAAAGGTAGGTAGCGACAGTGCGGAGACCATCAAGCAGGTTCCAGGAAAGCCGAATCTTTCTGTTTCCTCTTGTGCACTTCAACAAAAGCAATTGACTTTAACACCTTCGCCCAAGTAGTTAAATCCAGCTCTGGCTAAGTATTCGAATGTAGGTCCTTCCAGATCTTTAGGTCATTGTCATTTTAAGGCTTTGAATTTTTTTCCAAAGTGACAGTATTCAGACAAACACACAGGGAATGGATGTTCTTTTTCCACATGCTCATTTCGATGAGGGAACGGTGAAACCTGCAGTAGTTTTCTTAGGCATGGATGACATCCATAGGTTGGTAGCTGCATGGCTTCACGTGGAGGATGACATTGACCATAAAAACCAGCAAAAAGTCCACGATATCGAGTGGCATCGCTTTCTTATCCATCAGGTTTGACACGCATATCATCACTTTCCATGGTAGGTATTACTTCGTAGCAGTAGTAGTAGTCATAGCAAAGTCCCATGATGTGGCTCGGCATCCCTGCAATCGCAAGACACAATATCGCACTTTACTTCAATATCTCCGATCTTGAATGGTGTCTATTTCTTAGGATTCTTCTTTCTCGCTTGGCAACGGTAGTCACAATGAAATATCGCTCTTGGACGTTTTCCCTTTTATACTGGTCGTAATGAAGTCTGGAGCTTGTAAATCGTTTCCTTTCTATTTCTAGTTTTGGAAGACTTCCTTTTTCTTCCTGAAGAATGTTACTACCTTCTCTAAGGTTCCGTCATAATGTACCGCAATGTGATGGGTGGAAAGGCTGTAGAAAGGTAAGGACAGTGAGGATACCATTAAGTATGTTCAAGAATAGCTAAATCTTTATAGATACATCAATCCATACGGAACCTTAGACCACAACTGAAATACTGCACTTCTTATGCCAATTCAGTCTCATGTCCCAAGTAGACAAAGCCTGTTCTTGCTAAAACATTCGAAGAATAAATTCTTCCCTGCCTGTGGGTCATTTCCAGTCTATTAGTACAATCGCAATATTCAGGCAAGAAGACAGGAAAATTGTATTGTTGGAACTTGGAGTTCTCAATCTGTCCCTCGATCGATTCTGCTGTGTCGCAATCACCCTTCTTGTTGGTGGATATTATCTTGGAAAGATTGTTTTTTTTATACCAGTGTGTTTATATGGCAAAGTGAAGTGTCTGCGAACTCGCAACAACATCTGGTACACGATTTGGTAGTTTTTTCCAAAGGTCTATTGACTATTTGGTGTGTAGGTAAATGTACAATCTTGTGCGGTTCGTAAATGGTCACTTTAAAATGTTGATCATCTCCAGATTGCAATTTTTCATTTAATAACCCATAGTTCACAAGTCGGTTGGTACAATAATTGAGATTAAATCCTTTGTTACACTAGGTATGCACTTTTCCTTAGCAAAACTTAGTATCCTGTCGTTGGGGTGCTCGACGGTCAAGACTCCTAGATGGTCTCCTTCGATGTCAGAATGCCGGTGACCCAGGTGATCGATATAGATGCAACTGTCCGTGTCCAAATTCAGAGCACAGGATATCCTAACAGTTCTAAAGTTTGGTACAGTTTTAATCGAGTATAGGTTGTCACGTAAACATCACTAATGATAGTTTCAAATTCCTCGGCTTCTAAAAAGTCCACGTCTTTGTTGTAGTTGACCGGTTACAAATCTTCACGCCTGACTTCCACATTTTTAATGTATTTTATTTGTCATGAATTATCTAGAAGAGGCTGAAAGGTTTGGACAAATAATCCATCTTGGGTAAACATGGTCGTTGTGCCATTTTCACCCAAAAGCAATTTAACATCACTTGGCAAGTGATCGTTGACTTTTGTTTTCTCGATGAGGTCAAAAGTGATGCTTTCTTTCATGCTTTCTTGCTCCAAGTATTTCTCAATGAATTGCTTTTGGTTTTCGGGATTGTGGCATCAGGAAGGATAGCCGATGGCTTCTTGTTTCAGTTTCAGAAAGGAATATACTTAGTCCACGAAAATATATTTCTGAGTCCCAACGCACTTGTGGTACTTTTCTGTCATGGGAATGTGGTACATTTCATATATTTTAACAATTGATCCAGAGATTTAAGCAATTATACGCTAACACACCTTCCCTCCAAAGCGCGTTCTTGCTGGGTGTGCTGACAAAATTCGTCTTTGTTGCACATTTCGGTACAAATGCGGCACAAGGGAAACATTAGTTTTCCTTGGCAATAGAATCATAAAACAGGATGGAACATCTTCGTTGGAGGAAAGACTTTACGTTTAATCAATCCTTTGTATTATTAAATGTTCTCCAAATCGATATGTTCAATCAGCAATTGATCATGCACTGTGAACACACGTCCAAGTATTTAATTTCTTCTCGTTTTTCCTTGTTAGCTTGGCATTCGTCCGACCTTCGTAGAAATTGTTCCATGGTTCATAGGGTCCACCAACGTATTATCTTTTAGGGATACATTTAATCTAGCGATCGATTTTCAAATGGTAATCGTTCAGGTGTTCCAACATTTCTGTCATTTGCTATCCTTGTTGTTTTAGCGTTATGTATCGCTTACAAGTGGCATCGTACAAGTCTTCCATGGTCCATTGTAAAAATTGATTTTTAGTGTACCTATGACGGTAAAAGGTCTGACATCCGTGAAATAATCATCAGTTAAACTTGTACATAATCGTAGGATTTTCCAAGTTTATGCCATTCACGGAATAAGTTTCGATGGTCTTTTCACCTCCTATGTTGTCACACAAGTAATGTAGCCACCTTAGGTTTTGAACAAGTATTGACGTTTGACAAAATGGGTCGTTTGAGGGCTAATGACAGCTAGCGCGTTTTCGGGCATGAATCGTTTGCGGTATAAAAAGAAACACGATTCGGCAATGACGCAGGCTTCTTTCAAAAGATCGACCCATCCATGCTCCATGAACAGTTATCGAAATGTTCCACAGCATCGCCATACAATGACCACGTCGGAATGACAATATTCTAACATATCTTCCTGAAAGTTGAAAGTGACTGAGGCGTGAGTCTTGTACCATGCATAGAAATCTCTTTGTTTGGTACGCATTTGCTTGGGGTCGTACGTAATAGTGAGCCTCAGGGAAATGGGTTGGAGTGGAGTGTTGATTGGCTTCGGTACTGAAAAGTGTGGAAAATAGCTTTTGGCCACTTCTGTCTTTCCAAACGTTTTAGGCATGCGGCTCAAAGGCATGGCCAATAACTCACCGAATCGTTAAACTACACTGTCCGACCTGCATGGAAATCATTTTGGCTCCGTTAAAAATTACTTTAGGACGTTCGGTACTATGTTTCGTTTTGAATCTGAGAAGAAATTACCCTTTGGCAAAATCAGCCAATGTGTTTGATCACCGAAAGATTTTTTCACGTCCTCCAGGAATCTTGCCACAGTAAGGGCAATGAGTAAAGATAGGCTCCTGAATGCACTTCGCACACGCTCGGTGAGCTACGCAGAAATTAGGAATGTGAATGCTAGTCTCTTGCATGCATTCGAAATCAAAAAGATGAAATTACCTTTCTTCTGGTCATCTTCTTCTTCATGGATGGAATGGTATTTTTAATGTAGTTTTGGTGTTCCAACTCCACGATTTGGCTGCAGATGTGACATAGCTTCTTTCCTAAGCAGGCGTGAGTCTTGGTACTATTGGTAGTATGCCTTGTCCTCAAGTAGGACACAATCTCAGGAGTTAACAAGCACATTTCTTCTGTGAACCTTGCGTCTTCAAATGTTGTTGGTACCAGGTTGGACTGACAAAAGATCGCTGACAAGCTGGGCAATGCACTCGTTCTTATCCTTCGTCCAGACAGGGTTTACAGGCCAAACATCACTCACATTTCGATCTGCAATGCTTGTGTTGCTCTCGATTGTTATAACAATAGTCACATTTCTAACGATAATTACTGTATCCCAGAAATCCAGCGATATTGGTAATGGTATCAAAATGTTCATCGTGGTGATAGACTTGAATGAAATCTTTGTCTCGAAATGAAGGAGGTCACGAACGTCTAGAGGGTGCACTTTCAATGTGTAGCGTGGAGTCAAGACATTTAACAATGTTTGCATTTTAGGAATGCTGCAGGGTGTGTCTTTGGATGTCCTCGCTTACTGTAACAGGAGTTCGTATTTTGGCTCTATTCGATTATTTAATAGTGTTCCAGGATGTTTTCCATTCTGGCGTGTCGTTATTTACTGCATACATTCGTCCCACCATGATGGAACGGACTAAACGCATCTTGTCTTGTTGAGTTAATTTGGACGAGCCTCTTTTTGGTGCTGCAAAGGTTGTCTATCAATAACAGCTTTTGCGTCCAGTCCTTTGGGAACTAGACACGTGGGTCATAAACAGTGTCGCTTTTCCGTCTGTTTTGTGAAACTTGTCGTTGGATTGTTGCACGTGTTGAATCATGTGGATGACTTTGGAAGATGTCAATTCTGCTGAGCTACTAAACTCGTTTTAAACAGGGGACTTAAAACTGTCGTGATGAATGGAAAGTCTAATGACATTGTCTTCTTTGGCTTGACATTGCTGTTTCAGTGTGGCTAACAAAGAATCCCACAAACCAGCGATTAATCCTTTTTTTCTTCAGTGGAACATTGACTTGAAACCTTTAAACTTCACCGTGTACGTATAGATCGTAGCTCTAAATTTTCTAGAGGAAAGATTTTTCGTCTCTCGAATGTGGTAGTACTTTTCGGGTGATACTGCGGATGGTGGACTTGGTTTGGAATAGGCTCTCTTGGTCTGGTCGCAGATATGGAAGGTTTTGGTTCAGGTTCGCTCATGTCTTCGATTTGAGCGAACACATTTTTTCATGTGTGAGGCGATACGTTACGTAGCTACCTCTTAACTTCTCTCTCTATCTCTTACTGAAATCGTGCGATAGTTTCATCTCGATAGCTGATTTAGAAATGATTGAACCAAGTTCGTTCTTGTACCATCTCGTTTTACCACATCGTTGCCAAGGAAAATAGATGTTTCCCATGTGCCGTATTCGTGCCGAAACGTGCAACCAAGATCGATGTTGTCAGCACACTGAGAAGAAACGTTCCTTATTGAGAACATGGTTCAGCGTGGAATTGTTCAAAGCTCTGGACTTGAAATATCAACCATTAGAAATGTATGAAATTCAACGCTTTCCCAAAACAGAAAAATACCACAAGGGCAACGCGACTAAAACAGGCATTATTGCAGACTACGTGAATGTCTTTTTGAAACTGAAACAAGAAGCCAGTGGCTATCCTTCCTGGCGCCACACTCCCGAAGACCAAAATAAATTCAAAAACAAATAGTTTTTAGCAAGAAGGCTTCACTTTAGAAAAACGAAGGAAGGCGATTGTTTGCCAAAGTGATGTTGAATTGCTTGTGGGGCATAATTGTACAGCGACCGTGTTCACCCAAAACAGAGCATTTAACAGAACCTTCTCGCCAGTGTGAGATATTTCACGACAAAATCAAATACATGAAACACATGAACGTCGTTCATGAGGACTTGATCTTATTCAATTACGAAGAAGAACTGGATTTTGTAGATGCCGACAAACATTCGAAATGTCATCAATACAGCGTACGTGACCGCTCTTGCTCGGTTAAAACTGTGTGAAGCTTCAGAACTATTAGGAGATAATGTGTTGTATTTTGACAGGGACAGTTGCATCTACATCGATCGCCTGGGTCAATTTCACTCTGTCATCGAAGAAGACCATTTAGGAGCCTGGACAGACGAGCATCCTGATGACAAAATTATAAGTTTTGCATGTAGCGGTCCCAAATATAATTACGGCTACGAAAACCGTGACCCACAAGGAGAAGTGCACACGGAGGGCAAAGCAAAAGGATTGAGTCTCAATTATCGACCGGTGAACTTTGGCGTCTTTAAAGAAGCCTTGCAGTCTGGACAGGATCAAAATTTTAAAGCAACCACACACGAAGCGCACAAGACTGTACGTTTAGCCACATACCAAATCGTCAGACGGCCCTTCGAAAATGTCTATCAAATCGTGTACCAGAAGCGAGTATGGCTTCCCAATCACTTCACTTTACCGTACGGACACGCGGACATTGGCCAACATATTAACAGGAACAACGTCTAAGACCGATAGTCCATTGTCACTACAATCGCCAAGTGAAAAAGATGAATACTTTTAAAAAGCAAGTATCGAGCATCAGACTCAAGTCCAGCGAGAAACTCGAGTGCAATGTTGTGCCTCATGATCACATTACCAATGCAGTACCACATCTTATTTGTTTACTTACTAACACCATCGCAAACTACGTTCAACCAATGCGACTTCCAGACCACAAGACTTTACCTTATCGAAATGCTGATATCACCCAGAATAAAAATGGAACCACTTCCAAGACGAGACTTCATTGCGAGGACAAATACCGAGAAAGATAAATCATTCTATGCAGATAAAAAAGAGAAGGAACCAACATCATTGACTTCTTTCACCACCATAACGTCACAGCAAAGCGCGTCTAAGAAAGAAAAATATTTAATAGACCTAAAGAAGTATTTTATTATCCAAATGACTTAGACGGCGACTTTGAGGAATTTTAGGACGACAACTGACACCTACACAGTTGAAATTTAAGACCTTGCGCCTGACTTTTCAGCAGAGGAAGCAGCAGGTTTCATTACGGACTTATTTAACTCACTGTTAAAGGAATTGAAACGTCAGTCTCAAGTCAAAAATTGAGGTTGTTTGAACCTATCTATGTATAACGACAGTTTTAACTCATCTGTATATCTCGGATTTAGTACACCTGAAGATTTAACTACTTCCAAACTATTGAGGGCTATTGCTTCGACGATGCAATGAGAGAAAAAGTTAACATCACCGATGTAAAAGTGACCATTCATGTGGCATACGTTGTACCTTCATGGGAAGAAGACAACAACCACCATTGATCTGCTTATCATTAAGTGTACCTAGCACAATGGACGTAACAGCAGATTTATGAATGAAAGGGAGCACGTGATGGAAAACATCTATGCTGAGACACAAGTGGTAACTTACCAGATTTATAAATAACGTGTGTGACGGATATATAGAAAATTACGAACTTTATCCAGTTTGATTGTCTCTTACTTGTTTTGTTTTAGCCTTTTATAAAAACAAACACCCCTCCCCGACATTAATAAAGTTGTATAAGTTTCTTTTGAGGATATAAAATTGAATTTTTAAAAGTATTTATTTTTAACCAAGAAATAGATAACTTGTAAATATGTTTGTTTAATGTTTAAATGTTTATGTATTAACTGGATAACGCTTAAACCATAGCCCCCATGTATATATTTGAATATATGTGTTGTACCCATACAAAAGTCTTTTCTTTTGGAGTCTGCTCTGTCTTGAGTCTTTCTTTGGAACATCCGTGTCCCCTTTTCAATGGTGTTATCTATGTATTTATCTATATTTCTGCCTCTCTATTGTATTTGTCCCTCCATTCAGTAGCTGCGTGTATTCAGGTCAAGCACTTGCAACATTGTTATCAGTATCCTGTACAGTGACGTCACTTTCCCTGTTCCATTTCCCTTGTCGATCAACAGACCCACTAATATTTGACGCTATGCAAATCCAATATTTATTGACGCTATACTGGCCCAAGTTTCCTCATGCTAAATTCCCCTTGACGCCAAAGTGCTGAGACACTTTTTAACATTGAAGTCCCATTGACGCTAATGTGCAGCAATGTACTACTGTCGAATTGCACAGCAAATAACGTCCGAACTGTTGTCCTTCTTACCCTACCTCTCTCCCCAAAATCTAAATTTTATTAACGAATACCATTTTAAATAGAAACGAAATACGTGAGGAATAGTTGAAGGCTTCACTCCATCCGTTCGTTCTAGCTTCGCAGATGTCTACCATTCCCCTCGATCAATCACACTAGCTAATTATTGAGGTATAAAAAGTCAGGCAGTACTCTTGCTATCACTCGAAGAGTACTCCTATATCAGTCAGAGAGTATTTTTTATATCAGTCGGAGAATACTCTTGATATCAGTCGGAGAATATTTTTGATGTCAGCTGGATAGTACTTTTGATATATTTCGGAGAGTATTCTTGATACGACTAGGAGATTATTCTTGATATCAGTCGGCGAGTACTTTTGATGTCAGTCGGAGAGTTATCTTGATAACAGTCGAAGATTGCTCTTTAAGTATGCTACTTGCTCAGTAGCAGAATTGTTTCCTTCGACATATTTACGTTACGGACATTTACCTATATTATGTTATACTTATATCTGCAGGTGTTCGGAGTACTGTACGTACAGCTGCAATTGTTTTGCAAAAGGTTACTATGTGTATCAATCGGCATTTAATTTATTGGCACATTCAAAGAAATAAAATATCATTCCCAGTTTTTCAAATACCCCTCGTATATGGACTCAGATATAGTTCTAAGATTCCAAAATGTACCATAATTGTACAGGCTTGTATTAAATCATATTAGGGATATATCCGTTCTTTGGATTGTTTTTTGTGTGGAAGCAAGTTTCGTTGGTATCAAATCAATATTAATAGATTTTATCAATTGATTTTATAGAGACCACTACTACTGCTACTGCTATTTTTTTGTGAATAAGAGGTTTTTTCCAGAATAATATCTTTTGAGCGAACTTCAGCATTTCGTGTAGATAGCATTGTAACTGATACAAAACGTTGTTTTTGTGTGTGGGTGACCTTTGCTGTGAATGATAAGTACGGATTTATATCATTAATCCAGTTGAACCAAATTCACCACAACATCATTTAGGTGTTTTCGCTTACATATGTTTCATATAGCAGCCACAAACAAAACCACTTCCCAGGATAACGTGTCTTTATTAAGATGGTTATAAAGTAGTGCCATTAGTGGATTCTCTGTAAGTTAATTCCAAATTGTTTATTTGTTTTGTTTCTTATCATTAGATTTATTCTCATAGACTCGATCATTTTACCATTAGTTATATCTGCATAGACTCGATCATTGTATCATTACATTTATTCTCATAGACTCGATCATTGTATGATTAGATTTATTCTCATAGACTCGATCATTGTATCATTAGATTTATTCTCATAGACTCAATCATTATACTATTAGATTTATTCGCATAGGCTCGATCATTGTATCGTTAGATTTATGCGCATAGACTTGATCACTGAACCATTATATTTATTCTCCTAAACGTGATCACTGTACCATTATATTTGTTCCTATAGACTTGTCACTGTACCATTATATTAATTCTCATAGACTTAATCATTGTACTGTTAGATTTAGTCTCATAGACTTGATCACTGTACCATTAGAGTTTGTAAAGCAATGGACTTACATAGTGCGGCCCAGCTAAAGAGCTTGTTGTTCAAAAATACATTTAAGAATAATGAGATGTACCATTTTAAAACATACAAGAGAATATTAATAATTATATAACTGATGTATATTGTTTGCTTGAAAGAAACACAGAAATAGCACAAGACCGCTGTGTCATTTCGTACACAATCCGCGTGAACAAAATTCCATTCCATAAAATTTGCAAGATTACCGAATTTGTGTGACAAAAAGCGGATTAACATCTATGGAGTAAACAGTGTCATTCAATGAATTCTCAGAGAAATGAAACATAAAATATTATTTTTTATTTATATTTCCACTGCGAACAATGCAGTGATGACCATAGCTTAAAAATCGTTACCCGTTTAAAATTATTTGCCATTAGAAAAAGAATGGTTAGCCATGTTTTTAAGAAAAATAAAATTTTTTGGTAGTCGGCTTTCCTCATTATGTCAATTTATTTATTGATAGTAGTACTAACCAAATTCGTGTAATTGGCCGTGGGATCAATATTTAATACAGGAAGAATGGATAAGCTATCTCACGGTATCTTCGTCTTTGATGCATTTTATTACGAATATACGTTCACTTATGGTAGGGCAGGTGGAAAGTCAGTTTATGCAGACAACTTTGCGCCAGTTGGTTTTAAGATTAAATTCAAGGTCACAGTTGTTATGGATTTCTGCTTTGATTGGGCTAACTCTGCATGCGTATCTGTTTGAAAATTCACAATTCTTAGAGTTAGTCATTTTACTGATTTTCACTCAGTGTTTGACGGTGGGTGGGTTAAAATGTAATCAATAACGTAACATCAATAAATATTTTTCTTGTGAATATTTTATTTACAGTTCTGCATTCTCTTACGAGCATATAATACATGCATACTGGTAACATCATTTGATCACACGACTATTGTGCTAGCAACATTCACATTTATTTTTATCACATATTTGCTAGTGATACATTGAAATAATAAGTGGGAAGAAATTAAAATTGCCACAGAACAGAAATTATATTCATTGCCATAAAGCTACGTTCTTTTTCCATTTAAGAAGTGTATCTTCACTTATGGATGATATTCACACCTTTATTTCCATATTTACGTCTGCTTCATTTTTCCTCCTGTCTATCCCAATTCCTTTCCTTCTCGCTTCTCTCCTCCAAGATGAACTTATCTGAGTTTGTGCAAAGACTATGCCCTCTAGTGTACATTTATGTAATCAACGAGAAAGTGTAATAACAAATGTCAAAGAAGGAACTCAAAAGAAAATAAGTGTTTCATGTATTAACATTTTAAATTACACTTCCACATGAAGAATGTAAATTATTAGAGACTGAACTTACATGACCTGTCGCTATTCAATATTTTGTATCACCTAATACAGTACCGTATACCAGTTACACTTTTGACAATCGGACACATTTGTATAAAACAAAACAACAACCCCAACAAACTCTTGAATAAATAGGGTAATATAATTATTTATGTAGTGATTTAAATTCTCGAGACATTCATAATCATGTTTGAAAACGACGTAGAAATCGTGCACTGATGAAGATTGATTGCAAACCGAAATTAAGTGACAATTGAGGTTTGCGTGCAAGGCCTATTACAAAGCTTGATAAAGCCAAAAAGACTCACGTTGGAATGCAGAACTAAACAAAAAAAAGAAGAAAAGTCAATGCAAACTAATTCAGGATCCCTAATTTGTTTCGTTTAAAGATGTATTGCTCCGAAATCTGTCAGGTGCGACAGCTTTGTGATGCTTCTGGGATACCCCAGTCACAATAACGTTCATTGTGTCAATCCGCGCAAGAAAATTGTAAACTCTAAAACTAATATCTTAATTTTCGAATCAAAAAAGTTATTATTTAACATAATGCACAAGTTGAAGCATTATTTATATGAGATATCTTAGTTAATGGTCGATGTCCCAAATTATTGTAAAGTTACACAACTTCTTTAATCGTTGTAGTAAGGAAGCAGTTTATAGCCTTGACACAAAATGGAATAAATATAAAAAAATAATGGCAGTGTTTGTCTTAAATATATTTTAAAAGAAAATATATGCATTTATTCATTTGTTTTAGTAGAAATCAAGAGATGTAAATTCTTTTATTATAATTCGAGGCTTGCCACTTGTCATAATACTATGTTCCCCACTTTATTCAAGAATTATTTCCTTAAATCTAGAGATCTACCCAAACCTAGATTTCGTAGATATCATCTATATCGAAATTTTCAGATTGGTAATAGGTGTCATGTCATCTTTTACTACATTTTTCATGATCACATGTAGAAAAATATAAGAATATCGATATCACCACACAGGCAATTCCACCTTTATCGTCGTAAATGCGGTATCACTTTTAGGACTACTTGCCTTTCCAATTTAGGAAACATATGTGCAGTTGTGTATGCTACTCAGTTCTGTATTTCCATTTTCAAGACTTTGAAGTTTCTTTTGTTTCTCCCCCCAAATCACCAAATCAAAATGAGCAAACCTTGTAAGCCAAGACCCTTTATACATATATTTAATAAGTACGCATGCGCTTTAAAAACTCCACTTAGTAAAATATAATAATTAATTGGTTCAATAGCTAATCTAACTCCAGGCACAATCATAGTCATGTTTGAAATAGAGTGAAAAAAATCTGACGAGGGTTGATTGCAAAACAAATTTAAGTGATAATCGATATTTGTGTGCAACGTCTACTACCGAAATAGGCATGCAAGCTTGCCAAGGCCAAAAATTTACGTTTTTCTGAAGATCTTTAAATTTAAATAAATAACCAATATCCACAAACAAGTAAATCAACAATCATCAAAATCTTTTGCGTACAGATGCTACTCTCTGAATATATCTGATGCTTCCCTTCTGCAATGTTTTCACAGTACCCAACGATATTCACTGTACAAATATACACAGTCGGAAGTATTATACAATCATTAATTTGACAAAGTACACAGTCTGCAACATTACAGTCATAAGTGTTGCACAACACGCATTCGGAAGCATTATACAGCCGTTACATTGACAATGTACACACTTGTGAGTATTATACAGTCATTAATTTGACAAAGTAAACAGTCTGCAACATTACAGTCATTAATTTCATATCAGAGGCATTATTCAGTCACTGCTTTGACAATATACACTTTTGACAAAATACACAATCAGAAGCATTATTCAGTCACCACCTTGACAAAACAATTGGAAGCATTATACAGAAATTACTTTGGAACAATACACAGTCTGAAGTATTATATAGCCATTACTTTGACAATTACAGTCTGAAGCATTATACTGTCATTTCTTCGACTATTACATAACCTGAATCAATATACTGTCATTAATTTGACAAAAATACAGAATTTGAGGCATTATACAGTCATTAATTTGACAAAACACACAGTCTGAAACATTACATAGTCATTAAATTGGTAAAATACACAATCGGAAGCATTATACAGTCAGTGTTTTTTTTTGTAAGTACACAGTTTGAAGCATTATATATTATTATATAGTCATTACTTTGACAAAATACAGTTTGAAGCATTATAGTGTCATTACTTTGACAAAATACAGTCTGAAGCATTATAGTGTCATTACTTTGACAAAATACAGTCTGAAGCATTATATAGTCATTACGTTGACAAAATACAGTCTGAAGCATTATATATTATATAGTCATTACTTTGATAAAATACACAATCTGAAGCATTATTTGTACAAGTTCAATTTGTGGACGATTTCTGCCGAAATAAGGAAATATTTCATTCGTGAAGTAGACACATTGTTTATTGACATTAGTGGCCCATACTGGTGACAAGATAATGTTATCCAATTAATTTATTAAATGTTTCCTTGTATCTAAATGTCAATACTCTGTATATGACGTTTCAGTTGATGACGCTATAACATTATGCAAAAGAAAGACGGATCGATCTAGGCAACCGGATGTATTGGCAAATTCATTTCACTACATTGTTATTCCGTTGGTAAAACACAAGATAATTTTTGATTATGCGATAAACAGAATGTTACATTCGTCCCGGTCACAAATTAAATTTATGGAACTCGTGAAAACATGTAATCTTTATTGTTTCCTAAGACTTTAAAACAAGAAATGATTCGAGTTTCATATATTTTATTTGAACTGGGCACTCATGTAAGGTCATTTATGTAGTGCACTACAGTTGGTGGATTTTCATTCTGCATGGTGCAAGAAGGTTTTGCCTTATGCTTTTGAATGCTACCTGCAACCGTTTGATACATTTGATTCACACAGGACAATCTTTAGAGATGTGGATGTTCCATTGGCCATTTGAACTAAGCATTATTTATCGATTCCATTTGGCTTTGAAGCCACGTTATTGGCTAAGCAGACGTAAAGTCTCTTAATTAGATCAAGTTTCTATGCGTCCTTGTGCTTTGAAGTTACATATCGTGTCGTCATAGTTGCCATATTAAACATCGCGCGCCAATCTCCCCATTTAATAAAGACCTGCACATTCTATTGTTATATATTTGCTAATTTCCATCTTGTTTACGTACTGTTCAAGTTGACTTAATAATAATATTGCTCTGTGATTAGATCACTTTGATAAAGATATTTATTGATCCAGATATTGTTATTTCCTGATCATCATATTACACCTTACAAAGCATTGATCATTTAATGATATTTAAAACCTAATTTCATATATTACATTACTTGTTTATTATTTTATATTTTATCTTAGTATTTGTTTTGAATTGAAACGAAGACGCAGTGTTTAAGGTCATCATCTAGTTTATTAGTGCCTTGGAGCGGCTTATCCGCTCATTTTCTTAGCAGTTTCAGAGTATTTAACTGGTAACTCTGCATACTGAAATCCCCGATATAATCTAAGAGGGCTTCCGTTGTAGATAAGAATCCCCAATATAATTTCAGAAGGTTTCAGTTGTACATACAAATCACCGATATAATCTAAGAAAGCTTCAATTTTAGATAAAAATCCCCGATGTAATCTTAGAGAGCTTCAGTTGTAGATAAAAATTCCCGATATAATCTAGGAGGGCTTCAGTTGAATATACGAACCAACGATACGAGGGCTTCTGTTGTTGATAAGAATCTCCAAAAAAATCTAAGAGGGCTTCAGTTGTAGATATGAATCTCCAATATAATCTAAGAGGGTTTCAGATGTAGATAAAAATCCACAATATAATCTAAGAATGCTTCAGTTGTAGATAAAAATCCACGATATAATCTAAGAGGACTTCAGTTGTAGATAAACATATCCAATATAATCTATGAGGGCTTCAGTTATAGATAAGAATCTCCAATATAATCTAAGATAAGAATCCACGATATAATCTAAGAGGGCTTCAGTTGAAGATGAGAATCCCCGATATAATCTAAGATCGCTTCCGTTGTAGATAAAAATCTCCGATGTATTTGAAGAGGGCTTCAGTTGTAGATAAGAATCCCCCATATAATCTAAGAGGGCTTCAGTTGTAGACAAGAATCCCCAATATAATCTAAGAGGGTTTCAGTTTGAAGATAAGAAAAACCGATATAATTTAAGAGGGCTTCAGTTGTAGAAAAGAATCTCTGATGTAATCTAAGAGGACTTCAGTTGTAGATAAAAATCCTTAATATAATTTAAGAGGGCTTCAGCTGTAGATAAGAATTCACGATATAATCTAAGAGGGTTTCAGTTGTAGATAAGAATTCAATAAATTATGAAATGGTCAAAAGCCATCGACATAAAACTTTCGATTATTTATTAGAAATGTATTGTAGATACACGTCATTCAGTTTTAGATATTGTAGAGGTTAGGGATGGTGTTCTAGATTACGTCAATGAAATTTCTAGCACCACAAGCAATATATCGCCAAAACGAGCTAACTTTACAAACTTTGCACGTTTACTTGCAGTTCTCGGAGGTAAAATTATAGTTTTTGTGGTTTCGTATGAAGGGGAATGAATTGCACATTTTGATCCAAACCTGTTAACAGAATGGGATATAATTTTAAATGATTCCTAAACAGTCTAGACAGTGTTGTGGACATCTTTTGTGCTATTACTTACTTAAATCATTAATTTGTGACCATGTGTACCTTGGCATGTCTTCACGAGATCAATACAAAGAAAACAAGTTGTTTCCGGGAATACCACATTCCCAACTTACAACTGTAAATGCATTTTATTGTCATCAGCACATAGACATTCGTAGAACAAAAATGTCTGTGCCTTATTAACTTAATTGCTACTTGTTGTGCCTGTGTAAAAAAACTGCTTAAAATTTGCAATAGACTCTATTGAGATGGTTACGCAATACATCAGTAATTACATTTTGTGTATGAACTTTATGAGTCCCCAAGTCGCTTACTCCACCCCACCAAAGCTTAATGTTACCCGGTTACATTAGCATCAGCCGTCCACTTAATGGTATCGGATACACTATACATTAGCAGCTGAGATTATAACACTAAGTGGAACACGTGAACATTAGGCATTATAGTCGTAACTAATAGTGTAGCCTCTCGAATGGGTAACAGTAAGCTTTGATAATGTTCATTCTATGTGCATATATTTCTCAAATTCTAAATTTAAATAAGTTTTCAAAGGTATACTTAATTGTTTCTAACAATAGATCCGTTTCTGTTTTATGTTTATGCAAATTAAACTCCTACTATATTTACTTTAAAGTAATAAGTCGTGGCTTTTGTACAAAAGACGTCTCAGATATAATGAACCCACTCTCCAGGTGACCACTTATCGTACTCAAATCTATACCAATACATATAACTATCTAGATATTGGAGATTGTTTTTATCATCGACAGTATATTGTTACGACTCTATAGTCTTAAAATAAGTTACAGTAAAGAGCGAAAACCAACGTTTGGAATTTTCAAGAAATTTTTTTTCCCCAGGAATACAAAGGTAAAATTTAAAATTTAAAAACATGAACTTACAGTATTGTGAATTAAATCCTAAATAGGGAAAAAAGTTGTATCACATGCTTAAAATGTATGAAGTTCCAAATGAATTCTAGTGGTATTCTGAGTAAGGGCCAATATTAAATAGTTTGATGTGTCTGTAGTTTCGAACCTGATAATGTGCCAGTGGCCTGAATTGTGATAATGTACTGGCAGTCTTGTAATGTTATCACAGTAATATAGTACAAAAATGTTTTTGTTTAAATTTACTATATTGCCATATTAATGTTTCAGTCCAAGAGTATTATTGAAGAGCATTTTGTTTTTCCAGTGAATAATAACTTGAATAAGTAATTTCAACCAATTGAAAAACTAAGTGCTACAACAGACTGATTCAACTTTAAGATGTTAAGACAAGAATGGATAATTTCTCAAGTAAACAACGTTATATTAAAAGCTAAGACGCAATAGATACAACCAGGATGACAGTGAAAAGTTTTAAGTTTTAGAACATTTTAAATTGTCAACAAGGTCTATTAATTAAATTATAACAAATAATACGAGAAACACCAAATACACCAAGTTTTTCCGGGGTGAAATATATTGTTATAGACAGATTAAGATAAAATTATATGCCTCCATTTATACTGATCCTGATATTTAATCTATACTCACATAGTAATATTAACCATGTATTATGTTGTTTACAAAATTAATGCCGCCAGTCAGGTACACAATGAACTTGAATTTGTACAAGATCAAGTGAAAAATACAAATGTATATAATCTTTAATAATTAACGAAAGCCAACAAGTAATAAATCTAAATGTACTAAACACCTCACCTTTTTAAGAAAAAAAGAAACAATATATTTAATTAACTTCCACAGAGTTACAAGATCTGCTATGAATAGATTCTCCATCGTCATTGGCTCCCTCGATAATAGAAGAAGACAATACCACTTCGGCTGAATTAGCATGCACGTCAAAGACTGTCGAAGTTTTTCTTTAGCAAACATACGTGGGTTAACCATTCATGGTTTGATGTTAGTTATCAAATCTTACTTTTGTATATAACTACAATACTTATTTAGATTGTTCTGTATATTTAATTTGTATGTTGTGCTTGACCTTTGCAACATCGAGGATAGAGTCTTGGTGTGTACCTGCTTTATGTCAAGTTTGTAAGTTATAAATAAGTTGTTTATTTGAGATCAAGGTCTAGTTTGTTTCAGAAACTTATTATGTTCCGGAAGTAAACTTCTGACCCAAGCCCTGGTCATTGCATTGTGCCTTATGTAGTTTGTAAAGTTTTTTGTCCAAAATGTATATCGTTCCTCCTTTAAGTTCAGTCTCTAGAATTATTTACATTGGTGTTCAGATATAATTTGAGAGGAATCATTTATTTAATAATTGGAATATTGATATTTTGGATTAATTTCACTATCAAGGGGTTAATATGGAATCGTTCAAAGACATTCTGGATTATATTATTGTGATACATCGAGACAATTAGCACATGAACCAATTCAAGACTATTGGTATACTAGCGTCTTCATTAATGAATTTCATTTGAAACACTTACATTTCGAGTTGTGGCATAACTTTTGGGATCATTTGGGATTTAATTCATAATTTTGTAGCTTCATCTATAAGTTTTACTTAGTGGCTGGAGAAATGAATTTATTGATTTGACTAAGCTTGTTGGTTTAGTTTCCTTCTGTTGCTTAGTTAAAACCATAGAGTCGTATAAAGATTCTAGCAGATGACATGGAAGCTTAATAATGCACATAGTGCTTTGTTTTCTAATGAGCATGTCCAACACGCAAATACATCATTTAATTTTAATTTTTTTTTCCACCTGTGTTCATGGCTGTCTGGGTAATGATATGATGTACTTTTTCAGACATTTCCTATAAAATGTTGAATATTTCAATATGGATCGTTTTGGGTTATTCATTGCCTAGGATGTTTCACATATCTGGAACTGTTTTCCATTAGCCGGGCTGCCCTTAGTTAACCTGCAACTGCCGTTGATGTTTTGTTAACAACATATCTCGCGAGACTAGCAAGCATGGAAATCCTGACATACTGGGTCAGGTAATACTACCAATCGGAACATTTTGTATATTATTTATAAATGCCAAATATTCTGGGTCATATTACATTCAGTGCCACTTTAATCCGTCAAAAGGCTGTAAGGCGTAAAGACAGAATTATCAGATCGTTGATGATATCAATATTAGGCACTATACATTTTTTCTCTTTCAGTAGAGCTAATATATAACTGCTGGTTGAACAGCATTGCCGTATAAATAATTACCATTTTAATCAGTGTTTGTCACGTACCGAAATGCAAAAAATTATAGACAGAGATCTGCTCTCGCCTAAATGTATAATAGATAGAACTAACATCTCAACTGAACCGCATACATCACAGACTAATACAGTAAAATTCCAAAGAAGCAGATTATCCTAATTAAATATATTCCTGGTTTAGGATGGCTTACACCAAGAATAAAGTTTATTCAGACGTCACTTTAAACTGATGTTACGATAAAATGTGTCTTCCAAACGGTTCGTCAATGACATCATCCATGCAGCAGTAGTATCATTGCAGAAACGGCTATATGGCAGCGTTCCATAAGTAGCAATGATTGGTTGATATCTTCACATAGCGTGCATCAAAGTGAAACAAGTACGTGCAAAGTCCAAACTTTGACTAAGACAGAAGACAATAGTTATCTGCGGTGGGATGTAATTCTGACCAGTTAAATATTTTCCCAGTGATAATTAACAAACTCATGCTTGAATATGTGCTGAAAAGAGCGATGTGTAAGGATGAACACAGCAAACTCCTAAATACATTTACATAACGTCTTACTGGGACTGAGGTAGGGATGACTTAGTTTCTATAAGACTTATTTAAATTCGTTAAAATCTATGCTTACGGCAGGAAAATTTCTCGCATATGAAATTATACGGGAAAATGTCACGCAATCTGTTCGGAAATATCCAAAGGTGGATCGTACAGGCGATCTAAAGCATAATTTGTGAGCATTATTTTAGTGAGTTTCCACAAGAATGGCTATCAAGACCTTTTGATTTTTACAAAATCTGAAGTTCTTCGATGCATGGAAAACCCACCAGTATTTTCATTCCCACAATTTGCTGCAACACACCTGACCAAATTGCTCTTGTTTATACCTCTACGATCTTCATTTGGTACGATTATAATGATAAAAGTAACTAATATGAAGCTGTAACACGTGTGTTCATGCTTCCGTTGAAAAGGTAGTAAGTCACGTGTTCAAAATATGACGTCATGCGAGCTCTACATCCCGGAAAATACCTAGTGATAAAATTATTATCGAAAAAACACCAATACATTAGTATGGCATTTTAAAAGTGTTCTCAGAATAAAAACTAATCTTCTAAATCGTGCTGAATAGTTTGTATGGTGTATTTTAGTTCAGGTTAAAGCAGATGGAGTCTTTTGATTAATTCAGTGCTAGATACGATACACTTGAATTACTTTATCAACAATTTGAAGACGCTAATAAAATTTCGAAAGCCAAAGATCTTTTCGTGAACGTCTATTTAATAAGGAAGATCTAAGTTCAATGAAAAATGGTTTGATTTTGCGTGATTTCTGCAATATGTAGAATATAGCATATAACTGTTTGAATAACACCTTGGCACATTAACACTGTACGAAGACTCTTTTAGAAAGGCATCTTTTTATATATAATAATTGCATTATTATGCCTACTTACTGCATATGGACAAAATCAAATTGAGCTATCTTGCATAAGTATAAATGATATTTACTATTTTTGTAAGAATTGCCATTCCCTCCATCACGTATAATGTATTCATAAAAGCATACTTAAATCTTTCGCTTTGTCGTCATAATGACACTTTTCCATCTAATCTCCAGCTTTAGCCAATGTCTTTTTCATAACCCTACCTGCTGTTTACACCACTGGATTATTCTCAGGCTTAGTTCACGATGTCATGAATTGATCAACGAATCCCAGAACTTATTGCTTGTTTTCTATTTCATTCAAGTTAAAAATTTAATGGTCTGATATGATAATTCATTTTCAGATCTATGAAATCTTTGTGTTTCTTTCAACAATATTTATTTGTATACGTCATCTCGGAAAGTTTATGAACAATAATAACCGATTTTATGATATGATTGACTATGATTAATGAAGACATGATATTGCAGACATGGAAACATGATAATGAAATATTAAACGAAAATTGTATATGCAGCATTTAATAATAGAATTTGGATAGTAAAATGTAAGCATCTACAGCACTTTACTTGCAACTCAACAAATGGGAAAAAGAGAAACAAGGAAATCCAGGAGCCATGCCTTTGATACGTGATGTTTATAAAGTTATCATTTTATATTTGTATCGCTCTAAAACTGTATTATATAATGTAGATTTTGTTGCAGAAAGAATGATTCTGCCTGCTTCAGTTTGTATTGTTCTAAGTCAAAATTTTCTAATACTGGGTGCAGTTGTCCCGTATAATATCCCTAAACTTCTAAAATAGGTTCTATACAAGTGAGATACAGAGGTTCTAATGATTTCCTACCAGTTTAAATTAAAACACATATTTATACGTCTAACATTTTCCATATATTTGTATTTATTTCCTATATGTATATGGGAAAATAACAATTCATTTAACTTTAGGTCCAAGTTCTTATGATAAGTGACATTTATAATCGTGTATTTCATTCAAGTTGTAGATTTGTGGGTGTTGCTTCCTTTAATTTTTATGGATATGGTCACTGGTTATGTTTTCTTTGAATTAAAATCATCTAACAAGGGATTAACCAACAAACTGATTTTAAGTATGTCTTCCTTCAAAGTAGCAGCAGTATCTCCTAGTAATATTATTGTCCTGTATTATTTGTGGTCCACTTTCAGATCTAGTCCATTTGCATATTTTTTTGGTTATTGTTATACTGTTTGATTGAAATGTCAAGTTTCTTCATCTCTATAAACTTCAGAGCACGATACGTAAGTCAGTGTTCTACTTCTAAGTATTATAACATTATAACACTTATCCATAATTAACGAAGCGAATGATTGAACTGTATAAATGTCTTAATTTTGTTTCGCATATGCCACAAATTCGTTTTTTAAATGGAAACTAGGCTGATGACTTCAAAAAATTGCGAAAATAAAATGATTGCAGAAATGTATCGATGGTAACTCTTGCGTTCATGAATAAACCATACAAAATGATACAATAAAAGGCGGAAAACTCAAAAATTTACTAAAATGGTATTCATAACTGCAAGATTTTGTAATAGAATTTATCTTTGTCGATTCACACGTAAAGCTCTCACCAAGGTGATGAAGCCTCTGGTGGCCCATTGGTCTACGAATCCGGGTAGTCTATGTGTCTACAGCTCCAAGCAGCACATGGATCTAAAGACCCAGGTAGCCAATTAGTCTATGGCCCCAGGCAGCCCATGCATCTACGGGGCTTAGCTTTACATAGCACTGATATTTCACCTCTGTCTGCGTGGGTATAAGTCTTGGCTCAACGTGAGTATGTGAGAAAGCTTTCAAGTAGCTTTCCATGGGTCGATGGTTCTTCCTAGTGTCTTCATGGCTTCTTTCTACATCAGATATACAGGACTCTATTTATAGCCTTTCATATATTGAAAAACAAAGCATGAAACTCAAACCAAAAGCATTAACAGGTTGATTGTCCATTGTAACCAGCAGATTACGGATGTCTGAAGACCTTCATTTCATTAAGTTATACTTCAGATTAAATTATAATTAAGTTATAAGTTATATAATTTATCATTAAGTTATAATTAAGATTATAAATATTGTTATGATTTTCTGCTATACTTGAGATGGTCAAATTGAATGTTGGTATTGGATCTGCCAATTCGCTTATTTCTTTCTTAGTTCTGGCCACCCGAATTTGTTACTAGCGAACTTTCGACTTCATAACAGAACTAAGCTACTACCCAATGTTCTAATTTGAAACAGGATTACCGATAGTCAACCTAAAGTTCACCATATCATCTTCTGTTAAGATTTAATTGTTTGCCAACGTTACTCTGCCAGATGAAATTGACTGTAGTAAGTTATATTGTCGATATTGTAATCTTCAATACTTGCAACCTGCAAGATGACTTATTATTGAATAGCAGCTGTAATGACAAGATGACTTATTATTGAATAGCAGCTGTAATGCCTCCACGGTTAACCTCAGATCTATAGGCAAATTGGTAGCAAACAAAGAAAAGGCTAAGCTTTTCATTGATTTTAAGTAACGTAAATCTTCTTTGTATTTTGCATAGATACATCCAAAAAATGCCGAAATATTTAAAGCCATTTATTTAAAGTCTAAATAATCTCCGATATCGGCTTGAGTTTTTTGTCTGAAGTTAGTCTTCCTCTCGTACGAGCTAAATTAGTTTGATCCAAGTAGGATACAAACAGGTTGAGGTTTACGAAAATCAGGATAAGTTTCACATTTGCCTAAAACTTTGGCCAGGAGGCAGAAATCACCGATCAAAGAATTCCATTTTACACCACCGTGTATATGTCACATGTATATAAAACCTTTTCCAAAAGTAAACAACTTCCTATAGTCATGTAGGCAACTAACATTACGAACTTTATGTACAATTAGACCTTTTTATTTACCCAGGGAGAAACGAAGGATCGTTTCTGTGTAACCTCATCTTTTGTGTGAACTCTAAAAATCTCTTACTGAACCTATCAGTAAAAGCCTCTCGTAATGAGTTAATGAGGACAAGCAGTGGAACCTTTCTCTTTGATGAATATTCTTATTTCTATTGTCTTTCAAGCATATAATTATATGTAGCTGCTATAAAATAACTCATATTTACTGATATATCTCTTAAATGAGTGCTGATATTAACATTTATCCGTACATTACTTCATGAAAAGCATTTAATTTTGAAATCTGTTATTTATTCATAGCTATTAAAGATCACATTTTATAAAAATATGCAATATAGTTTACAGACTTTATTAAGCCGAACTTTATATATATGATGACGTGAAGTTGACTCGTTAGTGCTTTTCTTAGAAATCTGTACTTGTTTTGGTACAATTTGGTGCTTTTGCATCCTATTTGTTAACTGTTAAGAAATTGAATATTTTAATGATTTTTTTTTCCTGGAGAATTTTCAACCATTAAAGTATGTACCTTGCATTCAGTTATAATTAGCATTGAATTCTAAACAGAAATTAAACTGATTATTGAATTTAGTTCAATCGGAACATTCTCAGCCCAGAGAGTCAAGTCGAGAAAAAAACATAGAATGTACTTCTCTACTATTAGGAACTATATTCTGAACTAGATTTGTTTGTTCACATGACACAATATGGTCCAGAAGGAAACACCATCTCCATCTAGATATTGTCGGCCTTATCCATCAGAATATATGTCGTGTGTTTCGCAGGATGCAAAGCACCAAACTCCTACAACCATATATATATATATATATATATATATATATATATATATATATATATATATATATAATACACACAGACATATACACACACAAATGAATTATACGATTTGTTCCACAACGCCGCAGAAACGAAGCAGCACAGTCAATGGGAGATATTCGCCGAAGTTAAATGAAGCAAATACCAAAGCCAATATTTAAAAGCGCACCATGACATTTGATTTTGTTGGATACAAAAGAAAGAGCCTGACCTTGTACAAGTTGGTGCAATATTCGGCGATGCATCAGTTGAGTCCATTTGGGCTGAGACCGATTTGAGAGAAATTCTATCCAGGCATGCAAGTGAATTTCACTATCTCGGAAAGAACAAACCTGTTTATTTGCAAAGGCGTGATCTGGAAGTTCGAACCTAAACTATACTTCCGGATTTGGATACCACTGCATTTATATGATGAGCGGCGACGTAAACTTGCTAGAAATATGTGGAACATGTCAAAGGAAAACCCAACGATGTAATTGAGAAAGAAAGACACTGAAGTTAATCAAAGAATATTCAAGATGGAATCATTTAAGTTTTTTATCCTGGGAAAGCAAAATATTGAAATAAACAATTAGACAATGTTTTTTATGCTTTATTTGTGACTATGCCGACTGTAAAGCAGCTTAAACAATCCGCATTGGAATGTGGACTAAGGAAGCTGAGAGGTATGGACTAAGGAAGCTGAGAGGTGCTGCAAAGGCAGATATACTTACACTTTTGCGAATTCTACCAGATGAACCCCATCCAATTGCAAGTCAACTTCGTCAAGCAGCAGCCCAGTTACTTATCAAAAGTCCTTCACAGGCCAGGCGGACAGAAATCGACAGGTGGTCGCTGATGAGGAAAACAGATGCCGTATGAGGGATAGACTTGCATGCATGTGGCTAACGTTGGCCTCTTGTTAAACCTGAGCAACACGTAGCCTTACCGCTACATATAGATTTTCCCCGAATTGTAAGCCCCATCAAGTACATGGGGAGGAAATTTCTGTATAGTCGCTGCATGCATATATTTAGCACCTGCCTGACGACCTTGTTTGTTTTGCGGACAAGTCAGCGAAAAGCCACAGAGTACCAAAATGCCGTAACCTTGCAAGAATATTCTGAAATGTATAGAGGCACAATGAAAGATGAAATCCCATATGCTATTTACTCAGACTTCAAAATCGATACAAGTATTGGACGCTGAAAAAGTGCCAACGCCAGTAATTTTGGAAACATGAAAACAGAAACGCATGAAATTTCAACTGGGACAGCAGTAGTACATTGTCTCGCATAATTATAGCCCGAGCACATTCGTAAACAACCTTGCAGCGATCGGGCGACAGCCGCTTTACGAATATTCATCGATACGATGGAGCTGATGTAGAGTCATTGTGTATTATTTTTTCTCATGAGGAAATAATTGGGATGGGGAAGGGCGCTCTACATATTAATGAATTCTGAAAAATGTGTCGGTGTAAGGTGAAGTTGTTTACATTTGCAACATGCGCAGTGGAGAGCAGGTAGGTATACGCCTATGTTACTTTCATATACTGTGGCTGAAATTTCTTTGGATATTGTACTTGTGTAAATCGAACGTGATCTAAGCACGCAGCTAACTCAGTCTGAATTAGCCTGAAGTTCACTTTCTTCAGCAGTTATTAAAATAGGGAAATAAATTTTGCCAGACTAGACAATACCAGCGTTTTGAAAGTGCAATGAATAAATTACCAAATGTATAAAATGTAAAATAATTATCACTATTTGTATACAATTTACATCTGAAGTCCAGAAAGTAAAAATGACCAAGCAGAGCTAGCAGTTATTTGAAAGGTGAATATATGAAGCAAGCCGAGCTGTATACTCTATGACCCATATTTTACGCACATCTATCATATACCAAACAAAAAAAAAAAGAATTAAAAATTCTTTGAACAATATTTATTATATAGAAGGCCTTTTTTAAATAGTGTTACCAGAGAGGAAAACCATGGAAATCCTTTATCTTTAAAAATCAAACCCTGTGGAAAATGCGACTATATAACGCCGCATTTTGAGAAGCTGTCGCAAACCAAAATCGAGCCACCCGTTGCTACTGAATAAACATGCTTTGACGGATACGACCCGGCCCTTCAAAACAGCCGGAATAATCAGGACTTTATGCGTCTTGCAAACATACACAAACATATACGAGTGTATGACAAAAGCAGTGACAATGTATATCTCCTCGAAGTAGACTTGGAATAAACCGACGAGCTTCATCACACCTACAGCGATCATGCTATGCCCGAAAGCGCTCTCAGGGCCCCAGGTGGATTCCCCCCAAAAATATTGGTGGTAATTTCATATTAGTAGCTTCACCAATTTGATCGGGCCACCAAATGTTAGTGCGATGACTGTCCCGATTATCGATTTGGTCCGAGATGTATTCTCGGTCTATACCCTGTCAGGAGCACAAAGTTTTCGGCATTTTAGAGTCCCCAGGGTATGCAGATACCAAACCAAATTGTTGCTGACTAAATCTAACGCAGACTGGTGTGAAACCGCATTTTGGGAGGTGATTAAAGTTTTCAGACGAAATACATTAGTGGCATTAAACCCTACACGTGGTCTCATTATTAGACATTGCTATAACCGACCGATTCCAAGAAAGTAATTTATCAACAATTCCTGTGAGTATTGATGCTAAAATAGAACTATCGTTCTGCAAGTGGATGGTCAAGTCATCCTACTGTAGCTGTACTTAAATGCCATCAATGTTGACATGTTCGCGATGCAATCGCACACTTTGTTTCGTCAACAACGCAGCAAGGCCTGCGATAATTTATTTTATTGGATTTTCCTACAGAAGTCGTGGAAATGATCGCGGTCCACTTGCAAAAATACGTCTAGTACATCTGAGGCACTTGTTTTATCTTTTGACATTTACATCTTGGCTTCATTGTATCTGTTGTAAATATTTACGTCGGTTAGTACATATTTGTATGTACAAGAACGTACCTGAACATGTGGCAAAATGATCAGTCTGTTAATCATCGTTCAATCCACTGGAAATTTCCTTGTGGATCACTTTTCAACGGTTACTTCAGTCTTCCAATAACTTCTTGGACTGTGGTATAGGAACCAATTTCTCACTTATTGTATTAAATCAAGGTGCTTTACGTCTAATGCGTGGATATTTATTCGCCACCACTATCAGTTTTTTCTTTTATACCTCCTTTGATAATCCCTCTGGCGAGTCTTTCTCTCAGTGGATGATTAATTTCATTCACGTTATTGATGAGATTCGCGGTAACATGTTGACTTGCACTCATATACACAAGATCATGCAGCATCGGTTTATAAGGTTCTTCTCCGGACTTCGTTCGGTTATCATGCTGTGTTGCAGGTCAGCAATAATTGTATACAGGAACAGGATCTTCGCCAGCAAGGATATTTATTCCATATTACCCCAATATCAACGCTGCAGTTATATAATTGCCATCGGCTTTTTTTACACCTGCATTTCTAATGTAGATGTAATGGGCAGCTCTCATATATGTAAATTCCATTGCCACACATTTGATGCAAGTTCAAGCAATTGCTAATAATTCGCGATTTTGCATTACAACCCGAGTCAGATTTATGGCACGAGTTTTCATGGGGTATCTCACCCAACATAAAATCATGATGATACGTTATACAGCAAGTGACATTAATTATGGCACCAATAAAAGAGAAAAGCGTTCTGTCATTAACTTTACTTCTGTAAAACCTCGACCGCCAAAAGCAGGGTTTACATGGAGCCGGTTTCGTATTTTCATACTCAGTTCGCGCGCTAATCCATAGCCCGACCTGTTTCTGGAACCCCAATTATTGCTGAATCTCATCTTGCGATGGTAAAGAGGTATCATTTGTACGTGATTCCATCATCTGTGAAAGATCAACCCTGATATGACAAACTAAAAGACTTAACGGAACCTCTTATTTCGTCGAATACATATTCATCGTCTACCATTGAGTTCTTTTCCTAATATGATGAAGCTACTGCGATTGATGACCTTGACCAGGAGCATACTAATCTTGTTACATAGGTTGATGCCATTCTAGACCAGAAAGACAATAACGCTAGACTATTTTCTTGGGGCCGACACAAAACAAAGATATGATCTATGTAACACAATGACACGCACATGCCGAAGTTTATATGGGACAAATGCGACATGTTGATGATATTGTATGGGATTGATATAGGTTTGCGATGGCCATCAGTGAACTGTATAATTTTCTCACAATTTATTTATTTTATATGTGTTTTGCAGGGGGATATCGAGCAAATCTACCACATTCTATCATTCTATATTATAAGTTTAGTAACAGACATATTATAAATATAGCTTGGATTGAGTTTGCAAATGAAATTTTGTCCTACATGTAGTCTGTTTGTTTGAGCCTAAGATTTACACAATCATATACATACATAATGCATACATACATACATACATACATACATACATACATACATACATACATACATACATACATACATACATACATACATACATACATACATACATACATACATACATACATACATACATACATACATACATACATACATACATACATACATACATACATACATACATACATACATACATACATGTATGGAATTTATTTATTTATTTAAATCATTCTTCTCTGGAAATACAAATTGCTCCATACATTCATGGAAAGAAACATTAACTGAGAATTATAGTGAATTAAGATAAGAAAACCTATGATTATATTACTGTGATTCAACAAAACACTACTGACATTTCGTTGCAATTCAGGTCATTGGTACATTAGCATATTAGAAGCATATCAACAAATTCAGAATTGAAAAAATATATATATTATTGAGATTGTTCCATTGACTTGCGTATCGTTGAAAAACAGTAGAGTGACAAAAGGAATGCTGACTGATGCTTCTAAAAAAGACATTTTTTAAAATTAAAGCAATTATATTCAAGTAATCATCAGTTTGCACTCACTTCTGGTAGACCAAGCGACTGGAATAATTTCAGTCAGTTAGAAATAAAGTAAACAACATTAAAAGTATGATAAAAGCATTATATGGATAATATTAATGTACATCTTTTAGATTTTAAGACAAACGCTCCAAAACAAGGTGTAAAATTACATCACTTTTGAAAGAGATAAATAACTCAAATTACAATCTGTCACTTAAAGTTGCACGAAATGATACATTTATAATGACAAATGACAAATGAATGGCCAACATAGTAAATAATTAATTTACTCTGGTTTCAATTATCGATAATAAGTGCGCTTCGCTCCCTAATTTTCAGAAAAGATTATCTGATACTTTAAACGAATTACTGTCACTGAAACTGAAATTTAAGATCTAAATTTCATTTCTGTCGATAATGCCACAGGCCTGATGGAGTATGTCACAGTATGACTAGGGGCGTCAGCGAAACAATAGGAACACCACTAACAATTATTTATAATTATTCGTTGAAGTAAAACAAATTTCGAGACAAATGGAAAACTGCACACATTCTTCTCTCTTTACTCGAGGTTGCTAATTATGGACCAATCTCTTTACTTAGCTGTGTTGTGTGTCGCAAAAGTTTGAAAATTACATTTTAAACAAATGTATAATTACTTTAATAAAACTGTCTCCCTGTGTCAGGACAAATAACTTCTAATCTAAGACGTTCAAATAATATAGAAATTATGCAATGTAAAGCCGAATTTTACCAAATCATCTTTTTTTTAACCTGCAACTGTAGCCTTGTGGAACAACCTTGAATTGGATACTCATGTCTTATAGTGCTTTGGAAACGTGTTTTTGTCCAAATATAGTATTTAGTACAATGCCTATCTTTTTTAATCGAACCCTAGATATTATCCATACTGGATTACGACATAAAGTAAGACCTTGCTTGACACTCTTTTTTCGACCTGCGATGGAATTGAAACCACAATGCTTTTTTTGTTTTCATGTTCTGTTGCAAGCATAGTAGACGGCGAACTGAACTGATGAGAAAATTGCTCGCAGCGCCCTGTCCAATTGTAACTCAAGTTTACTGCTTTTAGGTAAGGGCGATGAACATGAAAAATATATAATTGTACAACATGTAATGAAATATCTTACTAATACCGGACGATTTCAATAATTAAATTGGTGAATTCTGTCATTTTGCCTCCCCACTCTAATCATTTTGCATTATTAATCACTCTTGTCATGAAGAACGTATTAGAATACTTGTATTATATATAATAGATAATTATTTAAGTTGTTAGAACATGTGCACAAACTGATTGTACCAAACTGCAATAACAAACTATGTTCAAACAAATTAGTTTAAACCTTTACAATAGAACAATTAACATACTTAGAGCAAATTCGTCTATTAAAAGTTACAGGTCATATACATTTCGGGGTAGAGATATCGGTATGTTTTTTGGAGCTGAAGTATTTTCTTTATTTCATCTCAGAATAACTCATATATATTCAAATGCTATCAAAGATATAAGATGGTGTTGTTTGGCTATAATGAGACTGATATATTTATCCAGCTATTAGCAGACGAAAATTAAACAAAAACGTGTCCGGCCACTGCCTCTGAAAGTTTTGTTTCCACCCTGTAGTTAAATTACATGTGTGTTAAGATTTGATTTTTTTAAAATTGTTTATTTTTGTTTGAATTTTACTTCATTTTTATATCAATAAATATAATGTTATTATGATGATGATCATGTTGGAATGGGTCTGATGTTTTGTTAGAAACAACGTGTTTACTAAAAACGTAAATGTGACTCGTGTAAGCACATGTTTCGCATGAAGATTTTTCGTTGCAGGCAAACAGTCAGGAAGAGCTATGCAAATGACTAGCTGAGACCAAAGTTGTTTCTAAAATTATACTTGTTTACGTTTTGTAATACCTATACATGAATTCAAAATCACAGGTGTCTTTCGTGCATGTGTATAGGAAATGATGTATTAGTTTGTTTTAAATCCTCAGTTACTTGTATATTCAGACGGTCATGGTTCTAAGTTGAGAGTCACAGCATAATATCTTATAGTTTTCTAATACCTTAAAAGGTATTTCTGTGCCGGAAAGAGTTGTTTGTTCGCACGTATGAGGAACAACATGTGTATTGTAAGTGGTGGTAGCTGTACTTCTTCTACTTTCTAAATTATTTTTCCTGGAGAACTACACAACTGGCCTTTTGGATAAAGGCATTTGCTGAAATGTTTTCTAAATTGGAACAGAACAATACAAATTGTACTTCACTGAAAATTCTGGACATTTTGTGTTAACCTTCGTCTGAGGTCATCAGCCGTCATCTTGGAGCGGAACTAAGATTTTGAATGTTTCAATTTAGAACTGTTTATTTACACGACTTTGTATTTTCAAAACTTAAAAGCAGATTTTTGGATGTTCGTAAATCGTAAGTCTTCTTTCATATGTTTATCTTTTCTCCGTGTTTTCTAGGGAAGTTTATTATTTTGTTTAAATTTACAAAGCTTGTTTTAGTCACTCTTTCTTTCTGTTTATTGATTCAGCTGATCCGTAACAGTATGTCCTCGATATATTTTCAGTATCCCGTAGTACGTATTTTGGTAATTAAAGAAATAACTTGGAACAAATATTTTCGTGTTAACCACCTGTACCGAATTGTAATTGTGAAACCAAAGTCATGGAATTGCCCAACACCAAGAAAGAAGAACAACACCATATACTCTGAACTGTTTATAGTGTGGCAAAAATAAAGAATGTACCTTTTGCCCGGCCTTGTGTTCAGCTTGTCCTGAAGGTAACCATTTAAGTGCTTGAAATGAAGGAAACGAATCATACTGCGGCAATGGCGTCTGTTTATTGCTAACCATACTACTTAGGTCCTGTATAAACTCCAAAGAAAAATATGATCCCAAAAGTACATTTTACGTGCTATTGCTATCGGTTTCTATTTTTCTGGATTCAAGCCACCTGATCTCAGAATTTTGATGCAGGGATTCCAATATTCCTTTGCTCGTATGGTTTCGAGGTTCCACTTTTGATTTGAAAAAGCTAATAAAATTAATACTGAAACGGTGGCCAATGGAAGAAAAGTGTTCTATAATGCAGCTTTTGACAAATGTTGGGATTTGCCAGACTCATCCTAATTTTCACCATGTACTGAATTGAATAAACTTGAGATGTGCTTTACATGTGTATACGATAGTGCCTTATACATACCATGTTAAATGCATGCATGTCTTTATCTCAACCTTGTAGATCGTTTACAGCGTTTCTTTAGTGGACATGTAAGCAAAACACTACCGACATTAATGCTCAGAATATAACATTTAAGTGTTGGTTGGGATGGGGAGGTGCAAATTAGTAACATATTTTGTCTTAAACATGAAACACGAAGAAATGTAACTTTAATAATTGCCATGGATGACAACAATGCAAGTCCAATATATAGAGGATATTTTCTAGGAACGGGAGAATAACGGATCATATATATTCAATCGATTGTATAAATAACAAATATATTTTATCAAGTGTGTGAATGACGGAGATATTTAAAATGCTTGAGTTTCTCTGAATGAAATATATTCGTTATCTACCCGCTACAAGCAAATATAGTTTTTCTTAAAAACAAATTTTACGCTGAAAAGCAGTATGTATGACAGATTTAAGTAGATTTCGTACGTTAATATCAGGGGCAAAGCGTTTATGTTTCGCTGTGTTTTGTGTATATTCGCACTTAAAATATAAGTGGTAAAACTAATCTGTTTTCTAATTCAAGACAAAGAAAATATAAACCAAAAGTTAATTGAACCAATAAAAGGTTAAGCAGGTTGTGGGATTTCATTTTGGTACTCTTGAACTTGGCACTAGCATTTGACATAATGTCAGGCAAACTTTACAATGTAATCGATGTGTATTGAGCGTAGTGAAACAGTGATTATCATATTGCACTTAAGTGAATTATCAAAATTGTTTCAACTGGAAATTCCACTAACTCACGGGCTAGGATAAAATAAAATACGATTGGGAACGCTATTTAAAAAAGAACGATGTTGTAGCAATTAGGAAAGTTATCATTTCCTGATGTACGATGTTTATCCAGATATTTTGTTGCAGGTGATACCGACCTATATAATTTGCTATAATAACCTAGAATGTTTACTTGTTCAAGTCATATATCTGATGCAATTTCAAGCAGATTCCCGACATGTCAGACATCATTAAGAATACATTAGACGTCGCCCTTCTTTGTTAGATAGCCTAGAAATAATGACAGCAACTTGGCTGCCTCAGGTTATTACCATAGTAACTACCATTAAATTTAAACCTATTATATAACACCTATTATTGGGGCAGATCAGTGTCCGATAAAAATATATAAGCATAATAATTCGACAGCAATCACTCAGATACTTGGCATCATACGAATTGTGTGTTCAGACCAAGTAATGTATTGTTTACGAATTCCGACATGCGAACGACCGAAATATTTGGTACTATGAAAACTAAAACACTTTGGAGCAATTTAAATTTTCCAAGTTAAAGTTTGGGTGCGTAGACACAGACATATACATACTGAATAAACAATGTACGTGAGAAAGATAGTAATCCGGCAAGCAGTTATTTTGTCCTTGCGTACCACATAAATACTTGAGCCAATTATGTCAATCATCTACAGTCAAAATAGGGTAATAAACTATGACAAGAGCAACACTTCTTCCTTACCAACCAATTTGCCACGGTTTGGAATGTCTGCCAAGTAAATACATCCGAAAATATGTATGCTACAACTTAGCATTTCCTGTAGAGTGGAATACACGAATGTCATGAAATGCCACTGTATACTAGTGAGAAAAGGACGTTTCATGTGAAAAAGGAAAGAAAAAAGCGTCAAAGCGTAATTAGAGTCCCGAAAGTTTCTCACTGCACAAGTCCATATACCTACACACACACACAAACACACACACATGTATGTATGTATGTATGTATGTATGTATGTATGTATGTATGTATGTATGTATGTATGTATGTATGTATGTATGTATGTATGTATGTATGTATGTATGTATGTATGTATGTATGTATGTATGTATGTATGTATGTATGTGTTGTTCGTCCGTCTAGTCGACGAAGACCACTCTAGTCATCTGTGAGTTGGAGGGGCTGGTTCTGTTCTGAGTGTGCGCAGGTGGCACAGAAGGTTCGGTTGCAGAATGGACACTGGATAAGTGGGACATCTCCAGGAGGGTAGCTGGCATGTGCTTTTTTGACTTGCCTCTTTATATCTGCAGCTGCTATCCTGCTCGATTCACACAGCTTGGAGCCTTTGTGAATATAAGAACGCCAAGTGACTCGATCGCTAGCTGTTTGCTCCCATGAGTCAGGGTCTATGCTGAACGCTTTCAATGCAGCTTTCAAATTGTCTTTGAAGCGTTTATTCTGACCTCCGTGGGATCTCTGTCCTTGCTGTAGCTCGCCATAGAAGAGGCTCTTGGGCAGCCGGTGGTCTGGCATGCAGACAATATGTCTCGCCCAGTGTAACTGGGACAGCATCGGGATGGTGTGAATGTTGGAGAGGCCTGCTTTGGCTAGTACCTAGGTGTCTGGGACTTTGTCCTGGCATTTGATATTCATTATTTTCCTGAGGCTTGTGGTGTAAAAGTGGTTCAGCTTCCTGGCATGGCGTTGATACACCGTCCACGTTTCGCATGCGTAGAGTAATGTGGGGAGTACAACTGCCCGGTAGACCTTTAGTTTGGTCATGATGCTGATGCCTCTTCTATTCCATACATTCTCCTACAATCTGCCAAACGTTGCGCTGGCGTTGGCAATGCGGAGGTTCATCTCATTGTCAATGGTGACACTATGTGAAATTGTGTTGCCAAGGTAGGTAAAGTGGTTCACTGCGTTGAGTTTTTGGCTGCTGACGGTGATGTTTATCTCAGTATAGGGCTTACCCTGGGCTGGCTGATACAGTACTTCAGTCTACTTAGCATTGATGGTGAGACCAAAGCTTGCGCAGGAACTGGAGAACTTGTCAACACTGCATTGTAGGTCTGCATCTGAGCCAGCATTGAGTGCGCAATCATCAGCAA